>LR738715.1:731102212-731141267 GCA_902687465.1 Secale cereale
GGGGGGGTGGAACCTGTGGCTCGCCGGAGGCGGTCTCCGGGCGCTCCTGTGGCTGCGGCTCCACCTCTGCACAAGACAAACAAGACAACCAGAACAACGAGATGTTAGTACAAGGCAAAAACCTCAAGTGCGCCCGACGAGCAAACAGCTCAAGACCAGACTTACGCTGGGGGCTGCGCTGGGGGCTGCTCCTCGGAGCAGCGGTTGGGTCCGGCAAGTTCGTCGCCGGCGCGTCCCCTGTCGCCGCGACGGGCGAGTCGTCCTCGACCACCACCACGGGAACCTTGGCCTTCTTCGCCGCTCGCTGGGCCAGGGTCCTGAAATCAAAGCAAGAAGCAAAATCAGAATCGTCAAAGAAAGAATCAAGACTGGATCAAAGAAATCACAAAATACAAGTGCTTACTCCTGTTCCTCGTCGTCGTCGTCGCTCAGGGCGGAGAAGTCGAACTCCACCTGAGGCGCTTCCGCGCGAGGAGCAGGAGGAGAAGGCTCCCTCGGGCGCTTGGCGGTCCCCGGGGCTGGGGGCTGCGAAGACCCAGCCTCTGTTGACGCCGGGGCCCGAGGAGCAGGCGGAGCAGCCGCTCCGCTCTGGGAGGATCCTCCTCCGCTTGGCGCCGGTTCGCGGGGCGCCTCCGTCGCGGTTTGGCTCGCTCTGGTGGCGCGCGCCGCCTGGCGGGCGGGCTGCTGTCGGGGCGCCTGCGTCCTCGTCGCCGTAGCCGCCTTGCGGAGGCGCTTCGGCGGTGTCCGCTTGGGACTTGCCCGGGGCGGGGAGCTCTCCGAGGACGAGGAGACGTCGTCGTCGAGCCCCAGAGATCCGCCAGTATCCTCGTCGGCTCCGGCGTCCTCCTCCTCCTCCTCCTCGGTGGGCTCGCTGGGCCCAGCACCCTGCCCGCGGCCCTGCTACTTCCGGTGGCTCCGCTCCCTCCGGCACCTCTGCTTCCTCCGGCAACCTCTCCTCTTGCCGCGGCCTCGCTCACAACCCCGGGGATCCCGGCATGCCTCAGAGAAGGGACCCCGGCGAGCTCGTCGGGCGGAAGTTTGAGAAGTCTCCGGATCTCTGCCTCCTCGGCCTGGCACGACGCGTCCTCGGCCTCTGCCTCTTCAACGGTGAACCCGAAGTCTCCTACCGCTGCGGCTGCGGCGGCCTCTTCCACCCGGGTAGCAATATAAGCAATCTCTCGATCCGTGGTGGCCCGGGTGAGACCCTTGATCTCCTCGGAGTTCTTCGGCACCTCCACCAAGTTATCAAAGAAGCTCATGATGGCATCCGGCGTCGGCACTATCCAGGTGGGGTCGACGCCGTGAGAATCGCACGCGGGCATCATCGCGCGCACTGCGTCCCGGGCGGTGCTGTTGCATAGAGGTACTACTCCCCGGGGAGGTTTAAACCACTCCGGGTGAGCCGGGTCGTGCTTGAAAAGCTCCCGGAGCATTCCCTTCAGCTCCAGCGCCGTGAAGTTGTAGTTCAACCCCGGGCGCAACCTCATTATGTCCGCCGCATTGCCAAACTCCCATGCTGGCCTTTTCCTTTCCTGTAAAGGAGCAATGCGGCGGTGGAGGAAATCAGCTCCTACCTCTCCGATGGTCAACTTGGCTACCCGGAGACGAAGAATCCTGACAAGGGCAGCGTTGAGCTTGATGTCATCCGCGGCCAGATCACTCCAGTCCCTGCCGCGCACTATAGCAGTTGTGCGCGGCGCAGTGAAAGGCTGCGGCTCGTCCTCCACTATCCAGCACCAATCCGCGCGCCACTCCTCCCACTTGCCGCGGAGCTCTCCTTTCAGATACGACTCCTTCTTGTTCAAGTGGAAGACCCAAGAAATACCTCCGGAGAGGGGAGCGCCGGCCTCTGCTCTAGGCATAAAAAAATGCCGAAAGAGCGCTACGTTTGGATAGATCCCTATGTAGTTTTCGCACAGATGTGCGAAAACCGCCATCGTAATGATGCCATTGGGGGTGAAGTCTAGGAGATGGAGGTTGTAGGTGTTCATAATATCACAGAAAAACTCCGAAAATGGAGGACACAGGCCGCAGTGGAAGAAGACAGCGAAGAAGAAATACCCGCTGGGGTACAGATCTCTGGCGGCGGCCGGGTAGACCCTGGTGCGAGGATGCGCCTTGGTCTTCTTGGCCCAGAAGAGATAGTACTTGTTCCAGAGCTCCCTTGCGCAGAGCCTTGGCGCGAAGACGACGTTCCTCTTCCGCAGGGCGACAAGCTTCGCCGCCTGCTCGGATTTCTCCCTCTTGGTCTTCTCCGCTTTCGTCTTCTCGGCCTTCGGAGCCATGGCGGAGGCGGCGGAGGAAGGGGCGGAAAGCTCGACGGCGCCGCGGATGCGGAAGAGGGCGGAGGAGATGAGGAGGCGGGGCGCAGAGGGGGATTTCTGGAGGTGGAAGAAGCAATGAAGACGAAGTAAGGTAACTGCCCCTGCTTCCTCTGCTTTTAAGGGGGAAGTGGGGGACGCTCCGCATTTCCCATTAAAGAACGTGGCCGCGTTCTCTCCCACGACGCCGCAATCGACGCGTAGCGTTAGGGAGGGACGCGGCGGATGCGGAAGGGGAATTACGGCTCGCCGTGGGCCGCGCGTGCCCGTGCACTGTTTTGGGCCTGGCCCAACAGCGCTCGGCACCGTGTGTGGCCCAGGCCCGGGGGCTCCTGTCGGTGTACTAAGATATGGGTACCTTAGTACCCCAACTTGTGCACGGGCAGTAGCAGCTTCCCGCGGCAGGGTCTACCACGTGTTTGCCGGAAACCCCTCCGGTCCTTATTAAGCCATTCAAAAACAAAGTATACAAGTCAGAAGATCAAGACCCCGGCAAGTGGAGCTTGCCGGGAAGGCCGCTCCAGGCTCAAGACTATTACATTAAGCACAAGCCCCTGGCAAGAGGAGCTTGCCAGGAAAACCAGAGGACTACATCTCAGAAGACATGCCTCGGCGCAACATGCGCCCCGGCAGGGCCCGGAGAGCGACAAGCTCCAGGGCCCGGCAAGGTCAAGGCCCCGGCAAGGTGCTTGCCGGGGAGAGTTACGCTGTGTGCCCACGCTCCAGCTCATCGACCCACGCGTCGCCCTGGGGCCGTTCCAGGGACGCGTGGCGGATGGCTGTGCAGCCTGGGGGACACGGTGGCACTCCACGGTGACGAAGCTACCACCGTGGCAAACGGAGACGCAAGGGCGGGCGCTTTTGGGGTCGACGGCGACGGGCATTAAATGCTCTTGTCCCCCACTATCAAAGTAGGTGATGACCACTGTTCATCCACTATTCCCGCACTGTTACAACTACCACCAAAGTTACATTTTTACCCCTTCTTCTACGTTGACACCTGTCGGTGACCCCTTGAGCTATAAAAGGAGGCCCATGCACAACGTAGAAGGGGTTCGGAACCTAGACAGCTCTTTCGCTCGGTGTAGCTAGTTCTTCAAGCTCCCGAGCTCCAACACTCAATACAAACCAAGCAGGAGTAGGGTGTTACGCGTCCGTCGCGGCCCGAACCTGGGTAAACTGCCCGCGTGTGCTCTACGATCTGCTCTTTGCGCTCCCTCCGCTCCCATACCGCACGAACAAGGGGCTCCGGTCCCATAGGTGCTCGTGGTGGACAGTTTCCCCCGACAAAAAAAGTGCATGCTATCGAAGAAATTAGTGATTTGAGTGGAAAGATGGATGAACTTATGAAATTGTTTGCTGCTAAGAGTGCTTTTTCTGATCCTAATGATATGCCTTTGTCCACTTTGATTGAGAATAACAATGAATCTTTGGATGTGAATTTTGTTGGTAGGAATAATTTTGGTAACAATGCTTATAGAGGTAATTTTAATCCTATGCCTTTTCCTAGTAATTCCTCTACTAATTTTGGTAATTCCTACAACAACTCTTATGGAAAAATGCCTTCTGAATTTGAAACTAGTGTTAAGGAATTTATGATCTCGCAAAAGAATTTATATGCTATGCTTGAACAGAAATTGCTTAAAGTTGATGATTTGGCTACAAGTGTGGATAGAATTACTCTTGATGTTGATTCTTTGAAACTTAGATCTATCCCACCTAAGCATGATATCAATGAGTCTCTCAAGGCCATGAGAATTTCCATTGATGAATGCAAAGAAAGAACCGCTAGAATGCGTGCTAAAAGAGAACATTATATTAAATCGTGTTCTTCTAGTTATCGTGAAAATAAAGATGAAGATCTGAAAGTTATTGATGTGTCTCCTATTAGATCCTTGTTTGCTAGTATTAATTTCGATGAGAATAGGATTGGAGATGATTCTTCTTTAAGGTGTCCTAATAATTCGGAGTTTTTAGATCTTGATGCTAAAATTGCTAAAAGTGGGATTGAAGAGATTAAAACTTTGCATAGTGATGAACCCACTACTTTGCATTTTAAGGGATTCAATTATGATAACTGCTCTTTGATTGATTGAATTTCCTTGTTACAACCCGTGCTAAATTCTCCGCATGCTTATAGTCAAAATAAAGCTTTCACTAAACATATAGTTGATGCTTTGATGCAATCTTATGAAGAAAAACTTGAGTTGGAAGTTTCTATACCTAGAAAGCTTTATGATGAATGGGAACCTACTATAAAAATAAAAATATAAGATCATGAATGCTATGCTTTGTGTGATTTGGGTGCAAGTGTCTCCACTATCCCAAAAACTTTGTGTGATTTGCTAGGGTTCCATGAGCTTGATGAATGTTCTTTAAATTTGCATCTTGCGGATTCCACTATTAAGAAACCTATGGGAAGAATTAATGATGTTCTTATTGTTGCCAATAGGAATTATGTGCCCGTAGATTTCGTTGTTCTTGATATAGGTTGCAATCCTTCATGTCCTATTATTCTTGGTAGACCTTTGCTTAGAACGATTGGTGCAATTATTGATATGAAGGAAGGAAATATTAGATTCCAATTGCCGTTAAGGAAAGGCATGGAACACTTTTCTAGAAAGAAAATAAAATTACCATATGAATCTATCATGAGAGCCACTTATGGATTACCTTTCAAGGATGGCAATACCTAGATTTATCTTGTATCATGCCTAGCTAGGTGCGTAAAATGATAGCGCTTGTTGGGAGGCAACCCAATTTTCTGTTTTTTGCTTTTCTTGCTGTTAGGGAATAAATGTTGCATCTAGCCTATGATTAGATGTGTTTTCATGTTTTGTTTAGTGTTTGTGCCAAGTAGAACCTTTGGTAGAACTTGTGTGAAGTTTATTTGATCTTGCTGTGAAAAACAGAATCGTTAGCGCTCGCTAAAGTAGTCTTCAGATTTTACTGGAGCGTGATTTTTAGTTGATTCTTTTTTCTGCTGATTGGTAGACAAATTGCGCAAATTTAACAATTTAGTTTGAATTTTTTGGCCTTCCAGAAGTAGGCGAACCCAGCAGATTACTACAGACTGATCTGTTTTTTGACAGATTCTGTTTTTCGTGTGTTGTTTGCTTATTCCGATGCATCTATGAGTAATATTAGAGGATATGAATCATAGAAAACTTGGAGTATAGTAGGTTTAACACCAATATAAACAATTAATGAATTCCTTGCTGTACCTTTGAATGGTGGTTTGCTTTCTCTTACTAACGGAGCTCACGAGAATTTTTGTCTAAGTTTTGTGTTGTGAAGTTTTCAAGTTTTGAGTATTGCTTTGATGGACTATGGAACAAGGAGTAGCTAAGGCCCAAGCTTTGGGATGCCCATGGAACCACAAGTAAAATCAAGATAATCAGAAGCCTAAGCTTGGGGATGCCCCGGGAAGGCATCCCCTCTTTCGTCTTCATCCATCGGTAACTATACTTGGAGCTATATTTTTATTCGCAACATGCTATGTGTTTTGCTTGGAGAGTCTTGTATAATTTGAGTCTTGGCTTGTTAGTTTGCCACAATCTTCCTTGCTGGACACACCTATTTGAGAGAGTTGAATATGGCCTAGAAATTATTAGAACACTCTATGTGCTTCACTTATATCTTTTAAGTTGAATAGTTTTTGCTCTAGTGCTTCACTTATATCTTTTAGAGCATGGTGGTGGTTATATTTTGTAGAAATTTTTATACTCTCATGCTTCACTTATATCTATTTGAGAGTCTATTAAAACAGCATGGTAAAGTTTTTAGGCTAAAGAAACTAGTCTTCACATGATAAACATCCAATGTCAATGTAGTAAAATTTTCACACCAAGTGCATTGAATAGAATGAGATGTTGGATGCTTGATAATTGTTTTGAGACATGAGGATAGTGATATTAGAGACATGCTAGTGGAGTTATTATGAAATTGAAGAATACTTGTGTTAAGGATAGTGATTCCCGTATCATGCCCATATGGTGAACCGCTATGTGATGAAGTTAGAGCATGAGGTATTTGTAGAGTGCCAACCTTTGTGTGGAGGTCGGGGGCGCGCGATGGTTAACTCCTACTAACCCCCCCCTAGGAGCATGCATTGATTACTTTTTTTGATGACTCATAGATTTTTGCAATAAGTATATGAGTTCTTATGACTAATGTTGAGTCCATGGATTATACGCACTCTCACCTTTCCATCATTGCTAGCCTCTCTTGTACCGCACAACTTTTGCCGGTACCATAAACCCACTATATATCGTTCCTCAAAACAGCCACCATATTGTTCCTCAAAACATCCACCATACCTACCTATCATGGCATCTCCATAGCCATTTCGAGATATATTGCCATGCAACTTTCCACCGTTCCGCCCATATGACATGCATCATATTGCCACAGTGCCATGCATGATCATGTTGTTGACATCGTAGTTGTGGCAAAGCCACCATGCATAATTTTTCATATATGTCGCTCTTGATTCATCGCTTATGTCAGTACACCGCCGAAAGCATTCATGTAGAGTCATACTTGTTGTAGTATCGAGTTGTAATTTCAAGTTATAACAAAAAGTGTGATGATCTTCATTATTAGAGCATTGTCCCGTGTGAGGAAAGGCCAATAAAAAAGAGAAAGGCCCAAAAAAATATAGAGAGGGGCAAATAAAAAAACAGAGAGAAAAGCCCCTCCAAAAAAAGAGAGAAATGAGAGAAGGGACAATGCTACTATCTTTTTCCACACTTGTGCTTCAAAGTAGCACCATGATCTTCATTGTAGAGAGTCTCATCATTAGTCACTTTCATATACTAGTGGGAATTTTCATTATAGAACTTGGCTTGTATATTCCAACGATGGGCTTCCTCAAATGCCCTAGGTCTTCATGAGCAAGCAAGTTGGATGCACACCCACTAGTTTCTTTTGTTGAGCTTTCATTCATATTTAGCTTTAGTGCATCCGTTGCATGGCAATCCCTACTCACTCACATTGATATCTATTGATGGGCATCTCCATAGCCCATTGATACGCCTAGTCGATGTGAGACTATCTTCCTCTTTTTTGTCTTCTCCACAACCACCTCTATTCCGCCCATAGTGCTATATCCATGGCTCACGCTCATGTATTGCGTGAAAGTTGAAAGGTTTGAAAAGAATAGAGTATGAAAACAAGTGCTTGGCTGAAATCAGGGTTGTGCATGATATGAATATTTTGTGTGATGAAGAGGGAGCATAGCCAGACCATATGATTTTGTAGGGATAACTTCCTTTAGCCATAGTATTTTGAGAAGACATGATTGCTTTATTAGTATTGCTTGAAGTATTGTTATTTCTTATGTCAATATAGACTTTTATCTTGAACCTTCATATCTGAACATTCATGCCACAATTAAGAGAATTACATTGGAAAACTATATTGGTTAGCATTCCACATCAAAAATTCTTTCTTTATCATTTACCTACTCGAGGATGAGCAGGAATTAAGCTTGGGGATGCTTGATACGTCTCCAACGTATCTATAATTTTTTATTGTTCCATGCTATTATTTATGAAGTCTTGGATGTTTAATGGGCTTTATCATTCACTTTTATATCATTTTTGGGACTAACCTACTAACCCAAAGGCCCAGTCCAGATTGCTATTTTTTGCCTATTTCAGGGTTTTGCAGAAAAGGAATATCAAACGGAGTCCAAACGGAATGAAACCTTTGCAAGAGATATTTTTGGAGGAAATCACACTCGGGAACCTTCGGGACCAAGTCAGGGGACGAAGGGCCAACCCTCGAGGGTGGGGGGTGCGCCCCCCTTCCCAGGGCGCGCCCCCTACCTCGAGGCTGGCCCACATGGCCCCCGGTGCCCTCTTTCTTCCTATATATACCTACGTACCCCGAGAAACTCCATACGCAGAGAGAAAACCCTAATTCCACCGCCGTAGCTTCTGTTCCCGTGGAGATCCCATCTTTCAGCCTATTCTGGGAGGGGGATCCATCACGGAGGCCTTCATCATCATCATCATCGCCCTCACCATGAGTTGTGAGTAGTTTACCTCAGACCTTCGGGTCCATAGCTAGTATTTAGATGGCTTCTTCTCTCTCTCTGGATCTCAATACAAAGTTCTCCTCGGTCTTCGAGGAGATCTATTCGATGTAATCTCTTTTTGCGGTGTGTTTGTCGAGATTCGATGAATTGTGAGTTTATGATCAAGGTTATCTATGAAAGATATTTGGTTCTTCTCTGAACTTTTTATGTGTGCTCATAATATCCTTGCAAGTCTCTTTGAATTATTGGATTGGTTTGGCCTACTAGATCTATAGTTCTTGCAATGGGAGAAGTGCTTGGCTTTGGGTTCAATCTTGCGGTGTCCTTTCCCAGTGACAGTAGGGGCAGCAAGGCACGTATTGTATTGTTGCCATCGAGGATAAAAAGATGGGGTTTTCATCATATTGCTTGAGTTTATCCCTCTACATCATGTCATCTTGCTTAAGGCGTTACTCTGTTCGTATGAACTCAATACACTAGATGCATGCTGGATAGCGGTCGATGTGTGGAGTAATAGTAGTAGATGCAGAATTGTTTCGGTCTACTTGTCTCGGACATGATGCCTATATAAAATGATCATGCCTAGATAATCTCATAATTATTCGCTTTTCTATCAATTGCTCGACAGTAATTTGTTTACCTGCCGTAGAATACTACTATCATGAGAGAAGCCACTAGAGAAAACTATGGCCCCCGGGTCTATTCTCAACATATCGATCTACATCTACTTTACTTTTCTTGATTTTATTTGTTGTTTTATTAAACAAAAAATACCAAAAATATAATTGTCATCTCTATCAGATCTCACTCTCGTAAGTGACCGTAAAGGGATTGACAACCCATTATTGCGTTGTCTGTGAAGTTCTTATTTGTTTGTGCAGGTGCGAGGGACTGGCGCATGGTCTCCTACTGGATTGATACCTTGGTTCTCAAAAATTGAGGGAAATACTTACGCTACTATGCTGCATCTCCCTTTCCTCTTCGAGGGAATACAACGCAAGCTCAAGAGGTAGTAGGAAGCACGGTAAGGAAAGAGAACCATGGGTTCAGAAACCCATGCCTTTTCCTCCTAAACCATCCAAGAAAAAGGGTGATGAGGATTTTGAGCGCTTTGCTGAAATGATTAGACCTATCTTTTTGCGTACGTGTTTGACTGATATGCTTAAAACAAATCCTTATGCTAAGTATATGAAAGATATTATTACCAACAAAAGAAAGATACCTGAAGTAGAAATTTCCACCATGCTTGCCAATTACACTTTTAAAGGAATATCTAAGAAACTAGGAGATCCAGGAGTACCTACTATACCTTGCTCCATTAAGAGAAACTATGTTAAAACTGCTTTATGTGATCTTGGATCCAGTGTTAGTGTTATGCCTCTTTCTTTATATCATAGACTTGACTTGAGTAAGTTGACACCTACTGAAATATCTTTGCAAATGGCCGATAAATCAACTGCTATACCTGTCGGTATTTGTGAGGATGTGCCTGTTGTGGTTGCAAATCTTACTATTCTAACGGACTTTGTTATCCTTGATATTCTCGAGGACGATAGTATGTCTATTATCCTTGGTAGACCCTTTTTGAATACTGCAGGGGCTGTTATTGATTGCAACAAAGGCAATGTCACTTTTCATGTCAATGGTAATGAGCATACGGTACACTTTCCGAGGAAACAACCGCAGGTCCACAGTATCAATTCTATTGGAAAAATTTCAACTATTACTATTGGAGGTTTTGAATTTCCTCTCCCTACTGCCAAGAAGACATATGATATTCTTATTGTTTGGGACATACATATCCCCATTGTGGTAACCTAGTGTTGTTCAAAAATTTTCCGGTTTCATGTTATTCGGAAAGAGTTTATTAACAAGACCTTATCAACCTTGTTAATGGATTCCTTTTGATGAGCATGAGATGGGTGAATCTAGATAGCACAACCTTCTGTATCCTCCTTTTACTTTCTCTTAATTAGACTAAATAAAGCAAAATTAGTATTTTCTGTCTGTTTCCAAACTTATCCGTGCAATAAAAAAATACCCTGAAAATAAAAGTTCTCCAAATGCCCTGAAAATGAAATATGATTATTTCTAGAATATTTGAGAATATATGGCACAGAAAACACAGCGAGGGGAGCCAGCACCTGGCCATGAGGGTCCAGGGCGCGCCCCCTGCCTCGTGGGCCCCACATGGCCCCCCTCCACTTATTCCTGCACCCACACACTTATTCTTCCTCCCAAAAAAATCACCATCCAACTCAAGCACGAACTCTAGCTCATCTTGCTGCCATTTTTTATCTCCTTGCTCAAAGCTCCATTCACAAAACTGTTTGGGGAGATTGTTCCTTGGTATTTGACTCCTCCATTGGTCTAATTAGTTTTTGTTCTAGTGCTTTATTTATTGCAAATTTTTGCTGCTATGGTGACCTTGTTCTTGAGCTTGCATGTCAAATTTATTTGGTCCCTAGTTCTAATGCATGATATAGTCTCTAGGCACTTGTAGGAGTTGTTGCTATCAATCTTGTTGAGTTTGTTTAACTTTTATTTTGAGTTACTAAAAATTTCAGAATATTTCAGAAAAATGCATAGGAAATTCTTCCAAGGTGGTTCCTCAAGGAAGCAAGAACCAAGGCTCGCGATGCGTGAGCCGGACGATGAACTACCGAGGGAAGCTGAAGTGCGGCCTTGTGAATGGCCGTCGGAGGAATTTATGGTTCGGGCAGGCATTAAGGAGGAATTTGACGCATATGTGCGTAATGCTGACCTCGAGGGCTTCATGTAAGATAAGTGCCCTCAACACCGTTACTTAACAGATACCTTTGTGAGAAGGTTTAAATTTTCATCTTCACGTAATTCTCACACTGTCCTGTTTGATCTTTATGATAAATCTTACACCATGGACCTAGAGGATTTTAATGATGATTGTAAGCTCCCGCAGTGGGGCAATATGGGTGATCCTCGCAAATCTGAATATAAAGACTTCCTTGCTAGTATCACTGTGGGGGAATCTAGAGAGATCACACAAGCTACCATAGGGAGCATTCATTTTCCTGCTATTCATTACTTTGCTCTCTTTATTGTTATATGCATAAACGGTAAAGATGAGGCTTGCCATATGTGCGTCCTAGATCTTAGTGTTCTCAAGAGTGCTGTGTTAGGAGATAGGCAGTATAACTTGGGAGCCATTGTTGCACGTAGGTTACATCATAATGGTTTATATGGAGATTTATTTGGTGGGATTCATGCCACTCGCTTAGCCCGCCGCCTTGGTGTGCCTATACATGAAAACGATGAACTATTACCTCCTGCTTATTTGGATTACAATGCTATGGTTAGTCATCGGCTTATATAGAGGGATGAAAAATCCATCAAATATCGACTAATCCTTAACAGGCGTCACACTGTCCCTATTGCTCTTCCTGCTCCTACCTTGTTTGACTTTCAGGCAAAAGGGAGATATAATATAACCAGGGAGGAGGCAAATGAGTATCAGGAGACGATGGAAGCAGCCCGTCTTCAAGCTGCAGCTTAGCAGGCAGTAGCTGCTACATTTCAGTAAAACCCCAACTACGACTTTGGATATCCGTCAGGCTAATACTGGCCATAGACGAACTTAGGCCAAAAGCCTAAGCTTGGGGGAGTACGTGTTTCTCACTGACATTACATTCATGTTCACACACCTATTCTAGTCATCGGTGCTCGCACTCTTTCATTGTACTATCCATGCTAGTTTCAATTCTTTTCTTAGTATTCTTCTTGTGTGTTAGAAAAACCTTGACAAAAAAATTAGTTGTAGTTTTTAGCTAGTTTACTTTCCTTGCTTGTAGTAGTAGTAATTAAAAGAAAACCCAAAAAGATTTATCGTTCTTCTTTTGCTTGTTGGGAGCTTTCCCATGTAAATAGTTTCTTTTCTTTTCGTTGGGGGTCAAGAGTAGAAGACCATGATGAAAATGTTTAGTGGCTCTCACATGCTTTATTGTTGATTTAACCTTGAGCCATATTACCTTGTCTTCTCTCTTGTCTTAAATGCTTGCAGATTCCAGCTTAGTCCAATCCACGTGCACTATTATTATTATCCACACTGTTTGGTCGTGCGAGTGAAAGGCAATAATGATGATATATGATGAACTAATCGAGATGAGAAAAGTTGGTATGAACTCGACCTCTCTTGTTTTTGTAAATATGATAGTTCATCGTTCCTGATTCAGCTTGTTATGAATGAAACATGCTTGCAATGACAATTAGAGATCACAACTGCTCATGCCATGCTTAATTAGCTAAGAGTTTATAATGGTCAATCTTGCGTGCCAACATGATATTAAAATGGTTGTGATGTGGTATGATAGGGTGGTATCCTCCTTTGAACGATTCAAGTGGTCTGACTTGGCACATGTTCACGCATGTAGTTGAAACAAAATCAACATAGCCTCCACGATATTTATGTTCATGGTGATTTATATCCTACTCATGCTTGCATTCACTGTTGATTAATTTTAATGCATGTTCATGACTGTTGTCGCTCTCTAGCTGGTGGCTTCCAAGTCTCTTTCTAGCCTTCACCTGTACTAAGCGGGAATACTGCTTGTGCATCCACTTCCACAAACCCCAAAGTTATTCCATATGAGTCCACCATACCTTCCTATATGTGGTATCTACCTGCCGTTCCAAGTAAATTTGTATGTGCCAAACTCTAAACCTTCAAATGAAATTATGTTTTGTATGCTCGAACAGCTCATGTATCAACTAGGGTTGTCTATATCTTCCATGCTAGGTGGGTTATTCTCACGATGAGTGGACTCCGCTCATCATTCATGAGAAAATGGCTGGTAATCGGGATGCCCAGTCCCATGCTCAAATCATAATATTTAAACAAAATTCCCCCAGGGTTGTTGCTGGTTTGGACGGTACCCGTTGTTTCGGGCTAGCCATGAAGTGTGCTTGTTGGTGGTTGGGGGAGTAAAAACTTTACCATTCTGTTTGGGAACTGCCTATAATGCGTGTGGCATGGAAGATATCGAGATTCTTGGTTGTTACGTTGACAATGAGAGTATACCGCTCAAAATATTATTCATCTCTATTTAAAAATCGAGCTCTAGCACCTCTACAAATCCCTGCTTCCCTCTGTGAGGGGCCTATCTATTTACTTTTTTTGTTGAGTCATCATCCTCTTATTAAAGAGCACCTGTTGGAGAGCACCTCTATCATTTGCATGTATTGCTATTAATTTGCATTGAGTATGATTGTGACTGGATCTCTTTTGCCATGAATTACAATGTCTAGTCAGCCCTTGATCTTTAAAGGTGTTTTGCGGTCTCAGAAAGGGCTAGCGAGATACCATCTTGTTATATCATATCATGATTGCTTTGAGAAAGTGTTGTCATCCGAGGTTTATTATTATTGTTGGCTAGTTGATTATGTCATTGATATGAGTAGACATGAGACCTGAAAGTTATTGTGAATGTGGTTAGTTCATGATCTTTGCTGAAAACTTGAATGTTGGCTTTACATATTTACAACAACAAGAGCAAACAGAGTTTGTCAAAGTTTTTCTTTATCACTTTCAGTTTATGAACTGAATTGCTCGAGGACAAGCAAATGATTAAGCTTGGGGGAGTTGATACATCTCCAACGTATCTACTTTTCCAAACACTTTTGCCCTTGTTTTGGACTCTAACTTGCATGATTTGAATGGAAACCCGGACTGACGCTGTTTTCAGCAGGATTGCCATGGTGTTATTTTTGTGCAGAAATAACAGTTCTCGGAATGACATGAAAATCAACAGAGAATTATTTTTGAATATATAAAAAATATCTGCGGAAAGATCTAAGCCAGGGGGGCCACACCCTGTCCACGAGGGTGGGGGGCGCGCCCCCTACCTCATGGGCCCCCTGTTGCTCCACCGACGTACCCCCGGACTCCATATATTCACTTTCGGGGAGAAAAAATCGGAGAGGAAGAATTATCATGTTTTACGATACGGAGCCGCCGCCAAGCCCTAATCTCTCTCGGGAGGGCTGATTTGGAGTCCGTTCAGGGCTCCGGAGAGGGGAGATCGTCGCCATCGTCATCATCAACCATCATCCATCACCAATTCCATGATGCTCACCACCGTGCGTGAGTAATCCCATCGTAGGCTTGCTGGACGGTGATGGGTTGGATGAGATTTACCATGTAATCGAGTTAGTTTTGTTAGGGTTTGATCCCTAGTATCCACTATGTTCTAAGATTGATGTTGCTATGACTTTGCCATGCTTAATGCTTGTCACTAGGGCCCGATGCCGTGATTTCAGATCTGAACCTATTATGTTTTCATGAATATATGTGTGTTCTTGATCCTATCTTGCAAGTCATTAGTCACATACTATGTGTTATGATCCGGCAACCCCGAAGTGACAATAATCGGGACCACTCCCGGTGATGACCGTAGTTTGAGGAGTTCATGTATTCACTATGTGTTAATGCTTTGGTCTGGTACTCTATTAAAAGGAGGCCTTAATATCCCTTAGTTTCCACTAGCACCCCGCTTCCACGGGAGGGTAGGACAAAAGATGTCGTGCAAGTTCTTTTCCACAAGCGTGTATGACTATATTCGGAATACATGCCTACATTACATTGATGAACTGGAGCTAGTTCTGTGTCACCCTATGTTATAACTTTTACATGAGGAATCGCATCCGACATAATTCTCCATCACCGATCCAATGCCTACGAGCGTTTCACATATTGCTTGTTGCTTATTTACTTTTCTGCTGCTACTGTCACAAAAACTACAAAAAATGCTACCGTTACTTTTATTGCTACTGCCACTATTTCCATATTACTTTGCTACTAAATTACCTTGCTGCATATACTAAGTTTCCAGGTGTGGTTGAATTGACAACTCAACTGCTAATACTTAAGAGTATTATTTGGCTCCCCTTGTGTCGAATCAATAAATTTTGGTTGAATACTTTACCCTCGAAAATTGTTGCAATCCCCTACACTTGTGCATTATCACTCCCCCTGCAGTACAATGGGATTCTTGGATGCCCGGCACTGGCTAAATTCATGGCAGCATCCCACTATGCCTACAACACCTTGAAGATGACTGGGCCGCTGGGAGTTATCATTGTCCCAGCAGATGAGAAGGATGCAATCATTTGCGTGGACAAGATGTACCGGGACGCGGTCACAGCAGAGGCAGCGGTAGCAGCAGTTCCGCCAAGGAAAGTAAAGGAAAGAAGAGGGACTGTAAGACCTCCGAGAAAGAGTCCGAGAAGCGTGCCCCCACCAAGTGCACGACACCCGTTGACGACGTGCCGGAGTGTTCCTACAGCAAGAGATCCAGGGTTGCTGATACGTCTCCAACGTATCTATAATTTTTGATTGTTCCATGCTATTATATATTCTGTTTTGGATGTTTAATGGGCTTTATTATACACTTTTATATTATTTTTGGGACTAACCTACTAACCCAAGGACTAGTGCAAATTGTTGTTTTTTTGCCTATTTCAGTGTTTCGCAGAAAAGGAATATCAGAGGGAGTCCAAACGGAATGAAACCTTCGGGAGAGTTATTTTTGGAACAATATCAACACGAGAGACTTGAAGAACATGCCAGGAAGCAAAGGAGGTGGCCACAAGGGCAAGCGGCGCGCCTAGGTGGGTAGGCGTGCCCCCACCCTCGTGGGCCACCTGTTGACCCCCCGACGTGCTTCAGCCTATATATAATCTCATACCCTGAAAACATCGAGGCAACAGACAAAACCCTAATTCCACCGCCGCAACCTTCTGTTCCCATGAGATCCTATCTTGGGGCCTGTTCTGGAGCTCCGCCGGAGGGGGCATTCATCACGAAGGGCTTCTACATCAACACCATAGCCTCTCCGGTGAGTTGTGAGTAGTTTACCACAGACCTTCGGGTCCATAGTTCTTAGCTAGATGGCTTCTTCTTTCTCTTTGGATCTCAATACAAAGTTCGTCTCGATCTTCGAGGAGATCTATTCGATGTAATCTTTTTGCGGTGTGTTTGTCGAGATCCGATGAATTGTGGGTTTATGATCAAGATTATCTATGAACAATATTGGATTCTTTTCTGAATTCTTTGAAGTATGATTATAATATCCTTGCAAGTCTCTTCGAATTATTGGTTTGGTTTGGCCTACTATATCTATAGTTCTTGCAATAGGAGAAGTGCTTGGCTTTGGGTTCAATCTTGCAGTGTCCTTTCCGAGTGACAGCAGGGGCAGCAAGGCACGTATTGTATTGTTGCCATCCAGGATAAAAAGATGGGGTTTATATCATATTGCTTGAGTTTATCCCTCTACATCATGTCATCTTGCTTAAAGCGTTACTCTGTTCTTGTGAACTTAATACTCTATATGCATGCTGGATAGCGGTCGATGTGTGGAGTAATAGTAGTAGATGCAGAATCGTTTCGGTCTACTTGTCACGGACGTGATGCCTCTATATAATTATCATGCCTAGATATTCTCATAACTATGAGCTTTTCTATCAATTGCTCGACAGTAATTTGTTCACCCACCGTAGAATTCCGCTATCATGAGAGAAGCCACTAGTGAAACCTATGGCCCCCGGGTCTATTCTCATCATATTAATCTTCCATCAACTATTTACTTTACTTTGCTTTATTTAATTTCAATCTCTATACCAAAAATTCCAAAAAAATTATCTTATCATATCTATCAGATCTCACTCTCGTAAGTGACCGAGAAGGGATTGACAACCCCTTTTATTGTGTTGGCTGCGAGATTTTTATTTGTTTGTGTGGTGCGAGGGACTCGCGCATGATCTCCTACTGGATTGATACATTGGTTCTCAAAAACTGAGGGAAATACTTACGCTACTGTGCTGCATCACCCTTTCCTCTTCGAGGGAATACAATGCAAGCTCGAGAAGTAGCACACCCCAAGTTAAGAAGGTCCCGACAGAGCTGGCTGGTGTTGATGGTACCTTTACTATCAGCGCCGCCCTCGATGATAAATAGGAAAGCACGTTAGTTGCCTTCCCACGGGCGAATATTGATGTGTTTGCCTGGCAACCATCTGATATCCCCGGTGTTCCTAAGGAGGTAATCGAGCGCCACCTTGCTGTCTGCCCACATGCCTGACCTGTCAAGCAGAAAGTCCGGAAGCGGGCCTTTGAGAGACAGCAGTTCATTGCATAAGAAATTAAGAAACTTGAGGCAGCTGGTTTGGTCAGGGGAGTGCTGCATCCAACATGGTTGGCAAATCCAGTGGTAGTCCGGAAGGCTAACGGGAAGTGGAGGCTTTGCATAGATTTCACAGATCTTAACAAGGCTTGCCTGAAGGACCCGTTTCCCTTGCCGCGTATTGATCAGATTGTGGATTCCACTTCAGGTTGTGATTTGTTCTCCTTCCTGGATGCATACTATGGATATCATCAAATCTTCATGTCCAAGGAAGATGAAGAGAAGACTTTGTTCATCACTCCATGTGGTACGTACTGCTTTGTCTGCATGCCATTCGGATTAAAGAGTGCCGGTCCACTTTTGCGAGGGCGGTCCAGATTGGTTTTAAGCCACAACTGCACAGAAAAATAGAAGCCTATATGGATGATATTGTGGTCAAGACCAAGGATAGGGGCACCCTTATTCAGGATTTGTAGGAGACATTTGCTAACCTGCGCAAGATCAATTTGAAGCTCAACCCGTAGAAGTGTGTATTTGGTGTTCCCTCCGGCAAGCTACTTGGGTTCTTTGTATCCCATCATGGGATCAAAGCCAACCCCGACAATATCAAAGTTATCGAGCAGATCCAAGCGCCAAGGACAATTAAGGACGTGAGGCATCTAACATGATGTGTTGCTGCGCTAAGCAGATTCATCTCCAAGTCTGTCGAGTGCACCCTATCGTTCTTCAAAATTTTGAAGATGGCAGGACCCATGAAGTGGACCCCGGAAGCAGATGCAGCTTTGCAAGAGTCGAAGGCTTATTTGTCCTCTGTGCCTACCTTGGTTGCTCCCAAGCCCTAGGAGTCGTTGTTGCTGTACTTAGTGGCAACCAACCAAGTGGTCAGTGTAGCCTTGGTAGCACAACGAGAAGTAGATGAGGTAGAGATTGAGCAGAGGCCGGTAGGGCCAGGAAAGGATCAAGACAGCAGTGAGCACGGCAGCGAGAGCAACCCCAAGGACGCGGAAAGGAAGAAAGTGGTGCAGCGCCCAATGTAATTCATCGACTCCCTGTTATAGGGGGCTAGATCGAGGTACTCTGGCAGGCAAAAGTTGATCTTTGGTCTCATCATGGCCTCAAGGAAACTGCGCCACTACTTCCAAGCCCATGAGATCATGGTTGTCACTCGTTTCCCATTGCAAAGGATACTCCGAAACCCTGAGGCTACCGGCAGAATAGTGGAGTGGGCTTTGGAGTTATCCAGCTTTGGTTTGAAGTTTGAGAGCACATCAACTATTCAGAGCAGGGCATTGGCAGAGTTTATTGCAGAATGGACGCCAACCCCTGATGAGGAAACAACAGAGACAGCTATCCCCGGCAAGGAATCACCCCAATAATGGATTATGTATTTTGATGGTGCTTTTTCCCTACAAGGTGCAGGAGCTGGCATGCTTCTCGTCGCCCCCTCCGGGGAGCGCTTGAAGTACGTTGTCCAAATGCATTTTACCCGGGAAGAAGCAACCAACAATACAACTGAGTATGAAGGGCTCCTTTCCGGGCTGAAATGGAATTGGGAATTAAGAAACTGATCATTCGAGGAGATTCACAGCTTGTGGTGAGACAAGTCAACAAGGATTATCAAAGTCCATTGATGGAGGCATACGTCGAGGAAGTCAGGAGATTAGAGGAGCACTTTGACGGATTACAAACAGAGCACGTACCCCATGCGGAAAACAACACAGCTGATCATTTGTCAAAGTGTGTTGTGCAGAAGCTTCCTGTGGAACCAGGAACTTTTGTTCTCCATCTCACACAACCCTCCGTATTCGCAGCAACAATAGCCTGGAAAAGGAGAAAGTTGGACACCGGTAAGCCTCTCCCGGCAGAGCTGTCCGCTCCCGGCAAAGACCCTGCCGGAAACAACTCCTCACAGCCTACCGGACCACCCCCTCTAACCGGGTCCACGGACCCTACGAATGAGGCTTGTGCTTCCGCGGCAGAGGAGGTGCCGCTAGTCCTTGTTGCCGAGCCCCAGGCTCCAACTTGGGCAAGGTACATTGTCCACTTCCTCCAAACCGGAGAGCTTCCCAGCAACCAAGATGAAGCTCAAAAAGTAGCTCGGAGGGCCAGTATGTACCAGTTTGTCGATGACACTCTGTACAGAAGGAGGCCCAACGGTGTCAAATTGAAGTGTATCTTCCAGGAAGTAGGAAAGGAACTGCTGGCTGAAATACACAAAGGCATGTGTGGCTCCCACATTGGATCAAGGGCATTAGTCGGGAAAGCATTCCTGCAAGGATTCTATTGGCCCATAGCCCTCGAAGATGCGATCGAGCTTGTCAAGAAATGTGTAGCCTGCCAGTTCCATTCCAAGAAAACCCACCTGCCTACCCAAGCTCTTCAAACAATCCCTCTCTCATGGCTGTTTTTGGTCTGGGGGCTCGATATCCTCGGCCCTTTCCCCCGAGTTGCCGGGGGCTTTGAATTCTTGTTCGTTGCCATCGACAAGTTTACAAAGTGGCCGGAAATAGCTACCGTGAGAAATGTGACTGCTTAGTCAGCTATCAAGTTCTTGAAAGATCTGGTGTGTCGTTTTGGAATTCTGACAAGGATCATTACCGACAATGGCTCCCAGTTCACGAGTCGCGCCTTCATGCAATATGTTCATGCCCTCGGATGCAAGATCTCATTTGCCTCTGTGGCACACCCCGGAGCAATGGACAAGCTGAGAGGGTGAACACTGAAGTTCTGCATGGACTCAAGATAAGAACCTTTGATACGCTGCAGAAGCACGGCAGGCGATGGATCGAGGAGCTGTTGGTTGTTCTCTGGTCCATCAGAACGACACCAAACGAGCTACCGAGCAGACTCCCATCTCCCTGGTCTATGGGGCAGAAGCAGTTATCCCCACGGAACTCATTTACAGGTCGCCGTGAGTGCTTGCCTACGATGAAGTAGCGCAAGTTGAGCACCGACGTGATGACGCTGTGCTACTCGAGGAGAACCGTATCCGGGCTGCTACACGTGCTGCACGCTATCAGCAAGCCCTGCGTCGCTATCATAGCCGTAGGGTTCATGCCCGGTGTTTTGAGGAAGGTGACCTTGTCCTTAGGCGCGTTCAGTCCGCGAAGGGTACACACAAGTTATCACCGAAGAGGTAAGGCCTTTACCGGGTAGTACGAGTCACCAGACCTAGCGCAGTCCGTCTGGAGACCGAAGATGGCATTAAATTGCAAAACTCATGGAATATTGAGTGTCTCCGTAAGTTCTACCCGTAAGGCGCGGCTGTCGGGCCCTGCCCGGCACCCACCCTTGTACAGGCCCTGCCCAACAGCCACCCTTGTTCATGCCTTGCCTCAGTTGCATGTAACCCCTTGTACAAGCCGGGGTAATGACCCCATGCAAGACAAAAATAAAGAAGTGCTGCAGGGGGGCCCCAACCAAGATTGCATACATGCATGAACATTCCAAGATCACTACATAAGCATTTCATGAGCATTTTGTAATGCCCAGGATGGAATTATACCTCCTACGTGTCGAGGCACGACTTAAAGGCATAAGTCCATCCTAGAATGATCTCAAGTTTGGTAATCTTTGCACAACTCATGTAAAAGAGGGATAGTAAACTGAAAATAGTTGGCTTACAATCGCCACGTCACAGAATAACAGTACAAGTCTCAAACATCATACAATAAGATCACTACAACCCTCTAAGGGCAAAAGCCAAATGTCAAAGTACCAAACTCAGATAAATAAAACAACCACAGGCGGATCGAATCCTAGTAAGAGACTCCACTACTGATCGTCCGGGTAGCGCACGTAGTAACGACTACGCTCCTCGTCGTACTCCCAATCCAGCTCGGTGCCATCACCGGGATAGCTCACCGCTGGACCTGCATCTGGTGTGTGAAGTAACTGTGAGCCACAGAGGACTCAGCAATCCCGTCTCCGGGTAACAGAACTATCAAAGCCTTTGGGTGAGGGAAAGGCTGAAGAAAGAACAAGTCTGCAGCAGCAACTAGCATCTAGCTTACGCAAGTGAGAGCGAGAAGAGAAGGCATCGGCGAGAAGTGATCACGAAGTGATCCTAGCTACAAGCTCACAAACATAACCCCTCCGTGTTCAACTCCCGAATCCCTATTCGGAAATTGACAGTCACGGAACACACGCTGGTAGTGTATTAGTATCATTGTGTCAAGTTATCTACAACCGGAATTAACAAGCTCCCATCTGCCACATAACCGCGGGCACGGCTTTCGAAAGTTCAAACCCTGCAGGGGTGTTCCAACTTGACCCATTACAAGCCCACGATCCGCGGAGTCGCAACTCCAAAGTGGGAAGACCCGAGTATCCTCGGAATCCCGTGCTCAAGATATACCGAGCTAAGGTAAGGCTAATCCAGCAAATCCTCCCGGCGTGTCGACACCCTGATCGTAGCCGCGCGTATCTAGGTCTCAGGACACGACCGGATGGGCGATTCTACAGGTTTATATCAATCCTCGAGTTCCCTCGAGGTGACCCCGCAGAACCCCCGGTTTGGACCAACACTCATGAGGAGCACTGGCCCGGGTTGTTGATTAAGAACTCGGGTTAATTACTCCCTATGCAAGTTATTTAGTTATTAGGCAAATAGTACCAATGTTGGGATTTGCTGGAAAAGACTTAGCACTTAGCGATTTATCGAGGGGGTCCCATACACTCCAACCGTGTTAGGAACGCATAATCAAGGAACATAAAACCGGCTTATACGGATCCTAACGGCATGAGTGGAACAAAACACCAAGCAAAAGGCTTAGCCTTCCACCCTTGCCAATATATAGGTGATTTCAATTAAAGCATTTATATAGTGTGATATAACCCAACCAAACTTCAACATGGAGCAAGCATCTTCACTTCACCTGCAACTAGCAACGCTATAAGAAGGGCTGAGCGAAGCGTACTTAGCCAAGCAACGGTTTGCATAGGTAGGGTGGTTAAACATGGCAATTGGTTACAAGTAGGAGGCTGACAAGAAGAACATGGGCATCGAGGCAAAACTAAAGATCGAGACTACTAGCAATAGGCGAAGATAGTAAAGTTATCGGGGTTCGATCATCTTGCCTGAAGAGAAGACGTCCGGATCGAAAGAAGGGTCCTCGTGCTCAAACTCGTTGGAAACCTCGTGCTCAACCTCGTTGGAAAACTCGTGCTCAACTTCCGGCTCTAAACAAGACAAACACACCAAGCACCAATCAACACGATGCAATGCGCACTCGAAAAAACATGAATGCATGATGGATGCACTAAAGATGCACATGGAGCACGTAAAACATCACTCAAGCAAAACACCTCAAAACAAGATAACAAGCTGATATTATTAATCTACACAGAAAATCACCCAAGTTTGATATAAGATTCGCTAAAAATGGAGTTACGGGCTAGAAGTTATGCCCGAAACAAGATTTGAGCGAAAACTGCAAATTACAGCAACATGGCATCTTTGGAGCTCAAAATAATTAATCTACAGCACCCAAAAAGCATGGCAAAGGACTTGAACATAAACTAGATATAATGTAGAGCAACTAGGTCCAAAGTGCACCCCCAACGGAGTCACGGATCAATAGCAATGATCTTGGACATATTGAACTTTGAAATAAAATTCTGGCAGCAGAATTTTATTGAAAGTTTGGAGCAAAAGATAAACATGCTACAGCCACTCAAATGGGCATGTGAGGACATGGATGGAAGACAACAATATATACTTCATGGAACAATCAAAATCCACCCCAAAACTATCATGCTTTGTCCTACAACATCACACGAACATGGCATCGGAACGTTACAGATTTCAGACTTAGTGAAATTTCACTAAGTCCTAAAACAGCAATATCATCATAGCACACAAAAGAGCATGTTTAAGTCACATCTAAACTAAACATGGCAAAGGGTAAGCACCTCATCAAAGTACATATGACGGTGATCCCGAAACACACAAGCATGCATCATTGTGGTGAACACAACGATTGCAACGAGCTCAACAAGATGGCATTTCATAACAAGTGAAAACACAACATGTGAACATGGCACTTTGCAACGATGATAACAAGGAAACAATAAATCTACCATGCAACCTATCACACACAACACGTAGTTCGTGACGAGACGAACACGTGGACATGTCATTTGCATCGTTTGGACAAACGAGCTAAAAGATATCACATGTCAAAGGTGGCATGAAAATAACACATAACAGCAGTTTATATCATCATGCACTCTTGTAACAGCAAAACATGTGTCAAGATGACATCTAACATGCATGACTACAACAGGTAAAACGTAGAGGGCATCTCCACGAACATCTGGACATGCTACACGCGCTAAACGGATCTACAGACAAAAAGTTATGCACGTTGGAAGATAGCATCACAGATCAAAAGAACAGGGGCTTAGGGGATAAAAAGTCAACCTAGATCAGATCTGGTGAACAGTAGATGGGCCGGATCTGAACAGTGTCGGGCCGGTGCGGAGCACTGTGCGGGGGAGGCGGCGGCCCAGGGCGGAGTACGGGCCTCGCCCGTAGCGGCGGCCGGCGGGGAAGCGGTGGGAAGCCCGGCCCACCGCTGGCTGTGCGGGCGAAGGCGACGGGGAGGCGCGATGGGCCGCGGTGGCGAGGCTGGCCCGTGCGGCGAGGCCGGCTGGAGCGCGGAGCGGCGATGCGGTGGCCCACGGGGCGGACTGCGGGAGGCGGCCCAGCCGCTGGGGGCTGGCGCGGCCTCGGAGGCGACGACGCCTCGGTGAAGTGGTCCCGCTTCGGGCGGTCGAGCGGAGACGGGCCGCTGCGCGAGCCCAGCTGGGCGGCTCGGTGCGGACGAGGGATCGATCGGTCCTGGCGCGGTGCGGACGAGGCTCGGCGTTGACCTCGCGCCCGACGCCTGCGATCTGGTCGATGGATCGAAGGATCCTTCGGGATCCAGAAGAACAGAGGATTGGATCTGAGAAGATTTCGGATCTGGAGTAAAATGGAAAAAAAAATAAAAGAGGGGAGAGAGGAGGAAGAAGAAGGGGACATGCCAAATAGACTAGGGGTCTATATATAGCAGTTTTTAGGGTTAGGAGGAGTTTAGGGGCGCTAGGAGCCCTCCGATCGCGATCCGACGGATCCGATCGCGGGGGTTGATTTAAAAGGCCCAGACGGAGATAAAAGAATGCAACAGGGGTGTTTCCGGGACACGAAGTGAAGGCACATCGGACCCACACGGACAACGGAGGGAAAAGTCAACGGAGTCCAAACGAGACGAGATTTGAGAGGCGGGTTGCACACAACATAACAACAACACACAACACAACCTCGCGGCACACCGGTAACGAAAAACGCCCGAACAACAAAGTAGGCCTACGGGACGTCACGGACACGTGAGGGAGCTCCGGAACACGAAACGGACAACGGGAAGAAACACACGGAACCGGATGCAACCCACAACACCAAAGCAATGCAATGCACATGTCTACATGATATGAATGAATGCCACACACTCACACAACAAAACGACGAAAGCCCGAAAGACAAAGAACCCGAAATGGAATTAGATGAAGCCGGAGATATATTATATACCCAAAAGGGAAAGTATTACATCCGGGGCATTACACATTTGCATATGCATATAGATAGGATTGCATACTGCATTCATTCTCATCTACATGAAGCTACAGGTTCCTGCCGTGAACTTGGCTTTGACAAGAAGTTGAGAAGATTGTCCGGCACTGTAATCCCCAGCAAGCCAAACAGATAAGTTCTACCTCATGTCCGTTAGTGTTCTGTAAGATATAACTTGTGCATAAGAAAACCTCGCCACTCTCGGCTTGGGCGATCCCATCCCAGACTCGAATGTTGCTTCGATCAAGATGGTTGTAGTAGCCCTTGGTGAAAAGAAGTTGGCGGGGTGCTGGCCCCTTTGTCTGTTCCCCGGCAGATATGATTCTTCGGTTGACAAAAAGCGTGTCGGCAAGGTAGCTTGCTGGGAAAACTCGTTTATTTTCATAAAGAGGCATCTCACCTCTGCATGGACATACACATGCACAGGTCCCCGACAAGTTTCATCTTTTTCATTAACATGCTGATACAAGTACAAGCATGACAGAACACAAACATGGACTCGAGGACTACATTTTTTTGAATTAAAATTTAGCAAGTGCCTACAGATTTAAGATTGAAAAAAGATAAGTGCCCCATGATGCCTTTGCTCCTGTTCATCTCCTACAGGACGAGGTCGAAGAGGCCGGAGGCTGGCACAGCTAGGATTCGGCGCCTCACTAGGATCAGGATGGTGCCACTCCCTAGCTAGGAGGAAGGAACCAGAGGGCAGGGACGGATGGTGGCGCTGCCGAAAGCTCCAAGTAGAAGCGGTGGAGTCACCAGCAAACACGACTCGTCGGAACGATCACCCCCGTTCTTGATGCGTCGTGGGTTGCTGCCACCTTCAGCGCCACCAACACCCGAAGCCCCTTTTGCGGCAAGGGGGTACCATGCTCTTCGAGCAATTCTCCATAGAGCATGGCTGTCCCGAGAAGCCCTGGCATTAGAAGACACTGCACGTCTCGGGGATGCATATGGAGCAAGAATCCCTCCTGCGCGGCAAGAAGACGACGCCTGGGAGGAGTTAGATTCGTCTCTACTAACGACGAATCTCTTCCACAAGTCCTCTCCAGTGCCATGAGAAGGGAAGGAAAATAGGGAGCGATCGATTACCACGCGCATGGCCCACCTCGGGCCTCGGCGTGGTGTCATTCGCATCCCCTCCCATTGAAGCTAGAACCACAAGCGGCCCGGTAGAAAGCACGCCGAAGTTGCCACCCCAGACGTTGTCGCCGCTCCACCCAAGCCCCCCTTTCGAATCCAGGAGAAACTTCAAGATAGAGCCCGGGGCACGGCCCCAGGCTCTCTTTCCTAACATAACCGGCAGAAGCAGAGAACAGAAGAGGAGGAATGCCAGGATGAGTGACTCTGTCCTCCTCCACCCCTTCTTTTATAGGCATGCCAAGGAGGGGAGCCGCTCCCTCAATAGGCGACCACCGTCCTCCTCCGCCAATTCAAGATGACCGGGCCCTCACCTTGATGCTCTCCCATGCCACGCGTCTCCATTACCTACCCCGTCCGATGCATGCATCATACGTGGCTAAGGATAAGGGCATAGTGGGAGGAGTGAATTGGCAGTTTCTACCCCGTGCGTTAAAGTCATTCACGGGCCATTACGGGAGCGGACCCACCGCTGTTGGCTTTACATGGTGCGCGGGGAAACCGAAAACTGGCCCGGATCCAAGACTCGTGAAGGAGCAAAGAAGACCTCAAGAAACCAGCCACTTTAGCAACCCTGCCTGTGTACTTATTCTACCCTACCCTGACGATGCTCGGCAGCGCGTTCGGGGCACGCCCGGGGGCTTCTGTCGGTGCAACAAACCATGGGTCTGTTGCCCTAACTGTGCACAGGCACGGGAACAAGATTGAAGCACCAACCCAAGTCATAGTACAAGAAACCAGGAGGTTCGAGGAACCAGCAAGCAGATCAGAGAGACCAAGGCCAAGATAGAGAAGCAGGATGTCACCAAGAGAAAGGCCTCCCTTGCCGGGAAGGCGAGCCCGACAAGGGGCGAGGCCACCCCCAGAGAAAGACAACCAAGGCATCCCGGTAGAGCCTGTCGGAGGCTCAAACGCCTCACCAACCGCTCCTCCACGACTCACGTTGTTGATCAGTGCGGTGTCAAGCCGCAAAGTGATTAAGTGGCAGCCATTAGCCACATGGCAGCCTCTCCCTACAGAAAAACCCATAGATGACATTCGTCCTGCGATGTGTCAAGCAAGTAGGCGCGGAGTTGGCAAGATAGCCCGGCAAGCCTTGTCGGGAAACCAGTGATGTGACACTAAGCATTGCATTTAATGTGCCATGTCAGCCCGCAGAGTTAGGTGTGATAGCACTGTTGCTATCATATCAGTGCATAATGACTACTTTGCCATTGTGGTGACCCCTTAATATATAAAAGGAGGCCCATGGAAACCATAGACAAGGTTAGAAGATTGGAGAACTCACACCCCCACACACGCGTAGTCGCTGCTGCCCTAAGGCAACCCTTGCCGGGCAAATGTACTGTGCCACACCACCTCATTTCCACCATCAATCCACCAAAGAAGAAGTAGGGTCTTACGCCACAATGGCGGCCCGAACCTAGGTAAAACTTCCCACATAATCTCTCCCGTGCTGTCCCACGCTTGTCTACTCTTTGTGCAACGCGACGTCCCCCTGCCGAACCAGCAAGGGACCTCCTGGTCCCATAGGTGGCCGTGGTTTTCCCTGCCAATATGCAAATCATTTTCGTGGTCTAGCGGATATTGTTCTAAAGGATCAGTAGGAGGCACATCAATCGAAGCAAGACCAATAATTTCAACCTTACTAGGTAAATCTTTTTTGTGTGTTTTCTACTAAACTTGGAAAAATTGAACTCATGAGACTCATCACCAAAGCTAACAACGTCAGTTTGTTTAGCACAATCTATAGTAGCATTGACGGTGCTAAAAAATAGTCTACCAAATATTATGGGACAAAAGTCATCTTGTAGGGAACCAAGGACTAGAAAATCAGTATGGTATTTTGTTTTCCCACACAAGACTTCAACATCTCTAACAATCCCAAATGGTGTGATGGTGTCTCTACTAGAAAGTTTAATAGTAACATCTATGTCTTCTATTTTCAGCTGGTGCTATGTCATTCATAATTTCTTTGTACAAAGTAAAAGGAATAACACTTATGCTAGCACCTATGTCACACTAACCATGATAACAATGATATACCATTTTAACTGAGACGATGAGCATGCCAACAAAGGGTCTTTGTTTATCTTTCCCATCAGGTTTGGCTATTCTGGCTGCTTCACCAACTAAATATATAACATGCCAATCGATGTTATCGACCAAGAGATCTTTAACCGTAGCAACACTAGGTTCTACTTTGATTTGCTCAGGGGGTTTAGTGCTTCAATTTTACTTCTACGAACCATAGTTGAAACATTATCATGCTCCTTTATCTTAACAGGAAAAGGTGGCTTCTGAATGTAAGCAGTAGGAACAATCGGATCAACATTGTAGACAATAGTTTCTTCTTTAGCAACTACTGGTTCTGTAATTTCTTCTTTAATAGGGGGATGATATTTAAACCACTTCTCTTTAGGGAGATCAACATGAGTAGCAAAGGATTCACATAAAGAGGCCACTATCTCCCCATCAAGTCCATATTTACTGCTAAACTTTTCAAAAGTGTCTGTATTCATAAAAGATTTAACACAATCAAACTTAAGCTTAATACCTGACTCTTTACCTTCGTCGAGTTCCCAATCTTCAGAGTTGCATTTAATTCTTTCCAAGAGATCCCACCTAAATTCAATAGTCTTCTTTATAAAAGAACCGGCACAAGAAGTATCAAGCATGGATTGATCATTACAAGAAAGTCGAGCATAAAAGTTTCGAATGCTAATTTCTCTCGAGAGCTCATGATTGGGGCATGAATATAATATTGAATTGAGCCACCCCCAAGTTAGAGCGATACTTTATCCTTCATGAGGCTAAAAATTATATATATAATTCCGATCATGACGAACTAGATGCATAGGATATTTTTTGATAGAATTCCATTTTCAAGCGATTCCAATTCCAGGATCCAATATCATCACATAGCCTATACCATGTCAATGTTTTTTCCTTCAAAGATAAAGGGAAAACCTTTTTCTTAGCTTCATCTCCGGGTAAACCTGCAAGCTTAAATAGTCCACAAATTTCATCCACATATATCAAATGCATATTAGGATGTGCGGTTCCATCTCATGCATAAGGATTAGCTAGCAGTTGTTCTATCATACCCGAAGGAATTTCATATTCATTATTTTCAGTAGGTGCAGTAGGTTGAGGGGCAACAAATTGTGGTTCTGGTTGAGGTGAAGATACCCCGAACAAACCCCTCAAAGGATTGTTCTCCATAGTAACAGGTGACACTAAATTTCATGACGTAGTAATAATTTTTCCTTACCAATTTCCACTTACCAAGAGCGCTTCACTCCCCGGCAACGGCGCCAGAAAAGATTCTTGATGACCCACATGTATAGGGGATCAATCATAGTCTTTTCGATAAGTAAGAGTGTCGAACCCAACGAGGAGCTGAAGGAAATGACAAGTGGTTTTTAGCAAGGTAATGTCTGTAAGCACTAAAATTGTAAGTAGCAGATAGTTTCGTAGAAAGATAATTTATAATGAGAAAGTAACAGTAATGGCAAATAATATGCAAAGATGATTTCTTATAACGAGCAAAGTGTTTTCGTGGGCACACGGGGATTTTATCTAGTCACTTTCACCATGTTGGCTTGATTCGTGTTAGCTACTTTGATAATTTGATATGTGGGTGAATCGGTGCTTAGGTGATGTTCTTACTTGAATGAACCTCCTACTTATGATTAACCCCCTCGCAAGCATCCGCAACTAAGATAAAATCTAACCATAGCATTAAACATTTGGATCCAAATCGGTCCCTTACGCAGTAGCGCATAAACTAGGGTTTAAGCTTCTGTCACTCTAGCAACCCATCATTTAATAACTACTCCACAATGCATTCCCTTAGGCCCAAATATGGTGAAGTGTCATGTAGTCGACGTTCACATGACACCACTAAGGGAATCACAACATACATATTATCAAAATATCAAACACATATCAAGTTCACATGATTACTTGCAACATGATTTCTCCCGTGACCTCAAGAACAAAAGTAACTACTCACAAGTGACAAACATGTTCATGATCAAATGGATATTAAATGGCATAATAAATCTTAACATAAAATATTCCGTCAAATAAACCATATAGTGATCAACTACAATATGTAATCAACACTCCTAGTTACCCACAAGCACCAATCTTAGGTTCCAGTACAAAGATTGAACACAAGAGATGAACTAGGGTTTGAGAGGAGATGGTGATGTTGAAGATATTGATGGAGATTGCCCTCCCCAAGATGAAAGAGTTGTTGGTGATGATGATGACGATGATTTCCCCCTCCGGGAGGGAAGTTCCCCCGATGGAATCGCTCTACTGGAGGGCAGACGTGCTCCTGCCCAAGTTCCGCCTCGAGACGGCAGTGCTTTGTCCCGAAAGTCCTCTCCTTTTTTTCTAGGTCAAAATGACTTATATACCATAAGAGGGGCACCGAAGGTGGGCCGAGGAGGGCACAACCCACCAGGGCGTGCCTGGGGACCTGGCGCGCCTAGGTGGGTTGTGCCCACCTGGTGGGCCCCCTCTAGTAATTATCATCTCCATTATTTCTTATTTATTCAATAAAAAATCCTCGTGAAGTTTCAGCTCATTTGGAGTTGTGCAGAATAGGTAGCCTGACATTGCTTTTCCAGGTCCAAATTTCCAGCTGTTGGTATTCTCCCTCTTGATACAAACCTTGCATATTATGAGAGAAAAGGCATTAGAATTACTCCAAAAGGCATTATTATGCATGAAAACACTATAAATAACAGTAGGAAAATATGATGCAAATTGGACGTATTAGGTTTCCATATGCTGGTGCAATGAGAGCACTAATATATCTAGCAACTGCACTAGACCTGGTATATTATTTGAAGTGAATTGATTGGCTGGATACAATGCATCACCTATAAACGGTATTGGGTTGATGTGAAGAATATTTTCATATAGCTTCTGGACACGAGATATATTGGTTCGTTCAATGAAAAAAGCAAGATATGTCCATGGTTGGATATGGTGATACTAGGTATATAATCCCCGTAATCCTAGAGCACAAACTGGTTTTTTGTCTCCTCGAATGAAGATGTCGCCTTCTCTGGGAAGTCGAGAATACATATTTTTAGTGGCTGCATCCACTAATCATTCTGAAATACTTGATTCGTATGAAGCATCACATAAATGCATGTGACTTCACACAATGATGAACTTTGTTGAAAGTTCAACTGGGGATTGGTTGGTAGGAACCACCCACCATTATCTATGAAGATAATGTTGTTTGTATTACACATATGCACAGGTTATAAAGAGCAACACTAGAATGTGTATGGCTATAAAAGTATTTTATTCCCCGTGACTTGCAGAAAGGTGAAAGATAAATATCTTGCAAATGAAGTCATGCGATAATTTGGTGATTTATTCACAATGTATTTACCACGTTCTTCATTCCAGAAATAAGTTAATGCAGTTGGTATGAGATGACTTTGTTATTTCTAAGGTTCAAGGTGGGTACACTCCTGAACGATAACCTGTTCATGATCTCTGGATCTTTGATATTGCACTCTTTTCCTTTACGAGTTTTTCCTATATGGTTTCTCATAGAAGGTTTTTAATGAGACAATAATAATACAAGCATGGTGATATGTCATTTTCTCCTTATTTTCCCACTAGGTTTTTGTAAGGAGTTTTTCATGGTATATTATGTATATCTTCTCATATTTTTCCCACATGGTTTTTGGAGGAGCATTTTCAAGATGATGATTCTACATAGTCAAAGTGAAGTTTGGAGGGACTGTTAGGAATTAATTAGTTTATAATTATTTTCGTGGATAATCTCCACATTGTAATTAGGAGATGGTTAGCATATGGCTAACCGATGCGTCTCTATCTCCCGTCTCCCCGAGATGGCACGTCCGTGGGATGCATCCCTTGAAGGGGTATATATTCTAAGACATCATCAGGAATAAAGACAGTTGATTGATTCTTGCACCGGTTTCTTTACACTTTTTTGGAGAGAAACACGAGATGGAGATGGAGCTGAATTTCTAGACACAAGCAACATGGAATCAATGTAGCAAAGGTGATCCAAAAATAACCAGTGGACATCAACCCGCTTAACCGGCAATCACAAGCTGAAAATAGTAAATGAGCATGCCATGAGCATAGTGATCCAAAAATAACACACAAACATTTTTAAAAATAATAAAATGCTGGCTCTTTTTTTCCGACGTGATAATATATTTAATAACTGATGAACTTTCTTGAGGTATATGATAAACAGTTTTTCAATGCAAGATGAATATTATTTAGTTACACGATTGACATTTTTTTAACTTACCTAATGAACTTTTTTAAATATATGATTTTTTTTATAAATGCACAATGAATTGTTTTATATAGAAGTTGAACATTCTGAAATATAGACTGAACAGTTTTTGAATATATGACAAATATAGTTTGAAATACCAGAACATTTTTCAAAATACACAATGAACATTATTTAAAAGTACACACTAAACTTCTTTCGATATGTGATGGATATTTTTAATATACAATGAATACTGTTCCCAAATGATAACGCCCACACGTGTGGCACGAAGCAACATGGCCCAAATGCCTTTATTTCCATTCATTTTACCACGTCAAAACAGATAATATCATCGTGAATATTTTTGGTTTTCGGCTTAAAAATGTTTTATCTTCTAATTAAAAATCCAATTAAAAATCTGTTTTCATCATTAAATCCGTATCGACGAGATCCTCAAAACTAGATCCCATGTTGATATGTTTCGACGAAAAATTTTTGACCAAAAGTTGTCATGATGTTTACACTGTAGTTGCCATAGTGTTTACACTCAAATTGTCATGTTGCAATTTTAGTCTATAGGTCATGGCAATTTTAGTATTTTGAGCGTGGTAATTCCAGTAATTGACCATGAAAATAATTGTTTGTATTAACCATGGCAATTTTAAGTGCATGTATCATGACAATTTTAGTTTATGGTTTATGGCAAGTCTAGTTTCTTAATTTTTCATTTTATAATATGTCAACGTTTACTTTTTAATTTTGAAGAAGATAGCTGAAACATATCATGACAACTTCAGTGTAAACACCATCGTAATGACAACTTTTAACCAAAAACAAAGTCGTCGAAACATATTGATATGAGATCTAATTTCGAAGATCTCGTTACGATGGATTTAATGGTGAAAACGGATCTTCAATCAGATTTTCCATTTAAGAGATAAAACATTTTAAAAACTGAAAATCCAAAAAAATAGCCACATGCATGCATGCGGTGACATTGCGCAATATATGTGTTATAGGGCGTTTAGACTGGTGTTGTTTCCACCACACGTGTTGGCGTTATCAACGTCCATATTTTTAAAATACACAATTAACATTTAGAAATACGCAAGATAAAATATGTTTATTGCATGTTGTACATCTTATAATACATGATGTATATTATTTAAATACATGATGAATATTTTTTAAATACATGTTAAACATTTTGCAATACATGTGAATATCGTTTAAATACGCGAGCACCTTTTGTGTGTACACAATATTGAAATACGTGATGAACCATTTTTTAAACATAGCAAAAATAGAAATAGAAGAAAATAAAAAATTACAACAAATAAAGAAAATATTAAATATGAATAAAATAAAAATAAAGAAAGTATAGACCCCCAAGAAGTATCGAAACCATCTGATTACTGTTTCAAGTAAAACTATATAAAAAACGGGCGGGCAAATCAGAAGCCCTTCGTACTGACTGGGCTAGCGCAGACCGGGTGGCCTGTAGGCGAGGGAGCCATATATCTAGCAACAGACGAGATATAGACTCATTTCTCAAAAAAAAAATTGAGATATAGACTCTGCATTTTACCTTTGGCATGGTGTTATTTGGGGCAACTCTCCTATATTTTTCCTTCACATTTCTCTGTTTTCTTTCTTCCATATATGCCCGTGCGTTGCAATGGGAGAAAAAATAATATGCATTTAAAAGTCGTGAGGATTATACGTGCAAGCAAACCCTTTGTGCACGTGAAAAAGGAACATTTAACTTGTCGGTTTCGCCGGGTGTGAAGTAAACAATCCGCTATTTTTCATTGATCGAGGGCATTTAAGTGTTTTGTTGCGTCATTGTATGCTAGAGAAAGCCCATGAATTATTCAATCTACTTCTTCTTTCAACTGAGGAGATTTGAAGGTATGAATTATCTGAATATTATCGGAAAGATGAACCATTTTTAAAATCTAGAACATGTTTTTGAAAATTATGTACACTTTCAAAAAAACGCGAACATCATTTTAAACAGGGACATCTTTTGAAATCCACAAACATATTATGAAACACCAACTTTTTTCTATAATACATGGACATTATTTGAATTTCTGAACATTTTTTTAAAATAGGAACATGTTTTGAAAATTCGTAATATTTTTCGAAAATGTGAATCTTTTATACGCAAACATTATTTTGAATTGTTATTATTTTACTAAACGAAGATTTTTTTTTCGAATTTGGAGCATTTTTTAGAATTCCATTTTCTTCTTAGAAATCTGAAACAAATTTTAAAAACAATCAATGTTATTGTAAAAAGGGAGTCTCTTTTCAAGTTCCGAATATTTTTCAAAATTGCAGATTTTTTTGTAAAAAGGGAGACTCTTTTCAAGTTCCGAATATTTTTCAAAATTGCAGATTTTTTTGGGATTCTGGGTATTTTACCTTTTTAAATTTTAAACATATTTTGGGAAGTTGGAATTTGTGAATTTAATTTTATAAGAAAATTAAACTTGGAAGGGAAAAAAAAGAGGGCAAGGAGAATAAAAATAGAAGTAAAACAAACAAATAAGGGCTAGCCCATCAGTGATTGTCCTGTGCGTAGCTCTTACTATTTGTCGACCTAGGCGGAAAATAGAATTTGCCCAGCTGCATCGGCAGAAAAATAAGTGGGCTGGTTTCGCTGGGCCTGAGCGCGTGGCCCATGTACAATTCTGAAAAAGATTTCTTTTTTCTAGCAGACGAACCCATAAGAATTTAGTACCACCTCGGATAGAATTGATTTATCGGTGATAACCGATGAAAAAATGGGAATATTTTTTGTAACATTTGACCATGCGTTGCAACGGGAGAGATAATTTGAAACCGGAACATTTTCTGAAAACATAAACATCTTAGAAAATCTTGAATATTTTTTGACTTTGTGATTGTTTTTTAAAAACATGAACACGTTTTCAACATTCAGTACAACTTTAGAATATGTGCTTCTTAAACATGAACATCATTTTCAGTTTGTGAACATTTCAGTACAACAAGAATATTTTTTGATTCATGAACATATTAAGAATGTAACTGTTCTTTTAAATCTCATAAAAATTGTAAAATACTACTCCCTCCGTCCGAAAATACTTGTCATCAAAATGGACAGAAAGGGATGTATCTAGAACTGAAATACATCTAAATACATCCCCTTTTATTCATTTTGATGACAAGTATTTCCGGACGAAGGGAGTATATTTTTTGATATGGAACAACTTTTGGAAAGTTAAAAATAAAATAAAGTTCCAATTTAAAAAAATATATATTTGTTTCAAAATTCTGATTTTTTTTTTTAAAAATTGACCAAAATCGAAATTATTTTTTTTGTAAACAAAAAGAGAAAATTATAAATAAATTTCGAAAGGAAAAATAAAAAATAAACAGGAAATAAAAAGGAAATAAACTGCAAAAAAATAATGGGCTGGCCCAGTTATGGATGTCATGTGCGAAGGCTTGACTATATGCCGCACCGTGCAGCAGACAGGATTTTCCCCACTACGTGGGCAGTAAATTAAATGGGATGGCTTCGCTGGGCCAGAGCACGTTTGGCCCCTATACGAAATTCTGGACAAACCATTATTCTTTTCTAACAGACCGACGCACAAAAATGTAGTACCACCTTGAATGAAAGAAAAATCTTTTCGGCGGTGAAGGATGAAAAATCGAAGAAACGCCCCTTGCTTTATTAGTAGGTTTAGATTTTTTTGAAGCATTTACATTTATTATTTATATGTCTTTGATTTCCTTTTGTCTCTCTTTGTTTTGTATCTTTTTTTATTATATGTGCTTGTGCCATTTATGTTTTACAGTTTAGCTTTTTTCTTCGCCGTTTAATTTTCATTTTTTCATGCTTACAACACAATATTTCAGATGAAGTATTTGGGAGCTGTTGGAGATGCTCCTATGCCCCATGTACGAGATAGAGGTCTTTGTGAGAGAAATACAAGAAAGATCTGGAGCTGAATTTTGAGACACAAGAAACTTGCCAACTTGGAATCGAAGTATTAAAGGTGATCCAAAAATAACCAGCGGACAGCAACCACAACCTGAAAATAGGAAATGAGCATGCATGCCATGAGCATAGCGAATAAATAAACCGAACACTTGTCCCCCCTGAACCGATGTGTATATAAGGTTGGAATCTGAAGCTTCTGGCCTGAAAAGGATCAAGGACCGAGGAGGATTCCACAGGCAAAATGGCGTCGAGGAACGTTGCGATGAGAGTCTTGTTGCTCCTGGCGGTGGTGAGCGCGGCATATGCCGCCAAAGACAAGGAGGAGAAGAAGGAGAGCGCAGATGGTGCGGCGGCGTCCGGTCCGGGCGGGGAGTACGACATCGCCAAGCTCGGCGCCAAGCCCGACGGCAAGACGGACTGCACCAAGGTACATACGTAGTTAATTAAGGAGAGAGGATATATGCTTGAACGTTGATGGGTTTGTCACGCTAGTGGATGGATCATGTGGTGGATTGCATTGCAATTGCATGCAGGAGGTGGAGGAGGCATGGGCTTCGGCGTGTGGCGGCACCGGGAAGCAGACGATCGTCATCCCCAAGGGTGATTTCTTGACTGGAGCTCTGAATTTCACGGGGCCATGCAAGGGCGACGGCGTCACCATCAAGCTGGAAGGCAACCTGCTGGCTTCCAACGACCTGGCCAAGTTCAAGTCTAACTGGATCGAGATCATGCGCGTGAAGAACCTCGTCATCACCGGCAAAGGTAACATCGACGGTCAGGGCAAGGCGGTCTGGACCAAGAACAGCTGCCAAAAGAACTATAACTGCAAGATATTGCCAAATGTACGTACGCATACGTGCATGAGATTATACAATAATGATTAAGCGTGCATTTGTTTTACTACCAAAGAAATTCTAGCATGTATTCACGTAAATGTGTATGCATGCATGTACCATGCAGTCGTTGGTGCTGGACTTCTGTGACGACGCGCTCATCGAAGGCATCTCTATCATCAATTCCAAGTTCTTCCACATGAACATCTACGAGTGCAAGGGCGTGACCGTGAAGGACGTGAAGGTGAGCGCGCCCGGGGACAGCCCCAACACCGACGGCATCCACATGGGCGACTCGTCCAATGTCAGCATCATCGACACCACCATCGGCGTTGGCGACGACTGCATCTCCATCGGCCCCGGCACCAAACAAGTCAACATCAGCGGCGTGACCTGTGGCCCAGGCCATGGCATCAGCATTGGCAGCCTCGGGAGGTATAAGGACGAGAAGGACGTGACCGACATCACCGTCAAGAACTGCGTGCTCAAGGGCTCCACCAATGGCCTCCGCATCAAGTCGTATGAGGACGCCAAGTCGCCCCTCATAGCATCCAAGATCACCTACGAGAACATCAAGATGGACGACTCGGGCTACCCCATCATCATCGACCAGAAGTACTGCCCCAACAAACTCTGCACCTCCAAGGGCGACTCCGCCAGGGTCACCGTCAAGGACGTTACCTTCAAAAACATCACCGGCACCTCCTCCAGCCCTGAGGCCGTCAGCCTGCTCTGCTCTGACAAGAAGCCCTGCGAAGGCATCACAATGTCCGACGTCAAGATCGAGTACTCCGGCACGAACAACAAGACCATGGCTGTCTGCACCCACGCCAAGGTCACCGCCACCGGAGTCGACAAGGCCAACACATGCGCGGCATGATTTCTTTTCTCCGTATTTCGGATGTACCAAATGTTCTAATTTCTCCCTCTTTTATATTTTTTTTTCACGATCCCGACCGCTCGAGGAAACTATCTTTTTAGTTTCCGTTTTGTTAATTCTCATCTAGATGAGAATTAGTCATCTCACATCTAACCGCTAATCCGTTTAATACAAACTCTAAGATTTGTGAGTTTTCTTTAGCACGAGCCCAAACGGCGGTTTGTTTAGCATGAGCAATTTATGTATGTTGTCCTGTTTCCTTTGATAAATATTCAAACAAATATAAGATGGACCAGAGAAGAACCAAACTAAGATAATACAGAAGAAAACAATTTGGAAAATAAATATGGTGAAAGAAAATACTTAAACAGAGGCTAGAAAATAAAATAAACCAATTATCTCACATCTCAAGATGGCAACGGGGACAAAACCCATCGGGTTTTGCCTTCCCAAACCCATCCTCACGAGAAAATCGTAAACCCATCCCCGTCCCCACACGATGCGCGGGGCTAGTTTTCCGCCCGTCCCCTAAACCCATTGGGTTTCGGGGAACCCACGAGAAAATCAAAATATTTAAAGAAACATAGAGGGGACAAAGAATAACATTTCAGCAACAAAACAAGCACATTTTAGTGGCATAACTTGAGAACATATAAAAAAAAACTATAGCGGATGGTTCAACAACTATATAGAGTGTCAGGCGTAGGGAGACATGGAGTGAGGAGGCTCGCCGGCCAGACCGTAGTCGGCGGCTCTTGCAAGATGGGATCGAGTCAGGCGGCGGCTGGGGTCCTAGGTTTA
>LR738715.1:731141450-731228425 GCA_902687465.1 Secale cereale
AGGGGGAAAGAGCGAGCAATACTATGGCCATCCAGCAAGGGGTTGGTTTGGCCTCGACGCTGGGGGTGGGGGGCTCGGTCGCATTGGGTTGGGCCGGATCATTACTTGGTAAAAAAATATAATTTCGCGGGTATTGCCGGATTTCGGGTTCGGGGACTACCGAAACAGGTGTAAACCCACGAAACGTGTCGGGTTGTATAATGTGCCCAACAACAGCCCCGCGGGGATGATGCCCATCCCCGTCCCCTAATAGGGTAAAAACCCACGGGGATGCGGGTTTCGGGCCCCGTTGCCATCTTGACTCACATCTAACTGCTAATCCGTTTGACACAAACTCTAAGATTTGTGATAGATTCCAGAATTATGAGAAAATAATTAAGCATTACGCACCATGGGTGTTAGTGTTTCTCCAAAAATTCGCACGTCCCAGACACTGGACTTTCATCACTAGCACAATCTATACAACTCGACGAGATTATTTGAAGTTTTAAACATTCTCTTGTGATAGTACAATTCAGACACAAGTGTATCGGGCGATGGACGTGCTCATCGCCTTTAGAATGACCATGTTCGGTGACCACCGTGACCATGGTTGACGAGGGTAAAAAGAAGGATAAGCAGAAATTCGCATGTCCTGTTGAAATATAAGACAAGGACCCATGCACTATTAGGAAAAGGTTTATAGATGATATGACCACTAATGGCGCATCAGACATGTGGTGCGCCATTAGTATATACTCATGCCGCACCAGGTGTCGGTGCGCCATTAGTGTACAAATACTAATGACGCACCAGATATTCAGTGCGCCATTAGTAACAATTTTTATTTTTATTTTTACAGACATACTAATGGCGCACGGTGGCACAGTGCTCCATTACTAGTTGTAATGGCGCACCTCCAACTCAGTGCGCCAGTACTTTTTTTTTTTGCAAAACTACTAATGGCGCACCAGCCATCAATGCGCCATTAGTAACACTGATTATTAATGGCGCATTGATGACTGGTGCGTCATTAGTAAAGTAGGACCAGCTAGATATTTTGAACAGTCACACCTACCCACTCACTTTCCCTTCATTCTCTCCACCTCGATCCTCCTCCAAACTTGTGTCGGCTGCAAACTGGGCGAGTACGCATACCGGAGGTGATGTTCCAGTTGTGCCCGCTGGCTCGTGCCTCTGTGCCGCCGAATCGCCGATGGTCCAATTTGAAGCCGACCAGATCGGAGCTCGTGGAGTGCTAAGATCCACGCTGCAGTGTGTTCGTCACCGCCTCCCATCTCAGGCTCCGGCAGCGGCTGGTTCGTCACCGCCTCTCCAGTATCAGCTCGCGTCCTCCTCGACCACGTCGGCTGCAAGTCGTTGGTGAGCTCCATCTCAATTTTATTAGCTAGTACATGTATGATGCATATAGTTTTATTTTCTTGTGTTTGTTCATGTCAAATCTGCTCGTGCCTGAATGATGCACTTTTGCAACTTCGATTTGATGCTCATACTTGTTCAAGTCTTGGTGGTTTGGCAGTCTAATTTGGACATTATGTTTAACTGTTAAGTACTCTGGAGAACCAAGTTAGTAGGTTAAGGACGGGTAGATAATCCTCGTTTTGAAATTTAGGACATTGCACTGAAAATAATAATATCTACGGTTGTTCCATTTATCGTCACAATACACATTCATTCAGTGAAAAGTTGATGGACAGTGTTGCTGGAATGTCGATTAACTTCCGTTCCGGCAAAATCGGGTACTCCATATGTCCTATTTTCAGCAAAGATCATGCTGAAATTTTCCGTGAATTTTAGCATGACTTTGCTAAAAATAGGACATATGGGGTACTTAAGAGTCTGCCGGCATCTAGACAGTTGATATACTTCAGAGACATACTAGGAAAATTAAACATATGGATGTCGGAGACATACTAGATGGGGTTTAATTAAGTCTGCCATACTACTTAAGAACCTGCCATTCTATTTAACACTTCACAAACACTTCACAGTTCACAACCATACTAGCTAGCGCAAAAGTTAAACATCATCAACTTCACAGAGGGTGACTAGATGGGACTCATAGCCTTCAGGAGGGCTGCATGCTCTGCCCTGATCTTCAGGTCCCTCCGACTCGTCTTTAAACCGCGTGCATGCGACATAAGGTGCTCATACGTCCCATCCTTGGGAATTGGCTTAGTGGTGCAGTATGGGCACTTGAACTTGCCCCACTTGTAGTACGCCGCCTTCCCCTTCTCCCTGATCTTGTTGGCTTCCTTCTCAATGAAGGACTCGTAGTTCCACTCTTCCACCTCATCTCCAGAGTTGTACTGCACATACAAAGGATTTGCATAAATACATACTTCCCATTTAGAGTAATATAATTAACAAATATCAGATAATTGCCATTTACTAGAATTTAATGAACAAACAAACATTAGATAACTGCCATCTACTGGAATTTAACTAACAAACATCAGATAGCTAGCCACAAACGTCCAGGAATTAATTAAACAGAAATAGACCACAGGTAAATCTAACCAAACTTAAATGAAATCACAAGTCTCAATTTTGACATGCGCTAAAACTGCAATTTGATTTGATCATTTGTCCCACACGTAAGATGCATATCAACATTACTCAATCCAGATAACTATCCTATGATCGAAGCAAATGCCATTCCAGCAAATGATTAACACATACTAGTAGGATGTACAAATAAATCCCAAATTTGGACATGCGCTAGAGAACATATATTCTGTCTTGAAAAGAATGATTCAAAAGAAGCAGTAGGGGCATTAGAACATCACACATAATAACATAAGGTAGAAGTTCACCAAAGATGCAAGCAGAAGTTCACATAATAACATAATAACATCAAGCAAATTGTGCCTGGTCGATGCTCCCAGTCCTAGATAAATGGGAACCCAGAACATGATTATTACCAAAACACATAGTAGCAGCTACGACATTGAACTGGTACGCTAGATGTAGTAGACCTTGAAGAGATCCATGGCGAGCACCCCAAACTAGCTCTAACCTATGCATCCAAACAGGGCCAAAAAACAGCTTGGGGTTACCTCCTCGTCGTCGTCAGAATCAGACGGGTCATTGAACCCAGCGATGTCCAGCTTCCTCTTCTTGCCAGTAGCTTCCTCATTCTGCAATATAAGTAATTAATTCAAATATACTACTAACTACATATAACACAGTATGCAAAGGTCAAGCAATCTGCAATGTGCTTCTAATAACCTAAAATGTAATTTGACCTAAAATTATCCAAAGATCAAGCATTAATTGAGGGAATATGCACAACAAATCTAACAACATATACATCACATAACAGAATCTGAGCACATGCGGCAATCTAGATTCTAATATAAATAACCTAACTAAACATCTAATTAGAAAACCCTAACCACTACATCCGCTGGATGATTCAATCACAGATTCTACATATAACTGCCTATAAATTAACCCAATACAAAAAAACCCTAACCACACTACATCCACTGGATGATTAATTCAATCATAGATTTCACATATTAGTGGCTATAATTCAATCCAATACCAAAAACCCCCAACTAAACATCTAACTCAAAAACCCTAACTAGTAGATCTACTGGATGATGCAATCACACCGAACTTAACCTTTCACTATAAATCAATCAATCAAACATCTAAAAACCCTAATTAATTATGAGAAGGGGATCGATGTAGCAACTAGCAACAACAAAAAACCCTAACACCTAAATCTACTGCTTAATGGGGGTAATTAGAAACGGAGAGGACTGCTGGCAAGGATTACCTGCAGGTCCACGTGCTCACCGCCGGCCTCCGTAGGTCCATGAGATGGGCTGCTCGACGCCGTCACGCCAAGCTCCGGCACGGCGGAGGCCGCCACAACCACCTTCTTCTCCTCCACACCCGCCACCGCAGCGACCGATCCAGCGCGTGGGGATGCAGCACCTCCTTCTATCATGGCAGCTTCGCCATGGCCTTGCTCCATCCGAGCCTGAAGCAAGCAGGAGGAGAGAAGGAGGCGGTGGTGGTGAGCGAGCAGGTGGGGTGGCCGGTGTGGAGACGACGAGGCAGAGGAGAGAGGAGGGAGAGGGAGGCGATTTGGGGGGAAATGGGGTGGGCGATGCGGCCGGTGCCCGTTCCCCTCCTCTTATACTAGGGGCCTTTTTTTGGAAAATATCGACACACATGTGCACGCGCACGACCACGGGGAAACGGAACCGCCAGCAATGGTTGTGGTTAGCGCGCGATGGTCGTAAGTGTCCTGCAATAGACATATGCTTGTGGTTAGATCAGTGAAGCATATAGTTGTGTACATTGAAGCCTGAGCCGGACGTGTTGGTAGCATGTGAAAATGAGAAGTTTTTTATGTGAGTTGTATGTAGGATGAAGCACAAACATGCTTGTTTATGGGGCAACTGTGATGGTAATTTTGGTTCTCGGAAGCATGGAAAACAAATGGTAGATGCCTGTAATTGACCCCTTAGGTGTAGGCAGGATAATACTCTCGGTAATGGCCACCTTTTCCGAGAGGAGCTCTCGGTAAAGCATCTAACCTAGATCTCTTTCCTTCTTGTGCATTCTCGATAATATGTATTATACTTTTGTTGTTGTTTTCTTCCATGCTTGGCAAACAACCTTAGCACATCATAATTACCGTCTTGTGTTTTCTTCTTTGGATGGGCCTCATCCGGTTCTAGAGACCGGCACCCCTCCGGTGGCCTCGGCGGTCTAGGGCATTGTTCGGCACCTAGAGGGGGTAGGCCACGGAGAATAACTGCTTCTTCGTGTTAGTGCATGTCATTGCGAGATGACAAACCAAGTCTAGGCCCGTTCTGTCACGGGATCACCCACCGAAGACTCTATCTCGGCCGGGGACGAACGCAGCCGGTCCTCGACGTTCCCGCCCATGTGTGTGGTTTGTGAGGCGCGTGCCACGTCAAGGACGTGCGTTGCTTATTCATTGCTTATGTAATGTCTTGATTTTCTCTTCCGATCCTTTTGTTGCATACTTATATATTGCTTATGTATTGTCTGTGAATTGGTACTAACATTTCGTTTGGCTAGTGCATAGCGATGCCGTCGTATGTCGTGTACAAGGGTAAGGTTCCCGGAGTCTACGACGACTGGGAGGAGTGTCGGAGACAGGTTCACCGTTTCAGCGGTAACAGTTACAAAGGGTACACCACTAGGGTGAAGGCGGAATCTAGATACGTGCGCTATCTAGCGGGAGAGAGGAGGGAGCGTTGGAGGAACCGGATGAAGACGAGTTTCATCGCAATGATGCTCATTGTGATGGTCGCAACTCTCTTCTATGTGATGGTAGTTTAGATGATCGATATCGACTTGTAATGTGAAGACAAACTCGCTACTCGCGGTCTCGAGACTTGTAATATAATGTTCTATCTTTGTTCGGTCTTTTGAATTCGGAGACTAATATGATGAATTGTATTCGGAGACTAACCTTCTATTGTATTCGATGAATCTGGTGTTGTCTAAATTCTGTCCAATAATATATTTTGTATCCTGCGAAAATATCAGAAAAGAAAAAAATCCCTAATATTCATACTAGTGGCGCACCCCTCAAGATACTAATGGCGCATCACCCATCAGTGCGCCATTAGTATGCCAAAGCACATGGGTACATATGACCCCCTTGGGAGGCATAGTAATGGCGCACAGATGGACATACTAATGGCGCACTGCCTGGTGCGCCATTAGTGCACCAGATACTAATGGCGCACCAGGGATGCGCCATTAATAAAAAATTCTAATGGCGTGGTGCTAGTGGCACACCACTAGTGCGCCATTAGTAGGAAAAAGTGGTGCGCCACTAGCATGCCTTTTCCTAGTAGTGATGGGAGGAGGTCTTGATCCATGTGTATTGGTTTGTGGCATATGATGTTTTTGCCTTCCGTTCCAACGCACGGACATATTTGCTAGTAAATATTCAAACAAATATAAGATGGATCAGAGAAGAACAAAAATAAGATAATACAAAAGAAAACAATTTGGAAAATAAATATGGTGAAAGAAAATACTTAAACAGAGGCTAGAAAATAAAGTAAAACGATTATCTTACATCTAACTGCTAATCTGTTTGATACAAACTCTAACATTTGTGAGTTTTCTTTAGCACGAGCCCAAACGGAGGTTTGTTTAGCATGAGCAATTTATGTGTGTTGTCCTATTTCCTTTGATAGATATTCAAACAAATATAAGATGGATCAGAGAAAAACCAAACTAAGATAATACAGAAGAAAACAATTTGGAAAATAAATATGGTTAAAGAAAATACTTAAACAAAGGCTAGAACATGATTTTGCAGCCAGTATGTAGTTTGGAGAAAAATCAAATTAAAAATAGTATTGAATTTAGAGAGATAACCGAAAGAAATAAAAATGAAAACCTAGCTAACCTAAACCTAACCACATGGCCCAACTAACCTAGCCGACCCAACATACACGCGCGGACCGCAGCCTACCCACGCCCTACTCTGTCTCTCTCTCTCTCTCTCCTCCGATTGAAAAATGGATTCCACTCGTCAGCTCCGTGATCAACCTTGCACCCACGAGCCCTTCCCGCGACCCTGCAATGGCCGCCACTTCCCACGACACGCACTTCGCCCATGATGCAGCGCCAAGCCCTCTAATCCACTCTATTTAAACCTCTGGAGCCCATCTCTCATTCCCCCCTTCTCCCGCATCTCGAGCGCCACTAGGCTGCTGAGCTCGCAACTCCGACGCCACAACTGCCGTCTCCGGTCAAATTTCGGTGGAGCACGCCGCCTCTCTCCACGCGGTCAGCAATGTCGCCACCACCATGCCCTAGTGCCTCACCTGGACGGCTGGACCCCCTCCGCCCGACCAACTCTTCCTCAAAGCGCAGCCATAGCGAGACCCTCACCCAAGGAGCATTGCCGCTCTGACAAACCCATGAGATATTGGACCTGTCCATGCACAACATCGTCTTCGTCATGCTCCCTCTATCTTCCCGGACTTGTTTTTCACTTAGGGACACAAGGAAATTAGCAGCGCGGCCCCGTTTCGAAGACCATCGGAGTCGCCCTCATTCTAGCCGCTCGCTGTCGCCGAAGGAAGCGCGCGTCGACACTTTTCGTATGTGGAAATGATCTAACTCTTCATCGCCTTTAGCACCTCGTTTTGTCTTCCTTGTGCCCCTGAGATCGCCGTAGATGTCACACCATAAAATCCCGAGCTGATGCGCCTCTATCACCTCCATCTCCAGCAAGACCTCTGATGCTCAAACCCTCGTTGAGCTCTTTACCGTTCATCTTCAATCCAATGACCATGATTGCATCCACTTATCCAATGAACCGGTACGCAACCATAACCATTAAATCCAAATCTGACAAAACATGTTAAATCACATAGCAAAACTGGTACCATCCACTCAGATCGAGCCATGTGTCCCTATTAATTTGAAATCGAATAAATCAGAATTATCCACTGGCAGACTTCATAAAACCCCTTGGAACTTTAAACCATCATAACTTTTCCAAATTTAGAGAAACGTTTTCCAAAGAAAATAAGCTTTCACTTAGACCAATAAAATTTAGGTTTTGAAAAAATAAATTTAAAATTCAAATAGAATGAATTCAAATTTGGATAAGGCCTAACATGCAAGTTATAAATCCAATTTTATTGATCCTTTCTCCAACATAAAACTAGTGAGATATAGTTTCAACTTATCTCTCTCAATTAAAAATTTGAATAATTTAAAATGTGAATTTAAATAGGAGTAATTAGAAGATAGAAATTCAAATGAAATGTAAAACTATTTGGTTAGCTTTTAAATAAAATGTTTATATGGAATAATTATTGTTGCAACATACACAACTGCATGATGCTGCTAACGCGACACTAGGATCAGATGTCGTTCAACGAACCCGTATGCGATGCATTAATCACAAACTGTGGTGTAAGAAAACTGTAAAAAAATGATACAAATTGTTTGCGATGGCGGAGACATCAAACACGATTCAGATTAGAGTTGCATGTGCGATACGTGGCATACAATTCACTCGAACGAACTGTTTGTGATGAGCATAACAACAGAAATGGTCAGCCATATGAAGGTCTGTGTGGTATACGACAAACAACTCACTCGAGTGAACTGTTTGTGATTAGGCAAGACAATAGAAACGGCTAGCCAGATCAAAGGTGTGTGTGCGATATATGGCATACAGTTCACTCGGATGAATTGTTTGCGATGAACGAAAACAACTGAAACGTTTAGCCGGATCAAGGTGTGTGCAATAGGCGGCATACACTTCACACGGATGAACTGTTTGCGATTATCCACAACAAACAAAAATGGTTAGACAATTTTTTAGAGTTACAGAAATATGACTAAAAATTAAGTCTTTACAGGTTGTTCGGTTTTTGACAGATTATGTTTTTGTTGCATTATGTGCATATTCTGATGAATCTATGGTTTGTATCGGGGGTTATAAGCCATGATAAAGTTAGAATACAATCGATATAATTTAATAACAAAATTTCAATGGGTTTTCTATGGTACTTATAGTAAAGATTATTTTTATTATACTAACGGATCTCATGAGGTTTTATTAATTTCTATGTGATTGAAGTTTTCAAGTTTTGGATGAGATCACGATGGATGAAGGAATAAGGAGTGAAACGAGCCTAAGCTTGGGGATGCCAATGGCACCCCAAGATAATATTGAGGAAGTATCAAGCAACTAAGCTTAGGGATTCCGCGGAAGGCATCCCCTCTTTCTTCTAACGACCATCGGTGTTTTACTTGGAGCTATATTTTTTTTCGTCGCATATCATGAGTTTTTCTTGGAGCGTCTTGCATTATATGAGTATTTGCTTGTTTATTTTTGTCATACGTATCCTTGCTGGACACACCTATTTGAGAGAGATAAAATTATGCTATGATTATGTTAGAATTGCTCTTATGCTTCACTTAAATCTTTTGAGCTATGGAATTGCTCTAGTGCTTCACTTATATCTTTTTGAGCACGGGGCGCTTTAATATTTTTGAAGAATCATGCTTCACCTAGATTTATTTGAGAGTTAGTTAATTTTTGAAGTAATTCTCTCTGACTTCACTTATATTATTTTGAGAGATGAATTTTTTTATGCTCATGTTCTTCACTTAAATTTGATTGAGCTTGTTAAAAGCAATTGCAACATATGAAATTAGTCCCAAAGTGATAGATATTCAAGAAGGATATAATAAAAAAATTCATGAAGATCGTTGGATAAAATAAACTTGATTCCTTGTAATAGTTTTGAGATATGATGATAGTAATATATGAGTCATGTTGGTGAGTAATTATGCTCTAGTAAGAGTATTGGTGTTAAGGTTTGTGATTCCCTATGCAAGCACAAAAGTCAATAGTTATGCAATGAAATTACATCCTACTTGTGTTGCATTATTTGGTGTTAGTTATGCTTAATGTTCTTTTATGATGGTTTTCATTCCTTGGTTGGTCGCTTCTCAATCTATTTGCTAGCCTTCACTTGTACTAAGTAGAAATACTACTTGTGCATCCAAATCCTTATAACCAAATTATGCCAAATGAGTTCATCATACCTACCTATATGCGGTATTTCCATGCCATCCTAGGCAAATTTGTATGTGCCAACTCTAATTTTCAAAATAAACTTCTCTTTTGTGTGCCCATACCGCTCATAAAGCGACGAGGGGTGGCCGATATTTTCCATGCCGAGTAAGTTATTCTCAAGATGAGTGTTTATCCACTTATCATTGCACGAGAGTGTGGCAGTAATAGGGATGCCCAGGCCTGAAATGCAAAAAACTAGTACTAATAAATTCCTTGGTATGTGTTGGTATGGAATGCACCCATGAATTCGGCTAGCCATGGATTGTGAAAGAATGGTGGAAATGAAATAAACTTTATTTTATGTTTCGGAGCCACCTATGCTTTACTTAGCATGGAAGATATTGGGAACTCTTAGTCGTTCTCGTTGACGAGAAAAGCATGCCACCCAAAATAATTTTATCTCTCAATTTAAGCTTTGAGATCTGACACCTCTACAAATCCCTACTTCCCTCTACAAAGGGACTATCTATTTACTTTATGCAATTTTTATTTTATTTGAGTCTCATCTTCTCTTATAAGGCACCAACTATGGAACACTATTATCATGCTTGAGTATTGGATGTAGCTAATATTTGGATGTGTTGCATGAATGGATTAATGATTGAGCATAATGGGCTGGGCATAACGTTCTATAGCGTTGATATTATGAAAGACATGGTTGCTTGTTAATATGCTTGAGTATTGAAGTCTTCATGTCAAAACTAGACTATTGGTTTGAATCATCTAAAAGTCCAATTGTCCATGCTACAACAGAAAAGAATATGTGATGAACATGTTAGGAAGCATTCCACAGAAAAAAAATTGTTTTTATCATCTACCTACTCAAGGACGAGTAGGAATTAAGCTTGGGGATGCTGGTACGTCTCCAATGTATCTATAATTTTTGATTGTTCGATCCTGTTATATTATCATTCTTGGATGTTTTACAATCATTTTATATCATTTTTTGGGACTAACCTATTAATATAGTGCCAAGTGCCGGTTGTTGTTTTTTCTTGTTTTTTACTTCACAGAATATCAGTACCAAATGGAGTCCAAACAGAGCGAAACTTTTTGGATAATTTTTCTGGACCAGAAGAGAATTTTGGAGCCAAGGAAGCACCTGGGGGAGGCTCATGGGGCCCACAAGACACCAGGGTGCGCCAAAGGCCCCTCGCGCGCCCTGATGGGTGTGGGGCCCATAGGGGTCTCCTGCACCGCCTCTTCGCTCTATAAATCCTTATAAATTCCAGAAACCCTCGGGGAGCAGATGAAACACAATTCCAGCCGCCGCAAGTTCCAGAACCACGAGATCCAATCTAACATCATCACTGAGGGGTTCATCATCCTCATTGGTTCCTCTCCGATGATGCGTGAGTAGTCCACCATAGACCTACGGGTCCGTAGGCAGTAGATAGATGGCTTCTTCTCTATTTTTGGTTCTCAATACAATGGTCTCTTGGATATCTATTTGACGTAATGACTTTTGCGGTGTGTTTGTTGGGATGCGATGAATTTCGAGTTTATGACCAGTTTCTATCCATGAATATTATTTGAGTCTTCTTTGATCTCTTATATGCATGATTATTTATAGCCTCGTATTTCTTATTCGAATCTTTGGTTTAGTTTGGCCAACCAGATCGATTTTTCTTGCCATGGGAAGCGGTGCTTTGTGATGGGTTCGATCTTACGATGTCCTCATCCAGTGACAGAAGGGGTGGCGAGGCATGTATGTATCGTTGCAATAGAGGATAACAAGATGGGGGTTCATTCCTACATGAATAAATCTTGTCTACATCATGTCACCATTCTTATTGCATTACCCCGTTTCTCCATGAACTTAATACACTAGATGCATGTTGGATAGCGGTCGATGTGTGGAGTAATAGTAGTAGACGCAGAATCTTTTCGGTCTACTAATCTTGGACGTGATGCCTATATAATGATCATTCCCTTGGATATCATCATACTTATTTGATCTTCTACCAATTGCCCAACAGGGAATGGAAGTGTGATGTATAGGTTCGCTAACATGCTTCATAGTCTTCTTGGTAGCCGGCACAAACTACAAAACAAAGACACATCCGTGACATTTTTGCCCGTACAAAAAAATTATGTCATGCTTATGACACTTCTATGACGATAATTGTGACAAAACCCGGTATCATCATAGATTTGGTGGGCTCCTACTTCTATGACAAAAAATCATGACCAAAAATGGGCTTTTCGTCCTGGGCGGGCCAGAGACGCACCTGCATGACATTCTTTGGCCCGCCCATGATGGAAAAAAATCATGGTAGAAGCGAGGGCAAGGAAAATTTCATGGAGTTCCCGGTTACATTGGTGGTCGGGGCGGAGCGATGCATGGAGGTTTGCACGTTTCTCTCTCATATGCGTGCGTGGTGCGAGCCGTGTTCACTATAACTGAACCCGAGCGAGGTGTTTGCTTACTAAACTCGAGCGATTGCACTAGCTACGTTACTGAACCTGAGTGATCGATCCCTTGGATGTTAACTGAGCTCGAGCGATTCATTCGCTACTGCTGCTAATTGAACCGCAATCGATCGATCGATGTTGCTGCTTAGTAAAGCCGATCGAGCCTGCTACCTCTTGATGGACAATGAACGTGGGGGTTGGTTGAACGAGTCGAGATGCGTTTGGGGTTGGATGAGCAGTTCCCGGTGGGGGTTGGATGAACAGGACCCCGTGGTAGTAGGTCGTTGTCGCTGGATGAACAGAACGCCGAGATGCGGCCGCCACAGCCGAGCTAGCTCGGGGTGGATGAACATGACTCCGTGGAGGGCTAGTTTAATAGTAGCCGGCGGAGGCTGTAGGAGGTTGACGGTGGATGAATAGTAGAAGGTGAAGGCTACATGAGGTCGACGGTGGATGAACAGTAGCCCGTGGAGTCCCATTTTGTGATACGCCACACCCCTCCCGATGAACAGGACACCATTTTGACCGTGGGCGGTCGAAGATAAGTTTATTTCCTCTGTTTTGCGGTATGCCAGACCCCTCCCGATCAACAGGACCCCGTTTCGACCGTAGGATCTCAAACAGAAGTCTGTTTTGTCCATTTTGTGGTACGCCAGACCCCGAGCCGATGAACAGGACCCCATGTCGACCGTAGGCGGTCGAATAAAAGGCCGTTTCCTCCGTTCTGCTATACGCCAGATCCCGTTTCGGCAGTACTGTCCAAGTCGGTTGGCTCCCGATGAACATGACACAGTTTCTCCATTCCGACCCAGCCGGTTGGCTGCCGATGAACAAAACACCATTGCTGCAATCTCATGTACACGAGCACTGGGCGTACGTATGCGCAAGTACGCGTTCGAAACCCCGCCCATATGTACGTACGTGGCCGTATTTTTTTCCGTGTGGCTTTACCTACGTGTACATGGTTTATACGGGAGTGCCTGAACTACTACGTTGGGGGCTCTACTACTACACGTGTCGCTGCTTGTCCGGGCACGGTTCATCGTTGCAGAGAGACCGATTGACCAGCATGTACATACACGTTCGTGACCAGACAGACAACGCTACGTACGCTTCGACTGGGTGGGTCCCAACTATCACGGAGGATAAGGAGGCACTTCCTTGCGTGCGAAGATATAGCTAGTGGGTCCCAGCTATCAAGGGGAAGAATCATTGTTGTTGCCCGTAATATGGACGCACTTCCTTGCGGGCGAAGATGTAGCTGGTGGGTCCCAACTGTCAGGGGAAACGTTTTTTGCACAATACGGTAGCCCTTCCGGTGGGTCCCCTCTATCAGGTGGAGGAATCATTATTTTGTGGGTAATAAGGAGGCTCTTCCTTACTGCGGCGGTGGACCCAGTTGTCAGCCTCTCCACATACAGTTCTCTTCCAATGTAAGTCCTTCCTTGACCATGTTGACCATGCCACGCCGAGAGCACCAAGGAGGTGGACGATGGCTGATGACCCACAAGTATAGAGGATCTATCATAGTCCTTTAGATAAGTAAGAGTGTCGAACCCAACGAGGAGCAGAAGGAAACGATAGGCAGTTTTCAGTAAGGTATTCTCTGCAAGCACTAAAATTATCGGTAACAAATAGTTTTGTGATAAGGTAATTTGTAGCGAGTAACAAGTAATAATAGTAAATAAGGTGCAGCAAGATGTAGCAATTCTTTTTTTAGCAAAGGACAAGCCTGGACAAACTCTTATATAAAGAAAAGCGCTCCCAAGGACACATGGGAATTATCGTCAAGCTATTTTTCATCACACTCATATGATTCGCGTTCGTTACTTTGATAATTTGATATGTGGGTGGACTGGTGCTTGGGTACTGCCCTTCCTTGGACAAGCATCCCATTTATGATTAACCTCTATTGCAAGCATCCGCAACTACAAAAGAAGTATTAAGGTAAACCTAACCATATCATGAAACATATGGATCCAAATCAGCCCCTTACGAAGCAACGCATAAACTAGGGTTTAAGCTACTGTCACTCTAGCAACCCATCATCTACTTATTACTCCCCAATGCCTTCCTCTAGGCCCAAACAATAGTGAAGTGTCATGTAGTCGACGTTCACATAACACCACTAGAGGAAAGACAACATACATCTCATCAAAATATCGAACGAATACCAAATTCACATGACTACTTATAGCAAGACTTATCCCATGTCCTCAGTTACAAACGTAATTACTCACAAATCATATTCATGTTCATAATCAGAGAGGTATTAATATGCATAAAGGATCTGAACATATGATCTTCCACCGAATAAACCAACTAGCATCAACTACAAGGAGTAATCAACACTACTAGCAACCCAAGGTACCAATATGAGGTTTTGAGACTAAGATAGGATACAAGAGATGAACTAGGGTTTGAGAGGAGATGTCGCTGGTGAAGATGTTGATGGAGATTGACCCCCTCCCAATGAGAGGATTGATGGTGATGACGATGTGACGATTTCCCCCTCCCGAAGGGATGTTTCCCCGGCAGAACAGCTCCACCGGAGCCCTAGATTGGTTTCGCCAAGGTTCCGCCTCGAGACGGCGGCGCTTCGTCCCGAAAGCTTCCTTCAGATTTTTTTCCAGGGCAGAAGACACCTTATACCGGAAGATAGGCATCGGGGGACTGCCAGGTGGCCCACAAGGCAGGGGCGCGCCCCCATCCTCATGGATGGTGGGTGGCCCCCCTCTGGTGCTTTCTTCGCCCAATATTTTTAATATATTCCAAAACTGACTTTCGTGGAGTTTCAGGACTTTTTGAGTTGTGCAGAATAGGTCTCCAATATTTTCTCCTTTTCCAGCCCAGAATTCCAGCTAGCAGCATTCTCCTTCTTCATGTAAACCTTGTAAAGTAAGAGAGAATAGGCATAAGTATTGTGACATAATGTGTAACAGCCCATAATGCAATAAATATCGATATAAAAGCATGATGCAAAATGGACGTATCAACAACGAGGCCTAGGAAGGGAATGACCCGGAGCCGGGGAAGACTTGGCAGTTGTTTCCCATGCGGAGGGGAGTACGAGGGTTTATTACTTCGGCTGCAGTGTGAGGCTACGTCACCGGAGCATAACAGGAGGTTTGGGTGAGTAGAGAGATGACCAGGCCAGCGATGGGACTAAAGTGGGGTGATGAGGCCTGCGTGGCAGCAGAGCCGGCCACGGGAGGCAGGAGCAGGCAGCACGTCCGGCGCTGGTTTGGAAGGGTGGAGCAAGAAGACCAGAGGTTGAAGAAGCACGACGGCCGTTGGATGGACATCGTACGGTCACTGTAGCTAGAATCATTTATATTGACTAAGTTGACAAAGCCCTCCGTCCGCGTCAACTTAGTAGGCCCACAAGTCAGCCTCCAAATATGGTGGGTCCCAACTAGCAGGGGGAATATTCATTTTTTTGTGCGTAATAAGAAGGCACTTTGTGCGAAGATATAGCTCGTGGGTCCAAGCTGTCAGCGGGAGGAACGTTTTTTTCACGAAATACAGAGGCCCTTCTGATGGTCCCTACTATTAGATGGAGGAATCATTATTTTGCGCGTAATAAAGAGGCACTTCCATGCGTGCGGCCGTGGACCCAGTTGTCAGCCTCCCCACGTACAATCCTCTTCGATGGATGTCGTTCGTTGACCACGTTGACCACGCCGCGCTGAGAGCACTAGGGCGCTGGACGATGGTGAGGCCTAGGAAGGGAATGACACAGAGCTAAGGAAGACTCGTCAGTAGTTTCCCATGTGGAGGGGAGTAGGAGGGTTTACTGGTCGTCTTCCGTCGACGGAGAATAACAACAGGTGTGGGTGAGTAGAGTAGAGGGATGGCGAACGAGCAATGGGAGTAGGGTGGGGTGGTGAGGCCTGCGCCGCAGCACAGTCGTTCACGGGAGGAGGTAGTAGGCAGTCCCACCGAGCCTGGATTGAGCGGCTGGAGCAGGAAGAGCAGAGATTGAAAAAGCACGACAGCCGTTGGATGGACATCCAACAGTCACTACTCTCGTGTGTTGACTAAGTTGACAAGGCCTTGCTTGCGCGTCAACCTTTTTTTAGGAAAGCGTACGCTTCAACCTAGTAGGCCAACAAGTCAGCCTCAAATATGTGGAAAACAACATACAACCCATCTTCCATTATCGCTCATAAATGTACAACCCATTAGCTAATTCGTATGTATTTTTTGAAGCCCATATTTACAGCCCATATTCTGGTCACGGTTAAAAATTCATCCAAATTGTCATATTTCGATGTAGTCCGAACTATTTTTAATCCCAAAATTTCGAATCACGTTCAAACTAATTTAAAAATAATAAATTTAGGTTAATTTAAAATCCTACATAATTTTCCCCGCACAAAAAAAATTTAAAGTTGAAATCTCAAAATCTTAAAAATGATATTTGAAACTAATTGCCGCTTTTTTGTGTTTTTTAAATTTACATCCCATTTCTTACTACTTCATTTTCTGGGGAAGCGAATACATCGCTCTCGTCTTGAAAGATTTGTAGCCCAGCAGGGTTGAGAAAGCAAGTAGGCCTCCGTTGGGTATATGTTAAAAAAAGTAGACCTGGGCTAGCCTTTTTCAGAAAGAAAAAAACACAACTTGGCTCATCATGTGGTAAACATAAAATAAAACCTTGGCTAGATGGGCCACAACCCCCACACAACCCCGTTATTACCCTGATCCGTCTCTAAACCTAGTATACTAAATAACAACTGCTAGTTCCTCAAAAAATACAACTGCGCGACCTGCTGGGTCCCTGGTGTCAGCCGCTCGTTGTGTAATTCTCTTGTTTATTAACTACGTTGACAATAGCATGGGAGCCAGATGTCCAACCATTAGGAGGAACCATTTTTTGGGCTTGTAATAATGAGGAACTTGCTTGCGTATTGCCATGACCCTGGTAGGTCCCTATTGTTATCCTCTACATGCACATTCATCGTCTTTTTCCTCTTGGTTGTTGACGATGTTGACAACGCTAGACGGAGGAGCACCGCGCACGGCGAGCAAACCAAGGTGGAGGACGATGGCGAGGCCCCGGACGGAAACGAACAGGAGCCATGGATGATGCGGCAGTCTAGTCGCAGGCGGAGGGGAGTACGAGGGTTGACTGGTTCGGGTGCGGGTGCGTGTTGGGGCTGACGTCGCCGAAGAATAACAGGACGTGTGTGAGAATAGAGGGATGGACCGGCCAACATTTGAGGGTACGGTAGGGCAGTGGAGGCGCAGCCATCCGTGGGAGGCAGGAGCAGGCGGGACCGACAGGTTGGTTTGGTTTGGGCGGCTGGAGGAAGAAGACAAGAGATAGAAGATACACGAGTGATGTTGGATGTCAATCCAATGGCTGGTAGGTAGAATCGTTTGTTGACTAGTAAGTCGACACCACCTTGGATAGGCTTTTTCCTCGTGGGTCTCGAATGTCAAAATCCAACTCTGTCACGGCCATGCAGGCTTTCTTATGAAAAATTACAACCCATTTGGTGTGCTAGTTCAAACTAAGTTTGTGGGTGCTGGTGGGGGCTAATCACTTGGGTTCTGTGATGCACAGTGAGCTCAAGTAGCCAGCGGGAGTGATGTTTTTTCCCTTGGTTGGGATTTGTTACAATATTTCTCTCTTAATTAAATAAATGGCAAGCCATAGGCCTTGTTTCAAAGAAAATATGGCAGTCACAGCTGAGTTGAAAAGGTCAACAACATCTAACTCCAGCTTACGAACTATACAAAAGCACGAGGGTTAATTGTTCAGCGGGCTTAGAAAAAACCCAGACTGAAAAGGGCAGCAACATCTAACTCTAGCACTGTTTTCGGCAGTCATAATCAAATGGATCGGTGAGGTCCATAGAATGAACATCATTGCCCGTAAAATTTACTAGATTATGACCACAAGATGTTGTAAATAGAAGCAGGCACGTTCAGAAGCCCTTTTGTCCACCTGAAACTCCTTTTTTGCTCTTTGACATACACATATGTCAAAACAATGTTGTTGATAAACTTAAGCCTGATGGACAATAGTAACCTCGCATTCAGTAGGAAGAATGTGACAAATCTAGTGTTTGCATGGTTGGTTACATATCGTTCTAGCGTTATTGTCTTCAATCGAATGTCTTAAAGAACTGAGAAAAGCCCGGTGCTTACGGATCCACCGATTGGTTATAACTTTCTTACCCCTGTCCCGTTGCCTAAATAGTCATGAAGGTTGAAAATAGTTAAGGTCCAAAAAAAGAGTGTCGAAAGAGCAAAAGTTGAACGGTTCATTTTAGTACACTATATGCGGGCTTCTGGTGTCGCTAGAACTACGTTGGTATTTCCCCGGAGAGGATGGGATGATGCAGCACATCTACGGTAGGTATTTCCCTCAGTGATGATACCAAGGTTATAAAACCAGTAGGAGAATCATGCAACACTATGTAAATGGTACCGGCACACAAATAACAAATACTTGCAACCTGACGTGTAAGAGGGGTTGTCAATCCCTCAGTAGTAGATTGATTGATAGATGCAAATGGAAGAATGGCAAATAAAATGCAGCAAGGTATTTTTGTGTTTTTGATAATATGGATCTGAAAATAAAAGTTACGGATAAAGGAAAACACAAATAGCAATATAGATCTGAAATCATATGATAGGAAAATAGACCCGGGGCCGTAGATTTCAATAGTGGCTTTCTCTCGAAAAATAGCAACGGTGGGTAGACAAATTACTGTTGGGCAATTGATAGAAAAGCGAATAGTTATGACGATATCCAAGACAATGATCATGTATATAGGCATCACGTCCAAGATTAGTAGACCGACTCCTGCCTGCATCTACTACTGTTACTCCACACATCCACTCCTATCCAGCATGCATCTAGTGTATTAATTTCATGGAAAAACGGAGTAATGCAATAAGAACAACGACATGACGTAGACAACATCTATTCATGTAGGAATAGAACCCATCTTTTTATCCTTAATACCAACGATACATGCGTGCATTGCTGCCCCTTCTGTCACTGGGAAAGGACACCGCAAGATCGAACCCATTACAAAGCACCTCTTCCCATTGCAAGATAAATAGATCAAGTCGGCCAAAAAAAATATATCGAAGAAGCAATACGAGGCTATAATAATGAAGAATGGATATTAAATCAAGGCAAATCTGATCATAAACTCACTATTCATCGGATCCCAACAAACACACATCACAAATTCATTACATCAAATAGATTTCCAAGAGACCATTGTATTGAGAAACAAGGAGAGAAGAAGCCAACTAGCTACTGCCTACGGATCCATAGGTCTGAGGTGAATTGCTCACGCATCATCGTAGAGGCACCAGTGAGGATGATGAACCCCTCCGTGATCATCTTCCCCTCCGACGGAGTGCCGGAAAAGGGCTCTAGATTGGATCCCGTGGTTCTCGAACTTGCGGCTGCTGGAATAAAATTTCGTTGACTCCCCTAGGGTTTCTAGAATATTGGGGTATTTATAGAGCGAAGTGGCGGTGCGGGAGGCCACCGAGGTGGGCACAACCCACCTGGGTGCACTAGGGAGCCCAGGCACGCCTTGATGGGTCGTTCTCCCCTCGGAGCCCCTCTCACGTACTTCTTCAGCCCATTAGGTGTCTTCTGGCCTAGAAAAAATCTTCAAAAACTTTCCTGCATTTGGACTCCATTTGGTATTGATTGTCTGCGATGTAAAAAACAAGCAGAAAATGACAACTCGCACTGGGCACTATGTCAATAGGTTAGTCCCCAAAAATGATATAAAATGATTATAAAATGATTGTACAACATCCAAGAATGTTACTATAACATCATGGAACAATTAAAAATTATAGATACATTGGAGACGTATCAGCTTCCAATGTGCATGAAATTATCACCTTTATATACAACTTCTCCAGACATGGAAAGCATTGCAGCAAGCCAATAATCTTGTTCAAATCAAAACTGTTCATATGGATATATAAGATCTTGACAGAATGCAGCACCATTGATAGTCTATCCATGGAAAAACTCTTCATTGAGCATAGAACATAATATTAGTACAAAAAGTGTACTCCAAGATGATATATAACTTATGCGCAGAAATTTAAAATGCTACTTATGATTACAAGTGTAGATGATAATATACAGTACCTGAAGAACTGTGGATCCAAACACCATCTTGAAATGAGCACATAGATCATGTATTACACCCAAGGTCTCCAGTTTAGGTGCAGAGACGACATTTATTTTCGACGGTGAATAACGAGAATCAAGGATCAACCTTTGAAGTGAAGGGGAATCTTCGATGATGAGCTATCTTCCGTCAAAAGAAATTCCAATTCTTACAAGGTAAGGCGACTTTATTTGGATACAACTGGTTCTAACTATGAAAACGAGCACCAAGCACTCGAGGGCAGGGCAACTGGAGTGGATGATGTTGTGCAATGAGGCCTCCGATCTAAGAACCCGCACAAGTGAAAGTCTTTCGAGAAATGGGAGTTGAAGGTTTAGTACTAGATTGTCTGGTAGGTAGAACAGCGCAAAGGTGGCGGCATGGAAAGAGAGGAGGAAAACCGCTAGATTGACATCGATGCTGAGGGCACAAGTACACGATGTTCGGTATGTGGTACGTGATTTCTAGGGGAATAGTAGAACTCAAGCAACTGTAGTTCTATGAATTCAGGGGATTTCAGCTAGGCGTTCACCATGCAGGGCATGCTCAGGTACCATGCCGGGATGCAGAGGCCTTTAGCAGAGCCTTGGTGGGAGGAGATGATGGCTCCGGGGAGTTCAAAATCATTAAAGAGAGATAGCTGACGACAGTCGAGATAAAGGGGCGCGGCACGCCACAGAGGGCGCCACTGAGTTGAGAGAACTTGGGTGTGGTATTAATCCTTAGTGGGGAGAACCGAGATGATCTCCCCAAGGATGGCGTCCGGGAGATCGCTAATGCGGTCCACCCAACATTCTACGGGTTCCTCAGATCTAGTGGGGGGGGGGGGGCTCGCCGCTTCTCGCCGCGCTGTCGGGTGCGGGACCTACAACATGCGTCGTGGCTGGCGGGAGCCTCATCTTCTTGGCGCTGGGGTCAGCAGACTCCATTTTCCTCGAGGCGTCGCATTGAGCTCACTGATTTGAGTGATGTCTACTATGCAACCTTCTTCTTGTAGACGTTGTCGGGCCTCCAAGTGTAGAGGTTTGTAGGACAGTAGCAAATTTCCCTCAAGTGGATGACCTAAGGTTTATCCATCCGTGGGAGGCGTAGGATGAAGATGATCTCTCACAAACAACCCTGCAACCAAATAACAAAGAGTCTCTTGTGTCCTCAACACACCCAATATAATAGTAAATTGTATAGGTGCACTAGTTCGACGAAGAGATGGTGATATAATTGCAATATGGATGGTATATATAGGTTTTTGTAATCTGAAAATATAAAAATAGCAAGGTAACTTTTGATAAAAGTGAGCATAAACGGTATTCCAATGCGTTGAAACAAGGCCTAGGGTTCATACTTTCACTATTGCAAGTTCTCTCAACAATAATAACATAACTGGATCATATAACTACCCCTCAACATGCAACAAAGAGTCACTCCAAAGTCACTAATAGAGGAGAACAAACGAAGAGATTATTGTAGGGTATGAAACCACGTTGAAGTTATTCTTTCTGATCGATCTATTCAAGAGTCCGTAGTAAAATAGCACGACGCTATTCTTTCCGTTCGATCTATCATAGAGTTCGTACTAGAATAACACCTTAAGACACACATCAACCAAAACCCTAATGTCGCCTTGATACTCCATTGTCACCTCAAGTATCCGTGGGCATGATTATACGATATGCATCACACAATCTCAGATTCATCTATTCAACCAACACAAAGAACTTCAAAGAGTGCCCCAAAGTTTCTACCGTAGAGTCAAGACAAAAACGTGTGCCAACCCCGATGCATAGATTCCCAAGGACACGGAACCCGCAAGTTGATCACCAGAACATACATCAAGTAGACCACGTGATATCCCATTGTCACCACAGATAAGCACATGCAAGACATACATCAAGTGATCTCAAATCCTTAAAGACTCAATCTGATAAGATAACTTCAAAGGGAAAATTCAATACATTACAAGAAAGTAGAGGGGGAGAAACATCATAAGATCCAAGTATAGTAGCAAAGCTTGCGATACATCAAGATCGTGTCATCTCAAGAACAAGAGAGATAGAGAGAGAGAGAGAGAGAGAGAGAGAGAGAGAGAGAGAGAGATCAAACACATAGCTACTGGTACATACCCTCAGCCCCTGCTACTTCTCGAGCTTGCGTTGTATTCCCTCGAAGAGGAAAGGGTGATGCAGCACAGTAGCATAAGTATTTCCCTCAGTTTTTGAGAACCAATGTATCAATCCAGTAGGAGACCATGCATGAGTCCCTCGCACCTGCACAAACAAATAAGAACTTCACAGCCAACAGGATAAGGGGTTGTCAATCCCTTTACGGTCACTTACGAAAGTGAGATCTGATAGAGATGATAGTTTGATATTTTTGGTATTTTTGGATATAGGATAAGAAAGTAAAAGTGGAAACGTAAAGTAGATTGTAGATTGATATGTTGAGAATAGACCCGGGGGCCATAGTGTTCTCTAGTGGCTTCTCTCATGATAGCGATATTCTACGACGGGTAAACAAATTACTGTCGAGCAATTGATAGAACATCGAATAATTATGAGACTATCTAGGCATGATCATTATATACAGGCATCACGTCCGAAACAAGTAGACTGAAATGATTCTACATCTACTACTATTACTCCACACATCGAACGCTATCCAGCATGCATCTAGAGTATTCAGTTCATAAGAACGGAGTAACGCCTTAAGTAAGATGACATGATGTAGGGGGATAAACTCAAACATAGTGATATAAACCCCATCTTTTTATCCTCGATGGCGACAATACAATACGTGCCTTGCTGCCCCTACTGTCACTGGGAAAGGACACCGCAAGATTGAACCCAAAGCCAAGCACTTCTCCCATTGCAATAACTATAGATCTAGTAGGCCAAACCAAACCAATAATTCGAAGAGACTTGCAAGGATATTATAATCATACATAAAGAGTTCAGAAAAGAACCAAATATTTCTCATAGATAATCTTGATCATAAACCCACAATTCATCGGATCTCGACAAACACACCGCAAAAAGAGATTACATCAAATAGATCTCCTCGAAGACCGTGAAGACCTTGGTATTGAGATCCAAAGAGAGAGAAGAAGCCATATAGATACTAGCTATGGACCCGAAGGTCTGTGGTAAACTACTCACAACTCATGGTGAGGCGATGATGATGATGTAGAAGCACTGTGGTAGATCCTGAAGGAAATATGCCCTAGAGGCAATAATAAAGTTGTTATTTTATATTTCCTTATATCATGATAAATGTCTTTTATTCATGCTAGAATTGTATTAACCGGAAACTTAGTACATGTGTGAATACATAGACAAAACAGAGTGTCCCTAGTATGCCTCTACTAGACTAGCTCATTGATCAAAGATGGTTATGTTTCCTAACCATAGACATGAGTTGTCATTTGATCAATGGGATCACATCATTAGGAGAATGATGTGATGGACAAGACCCATCCGTTAGCTTAGCAACTTGATCGTTTAGTATGTTGCTATTGCTTTCTTCATGACTTATACATGTTCCTATGACTATGAGATTATGCAACTCCCGTTTACCGGAGGAACACTTTGTGTGCTACCAAACGTCACAACGTAACTGGGTGATTATAAAGGTGCTCTAAAGGTGTCTCCGAAGGTACTTGTTGGGTTGGCGTATTTCGAGATTAGGATTTGTCACTTCGATTGTCGGAGAGGTATCTCTGGGCCCTCTCGGTAATGCACATCATAATAAGCCTTGCAAGCAAATGACTAATGAGTTATTCACGAGATGATGTATTACGGAACGAGTAAAGAGACTTGCCGGTAATGAGATTGAACTAGGTATGATGATACCGACGATCGAATCTCGGTCAAGTAACATACCGATGACAAAGGGAATAACGTATGTTGTTATGCGGTTCGACCGATAAAGATCTTCGTAGAATATGTAGGAGCCAATATGGGCATCCAGGTTCCGCTATTGGTTATTGACCAGAGAAGTGTCTCGATCATGTCTACATAGTTCTCGAACCCGTAGGGTCCGCACGCTTAACGTTTCGTTGACGATATAGTATTGAATGAGTTATGTATGTTGGTGACCGAATGTTGTTCGGAGTCCCGGATGAGATCACAGACATGATGAGGAACTCCGGAATGGTCCGGAGATAAAGATTAATATATGGGATAATAGTGTTTGACCTCCGGAAGGGTTCCGGAATTCACCGGAAGGGGTTCCGGATGTTTCCCGAAATGTTTGGGTACGAGAACACTTTATTTGGGCCAAAGGGGAAAGCCCACGAGGCTTTAGGAAAGTGCAAAAGGAAGTTTTGCGGAGACAAGAGGCTAGACGCCAGGAACCCTGGCGTCTAGGGGGTAGACGCCGTGAACCCTGGCGTCTAGCCCTGGAGTCCGAGTGGGACTCTTTCCTTTCCGGCAAAACCGACTTTGAGGAGGCTTTTGCTCCAAGTTTCGACCCCAGGGCTCAACATATAAATAGAGGGGTAGGGCTAGCACCCAAGACACATCAAGATACACCAAGCCGTGTGCCGGCTACCCCGACCCTCTAGTTTATCCTCCGTCTAGTTTCTGCAGTGCTTGGCGAAGCCCTGCAGAGATTGTTCTTCATCAACAACCGTCACCACGCCGTCGTGCTGCCGGAACTCATCTACTACTTCGCCCGTCTTGCTGGATCAAGAAGGCGAGGACGTCATCGAGCTGAACGTGTGCTGTACGCGGAGGTGCCGTACGTTCGGTACTAGATCGGGACGGATCGTGAAGGTGCACGACTACATCAACCGCGTTGATAAACGCTTCCGCTTTCGGTCTACGAGGGTACGTAGACACATGTCAGGACCGGTTTTCCGGGATATTAATTTCCCAGTAAACGGCCCTTGTTCTCACCAGCCCCAGGATTACTGTTAGCTGATGAGACACAAACTTGATACAGAAATTCCAAGCAAAATACGAAATATGTAGTACAAGACCATTCTGGTCCATGAGTACAACAAAAGGGTTCTAGTGGTTGATGGCGGAAGCGGTTTGCGATACATCAGTGTCTATGGGACTCCATTTCCCACAGGAACAGCTGACCTGGATAACTCCTATCTTCGCGAGGCTGCTGTCTCCGTTGCCTAGGTTCCGGGGCTGTCATCGCAGCGCTCTTCTCCACGCAAGAAATCTGGCCAAGACAATAGCCAGGGACAAGCCAGTGAGTACTTTGAATGTACTCGCAAACATTATGAACACAGGTAAAATATAACAAATGATGCACTGAAATATTCCATGATCACTTCGTTAGTCACGCAATAAAAATTCATGACGCACGCAAGCAGGATATTCTTATAAAGCATTGATTAAGCAGTCAGAGAATAAGAATAAAATGCACCGATCGGGTGTCTGAAGCGACGCCTCGAAAGGATAATGAAACAAAGCATGCCTCAGTCGGACGTCTGAGCGACGTCTCATAAAGGGCTTATAAAGGAAAATAATAACAAACTTGCCACAGTCGGGCGTCTGAGCGACACCACATAAAGGGCTTATACGGAAAATAAATAATAAGCATGCCACAGTCGGGCGTCTGAGCGACACCACATAAAGGGCTTATATGAGAATAATCACAGGGAATATCCAGGAGGTAGAACCATCCCAGGGATACTCAATACTCAACAATACAGATGGTTAGTTCATAATAATAATAATAATAACAATCATCCTTCATCACACGTCATGATCAATATTCTGGTTTAGAAGTTTTCCTCCGAAGACCGACACTAAGACCGACCCTTGACCCATCCCAGACTGTAATCCTTAACCGCGGACACGGCTATTCGAATAGATATAACCTCTGCAGAGAGTGTACTCTTTACCCACGAGTAACGGATTCCTTTAGTCCACCGGGACTAATTCCATTTACGGTCTTTTAGTTGAAAACACACCTGACCCGCACACACCAGCTTAACTTACCGGTGACTGGAATCACCCACGACACCTGTCAAGCAAAACTCTAAGTGGGGAGGCTACAACCTCGAGTAGCATGGGATCACAGAATTTATAATGCGCGCAAACTAGGGGAGCTACCCCCTCGGCCCCAACCGGAAACACCCATGCCCCCGGACCCGGTGGCCTGCCTACCGGATGCAGCCGGTATCTTCCACCATGGCCTCTCTGTACGGTGTGTGCCAAGAAAGGGGTTGACAACTTACTGGACTGTACCCTACCTGCGGCAGGGACAAGTGGTAGTACGAAACAAGAATGGGGGTTACCGGAACAAGACTCGATCTATGGTCGACTCAGGAGGTTAAAACATCACCTGCAAATCTAGCATAGCAAATATATGTCACATCAACAGGCAGAACCGTTACTCATCTTACCTCAACATGCCTTACTGACCATATTCGTCTCAACGAAATATCAGTAGCAAGCTCGTGTCTACCCAAGACAGAGACTTTTCCCGGATTCCTTCCAGTAGGCATGAGAGTTAGACGAGGGGGGGGTTACTGTCACAAGTATATCAATTCCCAACCGCAAGAAATCTTCCTCAAGCACTTATGAGCATTAACATATCATCACATAGAATAACGAAAACTCCGTGTCAAGGTGGTGTTGTAAACGTATCAAACAACACACAATAATATTATGCCGGGGTTCAGAATGCTTGCCTTCAAGGTGCAGAGAGGTGAGGGCACTCCAAAACTTTTGAAAGTTTTGATCTTCCCTCCAAATTCCTATTTTTGAAAATATTCAAATCAATACATAAACCAAAAACAGTACAAAAAGTTGCCCCAATAATTTTTGAAATAAATCTTAAAATAAACTAGGTGGAATTTGAGAGTGGTAGGAAAAAGAATCAACTCATTTGGAGTTTTATTTAAAAAGATATGCCCAGTCAAGGTTTAGTCAAAATTCTGTTTTAATAAAAACCAGAAAAGGGAAAACGCATCGGTTCAGAATACGCTTCCAGAGAAGAGGAGACGCACTTTGGGCTTTACGCTTTCACTTAAGCCAGCGTGGGCCGGCTCGGGGTCACTGACAGGGGGCCCCGCGGTCCCACCTGTCGGGTTTGGCGGGTCCTTCTCCCTCCTCCCTTCTTTGCCCGCACTGGACGGAGCTCCGGCGATGGCCGGCGGCGAACGGAGGCTCCATGCGGGGAACGGAGGGGCGGAAAGGATCCGCAGGTCCACGGCGAACCTTTCGGTGGTCGAAACAGCCGAGGTGGTGCTGAGGATCGCCGGCGACGAGCTTCGCGGCGGCGACAGCTTCGGGAGAAAAAGGGGGAAAAGGCTACGGTGGTGATGGAGCTCGGTTGAGTGGTCGGGGAGCTTCGTGGTGTCAAGGGGAAATCAATGGAGGCACTGGATGGGTGGGGGAGAGCCTGGTCACATCGAATGCTGCCGGCACCTGGCGGCGGCCGTGGTTGCCGGAGATGGAGAAGACTGCCTTCTCCAGATGGTTTTGAGCGAGGGGAAGAACTATGCGGTTTTCCTGAGGATCTGGACGAGCTCATGGGCTCCTTTTATAGCGCCAGCAGGTCGGTTTCGCGGCTCCGAGGATAAGAACGGCGGCGGCTGAGGATAAGCTCGACGGCCTGTTGCCCGGGGCGACGTGGCGATGGCCGCAGCTAGAGGACGGGTTCGAGCTGTTCCCTGGACGAGCTGGCGAGTGGAGGACGCTTGGACGGCGCTGCTGCTGCAGGGCGCCTTACGGCCGAAGGCATGCCGCCAAGATGGCCATCGTGGTCGGTTCTGAACTGCGCAGGGCAGCAGTCGAGCGGTGCTAGCGGACGGGGTGAGGTGGCGGTGGTGTTCCAGCACTTTCTGCGGGCCGATAAGGATCAGGGGGCGAGGTCGGTTCGGACGCGAGCACGTGCAAAACGCGCGCTCTGCTCGCGCTCCGGGCATGCACGGTGGGTGTTCGGCGAAATGCCAATGAAATCTAGAAGACTTGGGTTAGGGTGAGACTTAACAGGGTAGCTAGGTTGGTTACTTTAGTTCCATTAGACATGCTAGTTTGGCACAGAAAGCAACTCTACAATGCAAACTAAAAACCATGCCAATTCTGTCCCAGCGCACAAGGTGCTCGACAGAATGCCATGGGCATCTAGGGATATTTTCTGGCCACCAAATTCTCCAGAGTAGAGTCTCTTTAGATGTTAAAGAAGGTGGCAAGATTAGTTTGCCAAAAGCCAAAACTTCCTAGTGCAAGTTTTTGAGAAAACCAAATCTGGACAGAAAGTGTATACCATCATTGCATGGACCAGAAATACTCCAATGGTCTCAAACTCCTGGACTTAAGAGTTTGATAGGGTATACTAATAGCAGGAGAAAAATTTAGATGCAAAAGAGCAAGCAAAGATGGAGCTGTAGTACAAACCACTAAACTGGACCAGAACACAAATGAGGATGGTTTGCTCAAATTTTCCAAAGAACACCAATGGGTTTTTGCATAGAAATGAGTAATATACTTCTACCAACATCTCCAAATTTTGGTGAAATTTTTAAATGAATTTCTCAAATGGTTGCAGTGCAAAAGAGGCTCCAAACTTATGAGAAATCAATTTAAAAGCAATAAAGCTTTAGGGAAATATTTACAGAAATATTCCCACTGGTAAAAGAAATGATCTTGAGAGGGAATACAAGTCCAACAATATTTATTTTTGAAAAGTTCCCCTTGGAGGGAAACTCCACAATTCAGAAGAAAAAAAAATGGTTCTAAAATCAAAAGAAAGTCCAAAAGAGGAAAATTTAATTTCCTGGCAAAATTTTTAATATATAAACCATGGTTAAATTTTTGGGGTGTTACAACACCACCCCCCTTAAGAAAAATCTCGTCCTCGAGATTTGCTAAGGACGATCTCAAAATATCTATCCTATTACCATAAAGCATTAATTCAAAAGAAACGAACATTCATAATACACTGAGGTTACTGCGAGGGAGCAAATAATTGGTACAACCACAGTGAAAATAAACAATGGTAGGGAGAACCGAGGAATTACCACTTTCGGCTACGGTAAACTTAGAATAACAGTCTAAATTCACAAATTACGCTGGTCGTACCCGAGTGTGTAGAGTTCTCTCTGGCTGACAGGTGGACCCGGGGTCCACTGTCAGTCTCTCCTCCTACCTCTGGCTCTCTTCTCCCTCTCTCTCGCGTGCCCTCCCGCGCTTTCTCCACCGGCGACGCCTAGCGCGTAGGGCATCTAGGCCGTACTGCGGTAGTGCGCGGCGTGCTAGCTGCCGGTGCAGCGTGCACTCACCTCGCGGGCCAGTGCGTTGACGGCACTGCTCGCGGATTCGCCTCCGAACACCGGCGATCGAGCGGCGAGCGGCGCTGGTGGACTTCGCCCACCGTACACCGATCTCGAGCTATAAAATGACCGTGGTGCTTCTTTCTTCTTCCTCACACCTGGCCTCGCCTCTCTTCTCCTTCCTTCTCCTCCATTCCTGTTTGCAGGAGCTCGCGACGAGGCTCTAATGGCGGAGGTGATGCCGGACTGGTATGTGATCCTGATGTGCGGAGGGTTGGCGGCGTTGCTGGGGTTCTCCGTGCTCTTGTGCGCGATGATCCTCAATGATCGTGGTGATGCTGCTGCTCGAGTGTTAGCTCTTCGCGGCGGCGGTGATCATGAGGATTAAGTGTGGTAGTTAGGTTCTGACTGCTGTCAGTGTGCTGGAGGCAACCTGCGTTCGAATAATCACCCACAAATTTCTCCTCTAGAAACTGTGGCGTGTTAACGAGGTAATCAGATAGGTGCAAAATATGTACGTGGTTATGCAATTAGTGCATGCAGTTGAGTGGTAGTGGATGTGAGCCTGCTGTCGTGGTGCCGCGTGAATTAAAACGCATGTCATGGAGAATTTATGTGTTGCAACGGCTCAAAGGAAAATCTAACTTCAAGATTTACTGAGAGCGGAAACAGTCAATCAAAAAGAACAGCAGTAAAAACCACTCATATCAATCGAAAACAAACATTTAATACATCGCACAAACTTAGGATACAACGCATAAGCTGTAATACACAAATAAATGCTAGGGTAGCAAACATAGCAGTTACGTCTACGGAAAATGGACAGGGTCCTGAGGAAATGTCTCCGGCACCGGGGCACATTTCTCTCCTATCGGGGAAAGCGGAAGGCTTCCCGGTGTTGGAACACATTCTTCTTCTTCCGAAGGGAGCGGAGGAAGTTGAGGAAGCAATCGAAGAACGTGTCCTTCCTGAGTTGGCAGAGGGGGTCCGCCAATGGTGATCCGGGGATTCAGAACAGCAAGATAGTGGAGATACTCCAGTATTTGCTGGGTGAAACGCTCCTGGGCCATCACATATTGAATGAGATAGACCAGGGCTGGATCGTTCTCCGCACGTCCACAGCGGAACGTAGCTTCTGCTCCAAAAGCAGCGCGGCTTGGGAAATAGCAGTATTCTCTTGTGCTGGCACAAGGTACCGCAAATCGAAGACGGGTGACTGCTTCATACGCAGCAGACTCAATGGCCATGCCTGACGTTGGCATGGATCTCCCGATGAAGATAACATAGGGAGGGCCTTGGTTTAAATCTGCTGGTGGAATATGTACAGCTGCCCAGTATTTCGAGAGATCAGGAGTGATTCTCGATTTGAGCAGCTCATACAGGGGTGGATGGGTGGAGCCAAGAGTATTGCGGGCAAAATCCCATAATATCTTAACAAAACTACCAGGGTTTGCGTCGGGGGTCCTCAGGTAAGCTCCGGGGTGAGACATGGATGGGTGAATGAGGAAGGTGGTGCTCGATGCTGATGGTTGCTGGTGTGGAAAAATGAGGGTGGCCTCTTATAGAGAGCCTGGGTCGTGAAACATGAAGTGGTGCCGTACGACTGAGACACCGACTCCGGCGCGGGGCTGTCCGAGTCAAAGTCTCGGGCCTCAATCCCCAAAAGAAAAGTGACATGATACTGTGTATGCCGCTTAGGGGTCACGTTTAGAATTTTATTCTGCAACCACTCGTCAAACAATTCATGCCAAAACACACATACCATGAGATGTTGACACACAAGTGGTTACAAGCTCACTACGTCATACAACGGCTACTACGGTACTAAAGGAGAAACTGGCCACTAGGGCTTGACACAATCCTGGTGGACTCAGTCCACCTGGTTGAGATCTAGCCGGGCGTGTCCTGCGGATGTCGAGTCCTCTCCGGGTGCTTCCGTGTCGGAGCTGGCCGGGGTAGGATGGGGAGCTACAGGGCTGGAGTAGCGGTGGTGGCCTTCGCGGGGTGTCGAGGTCACCGTCCCATTGGAGTAGGCCTCCAAGAGACGACGGAGGTCTCCGGGTGAGGCGGTGGCATTGCCCGGGTGGATGACATGGTCAGAGCTTGGGGGCTCAACCGGCCTTCCAGGCAGCACTATCGGGGTGTCGGTGGCGGGTGCGGCTTCGCTCCTTGCTGGGGTCAGGCGAGTGAGCGCCATGCGGGTCTCAATCAGGTCGAGAGTGACCCGATCAAATAGTGCTTCTTGCGCTTTCAGGTAGCGTACCAGATGCACCAGGGCAGGGTCCGACTCATGGTCTCCGTTGGCGACCTGGGTCGGTCTACCATAGCCTTCACGACTAGGGTAGTAGTAGAATGAGCGGCAGTTGACCCTCGGCGACAGGTGCCGAAGATGAACTATAGCCTCTTGGGCTGCAAGTTGGATGGCTTGGGGCTCGTCGGAGGTCGTCCTTCCGGTGAACTGGTAGGGACGCTCCGAGATGATGCCTCTCCCGTAGATGTGCGCCGTGGCCCAAAAGTGATGGATGGAATTACTCGTGTGTTCTTGGTACACGACATATTCCGGCGGCTCGATGGTGCCGAAGGCACGGCGGGTGAGGTTGGCGAGGATGGTTACGAAGCCTTCGAGCTCAACTGCGGTGGTCTCGTTGTGAACGCGGGGGCCTGGCATCTTGGTGATTGGATATCGAATTGGGAATGTGGCTGTGATGTGCTGAGTTTTTGGGGCAAGGCTTCCTTTATAAGTCGGCCGGGTCTTCCATCGCACGCTTGTGGATGGGACAACTCAGATGTCGGCACAGGCGCACGGTCTATGGATAGGCCGATAGGTTGGGCACCGACTGCCAAAAGGTGTCGGGGTCACTGTGTGGCTATCCTGCACGAGAGATTTGGCTGGGTTTAGAATAAGGTTTGGTGGGTTGTTTAACCTAGGTTTATTGACCTGGCTAAGATAGGATTAGCCAATGGTCAGCCTGGCTCTAATACCAAGGTTGTCAGGACCGGTTTTCCGGGATATTAATTTCCCAGTAAACGGCCCTTGTGCTCACCAGCCCCAGGATTACTGTTAGCTGATGAGACACAAACTTGATACAGAAATTCCAAGCAAAATACGAAATATGTAGTACAAGACCATTCTGGTCCATGAGTACAACAAAAGGGTTCTAGTGGTTGATGGCGGAAGCGGTTTGCGATACATCAGTGTCTATGGGACTCCATTTCCCACAGGAACAGCTGACCTGGATAACTCCTATCTTCGCGAGGCTGCTGTCTCCGTTGCCTAGGTTCCGGGGCTGTCATCGCAGCGCTCTTCTCCACGCAAGAAATCTGGCCAAGACAATAGCCAGGGACAAGCCAGTGAGTACTTTGAATGTACTCGCAAACATTATGAACACAGGTAAAATATAACAAATGATGCACTGAAATATTCCATGATCACTTCGTTAGTCACGCAATAAAAATTCATGACGCACGCAAGCAGGATATTCTTATAAAGCATTGATTAAGCAGTCAGAGAATAAGAATAAAATGCACCGATCGGGTGTCTGAAGCGACGCCTCGAAAGGATAATGAAACAAAGCATGCCTCAGTCGGACGTCTGAGCGACGTCTCATAAAGGGCTTATAAAGGAAAATAATAACAAACTTGCCACAGTCGGGCGTCTGAGCGACACCACATAAAGGGCTTATACGGAAAATAAATAATAAGCATGCACAGTCGGGCGTCTGAGCGACACCACATAAAGGGCTTATACGGAAACTAAATAATAAGCATGCCACAGTCGGGCGTCTGAGCGACACCACATAAAGGGCTTATACGGAAAATAAATAATAAGCATGCCACAGTCGGGCGTCTGAGCGACACCACATAAAGGGCTTATATGAGAATAATCACAGGGAATATCCAGGAGGTAGAACCATCCCAGGGATACTCAATACTCAACAATACAGATGGTTAGTTCATAATAATAATAATAATAACAATCATCCTTCATCACACGTCATGATCAATATTCTGGTTTAGAAGTTTTCCTCCGAAGACCGACACTAAGACCGACCCTTGACCCATCCCAGACTGTAATCCTTAACCGCGGACACGGCTATTCGAATAGATATAACCTCTGCAGAGAGTGTACTCTTTACCCACGAGTAACGGATTCCTTTAGTCCACCGGGACTAATTCCATTTACGGTCTTTTAGTTGAAAACACACCTGACCCGCACACACCAGCTTAACTTACCGGTGACTGGAATCACCCACGACACCTGTCAAGCAAAACTCTAAGTGGGGAGGCTACAACCTCGAGTAGCATGGGATCACAGAATTTATAATGCGCGCAAACTAGGGGAGCTACCCCCTCGGCCCCAACCGGAAACACCCATGCCCCCGGACCCGGTGGCCTGCCTACCGGATGCAGCCGGTATCTTCCACCATGGCCTCTCTGTACGGTGTGTGCCAAGAAAGGGGTTGACAACTTACTGGACTGTACCCTACCTGCGGCAGGGACAAGTGGTAGTACGAAACAAGAATGGGGGTTACCGGAACAAGACTCGATCTATGGTCGACTCAGGAGGTTAAAACATCACCTGCAAATCTAGCATAGCAAATATATGTCACATCAACAGGCAGAACCGTTACTCATCTTACCTCAACATGCCTTACTGACCATATTCGTCTCAACGAAATATCAGTAGCAAGCTCGTGTCTACCCAAGACAGAGACTTTTCCCGGATTCCTTCCAGTAGGCATGAGAGTTAGACGAGGGGGGGGTTACTGTCACAAGTATATCAATTCCCAACCGCAAGAAATCTTCCTCAAGCACTTATGAGCATTAACATATCATCACATAGAATAACGAAAACTCCGTGTCAAGGTGGTGTTGTAAACGTATCAAACAACACACAATAATATTATGCCGGGGTTCAGAATGCTTGCCTTCAAGGTGCAGAGAGGTGAGGGCACTCCAAAACTTTTGAAAGTTTTGATCTTCCCTCCAAATTCCTATTTTTGAAAATATTCAAATCAATACATAAACCAAAAACAGTACAAAAAGTTGCCCCAATAATTTTTGAAATAAATCTTAAAATAAACTAGGTGGAATTTGAGAGTGGTAGGAAAAAGAATCAACTCATTTGGAGTTTTATTTAAAAAGATATGCCCAGTCAAGGTTTAGTCAAAATTCTGTTTTAATAAAAACCAGAAAAGGGAAAACGCATCGGTTCAGAATACGCTTCCAGAGAAGAGGAGACGCACTTTGGGCTTTACGCTTTCACTTAAGCCAGCGTGGGCCGGCTCGGGGTCACTGACAGGGGGCCCCGCGGTCCCACCTGTCGGGTTTGGCGGGTCCTTCTCCCTCCTCCCTTCTTTGCCCGCACTGGACGGAGCTCCGGCGATGGCCGGCGGCGAACGGAGGCTCCATGCGGGGAACGGAGGGGCGGAAAGGATCCGCAGGTCCACGGCGAACCTTTCGGTGGTCGAAACAGCCGAGGTGGTGCTGAGGATCGCCGGCGACGAGCTTCGCGGCGGCGACAGCTTCGGGAGAAAAAGGGGGAAAAGGCTACGGTGGTGATGGAGCTCGGTTGAGTGGTCGGGGAGCTTCGTGGTGTCAAGGGGAAATCAATGGAGGCACTGGATGGGTGGGGGAGAGCCTGGTCACATCGAATGCTGCCGGCACCTGGCGGCGGCCGTGGTTGCCGGAGATGGAGAAGACTGCCTTCTCCAGATGGTTTTGAGCGAGGGGAAGAACTATGCGGTTTTCCTGAGGATCTGGACGAGCTCATGGGCTCCTTTTATAGCGCCAGCAGGTCGGTTTCGCGGCTCCGAGGATAAGAACGGCGGCGGCTGAGGATAAGCTCGACGGCCTGTTGCCCGGGGCGACGTGGCGATGGCCGCAGCTAGAGGACGGGTTCGAGCTGTTCCCTGGACGAGCTGGCGAGTGGAGGACGCTTGGACGGCGCTGCTGCTGCAGGGCGCCTTACGGCCGAAGGCATGCCGCCAAGATGGCCATCGTGGTCGGTTCTGAACTGCGCAGGGCAGCAGTCGAGCGGTGCTAGCGGACGGGGTGAGGTGGCGGTGGTGTTCCAGCACTTTCTGCGGGCCGATAAGGATCAGGGGGCGAGGTCGGTTCGGACGCGAGCACGTGCAAAACGCGCGCTCTGCTCGCGCTCCGGGCATGCACGGTGGGTGTTCGGCGAAATGCCAATGAAATCTAGAAGACTTGGGTTAGGGTGAGACTTAACAGGGTAGCTAGGTTGGTTACTTTAGTTCCATTAGACATGCTAGTTTGGCACAGAAAGCAACTCTACAATGCAAACTAAAAACCATGCCAATTCTGTCCCAGCGCACAAGGTGCTCGACAGAATGCCATGGGCATCTAGGGATATTTTCTGGCCACCAAATTCTCCAGAGTAGAGTCTCTTTAGATGTTAAAGAAGGTGGCAAGATTAGTTTGCCAAAAGCCAAAACTTCCTAGTGCAAGTTTTTGAGAAAACCAAATCTGGACAGAAAGTGTATACCATCATTGCATGGACCAGAAATACTCCAATGGTCTCAAACTCCTGGACTTAAGAGTTTGATAGGGTATACTAATAGCAGGAGAAAAATTTAGATGCAAAAGAGCAAGCAAAGATGGAGCTGTAGTACAAACCACTAAACTGGACCAGAACACAAATGAGGATGGTTTGCTCAAATTTTCCAAAGAACACCAATGGGTTTTTGCATAGAAATGAGTAATATACTTCTACCAACATCTCCAAATTTTGGTGAAATTTTTAAATGAATTTCTCAAATGGTTGCAGTGCAAAAGAGGCTCCAAACTTATGAGAAATCAATTTAAAAGCAATAAAGCTTTAGGGAAATATTTACAGAAATATTCCCACTGGTAAAAGAAATGATCTTGAGAGGGAATACAAGTCCAACAATATTTATTTTTGAAAAGTTCCCCTTGGAGGGAAACTCCACAATTCAGAAGAAAAAAAAATGGTTCTAAAATCAAAAGAAAGTCCAAAAGAGGAAAATTTAATTTCCTGGCAAAATTTTTAATATATAAACCATGGTTAAATTTTTGGGGTGTTACAACACACTCTCCCCTCTCGTTGCTATGCATCTAGTAGATAGATCTTGCGTGATCGTAGGAAAATTTTGAAAATACTACGTTCCCCAACAGATCCCCCCTCCGGCGGAGCTCCGGAACAGGCCCCAAGATGGGATCTCACGGGAACAAAAGGTTACGGCAGTGGAACTAGGGTTTTCCTTGTTGTTCTGATAGTTTTGGGGTACGTATGTATATATAGGAGGAAGGAGGGCACCGGGGGCCAGACGGGGTGCGCACGAGGTAGGGGGCGCGCCCTGTAGGGAGGGGGGGGGGCGCCCCCACCCTCGTGGACGCCACGTCAGCCCTACTCCGTGGTTCTCAAGTCTCCCATGCGTATTTTGCTCCAAAAATATCTCTCCAGAAGTTTCATTCCGTTTGGACTCCGTTTGATATTCCTTTTCTATAAAACCCTGAAATAGGCAAAAACAGCAATCTGAACTCGGCCTTTGGGTTAGTAGGTTAGTCCCAAAAATAATACAAAAGTGTATAACAAATCCCATTAAACATCCAAAACATCATAAATAATAGGATGGAACAATAAAAAATTATAGATATGTTGGAGACGTATCAAGCATCCCCAAGCTTAATTCCTGCTCGTCCTCGAGTAGGTAAATGATAAAAACTGAATTTTTGATGTGGAATGCTAACCAACATAGTTTTTCAATGTAATTCTCTTGATTGTGGCATGAATGTTCAGATCTGAAAGATTCAAGAAAAATTTCTAGATTGACATAAGAAATAACAATACTTCAAGCATACTAACAAAGCAATCTTGTCTTCTCAAAATACCATGGCTAAAGAAAGTTATCCCTACAAAATCATCTAATCTGGCTATGATCCCTCTTCATCACACAAAATATTCATATCATGCACAACCCCGGTTTCAGCCAAGCACTTGTTTTCATACTCTATTCTTTCAAACCTTTCAACTTTCACGCAATACATGAGCGTGAGCCATGGACATAGCACTATGTGGAATAGAGAGGTGGTTGTGGAGAAGACATAAAGGAGGGAGATAGTCTCACATCAACTAGGCGTATCAACGGGCTATGGAGATGCCCATCAATAGATATCAATGTGAGTGAGTAGGGATTGCCATGCAACGGATGCACTAGAGCTAAATATGTATGAAAGCTCAACAAAAGAAACTAGTGGGTGTGCATCCAACTTGCTTGCTCACGAAGACCTAGGGCATTTGAGGAAGCCCATCGTTGGAATATACAAGCCAAGTTCTATAATGAAAATTCCCATTAGTATATGAAAGTGACTAAATATGATACTCTCTATCATGAAGAACATGGTGCTACTTTGAAGCACAAGTGTGGAAAAAGATAGTCGCAATTGTCCCTTCTCTCTTTTCTCTCATTTTTTTGGAGGGGCTTTATCTCTCTCTCTTTTTTATTTAGCCCCTCTCTATATTTTTTTGGGCCATCTCTTTTTTATTGGCCTTTCCTCACATGGGACAATGCTCTAATAATGATGATCATCACACTTATATTGAATTACAACTCGCTATTACAACTCGATACTAGAACAAGTATGACTCTATATGAATACCTCTGGCGGTGTACCGGGATATGCAATGAATCAAGAGTGACATGTATGGAAAATTATGCATGGTGGCCTAGCCACAAATACGATGTCAACTATATGATCATGCATGGCAATATGACAATATGAAGTGTGTCATATGAACGGAACGGTGGAAAGTTGCATGGAAATATATCTCGGAATGGCTATGGAAATGCCATGATAGGTAGGTATGGTGGCTGTTTTGAGGAAAATATATGGTGGCTGTTTTGAGGAAGGATATATAGTGGGTGTATTGTACCGGTGAAAGTTGCGCGGTACAAGAGAGGCTAGCAATGGTGGAAGGGTGAGAGTGCGTAATATCCGTGGACTCAAAATTAGTCATAAGAACTCATATACTTATTGTAAAAATTTACGAGTCATCAAAACAAAGCAATCGACGCATGCTCCTAGGGGGGAGGTTGGTAGGAGTTAACCATCGCGCGCCCCCGACCTCCACACAAAGGTTGACACTTTACAAATACCTCATGCTCTAACTTCGTCACATAGCGGTTCACCATACGTGCATGCTACGTGAATCACTAACCTTAACACAAGCATTTCTCAATTTCATAATAACTCCACTAGCATGACTCTAATATCACTATCCTCATATCTCAAAACAATTATCAAGCATCCAATTTCTCATCATATTCAATGCACTTGGTGTGAAAGTTTTTACTACATTGATCTTGGATGTCTATCATGTGAAGGCTAGTTTTATAGCCAAAGCACATTACCATGCTATTTTAATAGACTCTCAAAATGATATAAGTGAAGCATGAGAGATCAACAATTTCTAGAAAATATAATTACCACCGTGCTCTAAAAGATATAAGTGAAGCACTAGAGCAAAAACTATTCAACTCAAAATATATAAGTGAAGCACATAAAGTGTTCTATCAATTCCTAGGCCATATTGAACTCTCTCAAATAGGTGTGTCCATCAAGGATAATTGTGGTAAACTAACAAGCAAAGACTCAAATGATACATGACACTTCAAATAAAACACATATCATGTGGTGAATAAAAATATAGCTCAGAGTATAGTTACCGATAGATGAAGACGAAAGAGGGGATGCCTTCCCGGGGCATCCCCAAGCTTAGGCTTTTGGTTATACTTGAGTTTTACCTTGGGGTGCCTTGGGCATCCCCAAGCTTAGGATCTTGCCACTCTTTGTTCCATAGTCCATCAAAGCAATACTCAAAACTTGAAAACTTCACAACACAAAACTAAGACAAAAATCTCGTGAGCTCCGTTAGTATAAGAAAACAAACCACTACTCAAAGGTACTGCAATGAATTAATTCTTTGTTTATATTGGTGTTAAACCTACTGTATTCCAACTTCTCTATGATTCATACTTCCCAATACTACTCATAGATGCATTGAAATAAGCAAACAACACATGAAAACAGAATGTGTCAAAAACAGAACAGTCTGTAGTAATCTGCAGTTTTCGCATACTTCTGTAACTCCAAAAAATTTAAATAAATTGGTAAACGTGAGGAATTTGTCTATTAATCATCTGCAAGAAGAATCAACTAAATAGCACGCTCCAGTAAAATCTGGTGACCATTCTAGCGAGTGCTAACGATTCTGTTTTTCACAGCACGATCATATAAACTTCACACAAGTCTTCCCAAAGGTTCAACTTGGCACAAACACTAATTAAAACACAAAACCACATCTAAACAGAAGCTAGATGCAATATTTATTCCTAAATAGAAGCAAAAACAAAAAATATAAAATTGGGTTGCCTCCCAACAAGCGCTATCGTTTTACGCCCCTAGCTAGGCACGATACATGGATAGATCTAGGTATTGTCATCTTTGGAAGGCAATCCATAAGTGGCTCTCATAATAGATTCATATGGTAATTTGATTTTCTTTCTAGGAAAGTGTTCCATGCCTTTCCTTAACGGAAATTGGAATCTAATATTTCCTTCCTTCATATCAATAATTGCACCAATCTTTCTAAGGAAAGGTCTACCAAGAATAATAGGACATGAAGGATTGCAATCTATATAAGGAACAATGAAATCTACGGGCAAATAATTCCTGTTGGCAACAATAAGAACATCATTAATCCTTCCCATAGGTTTCTTAGTAGTGGAATCCGCAAGATGCAAATTTAAAGAACAAGCATCAAGCTCATCGAACCCTAGCAAATCACACAAAGTTTTTGGGATAGTGGAGACACTTGCACCCAAATCACACAAAGAAAAGCATTCATGATCTTTAATTTTTATTTTAATAGTAGGTTCCCACTCATCATAAAGCTTTGTAGGGATAGAAACTTCTAACTCAAGTTTTTCTTCATAAGATTGCATCAAAGCATCAACTATGTGTTTGGTAAAAGCTTTATTTTGACTATAAGAATGCGGAGAGTTTAGTACGGATTGCAACAAGGAAATACAATTAATCAAAGAGCAATTATCATAATTGAATCCCTTGAAATCCAAGGTAGTGGGTTCACCACTATGTGAAGTTTTAATCTCTTCACTCCCACTTTTAACAATTTTAGCATCAAGATCTAAAAACTCTGAATCATTAGGACACCTTAAAGTAGAATCATCTCCAATCCTATCTTTATCAAGATTTATACTAGAAAACAAGGATCTAACAAGGGACACATCAATAACTTTCAGATCTTCATCTTTATTTTCTTGATAACTAGAAGAACATGCTTTTATAAAATTCTCTCTTTTAGCACGCATCCTAGCGGTTCTTTCTTTGCATTCATCAATGGAAATTCTCATGGCTTTGAGAGACTCATTGATATCAGGCTTAGGTGGGATAGATCTAAGTTTCAAAGAATCAACATCAAGAGTAATTCTATCCACACTTCTAGCCAATTCATCAATCTTAAGCAAATTTTCTTCAAGCATAGCATTGAAATTCTTTTGCGAAATCATAAACTACTTAACACTAGTTTCAAATTCAGAAGGCATCTTTCCATAAGAGTTGTTGTAGGAATTACCATAATTATTAGAGGAATTCCTAGGAAAAGGCCTAGGATTAAAGTTCCCTCTATAAGCATTGTTACCAAAATTATTCCTACCAACAAAATTCACATCCAAAGATTCATTATTATTTTCAATCAAAGTGGACAGATGCATATCATTAGGATCAGAAGAAGCACTCTTAGCAGCAAATAATTTCATAAGTTCATCCATCTTTCCACTCAAAACACTAATCTATTCAATAGCATGCACTTTTTTACTACTAGATCTTTCGGTGTGCCATTGAGAATAATTAACCATAATATTATCTAGGAGTTTGGTAGCTTCTCCTAAGATAGTTTCCATGAAAGTGCCTCATGCGGCCGAATCTAAAAGATTTCTAGAAGCAAAATTCAAGCCAGCATAAAAGTTTTGAATAATCATCCATAAGTTCAAACCATGTGTAGGGCAATTACGTATCATTAATTTCATTCTCTCCCAAGCTTGTGCAACATGCTCATGATCCAGTTGTTTAAAATTCATAATATCATTTCTAAGAGAGATGATCTTAGCAGGAGGGAAATACTTAAAGATAAAAGCATCTTTGCACTTATTCCACGAATCAATACTATTTCTAGGCAAAGAGGAAAACCAAGTTTTAGCACGATCTCTAAGTGAAAACGGAAATAACTTCAATTTAACAATATCGTCATCCGTATCCCTTTTCTATTGCATATCACACAAATCAACAAAGTTGTTTAGATGGGTAGCGGCATCTTCACTAGGAAGGCCGGAAAATTGATCTTTCATAACAAGATTCAACAGAGCAGCATTGATCTCACAAGATTCAACATCGGTAATAGGAGCAATCAGAGTGCTAATAAAATCATTATTGTTGGTATTGGAGAAGTCACACAATTTGGTATTGTTCTAAGCCATAGTGACAAGCAAGCAATCCAATACACAAGCAGACAAGAAGCAAGCGAACGGTAAACACACGACAGAAGAAGGGCAAATAAAACGGCAAGAGTGAAATGGGGGAGAGGAAAACGAGAGGCAAAAATGTAATGCGAAGGATAAGGGTTTGTGATAGGTACTTGGTATATGACTTTTGCATAAGCCTCCCCGGCAACGGCGCCATAAATTCTTCTTGCTACTTCTCGAGCTTGTGTTGTATTCCCTCGAAGAGCAAAGGGTGATGCAGCACAGTAGCGTAAGTATTTTCCTCAGTTTTTGAGAACCAAGGTATCAATCCAGTAGGAGGCCACGCATGAGTCCCTCGCACCTGCACAAACAAGTAAGAACTTCGCAGCCAACGCGATAAGGGGTTGTCAATCCCTTTAGGTCACTTACGAAAGTGAAATCTGATAGAGATGATAGTTTGATATTTTTGGTATTTTTGGATATAAGAACAGAAAGTAAAAGCGGAAAAGTAAAGTAGATGGTAGATTGATATGTTGAGAATAGACCCGGGGGGCATAGTGTTCTCTAGTGGCTTCTCTCATGATAGCGATATTCTATGGCGGGTTAACAAATTACTGTCGAGCAATTTATAGAAAAGTGAATAATTATGATACTATCTAGGCTTGATCAATATATATAGGCAGCACGTCCGAAACAAGTAGACCGAAACGATTCTGCATCTACTACTATTACTCCACACATCGACCGCTATCCAGCATGCATCTAGAGTATTAAGTTCATAAGAACGGAGTAACGCCTTAAGCAAGATGACATGATGTAGAGGGATAAACTCAAACATAGTGATATAAACCCCATCTTTTTATCCTTGATGGCAACAATACAATACATGCCTTACTGCCCCTACTGTCACTGGGAAAGGACACCGCAAGATTGAACCCAAAGCCAAACACTTCTCCCATTGCAAGAACTATAGATCTAGTAGGCCAAACCAAACCAATAATTCGAAGAGACTTGCAAGGATATTATAATCATACATGAAGAGTTCAGAAAAGAACCAAATATTTCTCATAGATAATCTTGATCATAAACCCAAAATTCATCGTATCTCGACAAACACACCGCAAAAAGAGATTACATCGAATAGATCTCCTCGAAGACCGAGGAGAACTTGGTATTGAGATCCAAAGAGAGAGAAGAAGCCATCTAGATACTAGCTATGGACCCGAAGGTCTGTGGTAAACTACTCACAACTCATGGTGAGGCGATGATGATGATGTAGAAGCACTCCGTGGTAGACCCCTCCTCCGGCGGAGCTCCGGAATAGGCCCCAAGATGGGATGTCACGGGAATAGAAGGTTACGACGGTGGAACTAGCGTTTTCTCTGTTGTTCTGATAGTTTCGGGGTACGTAGGTATATATAGGAGGAAGGAGGGCACCGGGAGCTAGACAGGGTGCCCACGAGGCAGGGGGCGCGCCCTATAGGGGGGGGGCGCCCCCACCCTGGTGGACGCCACATCAGCCCTACTCTATGGTTCTCAAGTTTCCCGTGCGTATTTTGATCCAAAAATATCTCTCCAGAAGTTTCATTCCGTTTGGACTCCGTTTGATATTCCTTTTCTGTAAAACCCTGAAAGAGGCAAAAAAACAACAATCTGGACTTGGCCTTTGGGTTAGTAGGTTAGTCCCAAAAATAATATAAAAGTGTATAAAAAAGCCCATTAAAGATCCAAAACATCATAAATAATTGCATGGAACAATAAAAAATTATAGATACGTTGGAGACGTATCACCCCGAGGGTAAATTACTCCCCCCTCATCATGGAGAGCGCCGGGATGATGAAGATGGCCACCGGAGAGGGATTCAACCCTCCGGCAGGGTGCCGTAACGGCTCTAGATTGGTTTTTGGTGGCAACAGAGGATTGCGGCGGCGGAACTCCCAATCTAGGCTATTTTCTGGAGGTTTGGGTATATATAAGAGGTGTTGGAGTCAGGAACAAGTAACGAGGGTCCCCGAGGCGGCCACGAGATAGGGGGGCGCGCCTAGGGGGGTAGGGCATGCCCCCACCCTCGTGGTGGCCTCGGGACTCCTCTGGTCCATCTCCGGTACTCCTTGGGCTTCTTCTGGTCCAAAAACAACCTCCGTTAAGTTTCAGGTCAATTGGGCTCCGTTTGGTATTCCTTTTCCGCGATACTCAAAAACAAGGAAAAGACAAAAACTGGCACTGGGTTGTGGGTTAATAGGTTAGTCCCAAAAATCATATAAAAGTGTATATTAAAAACCATTAAACATCTTAAACAGATAATATAATAGCATGGAACAATAAAAAATTATGGATACGTTGGAGACGTATCAAGCATCCCCAAGCTTAATTCCCGCTCGTCCTCGATTAGGTAAGTGATTAAAACAGAATTTTTGATTTGGAATGCTACCTAACATAATTCTCAATGTAATTTTCTTTATTGTGGCATGAATGTTCAGATCCAAAAGTTTCAAGACAAAAGTTTAATATTGACATAAGAATAATAATACTTCAAGCATACTAACAAATCAATTACGTCTTCTCAAAATAACATGGCCAAAGAAAGTTCATCCCTACAGAATTATATAGTTTGGTTATGCTCCATCTTCATCACACAAAATACTCAAATCATGCACAACCCCGGTTTCAGCCAAGCAATTGTTTCATACTTCAAAATTTTCAAACTTTTTCAACTTTCACGCAATACATGAGCGTGAGCCATGGATATAGCACTATAGGTGGAATATAGTAGTGGTTGTGGAGAAGACAAAAGGAGGAAGATAGTCTCACATGAACTAGGCGTATCAATGGGCTATGGAGATGCCCATCAATAAATATCAATGTGAGTGAGTAGGGATTGCCATGCAACGGATACACTAGAGCTATAAATGTATGAAAGCTAAACAAAAGAAAACTCAGTGGGTGTGCATCCAACTTGCTTTCTCACGAACACCAAGGGCATTTGAAGAAGCCCATCGTTGGAATATACAAGCTAAGTTCTATAATGAAAATTCCCACTAGTATATGAAAGTGACTCAACAAGAGACTCCCTATCATGAAGATCATGGTGGTACTTTGAAGCACAAGTGTGGAAAAAAGATAGTAGCAATGTACCTTTTTATTTTTTATTTTTTGAGACTTCCTTTTTTATTTGGCCTTTCCTTTATTTGGCATTTCCCCTTTTTTGGCCTTTTTGGACAATGCTCTAATAATGATGATCATCACACTTCTATTTATTTACAACTCAAAGATTACAACTCGATACTAGAACAAAATATGACTTATATGAATGCCTCCGACAGTGTATCGGGATGTGCAATGAATCAAGAGGGTGAAGTAGGGGAGAGGAAAACGAGAGGCAAAAATGTAATGCGAAGGATAAGGTTTGTGATAGGTACTTGGTATATGACTTTTGCGTAAGCCTCCCCGGCAACGGCGCCATAAATTCTTCTTGCTACTTCTCGAGCTTGCATTGTATTCCCTCGAAGAGGAAAGGGTGATGCAGCATAGTAGCATAAGTATTTCCCTCAGTTTTTGAGAACCAAGGTATCAACAATAGGAGACCACGCGCGAGTCCCTCACACCTGCACAAACAACTAAGAACTTCGTAGCCATCGCGATAAGGTGTTGTCAATCCCTTTACGGTCACTTACGAAAGTGATATCTGATAGAGATGATAGTTTGATATTTTTGGTATTTTTAGATATAAGAACAGAAAGTAAAAGCGGAAAAGTAAAGTAGATTGTAGATTGATATGTTGAGAATAGAGCCGGGGGCCATAGTGTTCTCTAGTGGCTTTTCTCATGATAGCGATATTCTACGGTGGGTAAACAAATTACTGTCGAGCAATTGATAGAAAAGCGAATAATTATGATACTATCTAGGCATGATCATTATATATAGGCATCATGTCCAAAACAAGTAGACCGAAACGATTCTGCATCTACTACTATTACTCCACACATCGACCGCTATCCAGCATGCATCTAGAGTATTAAGTTCATAAGAACGGAGTAACGCCTTAAGCAAGATGACATGATGTAGAGGGACAAACTCAAACATAGTGATATAAAACCCATCTTTTTATCCTCGATGGCAACAATACAATACGTGCCTTACTGCCCCTACTGTCACTGGAGGACACCGCAAGATTGAATCCAAAGCCAAGCACTTCTCCCATTGCAAGAACTATAGATCTAGTAGGCCAAACCAAACCAATAATTCAAAGAGAATTGCAAGGATATTATAACCATACATAAAGAGTTCAGAAAAGAACCAAATATTTCTCATAGATAATCTTGATCATAAACCCACAATTCATCGTTTCTCGACAAACACACCGCAAAAAGAGATTACATCGAATAGATTCCCTCGAAGACCGAGGAGAACTTGGTACTTAGATCCAAAGAGAGAGAAGAAGCCATCTAGATACTAGCTATGGACCCAAAGGTCTGTGGTAAACTACTCACAACTCATGGTGAGGCAATGATGATGATGTAGAAGCACTCCGTGGTAGATCCGCCCTCCGGTGGAGCTCCGGAACATGCCCCAAGATGGGATCTCACGGGAACAGAAGGTTACGACGGTGGAACTAGGGTTTTCTCTGTTGTTCTGATAGTTTCGGGGTACGTACGTATATATAGTAGAAAGGAGGGCACCGGGGGCCAGACGGGGTTCCCACGAGGCAGGGGCGCGCCCCCACCCTCGTGGATGCCACGTCAGCCCTTCTCCGTGGTTCTCAAGTATCCCATGCGTATTTTGCTCCAAAAATATCTCTCCAGAAGTTTCATTCCGTTTGGACTCTGTTTGATATTCATGTTCTGTAAAACCCTGAAATAGGCAAAAAAACAGCAATCTGGACTGGGCCTTTGGGTTAGTAGGTTAGTCCCAAAAATAATATAAAAGTGTATAACAAAGCCTATTAAACATCTAAAACATCATAAATAATAGCATGGAACAATCAAAAACTATAGATACGTTGGAGACGTATCACCCCGAGGGTGAACTACTCCCCCCTCATCATGGAGAGCGCCGGGATGATGAAGATGGCCACCGGAGAGGGATTCCCCCCTCCGGCAGGGTGTCAGAACGGGTCTAGATTGGTTTTTGGTGGCAACAGAGGCTTGAGGCGGCGGAACTCCCGATCTAGGTTATTTTCTGGAGGTTTGGGTATATATAAGAGGTGTTGGAGTCAGGAACAAGTAAGGAGGGTCCCCGAGGCGGCCACGAGATAGGGGGGCGCGCCCAGGGGGTAGGGCGTGCCCCCACCCTCGTGGTGGCCTCGGGACTCCTCTGGTCCATCTCCGGTACTCCTTGGGCTTCTTCTGGTCCAAAAATAACCTCCGTTGAGTTTCAGGTCAATTGGGCTCCGTTTGGTATTCCTTTTCTGCGATACTCAAAAACAAGGAAAAGACACAAACTGACACTGGGTTGTGGCTTAATAGGTTAGTCCCAAAAATCATATAAAAGTGTATACTAAAGCCCATTAAACATCCAAAACAGATAATATAATAGCATGGAACAATAAAAAATTATAGATATGTTGGAGACGTATCAAGCATCCCCAAGGTTAATTCCCACTCGTCCTCGATTAGGTAAGTGATTAAAACAGAATTCCTGATGTGGAATGCTACCTAACATAATTCTCAATGTAATTTTCTTTATTGTGGCATGAATGTTCAGATCCGAAAGATTCAAGACAAAAGTTTAATATTGACATAAGAATAATAATACTTCAAGCATACTAACAAAGCAATTATGTCTTCTCAAAATAACATGGCCAAAGAAATTTCATCCCTACAAAATCATATAGTTTGGTTATGCTCCATCTTAGTCACACAAAATACTCAAATCATGCACAACCCCAGTTTCAGCGAAGCAATTGTTTCATACTTCAAAATTTTCAAACGTTTTCAACTTTGACACAATACATGAGCGTGAGCCATCGATATAGCACTATAGGTGGAATATAGTGGTGGTTGTGGAGAAGACAAAAGGAGGAAGATAGTCTCACATGAACTAGGCGTATCAATGGGCTATGGAGATGCCCATCAGTAAATATCAATGTGAGTGAGTAGGGATTGCCATGCAACAGATGCACTAGAGATATAAATGTATGAAACCTCAACAAAAGAAAACTAAGTGGGGGTGCATCCAAGTTGCTTGCTCACAAAGACCTTGGGTATTTGAGGAAGCCCATCGTTGGAATATACAAGCTAAGTTTTATAATAAAAATTCCCACTAGTATATGAAAGTGACTAAACAAGAGACTCTCTATCATGAAGATCATGGTGGTACTTTGAAGCACAAGTGTGGAAAAAAGATAGTAGCATTGTCCCTTTTTATTTTTTATTTTTTTGAGACTTCCTTTTTTATTTGTCCTTTCCTTTTTTTCTTTTTTTGGCCTTTCCCTTTTTGTCCTTTTTTGGACAATGCTCTAATAATGATGATCATCACACTTCTATTTATTTACAACTCAAAGATTACAACTCGATACTAGAACAAAATATGACTTATATGAATGCCTCCGACGGTGTACCGAGATGTGCAATGAATCAAGAGTGACATGTATGAAAAATTATGCATGGTGGCCTTGCCACAAATACGATGTCAACTACATGATCATGCAATGCAATATGACAATGATGGAGCGTGTCATAATAAACAAAACGGTGGAAAGTTACATGGCAATATATCTCAGAATGGCTATGGAAATGCCATAATAGGTAGGTATGGTGGCTGTTTTGACGAAGGTATATGGTGGGTGTATGGTACCAGCGAAAGTTGCGCGGTACAAGAGAGGCTAGCAATGGTGGAAGGGTGAGAGTGCGTATAATCCATGGACTCAACATTAGTCATAAAGAACTCACATACTTATTGCAAAAATCTACAAGTCATCAAAACAAATTACTACACGCATGCTCCTAGGGGAAGGGTTGGTAGGAGTTAACCATCGCGCGGTCCCGACCTCCACACAAAGGATGACAATCAAAGAAATACCTCATGTTTCAAATTTGTCACACAACGGTTACCATACGTGCATGCTACGGGACTTGCAAACCTCAACACAAGTATTTCTCAAATTCACAACTACTCTGCCAGGATGACTCTAATATCACCATCCCCATATGTCAAAACAATCATCAAGTATCAAACTTCTCATAATATTAAATGCACTTTATATGAAAGTTTTTATTATACCCATCTTGGATGCCCATCATATTAGGACTAAATTTATAACCAAAGAAAATTACCATGTTTTTCTAAAAGACTCTCAAAATAATATAAGTGAAGCATGATATATCAACTATTTCTTCAAAATAAAACCACCGCCGTGCTCTAAAAAATATAAGTGAAGCACTAGAGCAAATGACAAACTACTCCGAAAGATATAAGTGAAGATCAATGAGTAGTTGAATAATTATGTAACTATGTGAAGACTCTATAACATTTAAGAATTTAAGATCTTGGGATATTATTAAAACAGCAAGCAAAACAAAATAAAACAAAATGACGCTCCAAGCAAAACACATATCATGTGGTGAATAAAAATATAGCCTCAAGTAAAGTTACCGATGAACGAAGACGAAAGAGGGGGTGCCTTCCGGGGCATCCCCAAGCTTAGGCTCTTGGTTGTCCTTGAATATTACATTGGGGTGCCCTGGGTATCCCCAAGCTTAGGCTCTTGCCACTCCTCATTCCATAGTCCATCGAATCTTTACCCAAAACTTGAAAACTTCACAACACAAAACTTAACAGAAAATTCGTAAGCTCCGTTAGTATAAGAAAATAAAACCACCACTTAGGTACTGTAATGAACTCATTATTTATTTATACTAGATGATTCCCCGCATGTTGTTGCAGAAAATATTGCCTAAAACTGATGTTTGACCATGCAAACTGACTATCCTAAAAAGATCTCCAGAATAATTTAGAAATGATTTTGCCTTGACAACGTTCTTTTGAATGATACATGACTATAATGGTACATAGATAACTAACATTGACCCTTCTACTTATTTCATTCAAAGTTTGGACAATAGATGAACCATCAGAATGTAGGATTACATTGTCGTCACACATGAAACCAACTGGTTTAGATCTTCACTATATGTTACCAAGTCTGCATCATCTGCAAGTGAAAAAACTTTCAAGCTACAACTAAAACATCACCACCTTGCTATACCATAAAAACCCAAATCTTGACCGTGTGAAATCTCCATTAGAGCTCCCATGTACATTTACTTGTATCCATCTCGCATGAGTAGATAAAAAATGTCATACATATGTCAGGCTTCACCTTGCAAACATATGAGGATAGCATAACTCTGCAGAAAAAACTAACAAAGTAATCCTACTAATGGGTGATTACCTTGACAAAAATGGAATCATCAAGGTGGTGCCAAGCTTGCCAAAAAAATGGTATCTCAACTCTCAAGGTTCATTCATTCATATGCAAGAGAATTTGTAGTTGACATTTGAGACACAGCGAGAAATAGAGAAGAACTGAGATACTGGATTTTTAATTTTATATTATGCATAACTATTTCCATCTACATTCTCGCCCACCAATATATCAAGTGCGAACCAAACATTCCATATTCAATTCGTTATGCTATTCCTAAATGCATAAATCGTCATGTGTGTAATAAATAAGGTTTTATTACCTTTAAAAGATAAGCAGTTATAGAAATAGGGATACATGGCAATACCATCGGATATATAGCCATGACAGGGAAAAATATCTTTATCTTCCTTCATTATCGTCATATTTGACATTACTATTAAGTAAGAGAGTCAGTAGCAGAATGCATATATATTGAGGCCAAATACACTGCATATTGACACATGAAACCCACAGAAAGGAAACTGCAGAATAAAGAAAGAAGTGACCTGTAAACATCAAAATACTCCTGTTATTCATAAGACACATTCATAAATAGGCTGCATCACAGAATACCTTCAAATGTCTGCGTGAGTGGGAATTTAAATTCAGTATGAAAATGAAAATTAGAATAGAGTTCAGAGTTAGACTGCACCTACTAACACATCACCAAGATCACCTAAAATTAGACGAAAGAATACAGTGATTTCAGTGCCTCTTTCCAGGAAGAATCAAGATACTGTTTTAACATGATGTACGATACTGCAAAACACCATTTTTAATCAATAAATACTTCTCGATAATAAGTACTAACTACGAAAGATTGTGATGGGGAATGGAGAGTCCACATGGACGATGGTCAGGACGGATAACCTGAACTTCACGCTGGCACTGGTAACGACACTTTGTATGGGGACGTAGTTGCGGTAGCCGTGAGGACCCCATGCCAGTACGGAAGGAATGTGTACTGCTCCACTGGTCTCCACAGTTGGTCTCGCCTCGTTGAACGACTCATGCGTCGATAGCTTCCCCCAGTGCATCGCTGCCACTCGAGAGCGTTTATTCTTGGGCCTAGACACCGGTGGCGAGTCAGGGTGTGACAATCCAATCTGATGTTGATTGTTGAATGATATCACCGAACAGCCAATCACAAGATTCAGTGAAAGGAAATAGGATTCAACGTTCAGCTGTTGAATTGGAACCAAATTGATTGGAACTCGTGAAGGCAAAAAATCAAAAATCCAAATCTGACTCACATCTTTTAGAGCCCCGGGCTCCTCCGACCTTCCAAATCGGTGATGGCGAGAAGATAACACGGCCAGCGGCTTCTCCGGGCAAGCTACGGCCGCGCGCCCAAGATCCTCTTTGCAGCCGTAGGTCGATAGCACGATGCGGCTATAGATCCACTACCCCTGCGGCAAGGCACGCATGGGCGACATGAGGCGAGGGCGAAGGTAACCGTCGATAGAGCAGAAAGGGTCGCTGTGAGATGAAGATGTAGGGATCGAGATAGGAGTGGGGAATGAAGAAGGATCGGGATGCAGCGGGCCTAATGGGCACATGCTGGTGCTGGTCGAATTTTATGGTGCAGGAGTGTGGTCCGTGGAAGGGAAAAATTGCTAGTGATATGAAAGGAGAAAGAGGAAAAGACAGGTCGGTTCGGTGACCAAAGATGGGCATGAAAGAAAGAAAAAATACATCAATGATTCGTTGATTTGTGAGTGGATTGCTGACAAGGCTAGATTGATTTGCTGAGATGGCTGTTGCTGATGTGGACAGCTTGCATGTCAAGAGAAATAAGGTAGTGGGGATGAACTATTTAAGTATTATAGATTGGTGTCGGTGTACTAAAGTAGGGGTACCTTAGTATCCCAAACTTGTGCACGGGCAGTTGCAGCGCCCCGCGGCAAGGCTAGCCATGCGACCGCCAAGATCCTCCGTGGTTCCCTTGGAGCCATTCAAGAACAAAGTATCCAAGCCAAGGAAACAAGACCCCGGCAAGAGGAGCTTGCCGGGATGGCCACTCAAGGCACAAAACTACTCAAGAGACAAGACCCCGGCAAGAGGAGCTTGCCGGGAAGGCCAATCAAAGGCACCTCAAGAGAACTTTCCGCGACGCGCCACGCGGCCCGGCAAGGACCGGTGAGCGACAAGCTCCCGGTAGCGACAAGATAGCGACCGCGGCAAGGCGCTTGCCGCGGCAAGCTTCCACTCAGTACCCACGCTCCAGCTCATCCACCCACGCGTCGGCGCACGTGGCGGAAGGCTGTGCAGCCAGGGGAACACGGTGGCAAGCGGCGATGACTAGGCTACCCTCGTGGCGGACGGTGGCACACCTGACGGCCACTTTTTGCACTGTTTGGGGCGACGACGACGGGCATTTAATGCCCTTGTCCCCTGCCGTCAGGGTTAGGTATAGAGCACTATGCATACACTGTTCCAACTACCACCGTTTTTACGTTTTTTACCCTCACCTACGTTGCCACCTGTCGGTGACCCCTTTGACCTATAAAAGGAGGCCCATGCGCAACGTAGAGGGGGTTCCGATCATCGATCATTCACCACGCTCGGTTTAGATAGCGGTTGGAGCTTACTGTTGCTCTCCTCGCTCCCGAGCCAAGAACTCAATAACAAACCAAAGCAGGAGTAGGGTTTTACGCATCCGTGCGGCCCGAACCTGGGTAAACTGCTCGCGTGCTCGCCTTGATTCGCTCTTTGTGCATCCTCCGCCCCCCGCCGTACCGAAAAGGGGCTCCGGTCCCATAGGTGTTCGTGGGCGATAAGTTTCCCCGACATCTTTGGCGCGCCAGGTAGGGGGAGCGTTGAGGTTGCGTGAATCCGATCCGGTGTTCACGCGAGCGAAATCTCCACCAACCTCATCAACCTCATCAACTTCATCGACTTCGTCAACATGCCGCCGAAGAAGAAGGCTTCGGAGGCAGCAGGCCCGTCCGCGTCGATCCCACCGCCGCCGGAGCCAACGGCCGGTGGGGGAGACGTCGGCGGAAGGACGGACGTCGGCGAGGAAACTCACGGCGCCGCCAAGTCCAAGGATAAGACGGACGACCGAGCGCACTCCAAGACCTCAGCGTCCGTGCATGCACCGCGCCCGTCTCAGGAGGCGCCGGACCGGCAGCGACGTGGTACACAAGGTACCATACGCTTGCTGGGCCGAGGTCAAACTGGCGGTTCACGGGACGCTCAAGGCCAACGTGCTGGCACAAGCAAGGCGCGGTCGCCGGGACGAGACGCTGCTCCTTCTAACGCTGTTAGAAGTCCGAGCATATCTCGCTCCTCGCACCGTTCGCCACCGCTCCCAGCCACTCCAGCAGAAGCTCTAGCTCGAGCCCAGTTACTCCTCGACTTCCCTCCAGCGGCGGACAAGGCCGGCGACTGGAGGGCCACCATCCAAAGCCTCATCGCCTTCGCCAATAACGACACTCCGCAGCAGCCGACGACGTCGTGGCCGCGGCAAGTTAGCCAGGCGCGGGCTGATGGCGACAAGACCGCCGGGGGTGCAACTACCATGCACTCCCCGCCCGAAGGCCGAAATCGCCGACTTGCCGGATCAACATCGACGACGACTCCACGGTGTCGTCGGATCCACGAGCTCTCTGCGATCAACGCCAAGTCCTTGACGACAGATGACAAGAAGACGCTCGAACTCGCATCGAGCGTCGAAGAGAAGCGCGGCGACAATCCGACCAGCGCGTTGGGCCCGCTGTCGACATGCACGCGCCCGGAGAACCAGGAGAATTTCCATACGCGGCGGGTTGTCCAGCGTTCACCCGTGAGCTGCGGCAAGTCCAGTGGCCCAGCATGAAGAACTTCAAGCCCGACGTACCCGAGAAGTACGACGGCAAGACACATCCGTCAGAGTTTCTCAGCATCTACACCATTGCGATGCAGGCTGCCGGGGGACGAGACGAGAAAATACTCGCAAACTACTTCCCGCTCGTGCTTAAGCCGAACGTCAGATCTTGGCTCATGCACTTGCCGGAGAACTCTATCTCTTCTTGGGCCGACCTGTGCCATCAGTTTGTCGGCGCCTTCACGGGTGGCCACAAGCCCCATGGCCAGGAGAGCGACCTTCACATACTTGCCCAGAAGGAAGGAGAGTCCCTGCGAAAGTATATCCAGAGATTCAGCCGCGTCCAGCACAACATCCCAGACGTCCACCCTACCGCGGTTATTAGCGCATTCCACCAGAACGTGCGTAACCGCAGGATGAGGGAGGAAATGGCGATGTGCAAGATCCGAGACGTCAGTGAGCTTTACGCCCTGGCCGACAAGTGCGCACGCGCTGAGGAGGGGAGGAGACTCCCCGGAGAGGATACTGGAGCAGGGGGAATAGATAGTGAGGATGTCGCCCCGGCAAAGAAGAACCGGCGGCGGAACAACAAGAAGAAGAAGAACAAGGAAGTGCTAGTCGTCGAGCAGTCCGGCAAGGAGGCTGGCGCCAAGAAAGCCCAGACTGGTGGCTCCGGCAAGGAGGCTGCCACTGTAGCAGCCGCCGACAAGCAGGACGGCTCCGACAAGCAGTACTGCAAGATCCACCGCACCAAGGGCCACGACCTCCAGAACTGTAAAAGGGTCGAGTACCTTGTCGAGCAGCAGAAAGCTGAGTACGAGCGACGCGACAAGGAGAAGGCCCAGGGAGGTGGTGGAGAGTCCGGCAAGAAGCGGCCATTCAATGGCCGGGGAGGACGCCGCGTCAAGGCCAGGCAGCGGCAAGGAGATAGGCCTCCCCGCGGCCGCGACAAGGACGAAGACGAAGACGACGATGAAGACATGGAGGATGGAGATAACAGCGAGCAGGAGTTCCAGAAGGCAACAGAGGTTTTGTGCGTAGACGGTGGTGCTTCTCTGCATACTACCCACCGCCAACTCAAACAATGGGTGCGGGAAGTTAATGCGGCGGAACCACCCGTCGAGTCGCGCAAACTTCTAAAGTGGTCCAGCACGCCCATCATCTTTGACATTGAGGACCACCCTGATCGCACAACTGCGGTCGGGTGCTTTGTCACATCCCTAGCTCCTGTCTGCCTAGTACTAGGTTAGCTGTGCATCATGTTTAGTTTTGTTAACTTGAAATGGGGATTGATCAAACCCTAGCACTAAATGAACTCAACTAGGGTCAAGAATAAAATCATTTCCAATGACCCAAAATTCCTCCATCAATGTTTGATAATTTTGGCAAGGCATTGAGACCAAACCAAAAATAGTGAGCATTTTTGTGGAATATTTTGGGCTTTGAATTAAATCAATAAGTATTTAAATTGGGGCATATAAATATTTTTAATATCTTTAAATGCTCCAACAATTCTGAAAATAGTTGAGGGTCTCTGTAATAATTTATTTAATGCCCACAATTATTTTTAGGATTTATTAAAATGATTTGGGTTATAAATAAATCAAAACAAAATAACAGAATTAGAAAACAGAAAGAAAATGAGAGAGAGAGCACTTACCTGGCTTACCTAGCAGCCCGCCTGGCCCAGCTCCTGTGTGGCCCAGCTGCAGGCCCGGCCCACCAGGGGCAGCGCTGTCTTCCTCCTCCTGCCAGGAGGAGAAGCAGCTGCGTGCCCGGCGCACAGCCGGCCGCGGCCACGCCTCCCGCCACCTCCTGCTTCGTCGAGCCTCCCCGACCCCCCTAGAGACGCCACGCATGCAGCAGGTCCCTCTCACTCTCCCTTGCCTCGATTTTTTCCCCCTGGCTCTCTCCCTCGCCGTTCTTCACCTTGGCCGAGCGCCACCGTCGCCGTCGTTGCCGTATCCGTAGCCACCGTGACCCCCTCGCCTCTCCGACGCGCCAGCGAGCTCCGCTACGTCCTTCTCATCCTCTCCAGCAAGTTACGGACGCCGGGAGGCCCTGCTTCGCCATCATCGTGCTCGTCTTCAACCTCCGGCCGCCGTCGATCTCGCCGTCGATTCGTCGACTCCGGTGCCTCCCCGAGCCTCCTGAGACCCCCGTCGACCCCGCTGTGAGCTCCTCCGCCGTTTCCCCCTGTCCCCGTGGCCTGTAGCTCACCGTAGCCGTCGCCCCCTTCCTTACCGTCGCCGGCCGCCGCTGAGCTCGTCGCCGTCGTAGCCACAGACGCGCAAGCCCGGAACTGAGCGCGTCACCGTGCTCACCGAGCCCCCAGGAGCCCGTAGCACCACTTCGCTCGCTTCCCTGAGCCCCGCAGCACCTACCCCGTCGATACCCGAGCTCCGGCCGCCGCCTCGCTCGACGCCGGCGACGATTCCGGCCACCCCAGGACGAACGGCTCGCACCGTTGGATGCGGCCGAGTGCCAGCTTTCCAAGGGGCTAACCGCGCCCAAAACCACCCCCTGTACACGAAACCCGACCCTCTCCGGCGAGTCACCGCCGCGGAATGAGGTCGCCGGCGAGTAACTCGGGCGTGCTGATGTGGCATCATCATTAGTGGCTAACTAACCTAACCTAGAGTCACTGACAGTGGGCCCTACGCACCTAATTAACCACAGTTTTTGTTTCTGTTTAGTTTAAGTTAACCACAGTGGCCCCACGCGTCAGTTTGACCGTGCTGACGTGGGCATTGACCAGGCCCACATGTCAGCGACCCTAACCAGAACTGTGTCACTGACGTGTGGACCCCACACGTCAGGTTTGACCTGGACCAGCCCTGTTGACTTGCTGACGTCATGATGACGCAGTGCTGACGCAGTAACTATTTTCTGTAATTTAAAATAAATCAGAAATGATTTATTTATTTCAGAAAATAGCCAAAACTTGTAAAAATCATATAAAATCAACCGTAGCTCAGATGAAAATAATTTATATATGAAAATTGATCAGAAAAATCCAAGGAATCTGTTTATGGCATTTTGATGCATGTTTGAATAACTTACAGCAACTGTTTAGGACAATTTGAATATATGGCATTTGAATAATCACATATGGAGTTTGAATTTGAACCTTTGGTTCAAACCAACTTCATTTAATTTGGTTGCTAGTTGCATTAGGCCAAACCACATCATATTGCCATGTCAAATTCATGCATCATATTGTGCATTGCATTGATTGTGATCTTTCTCTATTTGTCGGTTTTGTCCCCTCTCAGTAGACGACGTTCCGACGATGAGTTCGATGACACTGATGAAGAGCTATTAATATCTTCAGAAGTGCCAGGCAAGCAAACCCCCATTGAGCATCCCGATTCAATCCCACTCTCTCGCTCCTGCTCTCTTTTACTGCATTAGGACAACAACGATTGAACTGCTTTTGCTGCGGTAGTTGAACCCCTTCCTCTGCATGACCTGTCATTGCCACAGTAAATAGTTGAAACCCACTAGCATGAGTAGGAGTTGTTTGAGCCATGTTGTGCCTACTCGTACATGCTTTCTGGTTATGCCTGCTATTGCTTAGAGTTGAGTCAGGTCTGATTCATCAGGGGATGAATTGGAATGTGGTGAACATGTCCTACTGTGTGTGAGCTAAGTGTGTGTACACGTTTTGGTAAAGGTAGCGGTGAGAGGCCATGTAGGAGTACATGGTGGGTTGTCTCACTGGAGCCGTCCTTAAGAACTGAGTTCTATGTAAGTTGTCCAATGACATAGTTACTACCACACATTGGGTTCCGGTAACTCGACCCCTCTCGACTTATTAATCAACTAGATCTCTGTCCAGGAGTTGCAACTAGTTTCTGGTGTTTGTAGGTAGTGTTAGTAGTCTACCAAGTGGCACACGGTACATGTGGGCTTGGGTCAGACTAGGCACCGTGGCACGGTGTACCAAGCGTAGATCCATCCGACGAGGTGGGCTTGGGAACCCTGCGCACATCTTTTGGGGCCGTGAGCGACACCCCGGCCGGATCTCCCCACGGATGGAACCCGAATAGGCGATAAACCTGGACTAGAGTCTTGTGTGGTTAGTCAGGTCGTGGCCGACACCCTCGCCAGGCCTCCGCTTGAAGGTTGCCGAGATACATGACGTGTACATGGCGGTAAGTGGCGAGAGCGTGTGTGAAGAAGTACACCCCTGCAGGGTTAACATGATCTATTCGAATAGCCGGGTCCGCGGATATGGACTTCTTGGATGCTTACGTGGTACATAGACAATCGAAAGTGGATACTCTAAAATACTCAAGACAAGTGTGAGTGCTATGGATGGCCTTCTCGTAGGGAGACGGGAGCGGATCCATAGTGGTGTATTGATTGGTGAATATGTGGACTTGTGTGCGCCACCTCAAAAGGTTACCTGCAGTCATAGTTTAGGATAGCCACAGAGTCAAAGCTGGCTTGCTGCAGTCAAACTCCACTACCCCCTTGTTGATACTATTGCATATGTAGTTAGTTCTGATGTAAGTCTTGCTGAGTACCTTTGTACTCACGTTTGCTTAATTTATGTTTTTGCAGAGAGACTTCAGTCTCGCTAGTGGTTCCACGTGGACTTCGACGTTTAGCTTGTTACCTCAGCTACGATCTTGTGCCCTTAGGAGGGTCTTGTAGATAGTCAGGCTTCTCAGCCTTTTTCATTTGTAGTTGTCTGTACTCAGACATGTTATGCTTCCGTTGCCTGTATGCTCTGTATGTTGGGTCATGTGACCTCTGATTGTAATAATGCTATGATGGCTCTTCCGGGCCTTTATCTATATGAGTTGTTGAGTTATGTTGTGATGCCATGTTGCACAACACATACTTGCATGTTATGCGTACGTGTGATGTGTATTGCTATGTGTGGGATCCGACACCTAGTTGTTTACCTTTGGTAGCCTATCTTACAGGGAAATGTCTCCTAGTGTTTCCACTGAGCCTTGGTAGCTTGCTACTGCTCCGGAACACTTAGGCTGGCCGGCATGTGTCCTTCTTCGTTCCTGTGTCTGTACCTTAGGGGAAATGTCACGCGTTGTTCCTTTAAGTCCTTGTAGCTTGCTACGACTTGGGTTCATTCGTTGATGACCGACACGTTCGTTGCTGGGTCATGTATGCCTGTCTCTGTAATTTAGCGCCACTTTTGGTTTATAACTGGTCATGTCGGCCCGGGTTCTCTGTCATATGGATGCTAGCGACACTATCATATACGTGTGCCAAAATGCGCAAACGGTCCCGGGCCAGGTAAGGTGGCACCCGTGGGGATACCGTGCGTGAGGCCGCAAAGTGATATGATGTGTTACAGGCTAGACCTGTGTGACTTAGGATCAGGGTCCCGACAGCTTTGGTATCAGAGCCTGACTGCCTGTAGGATTAGTAAGCCAAACTGGTCGAAGTCGTGTCTAGAAACTCTTTAGTTATGTAAGGGAATTGTTTGTGGAAGGGAACGTAAGGCTCTTTTTACTCCTTACCCTATGCCCTTCTGATCTGAGTCACCTTCTCCTATTCCACGGGGATTAAGAACTAGGCTCTCTCTTATGTCTATCAGGATCACATTATTGTGGATTCAACCCCTAGTTCAGTTTCTACTACACCTGTTGCTCATCTGTTGGTCTCAGAACCTTGACATGATAATGTTAAGTGGTTATGCTATCTTTGTGCATGAGTCTCAAAGGTATTTTCGAGCATTTACTGCCGTTATGCTGTCCGAGTCATCCCAGGTCTCTAAACAATCTGATGCATTTGCAAATCATTCCTACCTGTTCTTAATGTCCTTTTAGGCCAGATTAACCACACTAGTCGGTGTGTTGAGGCACTCTGTTACCTCGACATATATGTTGGACTTATTATTATGACCCTAAGTATCTTAGAAGATCACCAGTAATCTAGCAATGTCTCATATTCCCAGTGTGATGATTCTGGCCATTATTCTCGAAAGCATCCCATGATGCTATTTAGTTGGTAGGTATTCTAATTCCGGGTTCTTGAACCCGAGCTTCACCCTACTTACTTTATGTGGATGGTGTTTGCTCGTCCCTTTAGGATATTAGTAACCTTGTGATAGTCCTTGAGGTCCGTGGTATATCATTCTTCCAAATACCATGAACCCTCCTTGGCAGAAGTTCTCCCGAACCAAAAGATCACAACCAGAGTACTCTTGACGAGTTCTCTATTCCACATTGTGACTCTGCCAGTCCTACTTTTGTGCATGGGCTATCCGGAAGAAATATGTTGAACTAGTTCGACATGCTAGTCTATGCATCTGCAACTCGGAAAGTTATATGTTCCTTGAGTTGTCTCCTTTTAATTGTATTATGACCCTCGTTTATCAGTTGATAGTCAGGAGTAGTCGTGCACTTATGTTCATCGATGCCTTTTACTCTTGAGTCCTGTCAAGCCATTCTATTCTGGAATGACTAGGAGAAACAAACTCCAGTACCATATCCATATCCTGGATCGGATCAAAGAAGTTGTACTCCGCAGATGAAGAATGTCAAGCCATCTTCTAATCTGTTCTACCTTGGAGTATTACCATCTTTATGTCAAGAATGTCATGGGAATTGCACATCATCCTATGAACTCCTGATACAGCAATACTTCTCACCATCGTCGTTCATTCCACGGTCTTCGCGTTGTTATAACCGGAATGCTGACAAGTGAATTGTGATGTGTGAAATCAATACTCCTAGCAACTCTGTTGCTTGGTAGTTAAATGGACGATAATCTCATTCTTAGCATGATGGTTACCGAATCACCATCCTAAGATTGATCGTGCTACCTAGTCCACTCTCCTGGTGCACTCCTTGATTGATGAGTTAGGATTTTGTTAAGTCCTCGCTCATTTGATCATATCATCTTGCCTTGAAAAGCAAGATTGTTCTCGAGCTTAATAACATATCGGTGGTTCGTGATTTTCTGAATATCTTCTCGGAAGTATTACCAGGTTGTCACCTGACCGCTATGTTGAGCTCGTGATCAAGTTGGTTTCTTGTAAACCACCCCTTCTCCAGGAATCTGTGTTGGATACCCCGAACTAGTTGGTTAAGCTAAACAACAACTTGGAGAGTTGGAAGATAAAAGCTTAACCCACATAGCTCACTCCAAAGGGATATCTTGTGTGTGTATTGAAGATAGATGATATCTTCTCCGATTGATCCTCGTGATCATTTGTGGATCTATTGTCTTGTCCAAACTTTGATTTGAATATGGGCTATCATCAAATCAAATCAGAGCCAATGGTATTCATAATGTTGTCTTACTCGTGGGTGTCCCTCGAGCATACCTCATTATATCCCCTTGGTCTGACTAATGCTATCATTCTGTTCACATAATTATGGAATTCCATCTCCATGGAAACCTGGATGAATTGTTGTTGAGCCCACCGGCAACATTGTTATCTTTTCCATGATCTATGTTGCACATCCAGTTAGTATTGGAAACTTTTATAAGCACTATCTTCATGACCCGTTCGTGAAGCATAGGTACGGAAGAAAGAAGTGACTTCCTCTAATTCACGTGCATTAGGTGCAAGTTGCCACCATGAGTTCGAGAAAGTTAGCTTTGCTTCCTTTGGAACCATCCCAAGTCAGTCATGCATACGTGCGAAGTATTCTATGGTCTGATAGACTGATCATCTTCATTCTGTATGTATCCCTAGCACACCAAGCCACTGATAGATTTGTTCAGAGAGAAGAGGTTCCTTCTTAAGGATCATAACTTATGTTAGGACTTCGCTATCCTTGTTGATGGTTCCCCACCCGAACTCGATAGTGTTTTATAGTAAGACTACTATGTGGTCATGCTTGTCTTGGACAACGTGTTCACAGGTTTGTAGCAGAACCAGCTCATGTTTTGGAGCTTGCTATCGTAGTTCATTTCCCGAGAATCTCGCAACGCCGTCTCATCGAATTGTGTTGCAAACATTCATTCCTTCTAGACTCGATGAGTCTGGAATATCCTGACACCGATCAGAACTGAATCTCAGGCAGATATGATGGTTGGTGCATTTCCCAAGAACTATAATATTGGTCTCTCGATAACCGGTAAAGTGGATGTCGTGGCCAACACACCCCACCGGAAGACCTATTGTTGTAGTATCTTGTTTGAAGAAGTTGGCCACCTCCCCATAAGGACTTCGTAGGACTAACTCCCTAGTTGTTCCTTATGGATTCTTGTGCTCCCGAAGTCCGACCTTTATTTGACGTTCTAGATACCAAACCATTATAATAAATGGGTTGTGCTAGCACATCAAGGAGAACATTAGAAGCGGAGTGCTAAATGTCTCTCGGTCGATCATCCAGATCTTGCCCTTGGCTCCGCTTAGGTGAAATCTGAGAAAGTGTTATCTCCCTTTGCATCTGCATCCTCCATTACCGTTCATCATGGTAGTATGTGGTGTTGCCGGGATCCTTGACACGGATATCGGTAAAACCTTGATGGATATGGGAATGCTCAAGTTCTTGAGAGCACGCACAAGCACTAGGTGTTGTCACCGGCACTAACCGGGATTGCTCCCAGTGTTTCTGATTATGCTATAACCTCTCAAAGAGTAGATTCACTCTCTACTGTTGGGTTTCTCCCAGTTACCAGAATCATTCCCAGCATTTGCATTTTGTTCCCAGCTTGCACCGCCAATGTGCCAACTTGCCATGGATCCCATCCATTTCCGATGATAACCTAAATCATCCGTTGTGTTGTCTTCAACAAGGTAGTTCACATCATCAATTCTGACCCGAGAATGTAATTCTTTCGGACTCTGTCAAATGATCGATTGTGATCCGCCCCAGGCTAGTATAGCGAATTTCAATGATCTCTATATCAAAAGTAATTCTTTTTGCCACTTAAGGGAATAACTCTACGAGTCACCTTCTCTAAGGTACCCCGTTTGGTGACATCGATCACCATCTTCTTAGGTGTGGAATTATTGCCTACCAAGTGAACCTTCATCATTTGTTCACTCCATTCCTTTGGATGTGTGTTTCGTGTCTCAGCTCAAGAGATGCTTCAATGTCTCACTCCATAAGTTGATCTTGAGTTCCTCGATCTTCGGGAAGATCGATTCCTATAGAGTATGTCTCAGTTATCATCCAGTTGGATGAAGATTTCAAAGCAAGGATGACAAGATCAACATGATGCAATGAATCAGCAACTTCGAGGAGGACAGTTGAATCAAGAAGATTGTGTTAGTTAGTGTCCCCTCTGTTTTCTTATCTCACGTCCTGAATCTCGGGACGAGAATCTTGTTTTAGTGGGGGTGAGTTGTCACATCCCTAGCTCCTGTCTGCCTAGTACTAGGTTAGCTGTGCATCATGTTTAGTTTTGTTAACTTGAAACGGGGATTGATCAAACCCTAGCACTAAATGAACTCAACTAGGGTCAAGAATAAAATCATTTCCAATGACCCAAAATTCCTCCATCAATGTTTGATAATTTTGGCAAGGCATTGAGACCAAACCAAAAATAGTGAGCATTTTTGTGGAATATTTTGGGCTTTGAATTAAATCAATAAGTATTTAAATTGGGGCATATAAATATTTTTAATATCTTTAAATGCTCCAACAATTCTGAAAATAGTTGAGGGTCTCTGTAATAACTTATTTAATGCCCACAATTATTTTTAGGATTTATTAAAATGATTTGGGTTATAAACTAAATCAAAACAAAATAACAGAATTAGAAAACAGAAAGAAAATGAGAGAGAGAGCACTTACCTGGCTTACCTAGCAGCCCGCTTGGCCCAGCTCCTGTGTGGACCAGCTGCAGGCCCGGCCCACCAGGAGCAGCGCTGTCTTCCTCCTCCTGCCAGGAGGAGAAGCAGCTGCGTGCCCGGCGCACAGCCGTCCGCGGCCACGCCTCCCGCCACCTCCTGCTTCGTCGAGCCTCCCCGACCCCCCTAGAGACACCACGCATGCAGCAGGTCCCTCTCACTCTCCCTTGCCTCGATTTTCCCCCCTGGCTCTCTCCCTCGCCGTTCTTCACCTTGGCCGAGCGCCACCGTCGCCGTCGTTGCCGTATCCGTAGCCACCGTGACCCCCTCGCCTCTCCGACGCGCCAGCGAGCTCCGCTACGTCCTTCTCATCCTCTCCAGCAAGTTACGGACGCCGGGAGGCCCTGCTTCGCCGTCATCGTGCTCGTCTTCAACCTCCGGCCGCCGTCGACCTCGTCGTCGATTCGTCGACTCCGGTGGCTCCCCGAGCCTCCTGAGACCCCCGTCGACCCCGCTGTGAGCTCCTCCGCCGTTTCCCCTGTCCCCGTGGCCTGTAGCTCACCGTAGCCGTCGCCCCCTTCCTTACCGTCGCCGGCCGCCGCTGAGCTCGTCGCCGTCGTAGCCACAGACGCGCAAGCCCGGAACTGAACGCGTCACCGTGCTCACCGAGCCCCCAGGAGCCCGTAGCACCACTTCGCTCGCTTCCCTGAGCCCTGCAGCACCTACCCCGTCGATACCCGAGCTCCGGCCGCCGCCTCGCTCGACGCCGGCGACGATTCCGGCCACCCCAGGACGAACGGCTCGCACCGTTGGATGCGGCCGAGTGCGAGCTTTCCAACGGGACTAACCGCGCCCAAAACCACCCCCTGTACACGAAACCCGACCCTCTCCGGCGAGTCACCGCCGCGGAATGAGGTCGCCGGCGAGTAACTCCGGCGTGCTGATGTGGCATCGTCATTAGTGGCTAACTAACCTAACCTAGAGTCACTGACAGTGGGCCCTACGCACCTAATTAACCACAATTTTTGTTTCTGTTTAGTTTAAGTTAACCACAGTGGCCCCACGCGTCAGTTTGACCGTGCTGACGTGGGCATTGACCAGGCCCACATGTCAGCGACCCTAACCAGAACTGTGTCACTGACGTGTGGACCCCACACGTCAGGTTTGACCTGGACCAGCCCTATTGACTTGCTGACGTCATGATGACGCAGTGTTGACACAGTAACTATTTTCTGTAATTTAAAATTAATCAGAAATGATTTATTTATTTCAGAAAATAGCCAAAACTTCTAAAAATCATATAAAATCAACCGTAGCTCAGATGAAAATAATTTATATATGAAAATTGATCAGAAAAATCCAAGGAATCTGTTTATGGCATTTTCATGCATGTTTGAATAACTTACAGCCACTGTTTAGGACAATTTGAATATATGGCATTTGAATAATCACATATGGAGTTTGAATTTGAACCTTTGGTTCAAACCAACTTCATTTAATTTGGTTGCTAGTTGCATTAGGCCAAACCACATCATATTGCCATGTCACATTCATGCATCATATTGTGCATTGCATTGATTGTGATCTTTCTCTATTTGTCGGTTTTGTCCCCTCTCAGTAGACGACGTTCCGACGATGAGTTCGATGACACCTATGAAGAGCTATTAATATCTTCAGAAGTGCCAGGCAAGCAAACCCCCATTGAGCATCCCGATTCAATCCCACTCTCTCGCTCCTGCTCTCTTTTACTGCATTAGGACAACAACGATTGAACTGCTTTTGCTGCGGTAGTTGAACCCCTTCCTCTGCATGACCTGTCATTGCCACAGTAAATAGTTGAAACCCACTAGCATGAGTAGGAGTTGTTTGAGCCATGTTGTGCCTACTCATACATGCTTTCTGGTTATGCCTGCTATTGCTTAGAGTTGAGTCAGGTCTGATTCATCAGGGGATGAATTGGAATGTGGTGAACATGTCCTACTGTGTGTGAGCTAAGTGTGTGAACACGTTTTGGTAAAGGTAGCGGTGAGAGGCCATGTAGGAGTACATGGTGGGTTGTCTCACTGGAGCCGTCCTTAAGAACTGAGTTCTGTGTAAGTTGTCCAATGACATAGTTACTACCACACATTGGGTTCCGGTAACTCGACCCCTCTCGACTTATTAATCAACTAGATCTCTGTCCAGGAGTTGCAACTAGTTTCTGGTGTTTGTAGGTAGTGTTAGTAGTCTACCAAGTGGCACACGGTACATGTGGGCTTGGGTCAGACTAGGCATCGTGGCACGGTGTACCAAGCGTAGATCCATCCGACGAGGTGGGCTTGGGAACCCTGCGCACATCTTTTGGGGCCGTGAGCGACACCCCGGCCGGATCTCCCCACGGATGGAACCCGAATAGGCGATAAACCTGGACTAGAGTCTTGTGTGGTTAGTCAGGTCGTGGCCGACACCCTCACCAGGCCTCCGCTTGAAGGTTGCCGAGATACATGACGTGTACATGGCAGTAAGTGGCGAGAGCGTGTGTGAAGAAGTACACCCCTGCAGGGTTAACATGATCTATTCGAATAGCCGGGTCCGCGGATATGGACTTCTTGGATGCTTACGTGGTACATAGACAATCGAAAGTGGATACTCTAAAATACTCAAGACAAGTGTGAGTGCTATGGATGGCCTTCTCGTAGGGAGACGGGAGCGGATCCATAGTGGTGTATTGATTGGTGAATATGTGGACTTGTGTGCGCCACCTCAAAAGGTTACCTGCAGTCATTTTTTAGGATAGCCGCCGAGTCAAAGCTGGCTTGCTGCAGTCAAACTCCACTACCCCCTTGTTGATACTGTTGCATATGTAGTTAGTTCTGATGTAAGTCTTGCTGAGTACCTTTGTACTCACGTTTGCTTAATTTATGTTTTTGCAGAGAGACTTCAGTCTCGCTAGTGGTTCCACGTGGACTTCGACGTTTAGCTTGTTACCTCAGCTACGATCTTGTGCCCTTAGGAGGGTCTTGTAGATAGTCAGGCTTCTCAGCCTTTTTCATTTGTAGTTGTCTGTACTCAGACATGTTATGCTTCCGTTGCCATTATGCTCTGTATGTTGGGTCATGTGACCTTTGATTGTAATAATGCTATGATGGCTCTTCCGGGCCTTTATCTATATGACTTGTTGAGTTATGTTGTGATGCCATGTTGCACAGCACATACTTGCATGTTATTCGTACGTGTGATGTGTATTGCTATGTGTGGGATCCGACACCTAGTTGTTTACCTTTGGTAGCCTATCTTACAGGGAAATGTCTCCTTGTGTTTCCACTGAGCCTTCGTAGCTTGCTACTGCTCCGAACACTTAGGCTGGCCGGCATGTGTCCTTCTTCGTTCCTGTGTCTGTCCCTTAGGGGAAATGTCACGCGTTGTTCCTTTAAGTCCTTGTAGCTTGCTACGACTTGGGTTCATTCATTGATGACCGACACGTTCGTTGCTGGGTCATGTATGCATGTCTCTGTAATTTAGCGCCACTTTTGGTTTATAACTGGCCATGTCGGCCCGGGTTCTCTGTCATATGGATGCTAGCGACACTATCATATACGTGTGCCAAAATGCGCAAACGGTCCCGGGCCAGGTAAGGTGGCACCCGTGGGGATACCGTGCGTGAGGCCGCAAAGTGATATGATGTGTTACAGGCTAGACCTGTGTGACTTAGGATCGGGGTCCCGACAGCTTGCCGATGTTGGTTTCACCAACTATCCGCAACCTCAAGGTCACCAAGATGTTGGTTGACGGCGGGGCCAGCCTAAACCTGATCTCCTATGCTGTGGTCCGGAAACTCCAGATCCCCGACAGCGAGCTCGAGGAGACCGGCACATTCCAAGGGATCAACCCGGGAAGGAGCAAGCCAAAGTGGAAGATCACACTGCCAGTGACTTTTGGCGGAGAAATGAACTTCAGGACTGAGAGGATCACCTTTGACGTTGCCGATATCCCATTGCCTTACAATGGGATACTTGGTCGTCCAGCGCTCGCCAAGTTCATGGCAGCCTCTCATTATGCCTACAACATGCTCAAGATGCCCGGCCCGATAAGCGTCATCTCTGTCCCCGGCGACAAGAAGGACGCCCTTATCTGTGCCGACAAGATTTACCGGGATGCAGCAGCCGCAACAGATAGTAAAACACTTGCCGCTGAAGCTCCCGGGGGGAATAACGAGACCAAGTCCGGCAAGAGTTCTGGGGCCCACTCTGGCAAACGCACCTCTTCGGAGTGCTGCGCTGTCGTCGAGGACGCACCATCGAGCTCCACCGGCAAGTGCAAGAAGGCGATGGCAGCTCCACCCGCAACCAAGAAGGTGTCCGCCAAGGAGGACGACACTGGTGGTACTTTCACCATCAGTGCCACACTCGACCCCAAATAGGAAAGCGCGCTCCTTGCTTTCCTGCGGGCGAATGTCGACGTGTTTGCATGGCAACCATCTGACATCCCCGGTGTTCCCAGGAAAGTAATTGAGCACAAGCTTGCCGTTTGTCCTCACGCGCGGCCCGTCAAGCAGAAGGTTAGGAAGCAAGCGGTGGAGCGTCAAGAGTTTATTGCAGAAGAAATCAAGAAGCTGGAAGCGGCAGGCCTTGTCAGAGGCGTACTTCATCCTACATGGCTGGCCAACCCTGTTGTCGTGCGCAAAGCAAATGAGAAGTGGAGGCTTTGTATAGACTTCACCGATGTGAATAAAGCTTGTCCCAAAGATCCATTTCCCTTGCCGCGCATTGACCAGATTGTTGACTCCATGACCGGATGTGAGTTTCTTTCATTTCTTGATGCCTATTCAGGATACCACCAGTTATTTATGGCTGAAGAAGATGAAGAGAAGACCGCGTTCATTACTCCATGTGGCACTTACTGCTTCATACGCATGCCCTTTGGATTGAAGAATGCCGGTTCAACGTTTGCGAGGGTAGTCCACACTGCTTTTGAGCCACAGATACACAGGAATGTAGAAGCTTACATGGATGATATAGTGGTCAAGAGCAAGGACAGGGCTACCCTGATTCAAGATCTAGATGAAACCTTTGCGAATCTGCGCAAGATACAACTCAAGCTTAACCCCGAGAAGTGCGTGTTCGGAGTCCCCTCCGGCAAGCTTCTCGGGTTCTTTGTGTCCTAGAGGGGGATTGAAGCCAATCCCGACAAGATTAAAGCCATCGAGCAGATCGAAGCTCCGAAGCGCGTCAAGGATGTACGAAGGCTTGCCGGCTGTGTGGCTGCTCTCAGCAGGTTCATTTCTAAGTCTGCAGAACGCGCCCTGCCGTTTTTCAAAATCTTGAAAAAGGAAGGTCCAATGAGATGGACTCCGGAAGCGGAGGCAGCGCTGCATGACTTGAAGAGGTACCTGTCCTCCACTCCAATACTTGTCGCACCTAAGCCACAAGAGAAGTTGCTGCTGTACTTAGCAGCAACCAATCAAGTGGTTAGTGCTGCGTTGGTAGCAGAAAGGGAGGCAGATGAAGAGCCAACAGCCCCGGCAAGCACATCCAGCGACAAGCAGGGGGCTTCCCAGACAAGCTCTGGTCCCGACAAGGATGGGTCTGCGCAGATGCAAGAAGAGGTGCGGAAGAAGATGGTGCAGCGCCCAGTTTATTTTATCAGTTCCCTCTTGTAGGGGGCTAGGTCAAGATACTCTGGGGTGCAGAAGCTGCTTTTCGGCCTCCTCATGGCCTCGAGAAAGCTGCGCCATTACTTCCAAGCACATGAGATAACAGTGGTCACTCGCTTTCCGCTGAAGAGGATACTGCAAAATCCAGAAGCGACAGGAAGGATTGTCGAGTGGGCACTGGAGCTGTCAAGCTTTGGCCTCAAGTTTGAAAGTACTTCAAATATTCAGAGCAGAGCATTGGCAGAGTTCATAGCAGAATGGACGCCAACGCCAGACGAAGAGATTCCGGAGACGAGCATCCCCGTCAAGGAAGCAAGCAAAGAATGGATCATGTACTTTGATGGTGCTTTCTCGCGGCAAGGCGCCGGTGCCGGCGTGTTGCTTGTCGCGCCCATCGGAGAACACCTCAAGTATATCGTCCAAATGCACTTTCCCAAGGAGCAAGCAACGAACAATACTGCGGAGTATGAAGGTTTGCTTGCCGGCCTCAGAATCGCAGCGAAACTTGGGATCAAGAAGCTGATTGTGCGAGGTGATTCACAGTTGGTCGTTCGCCAAGTGAACAAGAGCTACGAGAGTCCGTTGATGGAAGCATACGTCGACGAAGTGGGAAAGCTTGACGAGCACTTTGAAGGCCTGCAAATGGAGCACGTTCCGAGAGCTCAGAATGACATCGCAGACGGCCTGTCTAGGTGTGCTGCACTAAAGTTACCTGTGGAACCAGGGCTCTTTGTGCTCAAGCTGACTCAGCCATCCGTAACACCATCGACCGGACAAAGTAAGAAGAAAAAGTTGGTTTCTGGTGACTACTTGCCGGCAGAACTTCCTGAAGCCGCCGCCAACAAGGTCCCCAAGATCAACGACAAAGTTGCTGAGGAACAGTCTGCTCCTGCAAACCCTAGGGTTGTACAGTTGAAGCAGGCGTTCCCGACAAGCCTTGCCCCGGCAAGCTTGCCGGGGAACGTCAAGCTCCGGCCAAACCGCAGGTTCTTGCTGTAGAAGCTGACGTTCCCGCAGAAGCACAGATGCCTTTAGTCCTTGTCGTCGAGCCGCAGGCTCCGGCATGGGCGCAACAGATTGTCCAGTTCCTTCAAACAGGAGAACTTCCCGAAGAGCCAGAAGAAGTAGAAAGAATAACCCGGCAGTCAAGTATGTATCACTTTGTCGGCAACGAACTATATAGAAGAAGACTCAACGGTGTGAAATTAAAATGCATTCCTCGGGAAGATGGACAAAAGCTGTTGGCAGAGATACACGGAGGCATATGTGGCCACCACATTGGCGCCAGAGCACTTGCCAAAAAAGCATTCCGGCAAGGTTTCTTTTGGCCAGAAGCCCTCCAGGATGAATCTGCGCACGTAACCAAGTGTGAAGCATGCCAGTTCCATTCCAAGCAGATACATCAACCAGCTCAAGCTCTCCAGACTATCCCTTTATCCTGGCCATTTTCGGTCTGGGGGCTCGACATCCTCGGCCCCTTCCCCCGCGCAACCGTGGGCTTTGAGTACTTGTACGTCGCCGTCAACAAGTTCACAAAGTGGCCGGAAGTGGAACCAGTGAGAAAGGTGACCGCACAGACAGCAGTCAAGTTCTTTAGGTCGATCGTCTGCCGTTTAGGAACCCCTAAGAGGATCATGGCCGACAACGGCACACAATTCACAAGTCGCACCTTCATGCAGTACGTCCAAGACCTTGGCGCCAAGGTCTGCTTCGCTTCTGCTGCTCACCCGAGGAGCAACGGTCAAGCGGAGAGGGCAAACGCTGAAGTGCTGTGCGGAATCAAGACGAGAACTTTCGACAGGATGCACATGTGCGGAAGAAACTGGATCGAGGAGTTGCCGGCAGCTCTTTGGGCAATCAGGATGACACCAAATCGAGCCATCGGGCAGACGCCCTTTGCTCTTGTCTATGGAGCAGAGGCAGTTCTCCCCACGGAACTCGTATACGGGTCGCCTCGAGTGCTCGCTTATGATGAGCTCGAGCAAGAGCATCTGCGACAAGATGATGCACTGCTCCTCGAGGAAAACCGTCTTCACGCCGCTGTGCGAGCTGCTTGCTACCAGCAAGCTTTGCGCCGCTACCATAGCCGCAAGGTTAAAGCCAGAAGTCTCGAGGAAGGCGACCTTGTTCTTCGGCGCGTTCAGTCCGCCAAGAATTCCAACAAGTTGACGCCGAAGTGGGAAGGCCCTTATCGGGTGAAACAAGTCACTAGGCCCGGCGCAGTCCGCCTAGAGACCGAAGATGGCTTACCTATGAGCAACTCCTGGAACATCGAGCATCTTCGTAAGTTTTACACATAAGGCGCGGTTGCCGTGATCCGCTCCGGCAACCACCTTTTGTACAAGTCTTGCCGCTGTTGCATGTAATCCTTTGTACAAAACCGGGCGCAGACCCCGTGCGTCAGTAAAGCTTATGTGCCTCGCACAACTTTTCATTTCATGCCTTTTCATTTTTCTTGCATGTACTATCTGACACTTTGTGCAGCACGCATCCCCGGTAAGCAATAACGAGCCGCAAGGCTCCATATCTATGTTTCCTCCCTTTTCTTTTCTCTCAAGCAGAAGAAGTTTTCCTCGCGCACAAGTTTGCCGGGGGGAAGGAGACAGTGGTATGGACCAAGTGCCGTTCAAGAAAGCCACCAAGTGCCGTTCAAGAAAGCCTTGCCTTGCCGGGAAACAAACGACACAAAAGCTAAGTCGCCAAAGTTTGAGCAATCAAAATTTTAAATTTTTGAGTTATCTTCCTTGAACGACCGCACTTTGTATGGAAACCTGTGCGCGGAGGAACCAACTCATGGCTAGCCGCGCCCTTACTTTGTTTCGAGCACGGTCAACGGCTTAAGCGTGCTGCGACAAGTGTCGCGCCCTTACTTCGTTTTCGAGTTCGCTCAACAACCTAAGTGTGCTGCGACTAGCTGCGACAAGGTTTCTTGTCGGCAACGGCACTGCCAGCAGGCTGCTGAAGTTCTGCACTCAGCGCTCGCGGCAAGGGTCCCTTCGCCGGCAAGTTCCCTAAAAGCGTAGGGTAAAAGCATGCAAAGCAAGGAAGTCAAGTAAAGGAAATAACATTGCATTAATAACCCAAAATAAAGTTATATTACAAAATGACTTGTCACTGTTCTAATAGACTATTGTTCATAACATGGTTGGCAGCGACAAAGGAAGTAGAAAGAAAAATAGCCTAATCTGCGCGGTCGCCCTCGACTCTCTTGATCTTGCCCACCTTGGCCACGATAGGTGCGACAAGGGCCTTGAGCGCCTCCTGATCTGCGTCGGGCGGCAAGGTCCTGAGGACGTTATAGAGGTTGAGTCCGGGGTTGCGGAAGACTATCTTCATCAGCACCTTCTCCAAGACAACCGTGCAAAGCCTGCGCGCCTCGTTCGCCAGCTGCGTGGGGATCTTTTCCCGAAGCTGCTGGAGGGCCGTCCCCACGCCCTGGAGGAACAAGGTAAGCTTGGCGCTGGGGTGGAGATTCTCGTCGGTGGAGTACCCGAGATACTCCGCCCCCAGCAGCTCCAGCTCCTTGTCAATGTTGGTAGCAGCAAGGACAAGACCCTCCGTCCAGAGCTCGACGGTTTGCCTGAAGTTGTTTTGGGAGATGGCGGCGCTCTCCAACAGTGCCTTCTCGGCCCTGAGATCCTCCTTCAGGTCCGCCTCCCGCTTTCTAGCGCCGTCAAGCGTCGTGGTGAGGGTGGACAACTTCAGCTCCAGATCGGCCATGGAGTCCTTGGCGACGGCGAGCTCTTTACCCTTGTCGGAGAGACGGACCTGCAACTCGGAGTTAGATACGGCGTGCCGCGGGCCGTGCGTGCCCGTGCACTGTTTTCGGCCTGGCCCAACAGCGCTCGGCATCGTGTCTGGCCCAGGCCCGGGGGCTCCTGTCGGTGTACTAAAGTAGGGGTACCTTAGTATCCCGAACTTGTGCACGGGCAGTTGCAGCGCCCCGCGGCAAGGCTAGCCATGCGACCGCCAAGATCCTCCGTGGTTCCCTTGGAGCCATTCAAGAACAAAGTATGCAAGCCAAGGAAACAAGACCCCGGCAAGAGGAGCTTGCCGGGATGGCCACTCAAGGCACAAAACTACTCAAGAGACAAGACCCCGGCAAGAGGAGCTTGCCGGGAAGGCCAATCAAAGGCACCTCAAGAGAACTTGCCGCGACGCGCCACGCGTCCCGGCAAGGACCGGTGAGCGACAAGCTCCTGGTAGCGACAAGATAGCGACCGCGGCAAGGCACTTGCCGCGGCAAGCTTCCACTCAGTACCCACGCTCCAGCTCATCCACCCACGCGTCGCCCTGGGACCCTTCCAGGCGCACGTGGCGGAAGGCTGTGCAGCCAGGGGAACACGGTGGCAAGCGGCGATGACTAGGCTACCGTCGTGGCGGACGGTGGCACACCTGACGACCACTTTTTGCACTGTTTGGGGCGACGGCGATGGGCATTTAATGCCCTTGTCCCCTGCCGTCAGGGTTAGGTATAGAGCACTATGCATACACTGTTCCAACTACCACCGTTTTTACGTTTTTTACCCTCACCTGCGTTGCCACCTGTCGGTGACCCCTTTGACCTATAAAAGGAGGCCCATGCGCAACGTAGAGGGGGTTCCGATCATTGATCATTCACCACGCTCGGTTTAGATAGCGGTTGGAGCTTACTGTTGCTCTCCTCGCTCCCGAGCCAAGAACTCAATAACCAAAGCAGGAGTAGGGTTTTACGCATCCGTGCGGCCCGAACCTGGGTAAACTGCTCGCGTGCTCGCCTCGATCCGCTCTTTGTGCATCCTCCGCCCCCGCCGTACCGAAAAGGGGCTCCGGTCCCATAGGTGTTCGTGGGCGATAAGGTTCCCCGATAATTGGTGTAATATCTATTGTATTCCAACTTCTCTATGGCTCATACCCTCTGATACTACTCATAGATTCATCAAAAAAAAAGCAAACAACACATAGAAAATAGAATCTGTCAAAAACAGAACAGTCTGTAGATTTCTGTAACTTTCGAATACTTGTGTAACTCAAAAAATTCTCAATAAATTGATGTACGTGAGGAATTTGTCTATGAATCTTCTGCAAAAAGAATAAACTCAAAAGCACACTCCAGTAAAAAATGGCAGCTAATCTCGTGAGCAAAAAGTTTCAGTTTTTTACAGCAAGATCACATTAACATTCACCCAAGTCTTCCCAAAGGATCTACTTGGCACTTTATTGAAACAAAAGCTATAAAACATGATTACTATAGTAGCTTAATCATGTGAACATACAAAAACATTAAGGGTAAATATTGGGTTGTCTCCCAACAAGCGCTTTTCTTTAGTGCCTTTTAGCTAGGCATGATGATTTCAATGATGCTCACATAAAAGATAAGAATTGAAACATAAAGAGAGCATCATGAAGAATATGACTAACACATTTAAGCCTAAACCACTTCCTCTGCATAGGGATTTTGTGAGCAAACAACTTATGGCAAGAATCAACTAGCATAGGAAAGCAAAACAAGCATAGCTTCAAGATTTTCAACACATAGAGAGGAAACTTGATATTATTGCAGCTCCTACAAGCATATATTCCTCCCTCATAATAATTTTCAGTAGCATCATGAATGGATTCAACAATATAAGCATCACATAAACCATTCTTTTCATGATCCCCAAGCATAGAAATTTAACTACTCTCCACATAAGCAAATTTATTCTCATCAATAGTAGTGGGAACAAACTCAACAAAATAACTATCATGTGAAGCATAATCCAATTGAAAATTAAAATCATGATGACAAGTTTTATGGTTATCTTTATTCTTTATAGCATACATGTCATCATAATAATCATCATAAATAGGAGGCATGCTTTCATCATAATAATTTTGCTCATCAAAACTTGGGGGACAAAAAATATCATCTTCATTAATAATAGCATCCCCAAGCTTGTGGCCTTGCATATCATTAGCATCATAGGTATTCCAAGATTCCATACTAACAACATTGCAATCATGCTCATCATTCCCATATTTTATGCCAAGCATTCTATGTAATTCTTCTTATAGTACTTGAGCACAATTTTCCTTCCCATCATTTTCACGAAAGACATTAAAAAGATGAAGCATATGAGGCAACCTTAATTCCATTTTTTGTAGTTTTCTTTTATAAACTAAACTAGTGATAAAACAAGAAAATAAAAGATTCGATTGCAAGATCTAAAGATATACCTTCAAGCACTCACCTCCCTGGCAACGGCGCCAGAAATTGTTTGATGTTTACTATGCAACCTTCTTCTTGTAGACGTTTTTGGGTCTCCAAGTGCAGAGGTTTGTAGGACAGTAACAAATTTCCCTCAAGTGGATGACCTAAGGTTTATCAATCCGTGGGAGGCGTAGGATGAAGATGGTCTCTCTCAAACAACCCTGCAACCAAATAACAAAGAGTCTCTTGTGTCCCCAACACACCCAATACAATGGTAAATTGTATAGGTGCACTAGTTTGGTGAACATATGGTGATATAAGTGCAATACGGATGGTAGATATAGGTTTTTGTAACCTGAAAATATAAAAACAGCAAGGGAACTAATGATAAAAGTGAGCATAAACGGTATTGCAATGCGTTGAAACAAGGCCTAGGGTTCATACTTTCACTAGTGCAAGTTCTCTCAACAACAATAACATAACTGGATCATATAACCAGCCCTCAACATGCAACAAAGAGTCACTCCAAAGTCACTAATAGAGGAGAACAAATGAAGAGATTATTGTAGGGTATGAAACCACCTCAAATTTATTCTTTCTGATCGATCTATTAAAGAGTCTGTAGTAAAATAGCACGAGGCTATTCTTTCCGTTCGATCTATCATAGAGTTCGTACTAGAATAACACCTTAAGACACACATCAACCAAAACCCTAATGTCACCTAGATACTCCATTATCACCTCATGTATCCGTGGGCATGATTATACGATATGGATCACACAATCTATTCAACCAACACAAAGAACTTCAAAGAGTGCCCCAAAGTATCTATCGGAGAGTCAAGACGAAAACGTGTGCCAACCCCTATGCATAGATTCCCAAGGTCACGGAACCTGCAAGTTGATCACCAAAACATACATCAAGTAGATCACTGATACGTCCAAAACGTATCTATAATTTCTGCTTGCTCCATGCCTCTTTTGTGTGATATTGCTATGATATTTATGCACTTCCATACACTTTTGATCATATTTGGACTAACCTATTAACTCAGTGCACCACAGTGCCAGTTCCTGTTTTCTGCTGTTTTTCTATTTCAGGTTTCCCCCATATTAAAAGTGCCCTAAAAATTCCGGAAAAAATACAGGAAAAATCAGCGTATCGGGAGCTTCCGGAAAAACCAAGGCAGGGCCAAAGGGGAGCCTGGGGGGGCCCAGGCGGCCACCCGACGCGGCCCCACCCCTGGCCGCGCCAGGGGGCGCCTGGGGCCCCACCTCCGCCTCTGGTGACCCCCTTTGACATATATATTGCACGCGTCCCGAAACCCTCGAGGACGGAACCCTTTTTTGCGATCTCATCTCTGTTCCGCCACCGCCGCGCTTCCAAGATCGGGAGCACCAGGAGAACTCTTCCCGGCACCCTGCCGGAGGGGAGAACCACCACCGGGAGCTTCTCCACCACCATGGACGCTTCCCGGATGAGTTGTGAGTAGTCTCCCTTGGACCATGGGTCCATGACCAGTAGCTATGTGATGTTCTCCTCCCCTCTTTGTTCTTCATGGATTAGACCTCGTGAGCTGCCCTACATGATCGAGGCACATATGTAATCTTTATGCTGTTGCTCTGCTGAGTTTGCTGGGATCCGATGGATTATGAGATTATGTTCAGATTGTGTGTGAGTAATATATTTGATTCACCTCTTTTATATTTATGTTCTTGAGTAATTCTTGCATGTTCTCTGTTGCTATTTATTGCTTTGGCCGAGTAGTAGGTAGTAACTCCAAGAGGGAACGTTATGCTTGATTGTGGGTTCATGCCCCTCGATGACTAGCTTGAGTGACAGAAACATGAGTCTAGGGGATGTGCTATTGCCACAAGGGGGAAAACAACGGTGCTTGTACTTGCGGGTGCAAGGATTGTTTACTTTACGCAAAGTTCTTTTAATGCAGTTGTCTGTTGCTTTGAGTTTACACTTTGGGTGGGACTCGCAACTTAATACCAGCGAGATGTTCTGGATAGATATCTCAAGGTGGATGATTAGTAGTAGATGCAGATGGATTTCGGTCTACTTGCCTTGGCGTACCGCCCATGCTTTTGAGCCTCTACCTTTCTTTACAGCATAGTTAGCATTGGTTTGCGCACATAATCCTGTCAATTGCCCAGCTGTAATTTGTTTACCTCGCTTAGCTGTTTTATCGTCTTTTGGGAGAGAGACATCACTAGTGAACATCATGGGACCCCGGTCCATATTACCATCACTGATCACACCCGCTATTTACTTTCTGTTCTATTTCCTAGTTGCAGTCATACCTATCACTATTATCTCTTGTGTTTGATCCTTTGTAAACGACAAGGCCGAAGGGATTGACAACCTCTCTGTACTCGTTGGGAGCAAAGTTATTTGTATCTGTGTGCAGGTCCTGTCAAGCAAAAGTTTCTGGCGCTATTGACACCTTCTTGTCGACCCTCGGAGTCTCACGGGATTCGATCCTTGGTATCTTTGCCAAGGGAAATTTGCCGCTACGCTACATCTCAAACCTTCCACTTGGGGTAACCAACGAGGGGCGAGAAGCCATCAAGCAAGTTTCTAGCGCCGTTGCCGGGGACTCCACTCTTCAAGATAGGGGAGTTGTACGCTATCTTTTATCTTTGCTTTTTAGTCTTGTTAGTTTACCTTTCAGTTTTTGCTTTAGTGTCCCTTACCAAAAATCACAAAAATAGTTATCTTGCTGGCTGCTGCTATGGGTTCCACCGAGAACACCAAGTTGTGTGACTTCACTAGTCATAACAACGATGACTTTATCTGCACGCCTATTACTACACCTGCCACTTCAGCACCTTCTTATGAAATTAAACCTGCTTTACTGAACCTAGTTATGAAAGATCAATTCTCCGGTGTTGGAGATGATGCTGCTTTGCACTTAAATAATTTTGTTGAGCTCTGTGATATGCAAAAGTACCGAGAAATAGATGGTGATATTGTTAAGCTTAAGCTTTTTCCTTTCTCCTTGAGAGGAGGAGCTAAAATCTGGTTTCAATCCTTGCCTAGGAATAGCACAGATTCTTGGGACAAGTGCAAGGATGCCTTTATCGGGAAGTACTATCCCCCTGCTAAAATTATCCAACTAAGGAGTAACATAATGAATTTTAAACAATTGGATAATGAACACGTTGCCCAAGCTTGGGAACGCATGAAATCTCTTCTCAAGAACTGCCCTACTCATGGTTTGACTACTTGGATGGTTATCCAAACTTTTTATGCAGGCTTGAACTTTACCTCACAGAACTTGTTAGATTCGGCCGCGGGAGGAACCTTTATGTCAACTACACTTGCTGCTGCCACGAAACTTCTCGATGAGATGATGACCAATTATTCCCAATGGCACACCGAACGCGCTCCAACAGGTAGGAAGGTAAACTCTCTCGAGGAGATTTCCTCCCTAAATGAAAAAGTTGACTTGATCATGTCTCTACTTTCCAAGCAATCTTCTATTGATCCTCGTGATGTTCCTTTAAATTCTTTGATTGCTCAAGATCAAGTAGATGTGAACTTTATCTCTAGAAACAATTTAAATAACAATGCCTATAGGAGTAATTTTGGTAGCAACCCTAGACCGTTCCCCTCTAATTCCTATGGGAACAACTATGCTTATCCTAACACCAAGAACTCCACTTCTGAACTAGAGATTATGCTTAAAGACTTTATCACTACCCAAAAAGCCTTCAACAAGAGTGTAGAAGAAAAACTAGCCAAACTAGATAATCTCTCTTCGAAGGTAGAAAATTTAGCCCATGAGGTAGAATTGCTTAAAATTAGAACTTCCCCTCTTGAGGAGAGGAAGACCACTCCTATGAATGCTATTCAAGTGTAAATTAATGAAAACATTAGGATGATGGCTAAACTTAAAGAGAGATGGGCTAGAGAAAAGGAGGAAGAAGATAGAATTAAGAGCCTTCCTACCCACCACACTGTTGCTACTATCCAAGTTGTTGAGGATATCCAAACTCTTAGCACCCAATGCACTCCTGGTCCCATTGGACCTATTAATGGTGATGCTATTACCTCAACCGTAGAAGCTCCTATAACCATAGAAGCTACCAAACAAGTGAGCCTAAAGGACACCACTACCACTTTACTTGATAGTAGTGACCTTGATTTTGATAATTGCACCCTTTCTGAAGTTATTGATTTTCTTCACAATATGTCTAGAGATCCCCACACTAGCACGCTTAATCTTGCCTTCACAGAGCATATCACTAGTGCTCTCATCAAAGCTAGGGAGGAGAAGCTTAGGGTAGAAGCCTCCATACCTAGAAAGCTAGAAGATGGTTGGGATCCTATGATTAAAATTAAGTTGAATAACTTCTCTTGCTATGCTTTATGTGATGTTGGAGCTAGTACCTCCGTTATGCCCAAAAGAATATATCATATGCTTAAATTGAAACCTTTTGATCCTTGTTCTTTTGGTGTTCGTCTTGTTGATTCTTCTGTAAAGAAACCTTTGGGGAAGATCGACGATGTTCTTATCATTGTCAATGACAATTATGTTCCCGTTGATTTTACTATTATGGATATTGAATGTGAACCTTCTTGTCCAATTATTTTGGGACGTCCTTTTCTTCGCACCGTTGGTGCTATCATTGCCATGAAAGAGGGGAATATAAAATTCCAATTTCCTCTCAAGAAAGGGATGGAACACTTCCCTAGAAAGAAGATTAAGTTACCTTTTGAGTCCGTTACACGGGCTAGCTATTCTTTTACTCTTGATAAAACTTGATCCTCTCTTTTTGCACTATGCCTAGCTTAAAGGCATAAAAGAAAGCGTTTTTGGGAGGCAGCCCACAACGAATAAAATTTTATTTTTCTTTTATTGAGTCTTGATGTTTGTTACTACAGTAGCATCATCATTGTATCTTTTCTTTTCAGCTTTGTGCCAAGTTTAGCCTCTGATTGCAAGAAAGGTCAAAAGTTGTGACGTGCAGTCCAGAAAACAGATTCTGTCCTTGGACAGAAAAATTCGTATAAAGTCACCAGATCATCTTTTTGATCTGAATTTTTTTGACAGCGTGCTCTATACAATTGGCTTTCGGGCGTCTGTTCTGAGTTTTTTTATTTGAGTTGCAGAAGTGCCCTGAAAAAATTATTTACTACCTGCTGGTCTGTTTTTCACAGATTCTGTCCTGTTTTGCCTTTTCTTCGTTTACAAACCTTGAGCTTGCTTTTTCTTTGCAAAAACCTTTTGGCAATCTTGAGAAACAGTAGCTCTTCAAGATTATACTTATTTCCAGTAGGGAAAAGTTATTTTATTATGGGTACTAACCTCGCTAATCAGATTATGATGAGTTATGTATGAAGGGAGTTTTCAAGTGTGCGAGGGAACATGATAAGAAGATTCAGGAGGGTCAAACGCTCAAGCTTGGGGATGCCCCCGTGCACCCCCAAGAAATATTCAAGAAGACTCAAGCGTCTAAGCTTGGGGATGCCCCCGTGCATCCCCTTCTCCATCAACAATTATTAGTTCGTCTTTCGTTCCACTATATTTTAATCACTTCATGCGTTATGTGCTATGCTTGGAGCGTCTTGCTTTTAGTTTCCTTTTTAGTTTTCTTTAGCTTTGCTTGCTGTTCATAACGATTTAGAACCCAGCTTTCTTTGTGTGGGAGAAACACACTCCACTTCAACCTAGAACACAACATAGGATTTTCATGCTTATCTTTGCTGTGTGTGTTCTTTGTCCTTCCATAGCTACTTTCATGTTTAGCTCTTAGTTTTCATGCTTTAATTTGTAAAGAGCTTTTGTTTAGTTGGTTGTTGAACTCTCTTGAGTTTTCATGTTTATCTTGTTAAGAGAGTTTGTCTGTTGCACTGAGTTGTGTGTCTTAACTTAAGTAGGTAATTGAGGTTGCTATTTAATTTTAGTAGTAACTTGCAATAGTTTTGAGGTGTTGCCATGAGTAATGTCTGAACTTCTGGTGTCAAGAGCTTTAGCCTATTAGTGATAGATGTCGTATTTTGGGCAATCCGTGTTTATTTTTGAAAACCTACAAAATAGTTGAGAACTTTAGCTACTAAATGGATCACTAATCTTTGGAGGGATCGAATATTAGAGTACACTCACGTACCATGGGTCGAGGATGCGCAAGGGTAACCAAACCCCCATACACACCTCCTCGGGGTACTTGTCTCTTTGTGAACCTCCTAATTAGATTGAGAGTTACCGATAATAAGTGCATGAGTTCTTCGGACTAATGTGAGTATTCGAAAGTTGACACTTCCACCTATCCATATTTTTCTAGCCTCTTCGGTACCGTGCATTGCCCTTTCTCACCTCGAGAGTTGGCGCATACTTTGTCGGTGCATCCAAATCATTGGCATGATACGCTCTGTCATCATAAGCCTCATTATATCCTTCCTCAAAACAGCCACCATACCTACCTATTAAGGCATTTCCATAGCCCTTCCGAGATACATTGCCATGCAACATCCATCTTCTCATGACTTGATCTTCATGTCATACATGCTTTTTGCTTGATCGATGAGCCGCATGCTAGTTGGGCCTTGCCCTAATCATCGCTACATGACGCGCTAGTATCATTGCATGTCCTGCTACACTGGCAGAGGCATACATTTGCATACATCATGATAGTTTCATTTTCTTTATGTTGAGTACTTTTGTAAAGTGTGAAAGATCTTCTATACCTCTTGTAATACATAGAGTGTTGCCCCTAAAGTGAGGAAAAGATCCCAAAGAGGACAAATCAAAAGATCCCAAAGAGGACAAAATCAAAAGATCCCAAAGAGGACAAATGAGAGATAAATAGAAAGAGCCATTGAGGCCACAAAAAAATAAAATAAAAATAGAAAAAAGAGAAAAGGAAATAGAAATAGAGAAGGGGGCACACTACTATTTCTTTTGAGAGATCCACACTCGTACTCCATCTTATACCTTGTACTCCATAGAGATTATCATTCATGCATATAGCTATGTGGGGACCTTTACACTATAGAACTTGGCTTGTATATTCCAATGATGAGCCTCCTCAAAAGAGCTCTAGGTCTTCTTGAGTAAGCAAGTTGGATGCACCCCCACTAGTTCCATTGGAGAGCTTAACTTAGCTCATATGTGCATCGGTTGCATGGCAATCCCTACTCCTCACATCATATCATTTGGCTTTCTCCCGCCGATGATTGTCCTCATTGATGTGAGCCTTTCACACCTTTTTTATCTTCCCCCTCTATCATTTTTCTCTCTTTGCCATCCTAAGTGTCGACTTTCTTGCTTACGCTCATCCATTGCATGAGTGCTCAAAATATCGAAAGGGAGTGGATCATTTTGACTTGTACCTGGCTGACGGTCTGGGGATGAGTCAAGATAAGATTCCAAAGAAGACCAAGTGTGAAACTTTAGTAGATTAAGTTCTCAGCAATACAAAAACTATGTTTTACTCTCTCATATATCCCTATCCCCTTTCTTGCACGCAAACACCATTTGGAGACATTCGAGTCACAGACAGCGAAAGCTCTTGCACCTTTATGTTCTTATGTTACTTGTTACGATGCTAATATAGACTCTTGCCTGTTATGATTTGAATTGGATTACGTGCCTTGATTACTTTACTTAAAAGTTCTTATATGGTTGATAGCATGTCACCACAGAAATTATGCTTGTTATCATTTACCTACTCGAGGACGAGCATGAATTAAGCTTGGGGATGTTGATACGTCCAAAACATATCTATAATTTCTGCTTGCTCCATGCCTCTTTTGTGTGATATTGCTATGATATTTATGCACTTCCATACACTTTTGATCATATTTGGACTAACCTATTAACTCAGTGCACCACAGTGCCAGTTCCTGTTTTCTGCTGTTTTTCTATTTCAGGTTTCCCCCATATTAAAAGTGCCCTAAAAATTCCGGGAAAAATACAGGAAAAATCAGCGTATCGGGAGCTTCCGGAAAAACCAAGGCTGGGCCAGAGGGGAGCCTGGGGGGGCCCAGGCAGCCACCCGGCATGGCCCCACCCCTGGCCGCGCCAGGGGGACGCCTGGGGCCCCACCTCCGCCTCTGGTGACCCGCTTTGGCATATATATTGCACGCGTCCTGAAACCCTCGAGGACGGAACCCTTTTTGGCGATCTCATCTCTGTTCCGCCGCCGCCGCGCTTCCAAGATCGGGAGCACCAGGAGAACTCTTCCCGGCACCCTGCCGGAGGGGAGAACCACCACCGGGAGCTTCTCCACCACCATGGACGCTTCCCGGATGAGTTGTGAGTAGTCTCCCTTGGACCATGGGTCCATGACCAGTAGCTATGTGATGTTCTCCTCCCCTCTTTGTTCTTCATGGATTAGACCTCGTGAGCTGCCCTACATGATCGAGGCACATATGTAATCTTTATGCTGTTGCTCTGCTGAGTTTGCTGGGATCCGATGGATTATGAGATTATGTTCAGATTGTGTGTGAGTAATATATTTGATTCACCTCTTTTATATTTATGTTCTTGAGTAATTCTTGCATGTTCTCCGTTGCTATTTATTGCTTTGGCCGAGTAGTAGGTAGTAACTCCAAGAGGGAATGTTATGCTTGATTGTGGGTTCATGCCCCTCGATGACTAGCTTGAGTGACAGAAACATGAGTCTAGGGGATGTGCTGTTTCCATAAGGGGGAAAACAACGGTGCTTGTACTTGCGGGTGCAAGGATTGTTTACTTTACGCAAAGTTCTTTTAATGCAGTTGTCTGTTGCTTTGAGTTTACACTTTGGGTGGGACTTGCAACTTAATACCAGCGAGATGTTCTGGATAGATATCTCAAGGTGGATGATTAGTAGTAGATGTATATGGATTTCGGTCTACTTGCCTTGGCGTACCGCCCATGCTTTTGAGCCTCTACCTTTCTTTACAGCATAGTTAGCATTGGTTTGCGCACATAATCCTGTCAATTGCCCAGCTGTAATTTGTTTACCTCGCTTAGCTGTTTTATCGTCTTTTGGTAGAGAGACATCACTAGTGATCATCATGGGACCCCGGTCCATATTACCATCACTGATCACACCCGCTATTTACTTCCTGTTCTATTTCCTAGTTGCAGTCATACCTATCACTTTTATCTCTTGTGTTTGATCCTTTGTAAACGACAAGGCCGGAGGGATTGACAACCTCTGTGTACTCGTTGGGAGCAAAGTTATTTGTTTCTGTGTGCAGGTCCTGTCAAGCAAAAGTTTCTGGCGCTATTGACACCTTCTTGTCGACCCTCGGAGTCTCACGGGATTCGATACTTGGTATCTTCGCTAAGGGAAATTTGCCGCTACGCTACATCTCAAACCTTCCACTTGGGGTAACCAACGAGGGGCAAGAAGCCATCAATCACGTGATATCCAATTGTCACCACAGATAAGCACATGCAAGACATACATGAAGTGTTCTCAAATCCTTAAAGACTCAATCTGATAAGATAACTTCAAAGGGAGAACTCAATCCATTACACGAAAGTAGAGGGGGAGAATCATCATAAGATCCAACTATAGTACCAAAGCTTGCGATACATCAAGATCGTGCCATCTCAAGAACACGAGAGAGAGACAGAGAGATCAAACACATAGCTACTGGTACATACCCTCAGCCCCGAGGGTGAACTACTCCCCCCTCGTCATGGAGAGCGCCGGGATGATGAAGATGGCCACCGGAAAGGGACTACCCCCTCCGGCAGGGTGTCGGGACAGGCCTAGATTGGTTTTTGGTGGCAATAGAGGTTTTGCGGCAGCAGAACTCCCGACCTAGGTTATTTTCTCGAGGTTTGGCTATATATAAGAGGTGTTGTAGTTGGTAACAAGTAAGGGGGGGTCCCCTAGGCGGCCACGAGATAGGGGGCGCGCCCAGGGGGGTAGGGCGCTCCCCCACCGTCGTGGTGGCCTCGGGATTCCTCTGGTCCATCTCCGGTACTCCTTGGACTTCTTCTGGTCTAAAAACAACCTTCGTTGAGTTTCAGGTCAATTGGGCTTCGTTTGGTATTCCTTTTCCGCGATACTCAAAAACAAGGAAAAACAGAAACTGGCACTGGGCTCTGGGTTAATACGTTAGTCCCAAAAATCATATAAACGTGTATATTATAGCCCATTAAACATCCAAAACACACAATATAATAGCATGGAACAATCAAAAAATTATGGATACGTTGGAGACGTATCATTGAGCAGAGTAACGAATGACGAGCCTAGTTGTGGTGCGAGTGAAGAAGGGGAGTTGGGGTTTTCTGTAGTAGTGAGGAAGGAGTGGAGATGTGGTTTTATGTAGGAGTGATGTGAAGAATTTGGTGGTACGAGTGGAGCGAGCTAGCATGAGGTGGCTGGAAGTGAGGACGAAGAAGAGCACCCATGTTTTTTTTTGGGGGGGGGGGGCGATGTGCTAGGTAGCGCCTCTCATTAAGTAAATGTATGGGCTTTTGAATTGATTTTATTATTTACTAGGGTGGATGGGCTCTTTTGTCTTGGGCCCAGAGAAACAATTACTACAAGTATAGTGGAAACACTCTATGGCTGACCAGAAAAACAATTACTACTAGTACAATGGATACACTACCGCTTCTGGATCCTCCGAGGTGATCGAAACATCTCCCGCTACTGAATGGCATTTTACTTTGGTTCACCGACATGCGGTCCATGTAGCGTGCGAGCCGAAAAGCTATCCACTAAATTAGAAGGCGGTATGTAGGCGGAGAATCACCCTAGTTGTAGCGCGGCAGTAACAATCCGTCATATCACAAAACCCCACCTCCACACAGTCTAAGTTTGACGGATGAAGCAACCATCATTTCACTCTTCGCTGGATCCCCTTCTCCCTCACTGTCTTCAAGAAAGCCAGCACTCGCATCTGCCATTGTTCTTCTCTCCCAAAGAACGGAAGGTAAGCAGATCCGTAATGTTGGTATATTTTCTTCAGAAAAAAGAACTTTTGCAAAGCAGTAACCAATCCCCACTCTCTTTTTTGTTTCATTGTCATTGCGATTGTGTTTTCCTTTCAGTTGTCTCCTATTTGTCAGTTTCATGATGGATCAAGGAGAACCAGGCAAAGATCTACCGATATTGGAGCAGACGCGGGAGGCTGATCCCCATGAGACAAAGAGCTCCAAGAAGATGGAGGCCACCACCAAGCCGACCCCAGATACGCTCACGACCATTACTGAGATGGTCAATGCCCCGTTTGAGGTTATAGTCCCCGTGGCCCCGCAGGAGAAGTTTTCCCCTTCAAGGATGTGTCCCCCCCCCCC
>LR738715.1:731228530-731418476 GCA_902687465.1 Secale cereale
CCCCGCGCTGAGCTGCCCAAGGTCGTTTTCCTCTTTGCCGATCTCGATTGTTGTTTTTCATCTAAGTATGTGGTGATAAATAATGGAAAATTTTATTAGCATTGATGCCATGCTACCTTCCCTGTCATGCATACTTTTGACTCTGCATAGTGGTCTAAATAACTTGTGTTTTTTATATTGGAAATTAATTCAGAATCGTTTTTGTTTCAATTAGAGTCCTGATGCAGACAAGGATTGTGTGGTTGTACATGTCCCTCGCTATGAGGCGGATGACCTGAATATACGCACTGGGAAAACTAAGTTCTTAGGCTGTTGGATCCTGGAAGCCAATTGGACTTATACCAAAGTCAAGATGTATTCCAACCACACTGTTGTCAGGCGTATTGTCCAGGGTGTACCGAAGCACAAGAAGTTCAAAGCTACTCCTTTGTTTGTGAAACATATTGTTCTTGTCAAGCTTACGCATGAAGATAACATGGCATGCCTCGACAAACAAGTTTATGAGTGGCAATGCCACAAGGTTATCTTCGAGAAGGTTGACAAGATTGAGCTGCCGCCAGACGTCCTCGAAGATGTTCAGGGCAAGGTATGTCTTTTGTCCATCCCAAATTAGATCGAGGCATCAAATAGTTGGCCCACATAGTGTTTAAAAGTAGTTTGGGTTGTGTCTAATTATCCGAACTTTGCCTATTATCTAGCCCTCTGGGGCTAGTACTCGGTTTGAATTGGTCTATGGGAACTACTACTACTTTTGTGTGCCCGTGAATCATGTGAGAACCATCATAATTGTTGCCAAAACAGATGTGTCCTCACTAGTTTTTTCATGTAATATGTCATGGTAAGACCTAAGTTGTCACGGTTTATCATATGAGTCGTGTGTGTTTGATGAAATAGAGTACTTGTTCGAGAACTATGCGCTGACGTATATACATAGGGTACATAAGGCTCGTTAAGTACTTGTAAACATTGTTGGTGCTACCCCACTTGTAAGCAGTTGTGCAAAACATGGCACATTGGCTCAGCTCGCTACAACACTAGAATGTCGGCTATCAATCATCTAACAATCAATACTCTGATGTCGGACATATAAGAAACTACGTATCTTGTTATAGTGTTTCATGCCGTTAGCCGAGGCCACAATGTAAAATACAAATGTTCACACGCTAGTCCAGCGTTCATGTGGAACATTCACATTAAACTTGGCTTCATAAAATACTTGACAAGCATAAGTTCAGCAATTTTGATACATCTCAATGATTCATAGAACATAACCAACATTTACTAGTTCACAACAAAAGAAAAAGTTGTGAAAAGGTTTACAAATCAGCAAAAATCAAACAAGGCTTCTCCGAGAAAATGGCCTCCCTAGGCAAGCTTTAATTTCCTGGAGTTCACTCTGGTTTTTCTGGCTGCCACCATCCATGGTTAGGTTCTCTCCTTCCAGAATAACCAATTATAATTCTGTTCTCAGTTGGAATGATGAACTGAACCATGTAGTGTACTGACCATCTAAACTTCTTATGCAGTTCCACCAAATTTAAGCAACACTATTTGCAGAAACAAGAACACCACAATGCCTCTCGTCCGCGAACCTGTCCCAAAAATCTCCGTGCAGCCGTGCCAGCTAGTCATCTGTTGTAGCATCCCAAATTTTCAATTTGGAATGTTATACATCGGTCACATTGCATATCATATTTTATTGCATTCGTGTGTCGCGATCCTCGAAATTCTAAGCAACTCAAGGACCCATGGAGAGAGTTGGGGATTTACCGTTTTCATATTTGAGTTTGCTCAAATATTGGTACGAGGATCACTTTGGTTTTAATTATTTTTCTCTCCAAAAATATTTCATAACAAAATATACGAGCGGAGATAATATGACTTCTCCAAAACAAAAGAAATATTGGAGGAAAAATAGTAAGATCACTTTTGGTATTTTATTTGGATTTATTTGCAATTTTGTTTGCATAGGAAAAATATGCGTTTTTCAAAATTGCATGCAAGTCCGGGAAAAATGTTCACTTTGTCCTAAATATTATAACAGGATGGCGAAAATTTATTTCGGAATTTTTTGAGTCCGTATAGTATTATTTCCGTATGTTTTTCTACGTCAGGACTGTTAAAAAAAGAGGGGGAATCGACTTACCGGGCCGTGTCCGGCTAGGACACTACGCCCGAGGCCTTTAAAGCCCGCCCGAGCCGGCCGCCCCAGCCCACCCCGCCTGCGCATGCCCTAACCCTAGCCGCCACGCCGATCCACGCCGCCGCTGCCTCTAGCCGCCACCGCCCGCCGTCGTCGCACTGCCTGCCCCGCCGCCACGAGCCGCCGCCTCGCAGGAGTTCCGCCACCGCCGGAGGTAGTCGCCGCCGCCGCCGCCGGTTTTTCTCGGAAAACCGATCGGTTTCTTTTTGAAACCTTAGATCTCGTTTTTTCGAATTAGTTCGGTTTTCCGTCGGTTTAGTTAAATAGCGGACATTCGTCCGTACGTTCGTTTTAATGAACGTTGTTCGCCCGTTAGTCACAGACAACAAACGTTCGTTCGTTAGCCTATTCGTCAATTTTTCTTTTTCAGGGTTTTTTTTCGCGATTATTTTCGATCGCGATTTATGTCCTGGTCTTCATTTTAGTTGAACTTTTCGCTCGTAAGTCGGAATCTGCGATTCAAGCGCCTAGATCTTCATCTCGAAGCCCTCTTTCCCTTTAACCAACTTGAACAAGGTTTTGATACTGTAAAATTTGACTTTAGTTCAATCTAGTAAACAAATCTTGTTTCTTTCGTAGTTTGAGTTTTGTTACTCCGTTTGATTTGATTCTTTTTGCAAACCAGAGTTCTTCAGTTGAACTTTCTGGTTAGATCTTCTTATTTGAGTTTTACCCGTGCATCTTTGCTTGGTTGCTTATGTATGCTATTGTTTGCTTGTGATAGAATTCCCGGAGTGCAAAGGGTGCTACTACGAGTCCCTAGGTTTTGCGAATCGTCAGCAAGGCAAGTAACACTTTGATCATACCCTTTATTACCCAGTTTTTATGCATTAGATCAAACCCTCACGCATTGCATGAGTAGGATCTGTTAACTTGTGGGTCTGGGAAGTAGATTGAGATAGAACCTATTACCCTCATTATTTCAAATCCCTGGGAGTTACTTCTACGTTATGCTTAGGTTGCCTTGCTATGATCGTAGACGTGGATTGGGTTTGAGAGTATCCATGAAAGATGTGAGATGTTAATTAATGGTTTAACTTAAGGTGGCTACTTTAATACACATTTGGGTGGATTGGTTGCAGGGCACCTAGAGAATCCAGTGTTGTCCTAGGAAATCCCGGAGTTCCATGTGATTTTTTCCTATGAAATGCCACCCAGGCTCAAAGGGATCATAAGACTATTCATGCTAGAAACTTCCGTGTGCAGACACAATGCCATTATGGGCTCTGGCATAGTTGAGTATGTTGTTTGTCATGCACTCAACTATGCTGTTGGAGTTGATGAACTCACTTATCTTCCAAGCCTTCCGCTGTTATCGTGTTATATGGCCTTATGCCATATTGTTTTGTAATAAGTTTTCTTTTGAGACATTCGATGTAATAAGTGTGTGATTGCCACTCTGTTATAAATCCTTCAAGTATTGTTTGTGTCAACATTATCGATCCAGGGATGACACAGAACACAGGGACTTTGGTCCATTCGGATCGCGGTCGCTATAAGATGGTATCAGAGCACACGCTGAATGTAGGACACGACCACTACGATAAACCTTAGGTCACTCTTCTCTACTCATTTATGACTCCTCTGCATTTTCTACTCTTTAGGATGGTGGACCCAAGGAACAAGTTCACTCAACCGGATGAAGACACACCTTTTGGACGACACTTGAAGGAAGTCACTAGGTACCTGAACATCAGAATACCAAGCTTCACCGGGTCCTACACCGCCACTTTACGAGAAGAGGAGTGATGGATTATTCACGTTCAAATTCCCGGGAGGACTTTCATGCCAGTCATGGAGCCCATAGAGTTTTCCTTTGATGCACCAACCTGAAGCCTAGGTAAGAGTATGGCAGCCCACATTGCCATGGGAAGAATTGGAGAAGTCTACAAGCAGGAGCTGAAGGACACTATCTACCAGATATGCGGGCGCCGAGATGAGAAATGGGACATGATCAGTACACGGAAGGACATGTCCATTGCAGCTTTCATCCAGGAGTTAAACCATCACATTCATCGACAGGAGCACCAGATGTGCGTAGGCATGATAGATTTGAAGAAGGCATTAACCAGGAACTCGGAGCTAGAAGAGGAACTCAAGTCTACACGTGACGGATACGAGGAAATGACAATACTTGTGGAGAAGAATGATGACCTGACATGGAAGATAGGAGTATTCATGAGAGATCCAGCGCCAGGAGGAGAAGAAGAAGAAGAACCCCAGTAGATTCGTTCTGAGGACTACATCATCATCGACGACACCGACTGAGACCCTGATGATAGTGATGATGACTATGAAGATGAAGCTGGAGCAGATATCATGGAATCTTCCGCCGATCAAAATTTCTAGATGACCACCATATGAAAAGTAGTTTTCCCCCATATAGTAGAATTTAGAACACTTTTGCAATGTTAGTTAGATCTTTTGTATGCCCTTGCTTGAAATTTATTGGTGTGATATGATTATGTTTGTCTCATGTGCATAAGGGTAGTGAATTTCCCACTAGACCTCATTTCTATGCTAATCTCTTCCCTATAAACCCAGCAGATGCCTCCGAGACATGAGCCCGGATTTCAGTTACCCCCTGAGTTCTCTCAGTTGATCCAGCAGCAGAACACTTTGATGCAACTTCTTGTCCAGAACAATCAGAACAACAACAACAACAACCCTCCACCACCACCACCAGTGGACAACCTAGCCCGTTTTCTAAGGTTGCAGCCGCCAGTGTTTTCTAGTAGCATTGAGCCAGTAGTTGCTGATGACTGGCTACGCAAGATTGGTAGGGGGTTGACCACCGCAAATTGCACGGATGCTGAGAAGGTGCGTTTTGCCGCACATCAATTGGATGGACCAGCAGCCTCATGGTGGGAGAATTACACATCCACTTTTCCCATAGCCAATGTCACTTGGGATCAGTTTCAGCAAGCTTTTCGCACCGCCCATGTCTCAACTGGAGCTATGAGCATGAAGAAGCGTGAGTTTTGCAACTTGCGCCAAGGAAATCGTATTGTGGCTCACTACGTAGATGAGTTCAGTACTCTATCTCGCTATGCCCCTGATGATGTGGCCACAGATGCCGCGAAGCAGGAGAAGTTTATGGAAGGGCTGAACGATGAGATGAGCATACAGTTGATGGTGGCAACATTCAACAACTACCGGGAGTTGGTAGACAAGGCTCTTATGATTGAAGGAAGCAGCAGCAGATTCAGAGTCGCAAGAGGAAGTATGGACAAGGAAAGAATAATTCTGGAGCCCAGCAGAAGCCCAGTTTCACCCCGAACTCGAGAGGATACACCCATAACCATGTAAGCCACACCCATACTTGAGGGAGTTCTCATAACCACAATGGATCCAAGAATGGGAATGGGAATGGAGCAAGCAATAATTAGAACCTCTCTACTTCATCCACACCCGCCAAGAGGGATTTAGGTCACATTACCTATTTCAAGTGCGGGAAGAATGGACACTACGCCACGGAGTGCCCTGAAGCGAAGAATGGGAACGGCAATGGAATCGCTGGGAAGAAGCCCAACCCTTTCAACAGGGGACAAGTGAATCACGTGAATGTGGAGGGGGTTGAAGAGCAGCTGATGCTGTTGTCGGTAAGTTTCTGGTTAAGTCATTTGCCGCAATAGTTCTTTTCGATACTGGTGCATTGCATTCATACATTTCAAGGGGATTCGTGGATAGATATAAGTTGCCCACCCAAGTACTTAAGACCCCCATGTTAGTAAGTTCCCCAGGAGCAGAGTATATGGAAAGTCAAGGATGTTTTCAAGTGCCATTGACCATTGGACGCCATGTTTTCCCCTCAGACCTGATAATTTTGGAATCACAAGGATTGGATGTGATACTAGGTATGGATTGGCTGTCGATGTATGGATGTAACATCAATTGTGCAAGTAAGTCGATTGTACTTACAACCCCGGAGGGAAAAAGGATCAAGTATGTATCCAGGCATTCGCCTAGGAGGACACAAGTACATTATCTCTCGGGAGTTGTTCAGGAGGAAGTGTCTGTAGTAAAGGATTACCCAAATGTATTTCCAGAGGAGCTACCAGGCATGCCGCCAGATAGAGACATTGAGTTTTTGATAGAGCTATTGCCGGGCACCGGAACAATATCGAAGAGACCGTACCGGATGCCAGCAAATGATCTGGAGGAGATCAAGAAGCAGATTAAGGAGTTATTGGAGAAAGGATTCATTCGACGAAGTTCTTCACCTTGGGGAGCCCCAGTGCTCTTGGTCGAGAAGAAGGATGGATCTATAAGAATGGTCGTTGATTATCGAGCACTAAACGAGGGACGATTAAGAATAAGTACCCACTACCGATGATCAATGATTTGTTCGACCAACTACAAGGAGCTAAAGTATTCTCCAAGATTGGTCTACGATCAGGATACCACCAGTTGAAGATCCGAGAGAAGGATATAACTAAGACATCCTTCACCACAAGGTATGGGCTATACGAGTATATGGTTATGTCATTTGGATTGACTAACTCCCCTGCCTATTTCATGAGTATGCTGAATAAGGTATTCATGGAATTCTTGGATAAGTTTGTTGTGATATTCATTGATGATATTTTAGTGTACTCAAAGAACGAAGAGGAACACAAGGAACATTTGCGTTTGGTTCTTGAGAAGCTCAGAGAACACCAGTTATACGCCAAGTTCAGCAAATGCGAGTTTTGGTTGAAGGAAGTTGGATTCTTAGGACACGTTATATCAGGAGAAGGTATAGCAATGGACCCTATCAAGGTGCAGGCAGTCACTGAGTGGTTGGCACCCACATCAGTTGGATAAATCCACAGTTTTCTTGGACTCGTGGAATATTACCGGAGATTCATAGATAATTTCTCCAAGATTGCAAAGCCTATGACGACATTGTTGAAGAAGGACACAAAGTTTTATTGGACTGAAGAGTGCGAAGAAAGTTTCCAGGATTTGAAGAAACGTTTGACGACAGCCCCAATGCTGATCTTGCCAGATATACGTAAGGATTTCCAAGTGTATTGCGACGCTTCTCGCTTAGGACTTGGAGGAGTACTCATGCAAGATGGAAGAGTTGTTTCTTATGCATCTCGTCAACTTCGACCGCATGAGTTGAATTATGCCACGCATGATTTGGAGTTAGCAGCAGTAGTGCATGCGCTCAAAACCTGGAGACATTTCCTTATTGGAAACCGTTGTGATGTGTACACGGATCACAAGAGTTTGAAGTTCATTTTCACTCAGAAGGAGCTAAACCTCAGACAGAGGAGATGATTGGAGCTCATAAAGGATTATGATATGAAGCTGCACTATCATCCAGGCAAGGCCAATGTCGTTGCAGACGCTTTGAGCCGGAAGAGCTATGCCAATACCCTAGTAAATGGAGGATTTCCGAAGGAGTTAGCAGAAGATCTCAGGGAGCTTTGTTTGGAGATAGTTCCTAGAGGTTTTGTTGCAGCCTGGGAGGTCCAGTCAACATTATTGGGAAAGATACGAGAAGCTCAGAAGGATGACAAAGAAATTGCTGAGATAAAGGAGAAGATGAGTGAAGGAAAAGCCAAGGGTTTTCGTGAGGACGAACACGACACCTTGTGGTTTGAGGACCGAATCTATGTGCCCAACAACGCCAAGATCAGGAAGTTGATACTACAGGAAGCACATGATTCACCATACTCGATACACCCCGCAAACACTAAGATGTATTTGGATTTGAAGGAACGTTTCTGGTGGACGGGAATGAAGAAGGACATTGCCGAGTATGTAGCCGTATGTGATGTATGCCAGAGAGTGAAGGCAGAACATCAGAAGCCAGCAGGATTACTGCAACCTATGCCGATACCCGAATGGAAGTGGGATAAGCTTGGCATGGACTTTATCACTGGATTACCCATGACCCGATCGTGATATGACTCAATCTGGGTAGTAGTGGATCGCTTGACCAAAGCAGCCCACTTTATCCCCGTGAAAACCACGTATACCAGTGCGAAGTGGCCAAGATATACATGACCAAGATCGTTTGTCTGCACGGAGTTTCGAGGACCATCGTATCAGATAGAGGAACACAGTTTACTTCAAAGTTTTGGCATCCGTTGCACCAGACTTTGGGAACCAGGCTAGAGTTCAGTACGGCCTTTCACCCGCAAACGGATGGACAGACCGAGAGAGTCAATCAGATTCTAGAGGACATGTTGAGAGCTTGTGTGATAGATTATGGATCTAGTTGGGATGACAACTTTCCCTACGCAGATTTTTCGTACAACAACAGTTACCAGGCCAGTTTGAAGATGGCACCATTCTAAGCATTGTACGGGAGGAGCTGCCGAACGCCATTGATGTGGGATGAAGTCGGAGACCGTTGCTATTTCTCGAGCTTGCGTTGTATTCCCTCGAAGAGGAAAGGGTGATGCAGCACAGTAGTGTAAGTATTTCCCTCAGTTTTTGAGAACCAAGGTATCAATCCAGCAGGAGACAATGCATGAGTCCCTCGCACCTGTACAAACAAATAAGAACTTCGTAGCCAACGCGATAAGGGGTTGTCAATCCATTTATGGTCACTTACGAAAGTGAGATCTGATAGCGACGATAGTTTTATATTTTTGGAATTTTCGGATATAAGTACCGAAAGTAAAAGCGGAAAAGTAAAGTAGATTGTAGATTGATATGTTGAGAATATACCCGGGGGCCATAGTGTTCTCTAGTGGCTTCTCTCATGATAGCGATATTCTACGGCGGGTAAACAAATTACTGTCGAGCAATTGATAAAAAAGCGAATAATTATGAGACTATCTAGGCATGATCATTATATATAGGCATCATGACAAGTAGACTGAAACGATTCTGCATCTACTACTATTACTCCACACATCGATCGCTATCCAGCATGCATCTAGAGTATTAAGTTCATAAGAACAGAATAACGCCTTAAGCAAGATGACATGATGTAGAGGGATAAACTCAAACATATTTATATAAACACCAACTTTTTATCCTCGATGGCAACAATAAAGAGTTCTCCCATTGTCACTGGGAAAGGACACCGCAAGATTGAACCCAAAGCCAAGCACTTCTCCCATTGCAAGAACTATAGATCTAGTAGGCCAAACCAAACCAATAATTCAAAGAGACTTGCAAGGATATTATAATCATACATAAAGAGTTCAGAAAAGAACCAAATATTTCTCATAGATAATGTTGATCATAAACCCACTATTCATCGGATCTCGACAAACACACCGCAAAAAGAGATTACATCAAATAGATCTCCTTGAAGACCGAGGAGAACTTGGTATTGAGATCCAAAGAGAGAGAAGAAGCCATCTAGATACTAGCTATGGACCCGAAGGTCTGTGGTAAATTACTCACAACTCATGGTGAGGCGATGATGATGATGTAGAAGCACTCCGTCGCCCCCCTCCGGCGGAGCTCCGGAACAGGCCCCAAGATGGGATCTCACGGGATCAGAAGGTTGTGGTGGAACTAGGGTTTTCTCTGTTCGTCTCATGGTTTTGGGGTACGTAGGTATATATAGGAGGAAGGAGGGCACCGGGGGCTAAAGGGGTGCCCACGAGGCAGGGGCGCGCCCCCACCCTCGTGGACGCCACATCAGCCCTAATCCGTGGTTCTCAAGTCTCCCGTGCGTATTTTGCTCCAAAAATATCTCTCCAGAAATTTCATTCCATTTGGACTCCATTTGATATTCCTTTTCTGTAAAATCCTGAAATAGGCAAAAAACAACAATCTGGACTGGGCCTTTGGGTTAGTAGGTTAGTCCCAAAAATAATATAAAAGTGTATAACAAAGCCCATTAAACATCCAGAACATCATAAATAATAGCATGGAACAATCAAAAATTATAGATACGTTATAGACGTATCAGGCATCCCCAAGCTTAATTCCTGCTCGTCCTTGAGTAGGTAAATGATAAAAACAGAATTTTTGATGTGGAATGCTAACCAACATAGTTTTTCAATGTAATTTTCTTAATTGCGTTGGATCCTTGGAGCAGCTTTCAAACGACGTATAAGCTACAGTATAATCTTAGAGAAATGTTCATTTGCTGAGATACTGGACCCCAGCGTCAAGAAATTGGTTAATTGGTAAAGATACATGAATTTGGTGCCCCGCCCAAGAAAGAGAAGATATGTCTGTTTTCATTCGTGTAGAACTGCTACCTCGTTAACGGTGGCATGAATGTTCATATATGAAAGATTCAAGACAAAAGTCTATATTGACATAAGAAACAATAATACTTCAAGCATACTAGCAAAGCAATCATGTCTTCTCAAAATACTATGGCTAAAGAAAGTTATCCCTACAAAATCATATAGTCTGGCTATGCTCCCTCTTCATCACACAAAATATTCATATCATGCACAACCCCGGTTTCAGCCAAGCACTTGTTTTCAAACTCTATTCTTTCAAACCTTTCAACTTTCACGCAATACATGAGCACGAGCCATGGATATAGCACTATGTGGAATAGAGAGGTGGTTGTGGAGAAGACAAAAAGGAGGGAGATAGTCTCACATCAACTAGGCGTATCAACGGGCTATGGAGAAGCCCATCCATAGATATCAATGTGAGTGAGTAGGGATTGCCATGCAACGGATGCACTAGAGCTAAAAATGTATGAAAGCTCAACAAAAGAAACTAAGTGGGTGTGCATCCAACTTGCTTGCTCACGAAGACCTAGGGCATTTGAGGAAGCCCATCGTTGGAATATACAAGCCAAGTTCTATAATGAAAATTCCCTCTAGTATATAAAAGTGACTAAACATGAGACTCTCTATCATGAAGAACATGGTGCTACTTTGAAGCACACGTGTGGAAAAGGATAGTAGCAATTGTCCCTGCTCTCTTTTCTCTCATTTTTTTGGAGGGGCTTTCTCTCCCTTTTTTTTTATTTAGCCCCTCTCTATTTTTTTGGGCCAACCCTTTTTTTATTGGCCTTTCCTCACATGGGACAATGCTCTAATAATGATGATCATCGCACTTATATTGGATTACAACTCGATATTACAACTCGATACTAGAACAAGTATGACTCTTTATGAATGCCTCCGGCTGTGTACCGGGATATGCAATGAATCAAGAGTGACATGTATGAAAGATTATGCATGGTGGCTTTGCCACAAATACGGTGTCAACTACATGATCATGCATGGCAATATGACAATATGAAGCGTGTCATATGAACGAGACAGTGGAAAGTTGCATGGCAATATATCTCGGAATGGCTATGGAAATGCCATGATAGGTAGGTATGGTGGCTGTTTAGAGGAAGATATATGGTCGCTGTTTTGAGGAAGGATATATAGTGGGTGTATGGTACCGACGAAAGTTGCGTGGTACAAGAGAGGCTAGAAATGATGGAAGGGTGAGAGTGCGTAATATCCATGGACTCAACATTAGTCATAAGAACTCATATACTTAATGCAAAAATTTACGAGTCATCAAAACAAAGCAATCAATGCATGATCCTAGGGGGGAGGTTGGTAGGAGTTAACCATCACGCTCCCCCGATTTCCACACGAAGGATGACACTTAACAAATACCTCATGCTCTAACTTCGTCACATAGCGGTTCACCATACGTGCATGCTACGGGAATCACTAACTTTAACACAAGCATTTCTCAACTTCATAACAACTCCACTAGCATGACTCTAATATCACTATCCTCATATCTCAAAACAATTATCAAACATCCAACTTTTCATCATATTCAATGCACTTAGTGTGAAAGTTTTACTACATTGATCTTGGATGCCTATCATGTGAAGGCTAGTTTTATAGCCAAAGCACATTACGAAGATGTTTTAATAGACTCTCAAAAAGATATTAATGAAGCATTAGAGATCAACAATTTCTACAAAATATAATTACCACCGTGCTCTAAAAGATATAAGTGAAGCACTAGAGCAAAAACTATTCAACTCAAAAGATATAAGTGAAGCAAATAGAGTGTTCTATCAATTCCTAGGACATATTTAACTCTCTCAAAAAGGTGTGTCCAGCAAGCATAATTGTGGCAAACTAATAAGAAAAGACTCAAATTATACAAGACTCTACAAGTAAAACACATATGTGGTGAATAAAAATATAGCTCCGAGTATAATTACTGATAGATGAAGACGAAAGAGGGGATGCCTTCCCGGGGCATCCCCAAGCTTAGGCTTTTGGTTGTCCTTGAATTTTACCTTGGGGTGCCTTGGGCATCCCCAAGCTTAGGCTCTTCCCACTCTGTGTTCCATTGTCCATCAAAGCAATACTCAAAACTTGAAAACTTCACAACACAAAACTTAGACAAAAATCTCGTGAGCTCCGTTAGTATAAGAAAACAAACCACTACTCAAAGGACTGCAATGAATTCATTCTTTGTTTATATTGGTGTTAAACCTACTGTATTCCAACTTCTCTATGATTCATACTTCCCAATACTACTCATAGATGCATTGAAATAAGCAAACAACACACAAAAAACAAAATCTGTCAAAAATAGAACATTCTGTAGTAATCAGCAGCTTTCGCATACTTCTGTAACTCCAACAAAATTCAAATAAATTGTTAAACGTGAGGAATTTGTCTACTAATCAACTGCAAAAAGAATCAACTAAATAGCACACTCCAGTAAAATCAGGTGACCATTCTAGCGAGCGCTAACGATTCTGTTTTTTCACAGGAAGATCATATAAACTTCACACAAGTCTTCCCAAAGGTTCTACTTGGCACAAGCACTAATTAAAACACAAAACCACATCTAAACATAAGCTAGATGCAATATTTATTCCTAAACAGAAGCAAAAAAAAATTGGGTTGCTTCCCAACAAGCGCTATCGTTATAGCCATTAAGATAGGCTTGAGAATTCAATGATGCTCACATGAAAGACAAGAATTGAAGCACAAAGAGAGCATCATATAGCATGTGAAAATCACATCTAAGTCTAACATACTTCCTATGCATAGGTGTTTTATAGGAAAACAAATTAGCAAGAAAAGCAAGATCTAGCATATGCAAGGAAGAAGAAAGAAACAACATCAATCTCAACATAACGAGAGGTAATTTAATAACATGAAAATTTCTACAACATATTTTCCTCTCTCATAATAATTGCATGTAGGATCATAAGCAAATTAAACAATATAGCTATCACATAACATATTCTCTTCATGATCCACATGCATGCAAAGTTGACACTCATTCAAAACAGTGGGATTAACATAGAACAAAGTCATTGCTTCTCCAAGCCCACTTTTATCAAAAAAAAATCATAAGATTGATCAATATCTAAAGTAGTGGGATCAAAAGTTGACATTCTTTTAAACCCACTTTCAATATTATGGAAAACATTATAATCAATCTCATATTCATGATGGGGTTTAAATAAATTTTCAAGATCATAAGAATCATCACCCCAACCATGATCATTGCAACAAGTGGTGGGGATAGGAAAATAAGCATCCCCAAGCTTAGGGTTTTGCATGTCATTAAAAAAATTAACATTAATAGAATTTACAATAGTATCATTGCAATCAAGCTTTTTATTTAAAGAACTATCGTGAATCACTTTTTCTTTTAACAATTCCTCACTATTTTCAGATTCACAAATTTCAAGCAAAACCTCATAAAGATATTCTAGTGCACCCAACTCACTAGAAATAGGTTCAACATAATTGGATCTCTTAAAAAGATTAGCAAGTGGATGAGGATCCATTACTTAGCAAGCCAAGATGCAAGCTAATAGAGGGCACATAGCAACACAAGCAAACAAAAAGGCAAACGGAAAAAGGGCGAATAAAACGGCAAGGATGAAGTGGGGGAGAGGAAAACAAGAAGCAAAAAATGTAATGCGAAGGATAAGGGTTTGTGATAGGTACATGGTATATGACTTTTGCGTAAGCCTCCCCGGCAACAGCGCCAGAAATTCTTCTTGCGACTTCTCGAGCTTGCATTGTATTCCCTCAAAGAGGAAAGGGTGGTGCAGCACAGTAGCGTAAGTATTTCCCTCAGTTTTTGAAAACCAAGGTAGCAATCCAATAGGAGACCACGCGCGAGTCCCTCGCACCTGCACAAACAAATAAGAACTTCGCAGCCAACACGATAAGGGGTTGTCAATCCCTTTACGGTCACTTACGAAAGTGAGATCTGATAGAGATGATAGTTTGATATTTTTAGTATTTTTGGATATAAGAATAGAAAGTAAAAGCGGGAAAGTAAATTAGATTGTAGATTGATATGTTGAGAATAGACCCGAGGACCATAGTGTTCTCTAGTGGCTTCTCTCATGATAGCGATATTCTACGACGGGTAAACAAATTACTGTCAAACAATTGATAGAAAAGTGAATAATTATGAGACTATCTAGGCATGATCAGTATATATAGGCATCACGTCCGAGACAAGTAGACCGAAATGGTTCTGCATCTACTACTATTACTCCACACATCGACCGCTATCCAGCATGCATCTAGAGTATTAAGTTCATAAGAACAGAGTAACACCTTAAGCAAAATGACATGATGTAGAGGGATAAACTCAAACATAGTGATATAAACCCCATCTTTTTATCCTCAATGTCAACAATACAATACGTGCCTTGCTGCCCCTACTGTCACTGGGAAAGGACACCGCAAGATTGAACCCAAAGCCAACCACTTCTCCCATTGGAAGAACTATAGATCAAGTAGGCCAAACCAGACCAATAATTCAAAGAGACTTGCAAGGATATTATAATCATACATAAAGAGTTAAGAAAAGAACCACATATTTCTCATAGATAATCTTGATCATATACCCACCATTCATCGAATCTCGACAAACACACCGCAAAAAGAGATTACATCGAATAGATCTCCTCGACGACCGAGGAGAACTTGGTATTGAGATCCAAAGAGAGAGAAGAAGCCATCTAGATACTAGCTATGGACCCGAAGGTCTGTGGTAAATTACTCACAACTCATGGTGAGGCGATGATGATGATGTAGAAGCACTCCGTGGTAGATCCCCCCTTCGGCGGAGCTCCGGAACAGGCCCCAAGATGAGATCTCACGGGAACAGAAGGTTGCGGCGGTGGAACTAGGGTTTTCTTTGTTCGCCTGATGGTTTTGGGCTACGTAGGTATATATAGGAGGAAGGAGGGCACAAGTGGCCAGACGGGGTGCCCACGAGGCAGGGGGTGCGCCCTATAGGGGGGCACACCCCCCACCCTCGTGGACGCCACGTCAGCCCTATTCCGTGGTTCCCAAGTCTCCTTTGCGTATTTTCTCCAAAAATATCTCTCCAGAAGTTTCATTCCGTTTGGACTCCGTTTGATATTCCTTTTCTGTAAAATCCTGAAATAGGCAAAAAAACAGCAATCTGGACTGGACCTTTGGTTTAGTAGGTTAGTCCTAAAAATAATATAGAAGTGTATAACAAAGCCCATTAAACATCCAAAACATCATAAATAATAGCATGGAACAATCAAAAATTATAGATACGTTGGAGACGTATCAACCGTCAGTTATTCGGACCAGATTTAATTAAAGAGTCAGAAGAGAAGGTTAAGCTGATTAGAGATAGACTGAAGGTAGCTCAGTCCAGGTAGAAGAGTTATGCAGACTCGAAGCGCAAGGAATTAGCTTATGAAATCGGAGATAGAGCGTACCTGAGAGTGTCACCTCTGCGAGGTGTTAAACGCTTCGGAGTTAAAGGAAAGTTAGCCCCGAGATTTGTAGGGCCATACCGTGTTTTGGAATGCATGGGAGAGGTTGCCTACAAGTTAGAGATACCTGAAGGATTATCAGGAGTTCATGACGTGTTTCACATTTCCCAGCTTAAGAAGTGCCATGCTGAGATGGCCGATATTCCTCTGAGAGACACAGTGCCCCTAGAAGCAATTCAGCTGGATAGTGATCTAACTTACGAGGAGAAACCAGTCAAGATCCTCGAGTTTGCAAGCAGAGTCACCCGCAACAAGGTTATCACGTTTTGCAAAGTTCAGTGGAGTCACCATACCGAGGATGAAGCCACTTGGGAACGAGAGGATGATCTACGCAAGGACGACCCACACCTACTTTCTAGCCAATCCGAATCTCGAGGACGAGATTCATCTTAAGGGGGTAGGTTGTAACATCCCAAATTTTCAAATTGGAATGTTATACATAGGTCATCTTGCATATCATATTTTATTGCATTCGCGTGTCGCGATCCTCGAAATTCTAAGAAACTCAAGGACCCACGGAGAGAGTTGGGGATTTTACCGTTTTCATATTTGAGTTTTCTCAAATATCGATACGAGGATCACTTTGGTTTTAATTATTTTTTCTCTCCGAAAATATTTCATAACAAAATATACGAGCGGAGATAATATGACTTCTCCAAAACAAAAGAAATATTGGAGGAAAAATATTAAAATCACTTTTGGTATTTTATTTGGATTTATTTGCAATTTTATTTGCATAGGAAAAATGCATGTTTTTCAAAATTGCATTTAGGTCCGGGAAAAATGTTCATTTTGTCCTAAATATTATTAGAGGACGGAGAAAATTTATTTTGGAATTTTTCGAGTCCGTTTTGCTACATCAGGACTGTTTTTTTAAAGGAGAACCGACTTACCGGGTCGTGTCCGGCTAGCACACTGCGCCCGGGGCCTTTAAAGCCCGCCCGAGCTGGCCGCCCCAGCCCACCCCACTCGAGCCTGCCCTAACCCTAGCCGTCGCGCTGATCAGCGCCGCCTCCTGTAACGCCCCGGACACACCCGCCGGTGGTCGTTACTCCTAGCGGGATCTAGACTGGCCTCACATATCAATACTAGTCTTTTCTGCGCACTTTGTCCTCACTCGTGCGCACCCGGGAACAACTTCCCGGTCGGTCACCCATCCTGAAACTACTCCAAGCTGAGCACGCTTTACTTTGGAGTTCTATCCGAATGGGCTCCCGGAAAAGAAGGAATTCCTTATTGATATGAGTAGTCTATCATCCCTAATAAGCCAGGCCATCACATACACCCCCACTCAGAGGAACCGACGTCCTCGTCGGGCCACAGGAACGTTCCCTCTTGGCACAAACGTCTGTGCTTCCAGGACAGCACATGTGCCATGCCGTGTGCCACGACGGGTCACAAACGTCATGCACAACATGACTGCAAACTGTCCGCAAACATCCGTGTAACCATGAGGGTCGGCTCTGATACCAACTTGTAACGCCCCGGACACACCCGCCGGTGGTCGTTACTCCTGGCGGGATCTAGACTGGCCTCACATATCAATACTAGTCTTTTCTGCGCACTTTGTCCTCACTCGTGCGCACCCGGGAACAACTTCCCGGTCGGTCACCCATCCTGAAACTACTCCAAGCTGAGCACGCTTAACTTTGGAGTTCTATCCGAATGGGCTCCCGGAAAAGAAGGAATTCCTTATTGATATGAGTAGTCTATCATCCCTAATAAGCCAGGCCATCACACCTCCGCCTCTAGCTGCCGCCGCCGCGTGCCTCCACCGCCGCCCGCCGCCGCCGCACCGCCTGCCCCGCCGCCACGAGCCGCTGCCTCGCCGTCGCCTCGCTGGAGTTCTGTCGCCGCAGGAGGTACTCGCCACCACCGGAGGTTTTTCTCGGAAAACCGATCGGTTTTCTTTTTTAAACCGTAGATCTCGTTTTTTCGGATTAGTTCGGTTTTCCGATTTAGTTAAATAGCGGACGCTCGTCCGTACGTTCGTATTAACGAACATTGTTTGCCCGTTATTCATAGACAAGGAACGTTCGTTCGTTAGCATGTTCGTCAGTTTTTCTTTTTCAGGGTTTTTTTCGTGATTATTTTCGATCGTGATTTCTGCCCCGACCTTCGTTTTAGTTTAACTTTTCGCTCGTAAGTCGGAATGAGGCGATTCAAGCGCCTAGATCTTCATCTCGAAGCCCTCTTTCCGGTTAACCAACTTGAAAGAGGTTTTGATACTGTAAAATTTGACTTTAGTTCAATCTAGTAAACGGATCTTGTTTCTTTCGTAGTTTGAGTTTCGTTGCTCCGTTTGATTAGATTCTTTTTGCAAACCAGAGTTCTTCAGTTGAACTTTCTGGTTAGATATTCTTATTTGAGTTTTACCCGTGCATCTTTGCTTGGTTGCTTATGTATGCTATTGTTTGCTTGCGATAGAATTCCCGGAGTGCGAAGCGTGCTACTACGAGTCCCTAGGTTTTGCGAATCGTCAGCAAGGCAAGTAACACTTTGATTATACCCTTTATTACCCAATTTCTTTGCATTAGATCAAACCCTCATGCATTGCATGAGTAGGATCTCTTAACTTGTGGGTCTGGGAAGTAGATTGAGGTAGAACCTATTACTTGCATTATTTTCAAACCCCTGGGAGTTACTTCTACGTTATGCTTAGGTTGCCATGCTATGCTCGTAAGTATCCATGACATATGTGAGACGTTAATTAATACTTTAACTTAAGGTGGCTACTTTAATACACCTCTGGGTGGATTGGTTGAAGGGCACCTGGAGAATCCAGTGTTGTCCTAGGAAATCCCGGGGTTCCGTGTGATTTTTCCTTTGGAATGCCACCCAGGCTCAAAGGGATCATAACACTATTCATGCTAGAAACTTTCGTGTGCAGCCAGAATGCCATTATGGGCTCTGGTATAGTTGAGTATGTTGTGTGAGCTCTTTTGGTGTTGAACTAGCAGATGTAGGGGAAAGTAGGTGTACCGGTCCACCCGGGGTAAAGAGTAAATGCTTCTAAAAGACTATGTCTCGGTCATCCGTTTCTCAAACACCATGCAGTGCGAGAAATCCAATGGAGGAGATCGAGTCCTGTGGGGAAAAGTGCGCAAACCTCTGCAGAGTGTACAAACTAATCATGATTAGCCGTGTCCCCTGTTATGGACATCCTGAGTATCTGGTACTTGAATTATTGGTTGATCTCATCACTCTAAAATTAATTTTGTGGGTTGATAATGATTACTTTAATTGGGATTGAGTTGGAGGAACCTTCTCAATGATGTTTCAACTACCATGATAGTCAAAATAAAAGTTACTCCTTTGTTATAGGGAAAATTGGCTTTATGCAAAAACTTTAACCTTAGAGCCTTCACCAGCCATATATGCATGTAGTGTTAGCCTTTATTCTATTACTTGCTCTATTGTGTTATCTTGCCAGCATATTCCATGTGCTGACCCGTTTCGGGCTGCAACATGTCATGTTGCAGACTTTTCAGAAGAAGAGTAAGGTGAGCTAGGTCGTTTGTCATGCACTCAGCTATGTCGTTGGAGTTCATGGACTCACTTATCTTCCAAGCCTTCTGCTGTTACCGTGTTAGATGGCCTTATGCCATATTATTTTGTAATAAGTTCTCTTTTGAGACATTCGATGTAATAAGTGTGTGATTGCCACTTTGTTATAAATTCTTCAAGTATTGTGTGTGTCAGCATTACCGATCCAGGGATGACACAGAACACACAGACTTCAGTCCATTCGATCGCGGTCGCTACATTGATAGTTGATATTGGAGTGAAGCTAAATGAGCCGCATTATCCATGGAGCATAAAACTTGAGACCAAACAGATCAATACCAGTCGTAGATAGTTGACGAATGAAGAAGGCATGCGCATTGAATCTGATGCCATTGAGAATGTAAAATACCAAAGTCTTCATGGCGCCTTCTAGTTTGGCTTCAGAAGAGTGTCCCTTAATTGGCCAGAGAGTATGCCTCAGAATATGGTAGATGGTGCGAGGCAGATACTCAAGGTCCTTGACGAAAAAATCCTTTGGATAATCAGCTTCCAGGGGTAATGGCTTCATCATACTAAGCATTTCACTCATGTTGGGCTCAACCTTTTTGAAGATGCTCTCCAGTTCCTTTTGTTAAAGTGAACAACCTGGCTCGTATAACTCACCAGGAGTGGACAGGGAAGTAAGCTCAAGAAGAGTCTGAGCTTTAGCTATATGATGAATATCACATGTCATCCACTCAAGGACATGTCTTCGGATCCCTATTGTAGCCTCTAATGTGAAGAGTGTCATAGAATTGCAGGAGAAGATCTTCATTCCAATGTTCTTTGGCAGTGAAAACTGGAAGCAATCCAACATCTCTGAAGCAGTCAAGAGCTTCTTCAAGGCATGGCAGCCCAGCAATGGCATCACAATCAAGGCGTTGGTGTGGAAAGATCCGGTCTTGATTGTACAGAATGCAAGAGTAATAGCTTCGTTGCTGAAAGCTCCAAAACCTATCAGAAGAGACCCTTGGCTTTTTGTATCGGTTCTTGTCAGAGTCAAAGAAAGTGTTGTTCTCTCCGAAGCTGTGCACACTGAAGGAGCCTTGTGTCATCACAGTGCTTGGAAACCTAGGCAATCTGGGCTTTGGCTTCTGCGTCTGAGGCCATCGCTCCTCATGATATTCATATTGTGGGCATGCAGCAGTAGGAGGCGTCAGTGTTGGCCACCTTACAGTGAAGAGCTCTGCGTCACGATTGTAGCTTTGGGCCATGGTGTGAGGCACAGGGGGATGAACAATCACTTTAGGGGCATGAATGACTTCATGCTGCACATTGTCTTCAGCCATGACAGTGTCATTGGCATCAGTAGTTGAAGTGGCAGCCACATTTGCTTCACCATCAGTGGCTTCGTCGAGAGGAGACTCATGCACAACAGTTTCTTGGAGAGGGCGTTCTTGCACTACGGGCACTATTTCTTGCACAACAGTTTCTTGGGGAGGGGGAGTGACTTCACGTGTTTCTTCTTTTTCTTCATCGGCTTATGCGGCCGGAATATCTTCAGGCGCTTTGGCTTCAGATTCTGGAGCAGTCGCTGAAGGAATAGCATCACGAAACACTTGACGTTCTATTGAGCTTGAGTTTTGAACATTGTCTTCGAGAATGCTTAACATGGAGACCTGAGGCCTGAGACCTTTGCGAAGCCTTAGAAACTAGGGCGACGCCATTGGTGAATCATTGGTCTGCTCCATGTCTTCTTCAGGTGTTGCTTTTGGAGTCTCTGAAAGTGCAAGTTATCGACTAGAGGGGGGTTGAATAGGAGATTTTTACAAAAGTCTTCAAAATACGATATCTTTTGAAGACACACAGATGAAAAGAACCTATATGATAAGCAGCGAAAGATAAATGACTCTAGACACAAAATAGTCAATTAAGCATCATAGAAATAATATGAGGACTATTGATAGCTAGATAACGTGGATCAAGATGCAAGATATAAATGAATCTAAACAGGGGACAGTCTTCACACAGTGAACTCAAGCAGATCGTACAAACAAGCAATGACTTCACGAAGACAGACTTGAATGTAAATGAGTTGGAAGATAGAACCAGTAGCTTAGAGACGCGGGGAATTTGGTAGACCTGTTCTAGTTGCTATGACAACTTTACATCTGGTTAGGGAGGCTGAGATTGAACTCTAAAGACCGTGTCTTAACCTTATTCCCCTTGAGCAAAGGACACACAGTCCTCGCCCAATCACTTTGGTAAGTCTTCAAGGTAGACTTCAGAACCTTCACAGACTTCGTTCACCGGCGATCCACAATGACTCTTGGATGCTCAGAACCCGACGCCTAACCGGCTGGAGGATACACAGTCCTCAAGTGTAACAAGTCTTTAGGTCACACAGACAGAAAGACTTCAGTGATGCCTAACACTCTTTGGCTCTGGGTGTTTTGGGGATTTGTCCTCGCAAGGAACTTTTCTCTCAAAGGCTTCGGAGGTGGGTTGCTCTCAAATGACAAAAGCCATGCACTAACTCTGAGCAGCCACAATTTATGGTCTAAGGGGTGGGCTATTTATAGCGAGCAGGCAACCCGACATGATATGCCTAAAATGACCCTTGGTCACTAAGGAACTGACATGTGTCCAACGGTCGAAGTTTGAACACACGCGGCAACTATGCTTGAGATCCAAGTAAACCTGACTTATCCAACTCTGGATAAGATTTTCTCTCATTTGTCTTCGCTCGAAGACATAGGTGTTTAATTGAGCATCACTTCAGTCATCTGACTTTGTTCACTTAGACCCCACTTAACAGTACGGTGGTTCCTATGACTCAAGAAAGAATGAAAAGAACTACGAAAGAAACTATGTCTTTGCATTCTATAGTCTTCAATGAATGTGTTCATAGGTCATTTTCTTCACGTGAATGTCTTCACAACCCACCATTGTCTTCAAAGTCTTCACACATTTCTAGGGGTAAACTCTGGATGGTAAACCTAATTAGTGAAGGACTATTAGATGTGTTATCCTGTAATTCTCACAAACACGTTAGTCCCTCAACCACGTTTGTCATCAATACTCCAAAACCAACTAGGGGCACTAGATGCACTTACAATCTCCCCCTTTTTGGTGATTGATGACAAACAGGTTGAAGGTTTCAATGGGGATAAAATATGTGAAACTATAGATAACACGATCATTGACTTCATGAGATTGAGAGGGCTCCCCCTGAAGATGTGCATATAGGAAATTTGATTTTGTATGCAAAGGCACATGGCAGGTTTTGCTCTGTGGAGATCTCCTTCAATCTTATGAAGACAATCCATCATGCATACAAAGATGTAGTGAAGATAATGATATGCAGAATAGAAAATGGGCCTCTACTGAATGACTTCATGCGCATAGGATAGATATTTAACCAAGCAGAAGAAACAACAACAAATGTAGCAGACGACCATCAAGTTTAAGTGTTACAAGTGAAGAGCCAAACGTTTCAACACGAGACTTGTAAGGACTTTGCAAAAATAAGGCACCCGACCCATATATGGACCCTCTTGAAGACTATCAACTCATATGCTTCTCCCCCTTTTGTCAGTAAGGACCAAAAAGGTTTGAAGACATAGAGAATCTATGCGTTCCCAGGTGGTGAAGATACTGGTGAAGCCGGGTCGACGTTGGAGTTGTGCGGTGCAGAAGGGCCTGACGCAGAGTCGTGATGCAGTGAAGCGATTGCTGGAGAAGTGGCGTCGTCTTCTTCATCGATGACATGAGCAACTACAGTTGCAGCCGAAGATGAATACTCAGAATCTTCAATTGAGGGAGTTGGACACCAAGTCACAGATTTTGGAGGCCTCGAGTCAAACTTGAAGCGCTCGGTGAAGCCATCTGCTTGAAGATCATATTCGGAGTAGAGCAAGCTCTTCTAGGACCGCCGACAGGCTTCATGAGCAGCAAAGGAATTGTTGTTAGACAATTTGCGAATGTGATTCCCGTCAGTGAGAAGACTTTGCATCTACCGCTTCAACCATTCATGGTGCTTATCCTACTTCTGGTGAAGTGAAACTCGAAGCTCTCGGTCACTGAGGACACGGGGACACTTCTTAGGCCTTGGAGCAATGGTGCTACCAGTGGCATCAGTGTTGGCATGATGCGGTAGGCGAAGATTTCCAGCCAGAGGATAAGCAGTGACATTTGCATTAGGCACATAGACACTGTCAACATGCTGTGTGAAGCTTTGATGATCAGCAGTGAGCAGCTGAAGTGGTTGTTTGGCAGGCTCAGGACAGATGGCTTCATAAGACATATCAACCTTAGGCAAGAAGAGAATATGATTGCGTGTAGAGGCTTGCTAGTTGATAGTTGAGTGAAGCTGAATGTGCCGCATTATCCAGGGAGCATAGAACTTGAGGCCAAACAGATCAATACCAGACGCAGCTAGTTGATGAATGAAGAAGTCATGCGTATTGAATCTGATGCCTTGAGAATGTAAAATACCAAAGTCTTCATGGTACCTTCCAGTTTGGCTTCAGACGAGTGTCCCTTAATAGGCCAGAGAGTACGCCTCAGAATATGATATATGGTGCGAGGCAGATACTCGAGGTCCTTGACGAAGAATTCCTTTGGATAATCACCTTCCAAGGACAATGGCTTCATCATACTGAGCATTTCACTCATGTCGGGCTCAGCCTTTTTGAAGATGCTTTCCAGCTCCTTTTGATAAAGAGAGCAACATGGTTCATATAACTCACCGGGAGTGGGCAGGGAAGTAAGCTCAAGAAGAGTCTGAGCTTTGGCTTCATGGTGAATATCACCTGTCATCCACTCAAGGACCCATGTCTTCAGATCCCTATTGTAGCCTCTGATATGAAGAGTAGCATCAAATTGCACGAGAAGCTCTTCGTTCCAGTGTTCCTTGGCAGTGACGAATGGAAGCGATCCGACATCACGAAAGCAGTCAAGGGCTTCTTCAAGGCATGGTAGTCCAGCAATGGCATCACAATCAAGACGTTGGTGTGGAAAGATTCGGTCCTGATTGTATAGAATGCAAGAGTAATAGCTTCGTTGCTGAAAGCTCCAGAACCTATTAGAAGAGATCATTGGCTTCTTGTATGGGTTCTTGTCAGAGTCAAAGAAAGTGTTGTTCTCTCTGAAGGTGTGCCCACTGATTGAGCCTTGTGTCGTCACAGTGCTTGGAAGCCTAGGCGAGCTGGGCTTTGGCTTCTGCGTCTGAGGCCTTCGCTCCACATGATATTCATATTGTGGGCCTGGGGTAGCGGGAGGCGTCGGTATTGGCCATTTAATAGTTACAAGCTCATCTACATGATTGAAGGCTTGGGCCATGGTGTGAGGCACAGGGGAATGAACAATCACTTCAGGGGCAATAATGACTTCATGCTGCACATTATCTTCAGCCATGACAGTGTCATTGGCCTCAGTAGTCATTGGAGAGACAACCACATTTGCTTTACCTTCAGTGGCTTCGGGGAGAGGAGAATCATGCACAATAGAATCTTGGGGAGTGGTTTCTTTCTTGACGGGCACTTCTTCTTCCTGTCCAGCAGTTTTTCTTGGGGAGGGGGAGTGACTTCACGGGTTTCTTCCTTTTCTACATCGGCTGATGCAACCGAAACATCTTCAGCCGCCTTGGCTTCAGATTCAGGAGCAGACGCTGAAGGAATGTTGTCAAGAAACACTTGATGTGCTACTGAGCTTGAGTTTTGTACTTCATCTTCACGAATGCTGGACATGGAGGCTTGAGGCCTGAGACCTTTGCGAAGCCTTCGAAACTTGGGCGACGCTATTGGTGAAGCATTGGTCTACTCCATGTCTTCTTCAGGTGTTTCTTTTGGAGTCTCAAGTACCGGAGTGGCAACAAGAGACGATGGAGTGCGAGGAATGACTTCATGTAGGGGGCTGTTCGGGTGTTGCTCTTCCCAAAATTAATCTTGAGCAATTGGCGTCGTGGGACCGCCAATGCTTATGAGTTCACTGCTCGTGAATGCAGGTGATTGAACTGGTTGGGGTTCAAGTTGAGGAAGGACTTCATCATCACCAACATTGTCATCATGACCAATGTCTTCAGGTGCAGGAGAGTTAGCAGCTGGAATCTCTTCAGTCTGGTGACCCTCTGTGGTAGCAGGCTCATGTATAACTAGACAGCATTCACGGTTGGAGGATGCTGGCAGGGCAAGTGATATGGGTTCAACAACCAGAGGTTCTATGGAGGAGGCGTGAGTCTTTTGTGAAGCCTTTAAAGCTTTAGTCTTCAACTTCTTCTTGGAAGGAGCAGCATCAGAAGCATCGCGATGCTTTCGTTTCTTAGCTTCAGCTTCAGCCTGCCTGGTCTTCTTCTGATCAGAAGCTGCTGATGGGACCTTTGGCTTCGAGCCAGTCATACTAACAGGGAAGATAATGTTGGGTCTCTGCTGCCTTGGGGCTTCAGTATCTTCAGCAGCAGGCTTCTTTTTCTTCTTTAGCTTCTTGGCGGCCAGCTTGGGGTCAATGCCTGGATGACCAAGAGCATTCCTCTTTAAAACTTCATTGTGGGCTTGGACGCATTTCTCAGCATAGTTCTTGAGATGTTCCCTAGAGCCTCTTGCAACTTCACGGCGCTTGGCAAATCCAGCCTTGAGATCTGCGATCATGGTCTTGAAGTTTTGAACTTCTTGAGCACCGAGGCTTGCCATATGCTTCTTGAACAGAGCCTTCTCATGATCAATTTTGTTCTTCTGCTCGATAACCTACTGTGCAACAGTCAATTCTTGAGCAATATATCCTTGAAAGGTCACACTGATATCAATGGGAAACTGGAGATCATCAAGTGAAAGAGATGTATCCTCAAACCATTCATCAATGAAGTTATTTATGATATCAGCGTCAAAGAGAGGCAAATCATTGAAGATTTCTACCTGTTCCTTGATCTTGATTAGCATCTCAAGGGCATCATCAACAAGATCTTCATCCCTGGACAGATCTATTATGTCATCATCATTGCGCAGAATGCTACCTGGAGTGAGCCCTTGACCAGATGGCTTCACTAGCTGCTTAGACCTCTGAGAGATGCGAGAGTGATCCTCAAACTGCACACTGGATTCAGGAGGTATAGTTTTCAAGGGCATCACACCTGAAGCTTTTGGGGCAGTAGTAGTTTTAGAAGCCTTTGACTTCTTCTTGGGCTTCACAGACTTAGGAACAGAGTCAAGTTCCATGTCTTCACCAACATCCTCCACAGTCGCCCTTTGAGCAGCGATGTGGGATAGTAGTCCATCAAGGTCATTGAAGGGGCCAATGCGATTGTCATTGGTGTAACACCCCAAAATTTTTGGTTTGGTTTTTACCAAATTCTTTAATTGATTTAAAGGAGGTTATTTGAAATTTTCCTTTTGAGAGACCCTCCTTCCCAAATTTTTGCTTCTGACAAATCTTTTTGAGCCCTTCTCAATTTTGATTCTGGTCTTGAGGGTCTTTCAACTTATGTTGGTTCAACACAATTACTCTTGGATCATTTTACCATTTCTTTTGTTAAAAAGAATTCTTTTAAATCCTTGGATTTATCCCTCCCTATTCAAAGATGCTCTCTTGCCATGACCTATGTGGGTAACTTTCTTCCAAAACCTTCTTCCCTATCTTGGGTCAAGTTGAGCATCATCACCAGCAAGTTTCAACTTCCTCTAGATTTTATTTCTATTTATTTAAACCACAAAATATTTTTCTGTCATTTATTTGGACCCTAGTGGTTTACAAAGGAACTACTAGATCTCTTTTGAATCCTGGCTCCAAATAAATTCCTAGGGCTAGTCCTTAGTACCCTCAACTCATACCCATCAAGACCTACTGGTCATCAGTTCAAAATTTTCAAAATATGCTTGCTGCAAGTTTGGAGCAGATTTGCTAATTTTGATGAATTTCATTCTTTCTTCTTTCCAAAAATTCTGGGGAAATTCATGCAGCCTCCAGATACATCAAGAGACCCCCTCACCAAGTCCCAGCTCAAGAAAAATCTTCCACATGCATCAAACATTTCATCAAGCACCTTACATGCACTGTTCCTGTTAAGTTTCAGGATTCAGTGTTGATCTTCAGTCGTCGGTGTCGTTTTCTTCAGTCGCCGTCGCCAATCTCGCCAGTGACTCGATTGGCCTCTTGCTCACTGCTCCCTCTTCTTATCCATGCGCCGCATGGTCGGTTGGCTGGACGTGGGCGTCGGTGCTGAGCTGTCCCGTCGTCTCCGGCGAGTGCAGCGGCGACAGTACCGCCCGTGGCGGCCATCAGGGATGAACTCTGCAACACGGCGCCGCTCCGCACCGCCCAAGCCACCGGTGGCCTCCGCGTGTCCATCCTTCCCCCTGAGCGCGCTGCAGAACCGTCGCCGTGGCCTGAGTAGCGCAGAGCGCGCTCTCTGCCGCCGGCGAGCCCGTGAGCGCCGTTCCGTTGAAACAGCGGAGCAGGCCAAATGCAGACGGGCTTAGACGCGGAATGGAGCCAGTGGACCCTCTGAAGATGCTCAGCCACCTAAACCACCAGCCCGACCCCTACCTCGCCGTAATCCCTCGCCGGAGATATTTCGCCCGCGGCACCACCCTCGCCCGCCTATAAATAGGGCTCCAGAGGCGTTGTGAAGCCACCGCGCCCACCTCACCTCACCACAGCCTCGCCAAAACCACTCAGGGGACCTCGGGAGAGTCTTCTTCCCCGACTCCGGCCGCCCCGATCCGCTTCGGGCTCCGGCAAGGTTCGCTCTGGTGAGGGCACCTCCGCTTACCAGACTCGGTCAGCAACCACCTAGTCCACCACCTAGTCTAACCCAAGCATCAATTTGCAGTCAGAGACCCCGTCCGGTGAGATCCATCATCGCCCGACGCCGCCGTCCGCCGTAGAGGAAGTCGCCGTCGTAGTGGGGCCTCCCGTCGATCCCTTCCACCACCCACCGACGCGGAAGAACCTCCTGAACACGCCGGTACCTCCCTCTCTCCCTGCCTCGCAGTGGTTCGCCGCCGGCGATCACCGCAGGTCTCTGGCGCCGGCGAGCTCTGTTCCCCTCTTTTAAACCTGACATGCGGGCCCCCCCTGTCAGCTGTCTCTTTTTATTCGAACCGTTTTCTGAAAACGCCTTCGGGCAAAGTGCGCTTCCCATTCGGTTCGGCGTATTTTCATCCGAAGCGTTTTCTGTTTATACAAACTACCCCCTGGATAGTTTCTGTTTCATTACAGACTAGTCCCTGGGTTTGTTTTCTTTATAACTTTTAAACTAAAAAGGATTTTTAGTTGATTCCTTTTCTGTCATCTTCATAATTCTGCCTAGTTTTTTATCATATTTAATTGAAAAATATTTGGAACACTTTTTGCGCATGCACGTATTTACGTAGTATTCGGTTTCTTTTTATACCGTAGATACCGACGGAGGTGACGGAGCCGCAAACTTCGCCGAACTAGACTCCGACTACTCCGAGCCAGGCAAGCATGTTTGAACCTTTGATATGATGAGTGTTTTTCATGTTTGCTAGTGTGGTTTTCTTAAAGCATGTTTATATAAGCATTTGGTGGATGTTATATTCCATGCACGGTAAGTTGCAAGTGAGCTGCAAATACTTGATGAGATCAGTTGATGAAGAATAGTCTGATCATGTGGTGGCATGATAAGATGAGAGCTGGTATTGTTGGAGCATGCCAGTTCTACATTAACTTTTAACTACGGTGTTGACGTGGGCCAAGTCTCGATCACGTCCTTTTTCCTTGTTGTGCTACCACATGTTTTCTGCAAAGAATACGGTTTAGTATGTTGCAAACCTCTTTCCTGGTACACACCAAATAGAGAGGCCGTGATGAAGGTTCCATGGCCCTGGATTAAAGCTGTCATCCGGTCAGGGGGCATGGGTGTTTCCGGTTGGGACCGAGAGGGGGGCACCCCTTAGAGCGCGCGGTATAAATTTGATCCCATGCTATTCGAGGAGTGGCCTCCCCGCCTCAAGAGTCTTCGTGAACGTTGCCTAGGGTGATTCCTGGCAGCGGAATGTGGAATGGGTGTGTACCGGTTAGATGTGTTTTCTTCTAAAATACCGTGGACGGAACTAGTCCTTGGTGACTACTGAAATCCGTTGGCTGTGGTAAGGTACAAACTCTGCAGAGTCAAAACTATTCGCATAATCAAGTCCTTGGACAAGGACGTTGGTTAGCAGATCCGTGTCAGTCTCAGTGTCAGTCTCTGTAGGATTAATATTTCTGACAAGGGTAAACCCGGTTGATCGTTACCTCTGTGAATGGACTAACCCGTTACTTTTGTGTGCCGAGTATTCCTTAGGACGGTGCTACCTCCAGGAACTACTCAAATTTTTTCCTTGTTTGATATAAGCCCTTTATGCGGTGTTGCCCAGACGCCCGACTGTGGCATTCATGTTATTTACTTTTGATATAAGCCCTTTATGTGATGTCGCTCAGACGTCCGACTGTGGCATTCATGTTATTTACTTTTGACATAAGCCCTTTATGCGGTGTCGCCCAGACGCCCGACTGTGGCATTCATGTTATTTACTTTTGATATAAGCCCTTTATGTGATGTCGCTCAGACGTCCGACTGTGGCATTCATGTTATTTACTTTTGATATAAGCCCTTTATGTGATGTCGCTCAGACGTCCGACTGTGGCATTCTTGTTATTTACCTTTGATATAAGCCCTTTCTGCGGTGTCGCCCTGACGCCCGACTGTGGCATGTTTATTCTATTTTACCTTTCGAGGCGTCGCTCCAGACACCCGATTGGTCTTCCGCTATTTATTTATCTTGCAACACTAATTGAATTACTTACGTGTGCATTATTGCTCTTGTGCATCATGTTTGCATTTGTTATATCTTATGTCCAAACTGTCTTGCGAGTACATTCAAAGTACTCACCTGGCTTGTTGATTTGGCCAGATGTTGACGAAGGCGATCTTCTGGATGAAGAATTCGATAGCGAGTCCGACGCCTAGAGGAGTCCCAGTCAGTCCCTTGCGATCCTGGAGTTGGTCACTTGTATTATATACGCTTCCGCCACCATAATAAAATCATCAAGCCTCACTCCGGCGCTTGATGAGTGTAAGATACTGGAGTCACGCCACCCACACCGCTGAGACATATCCACTACCACCATATCCACGAGTTAGTAGTTATGCCACCATATCCAGTTGTGTCATATCCGCCTCTATGTATAATATTGGCGTGCTTGTAATAAATTGTTGAGCAGCCTCAGCTCAACCCTGTATTATATTTAGCACTTCTGGATTTCTGTATCAAGGATTTGTCTGCCAGTATGGAGGATTTCTCTATACTAGCTTGATGAAAGGGGCGATTTTTCAATAAAGGTTTTATTGGAAAACCGGTCCTGACAACCTTGGTATCAGAGCCAGGCTGACTGTAGGAAGCCACTAGGTGCGCTCGCTAATCGGTTATTAGCGTAATAGGTGCTGTTTTAGCATATTGCAATTGTAGCAATTTTTCTGTTAGTCATCATAAATTTGTGATTTGACTATCTGGAATTTTTGTCTACTTTTGTAGATGGCCGGCCGCGACTGCGAATCACAGGTGTTCGCCAACGTGCCTGAGGGGTTTATCAAACTCCTCGCCTCCATCGTCAAGATCGCGATCGGGCCATCGACTCGTCCAGAGTTCACACTCTACGAGCACAAGATCAGCGACAGCGTGTCTATGCACCAGGCTGCGGTGCAATTCAAGGGAGGGCGTTCTGAATTACGCCGCTTCCGATTTGTTGGGAGGGCCATGCCTACAGAGAAGCATGCCATGCAGATGGCGGCCCGTGAGGCAATAGCACGTCTCCGGGATGCTCTTCCTTCGATGAAGGCTCGTCGCTACCGCTACCTCCCCTGCCACGTGCCGTACACTTGTCACTATGCATTCGCTTGCACTAGGGGAGAACGAGATGATGCTATTGAGATGCTTGTTGAGTATCTCAAGGCTCTTGAGGCAGCTTTTGATAACCTCGTGGACGACTTGGTGGCTGCCCGTATGGATTCAGTTCAGGGCTGTGTTGCCAACAGGAGGGAGCTGCTTCATACAGCACCACCACTGTCATACATCTTGTCCTCATCATCCTATGCACCTGCCATCCGAGCCACCGCTCGCCGCCTACCTACCACTGAGGAGTTTGACCAAGTCATTGCTCCTACCCAAGTTCGTGCTGCACTGCCTACCACTCCCATTTCAACCGCACGACCTAGTACCCCGCGCCTGGAGCCTATTAGTGAGGAAGAAGTTGAGTCCCCAGCAGCACTGGGGCTTACCCTCGGCAGGCCGAAGGAAGTATTTACCATCTCCGACTGAGTGCGCCGAGCAGCCGTGCGATGTACCTGCTTGTATGATATGTTTTATATGTACATAGGCTTGGTGAGAAGTAGTTTGTGTGCGCATCATGTAGGGACTGGGAGTAGTGCACTAGCCTAAATAACAGGTCAGGAATGTGTACACACATCCTGAGTGAAGTATTGTATAATTATGGCTTGCTTGTAAGATACTGAGCGGTCCTTCTCCTTGCGCAATCAAGTGTTTTCTTGAAAAATCTTGGAATTTTAAAATTTCTGCCTTCGTAATATTAATTGTTTTTACTACTCGTTTTTTTTTCTCATGAGTTCTGCAAAATACCCCAGAGTGGAAAATGCATCGTCCCTGGACTCGTTCCATGCGAAGCCCTCCGGAAGAAAATAATGGTACCCAGGCAAGTAACGATTTCACACAGGGGCAGTCAAGTCAGCAAAACAGTGAAGCAGCACTTTCTCAAGTATGCCGCCTTTATGAGCAAAGCCAGCAGCAACATCAAGAAATGATGAACCATATTATCAACATGAGGAATCACCGTGAACCATACCAGCAGCATTCCAAGTTGGCTGAACTACAAAAGACGCGTCCCCCGACGTTCTCCCACACGGATAAACCCCTTGAGGCTGATGACTGGCTTCGAGACATTGAGAGGAAATTAATTATCGCACAATGTTCAGACCGTGAGAAAGTACTTTATGCACCTCACTACCTTACCGGAGCAGCTACATCGTGGTGGGAAAATTTTCTACATATGCACCCCAATGAAAACAACATCACCTGGGAGGAGTTTAAGGAAAATTTTCGTGGGGCGCACATTCCCAGAAGTATTATGAAGATCAAAAAAAGGGAGTTTGATGACCTCAAGCAGAGAAGCATGTCAGTAACTGAGTACAACAGTCAGTTTACTCAACTATCTCGCTACGCCAACGAAGAACATATGACTGAGAATAAAAAGATGGAAAAATTTCTGGACGGCCTGGCACCAGCACTTAAATGCCAACTGGTCGTGCACACCTTTCCGGATTTCAAAACACTTGTGGACAAAGCTATTACCTTGGAGAATGAACGCCGTAGCTTGGAGGATTTTCGCAAGCGCAAGCGGGACAAGACTTCTCAATCTCGCGACAACCGGAACAAGATTGATTCTCGGAAAAGTGGGGCGAACAAATCCGCAACCAATGTTCCCCGCTCAAACAAGAATTTTCATGCAAGGGATAAAGATTTTACGTATCACCCGGGGGTTACTTGCTTCGCTTGTGGAGAGGAAGGACACTATGCCAAGCAATGCCCAAAGCCAAGAAACTCGGCCCCCAAGACAAATAATGGTGGAAATAATTCAGCCCCCAAGCGTAACAACTTCAATCCCAGCAACAATCACAAGAAGGGTCACGTGAACCTTGTGACCAAGGAAGAAGCGCAGAATGCTCCGGATATCGTACTCGGTACGTTTCCTGTCAACACAATACCTGCCACGGTTTTGTTTGATTCTGGAGCTTCTCATTCATTCATTTCAAAGAAATTTGCTTTACAACATAATTTTTCAATTCTCCCCTTGGAAAATTCTATGACCATCAAGTCCCCCGGGATTAAGCAAATCACCCAGAGTTATTGCCAAGGTGTGATCATTGAGCTCGAGGGATTAAAGTTTCAAGCAAACCTCATTGTGTTGGAAAACAAGGGATTGGATGTTATCCTAGGAATGGACTGGTTAACTACCAACAAGGGATTTATCGACTGTTTCAATCGAACTGTGATCCTCACTCATCACCAAGGGAAGACGATAAAAATTACAGCTCAAGTAAGACCAGTATCATTACGACCAAGATTGAACAAGGTGGATATTTCAGATTTAAAGGAAGTTCCAGTGGTATGTGAGTTTCCTGATGTATTTCCTGAAGAGCTACCAGGCATGCCACCAGATCGAGAAATAGAATTCACTATTGAACTAGCACCTGGAACCACTCCCATTTACAAGAAACCTTATAGGATGGCACCTTCCGAGTTGGTAGAATTGAAGAAGCAAATAAAGGAATTACTGGACAAAGGATTTATCCGGGCCAGCTCCTCACCTTGGGGTTCGCCAGTATTATTTGCCAAGAAAAAGGATGGGACACTGAGATTATGTATAAACTATCGAGCACTCAACATGGTTACCATCAAAAACAAATATCCGCTGCCACGGATCAATGATTTATTTGACCAACTTGCACAAGCCAAGGTCTTCTCAAAGATTGATTTAAGGTCGGGATATCATCAGTTAAAAGTACGGGCAGAAGATATCCCTAAAACAGCATTCACTTCCAGATACGGATTATATGAATTTACAGTAATGCCGTTCGGACTGACAAACGCCCCCGCATACTTTGTTCACCTCATGAACAAAGTGTTCATGAAATTTATGGACAAATTTGTTGTGGTGTTCATTGATGATATTTTGGTATATTCTAAAACACCAGAAGAACATGCTGAACATCTCAGAATTGTGCTGGGAGAATTAAGGAAGCATCAATTGTACGCCAAATTCAGTAAGTGTGAATTTTGGCTGAAACAGGTTGGTTTTCTGGGCCACGTATTAACCCAAGAAGGTGTTGCCGTAGACCCAGAAAAAGTCAAGGCTGTACTCGACTGGAAACCACCAGCCAACGTAACCGACGTACGAAGCTTTCTGGGAATGGCTGGATATTACAGAAGATTTATTGAAGGATTCTCCACCATAGCAAAGCCTATGACACAGCTACTCAAGAAGGATAAGAAATTTGTGTGGACTGAGGATTGCGAGAAAAGTTTCCAAGAACTCAAAAAGAGATTAACCACAGCACCAGTATTGGTCGTACCAGACATACACAAAATTTTTGAAGTATATTGCGACGCGTCCCGGAAAGGCCTCGGATGCGTATTAATGCAAGAAGGCAAAGTAGTCGCATATGCTTCCAGGCAACTGCGAAAGCATGAAGAAAACTATCCCACTCATGACTTGGAGTTAGCGGCAGTTATTCATGCACTCAAAGAATGGAGGCACTTTTTGCTTGGAAATCGTTGTGAAATATATACAGACCATAAAAGCCTCCAATATATTTTCACACAACCAGAACTCAATTTGCAACAACGACGCTGGTTGGAACTAGTAAAAGACTATGATGTTGGCATTCACTACCATCCAGGAAAGGCAAATGTAGTGGCAGATGCTCTCAGCCGTAATCCAAGCTCCAGCAACGACAGTTCACAAAACTTGAGACCAGAATTTCAAAGGGAGTTTGCCAAACTCAACATGGTGTTGGTCACTGAAGGCTCTATATCAAATTTAGAAATACACCCCACCCTAATGGAACAAATTAAGAAAGCCCAGCATGGACACCCCAGCATCGAAGGCATAAAAAGAAAAGTAAGTCTGGGCAAAGCCTCAGAATTCGTCATAGACAATGAAGGGATATTATGGTACGGAGACAGGCTTTGCGTGCCAAATATAGAAGACCTCAAACAACAAATTTTGACCGAAGGCCATACCGCTCCATATTCCATCCACCCTGGAGGAACAAAAATGTACAAGGACATTCAGGAAAGATTTTGGTGGCACGGTATGAAGAGGGATATAGCCACATTCATTGCCTGTTGTGATTCATGTCAGCGCATTAAAGCCGAGCACCAAAAACCAGCAGGACTATTACAGCCAAACAAGATACCTGAATGGAAATGGGATGAGGTTGGAATGGATTTTATTGTTGGACTACCTCAATCACGACACGGAAATGATGCCATATGGGTCATCACCGATAGGTTGACCAAGGTGGCACATTTTATTCCGGTAAAGACAACCCACACCACACAGAAGCTTGCCAAGCTTTATCTCTCCCGTATTGTTTCTCTACATGGAGTTCCAAGGACCATAATATCCGACAGAGGCACTCAATTCGTCTCTAGATTTTGGGATCATTTGCAACAAGCTCTGGGAACCCAACTAGTATTCAGCACGGCATACCATCCCCAGACTGGAGGACAGACCGAACGTGTGAACCAAATTTTAGAGGACATGCTGAGAGCATGTGTTCTCACTTATGGAACCAGCTGGGAAGAAAGCTTACCATATGCCGAGTTCGCATACAACAACAGTTACCAATCCAGTCTACAGATGGCACCTTTTGAAGCTTTGTATGGGCGAAGATGCCGTACCCCATTAAATTGGTCAGAGACAGGAGACAGCCGTATCTTCGGCCCAGACATGCTCAAAGAAGCTGAGGAGAAGGTTAAATTAATCAGGGATCGACTCAAGACAGCCCAGAGCCGACAAAAGAGTTATTATGACCAGAAACATCGTGAAGTCAGTTTTGAACCCGGTGACTATGTGTATCTAAGAGTATCCCCTATGAGGGGCCTGCAGCGATTCAAAATTAAGGGAAAGCTAGCACCACGTTTTATTGGACCTTTCCGTGTGACTGCACGAAGAGGCACAGTAGCCTACCAGCTAGACCTACCCAAAGAACTATCTGACGTCCATGACGTGTTCCACATATCACAATTGAGGAAGTGTGTAAGCAACCCAGAAAAGCGTGTATCTCATGAGAACATTGACGTGCAACCGGACCTCACCTACAGGGAACGTCCAGTAAAAATATTGGAGGAGTCTGAAAGGAGGACCCGTCAGAAGACAATTAAATTCTTCAAGGTTCAGTGGAGCAACCACACCGAAGATGAAGCAACTTGGGAGAGAGAGGATTTTCTTCGAACAGAGTACCCACACCTATTTGAGGATCAGCCGGAATCTCAGGGACGAGATTTTTCCTAAGGGGGTGGGTGTTGTAACACCCCAAAATTTTTGGTTTGGTTTTTACCAAATTCTTTAATTGATTTAAAGGAGGTTATTTGAAATTTTCCTTTTGAGAGACCCTCCTTCCCAAATTTTTGCTTCTGACAAATCTTTTTGAGCCCTTCTCAATTTTGATTCTGGTCTTGAGGGTCTTTCAACTTATGTTGGTTCAACACAATTACTCTTGGATCATTTTACCATTTCTTTTGTTAAAAAGAATTCTTTTAAATCCTTGGATTTATCCCTCCCTATTCAAAGATGCTCTCTTGCCATGACCTATGTGGGTAACTTTCTTCCAAAACCTTCTTCCCTATCTTGGGTCAAGTTGAGCATCATCTCCAGCAAGTTTCAACTTCCTCTAGATTTTATTTCTATTTATTTAAACCACAAAATATTTTTCTGTCATTTATTTGGACCCTAGTGGTTTACAAAGGAACTACTAGATCTCTTTTGAATCCTGGCTCCAAATAAATTCCTAGGGCTAGTCCTTAGTACCCTCAACTCATACCCATCAAGACCTACTGGTCATCAGTTCAAAATTTTCAAAATATGCTTGCTGCAAGTTTGGAGCAGATTTGCTAATTTTGATGAATTTCATTCTTTCTTCTTTCCAAAAAATTCTGGGGAAATTCATGCAGCCTCCAGATACATCAAGAGACCCCCTCACCAAGTCCCAGCTCAAGAAAAATCTTCCACATGCATCAAACATTTCATCAAGCACCTTACATGCACTGTTCCTGTTAAGTTTCAGGATTCAGTGTTGATCTTCAGTCGTCGGTGTCGTTTTCTTCAGTCGCCGTCGCCAATCTCGCCAGTGACTCGCTTGGCCTCTTGCTCACTGCTCCCTCTTCTTATCCATGCGCCGCATGGTCGGTTGGCTGGACGTGGGCGTCGGTGCTGAGCTGTCCCGTCGTCTCCGGCGAGTGCAGCGGCGACAGTACCGCCCGTGGCGGCCATCAGGGATGAACTCTGCAACACGGCGCCGCTCCGCACCGCCCAAACCACCGGTGGCCTCCGCGTGTCCATCCTCCCCCCTGAGCGCGCTGCAGAACCGTCGCCCTGGCCTGAGTAGCGCAGAGCGCGCTCTCTGCCGCCGGCGAGCCCGTGAGCGCCGTTCCGTTGAAACAGCGGAGCAGGCCAAATGCAGACGGGCTTAGACGCGGAATGGAGCCAGTGGACCCTCTGAAGATGCTCAGCCACCTAAACCACCAGCCCGACCCCTACCTCGCCGTAATCCCTCGCCGGAGATATTTCGCCCGCGGCACCACCCTCGCCCGCCTATAAATAGGGCTCCAGAGGCGTTGTGAAGCCACCGCGCCCACCTCACCTCACCACAGCCTCGCCAAAACCACTCAGGGGACCTCGGGAGAGTCTTCTTCCCCGACTCCGGCCGTCCCGATCCGCTTCGGGCTCCGGCAAGGTTCGCTCTGGTGAGGGCACCTCCGCTTACCAGACTCGGTCAGCAACCACCTAGTCCACCACCTAGTCTAACCCAAGCATCAATTTGCAGTCAGAGACCCCGTCCGGTGAGATCCATCATCGCCCGACGCCGCCGTCCGCCGTAGAGGAAGTCGCCGTCGTAGTGGGGCCTCCCGTCGATCCCTTCCACCACCCACCGACGCGGAAGAACCTCCTGAACACGCCGGTACCTCCCTCTCTCCCTGCCTCGCAGTGGTTCGCCGCCGGCGATCACCGCAGGTCTCTGGCGCCGGCGAGCTCTGTTCCCCTCTTTTAAACCTGACATGCGGGCCCCCCCTGTCAGCTGTCTCTTTTTATTCGAACTGTTTTCTGAAAACGCCTTCGGGCAAAGTGCGCTTCCCATTCGGTTCGGCGTATTTTCATCCGAAGCATTTTCTGTTTATACAAACTACCCCCTGGATAGTTTCTGTTTCATTACAGACTAGTCCCTGGGTTTGTTTTCTTTATAACTTTTAAACTAAAAAGGATTTTTAGTTGATTCCTTTTCTGTCATCTTCATAATTCTGCCTAGTTTTTTATCATATTTAATTGAAAAATATTTGGAACACTTTTTGCGCATGCACGTATTTACGTAGTATTCGGTTTCTTTTTATACCGTAGATACCGACGGAGGTGACGGAGCCGCAAACTTCGCCGAACTAGACTCCGACTACTCCGAGCCAGGCAAGCATGTTTGAACCTTTGATATGATGAGTGTTTTTCATGTTTGCTAGTGTGGTTTTCTTAAAGCATGTTTATATAAGCATTTGGTGGATGTTATATTCCATGCACGGTAAGTTGCAAGTGAGCTGCAAATACTTGATGAGATCAGTTGATGAAGAATAGTCTGATCATGTGGTGGCATGATAAGATGAGAGCTGGTATTGTTGGAGCATGCCAGTTCTACATTAACTTTTAACTACGGTGTTGACGTGGGCCAAGTCTCGATCACGTCCTTTTTCCTTGTTGTGCTACCACATGTTTTCTGCAAAGAATACGGTTTAGTATGTTGCAAACCTCTTTCCTGGTACACACCAAATAGAGAGGCCGTGATGAAGGTTCCATGGCCCTGGATTAAAGCTGTCATCCGGTCAGGGGGCATGGGTGTTTCCGGTTGGGACCGAGAGGGGGGCACCCCTTAGAGCGCGCGGTATAAATTTGATCCCATGCTATTCGAGGAGTGGCCTCCCCGCCTCAAGAGTCTTCGTGAACGTTGCCTAGGGTGATTCCTGGCAGCGGAATGTGGAATGGGTGTGTACCGGTTAGATGTGTTTTCTTCTAAAATACCGTGGACGGAACTAGTCCTTGGTGACTACTGAAATCCGTTGGCTGTGGTAAGGTACAAACTCTGCAGAGTCAAAACTATTCGCATAATCAAGTCCTTGGACAAGGACGTTGGTTAGCAGATCCGTGTCAGTCTCAGTGTCAGTCTCTGTAGGATTAATATTTCTGACAAGGGTAAACCCGGTTGATCGTTACCTCTGTGAATGGACTAACCCGTTACTTTTGTGTGCCGAGTATTCCTTAGGACGGTGCTACCTTCAGGAACTACTCAAAATTTTTCCTTGTTTGATATAAGCCCTTTATGCGGTGTCGCCCAGACGCCCGACTGTGGCATTCATGTTATTTACTTTTGATATAAGCCCTTTATGTGATGTCGCTCAGACGTCCGACTGTGGCATTCATGTTATTTACTTTTGATATAAGCCCTTTATGTGATGTCGCTCAGACGTCCGACTGTGGCATTCATGTTATTTACTTTTGATATAAGCCCTTTATGTGATGTCGCTCAGACGTCCGACTGTGGCATTCTTGTTATTTACCTTTGATATAAGCCCTTTCTGCGGTGTCGCCCTGACGCCCGACTGTGGCATGTTTATTCTATTTTACCTTTCGAGGCGTCGCTCCAGACACCCGATTGGTCTTCCGCTATTTATTTATCTTGCAACACTAATTGAATTACTTACGTGTGCATTATTGCTCTTGTGCATCATGTTCGCATTTGTTATATCTTATGTCCAAACTGTCTTGCGAGTACATTCAAAGTACTCACCTGGCTTGTTGATTTGGCCAGATGTTGACGAAGGCGATCTTCTGGATGAAGAATTCGATAGCGAGTCCGACGCCTAGAGGAGTCCCAGTCAGTCCCTTGCGATCCTGGAGTTGGTCACTTGTATTATATACGCTTCCGCCACCATAATAAAATCATCAAGCCTCACTCCGGCGCTTGATGAGTGTAAGATACTGGAGTCACGCCACCCACACCGCTGTGACATATCCACTACCACCATATCCACGAGTTAGTAGTTATGCCACCATATCCAGTTGTGTCATATCCGCCTCTATGTATAATATTGGCGTGCTTGTAATAAATTGTTGAGCAGCCTTAGCTCAACCCTGTATTATATTTAGCACTTCTGGATTTCTGTATCAAGGATTTGTCTGCCAGTATGGAGGATTTCTCTATACTAGCTTGATGAAAGGGGCGATTTTTCAATAAAGGTTTTATTGGAAAACCGGTCCTGACAATTGGCTTCACGTGTTCCATCAGAACAAGGCCGAGATGGACCAGTATTGAAGTTAATTCCAAATTCTTTCCTGTTTTGGGTTGCCGAGTTCTTGGCAAACTTGTAATTTTCTTAGAATAATTCATCATCACGACACCATCGAAGACTAGATGGGTCAGCATTTGAAGGCATTGGTCTTCTGTCCATGCAAGGATAGAAGTTCTTGGCAATGGCTTCAGACATAGTCTTGGGTTGAAGCTTCTAGTAGACAATATCACCCCATGGAGGGCGAATGGCGTTCTTGGTAGCATACTCAGGAGTCACAAATATGTACAGAAACCATTGTTCTGCCCAATATCTTCGTATCCATTGGATTCGAGATTTGCTTTCTCCATATGTTTCTTCTGGGTCAGACTTGTACATCGTGAATAGATCTTGAGGTAGATCTTTGGCAGTGTCGGTACGTCTCTGTCTGGCACCTTTCTTGGACTGTTTCTCAGAAGCCATTGGACTTAGACAGAAGGGCTTCACAAAGCAGTTTGTCTTCCAACGACTGGTCAGACATGAACTGGCTTCAGGAGACTTAATGTGACGATGTAAGAATTCTGCAAATGAATGCATACTATGAGAACCAAGGGGTTCTCCCACGGACATGTACCTGTGACAGCATTAGAGATGCGAGGGAAGGGGAAGAGGTCATATGCATTCTCAGAAGATTTTGAAGATAAAAATAATTTGAAGAGATTGACCTCATAGTGCGAAGATATTCACTTATATGTAGTGAGTTGGTTCCAGATATGTACGAATCCAAGAATAGGTACAAGTGAGGAATCTAACTAGCAGTGAGGCATAAGTGAATATACTTGCATGATATGAGAGAAAGATACAGAAAGAAATAGCTTTGAGATGGACAAAAACCACCTGTGGTGAAGTTACATGGTTTCAATGGATCGAAACGACGGTAAAAAGAGAGATACAAGTGAGGAATCTAACTAGCAGTGAGGCATAAGTGAATATACTTGCATGATATGAGAGAAAGATATAGAAAGAAATCGCTTTGAGATGGACAGAAACCACTTGTGGTGAAGTTACATGGTTTCAATGGATCAAAATGACGGTGAAAAGAGAGATCTAGTTACCGCACTTAAGAACTGCTAGATGGGACGAGATGGATGCTGAGTAGATCAATCTTCCGTGCCCAAACTTGGTGGCGGAAGACACCTACGGCGGCGGTGGAGAGACGGGGTCCACGACCGGCGGGAAGACGGCGTCGAAGAAGTCGCGGCATCTAAGCGCTTCGTCTCCAGCGTCGACTGGAGCTAGCGGAGGCGCTAGGGTTGAGCGAGATGGTGAGAGGTGGGAGAAGAAATTATGACCGCGAGGGTGGAGTGTTTATAAGGAGAGATGGCGGCGTAGTGCAATTACGCAGGTGCCCCTGGCGGTTCACATCTGAACGACATGTTGCTAACATGCAACTTATGGAGAGTTGAGCCACGAGCCCACGCACACCTGGTTTGTCGGATGGATGTTTCGGTTTCTCCAGTTTTCGGGCAAAAAGGACAAGGCATTGAAAACAGATTTAAATGGGTGTCTCTATATCTTCATCTGACAAAGACACAGTGAATACATTTGAAACGTGTCAACAGAATGCATATGAAGAGATAGAGAGAGTTTGGAGAGATAAGCATAGAGAGGGTTAGGGTCCGATCACATTCACTTAGATCCAAAAAGTTTGAAGACATAGCTATAAGTGAATGTTTTATAGGACAAAACACCTATATAGATATATCAGAGAAACCAAACAAATCAACATTGAGAAGATAAGTCTTGAAGACAAACTATGTTGAAGACAAACCAAGTAAGAGAATAATACAGTCATGACGCCAAATGAAAAACTTCAAGAAAGTTTGGTGGTGGCGTTACCCACCGTATAGGAAGTACTAGACCAGGACACGGCGTAAAATTATCGTGGCACGAAAGAGTCGAATTCCACATTAATGTATTCACACTCAGAGTGTATGTCTTCATGAATTGAAGACATACGTTACTTCGTGTGTTGCACATCTAAGTCATCAAAATGCATAAGAGTTAGGATGTGTGTCCAATCACATGACATTTGAGGATTCTAGGATATTTAGCTCACACCGCAGCTTGCAAAACCTTTTCTCATCCAAGGGCTTAGTGAAGATATCTGTTAGTTGGTCATCGGTGTTGACATGTATGATTTCGATGTCCTTTTTGATCACATGATCCCTAAGAAAGTGCTGACGAGTCTCAATGTGCTTTGTCTTCGAGTGCTGAACAGGATTGTGAGAAATCTTGATGGCGCTCTCATTATCACAGAAGAGAGGCACCTTCACCATATTGATGCCATAGTCCTTAAGAGTTTTCTTCATCTAGAGAAGCTGAGCGCAACAAGATCCAGGAGCAATTTATTCAGCTTCAGCTGTGGAGAGAGAGACTGAGTCTGCTTCTTTGAAGACCAACTGCCAAGAGATCGTCCAAGAAAATGACATGTCCCTGATGTGGACTTGCGATCAACCTTGTCACCAGCATAGTCAGCATCAGAGAATCCAACAAGATCAAATATAGAGCCCTTGGGATACCATAATGCTAGTGTTGGGGTGTGAGCCAAGTATTGGAGAATTCGCTTCACAGCGAGGTGATGCGATTCCTTTGGTGCCGCTTGGAATCGGGCACACATGCAAAAGCTAAGCATTATATCAGGCCTAGATGCACATAAGTAGAGTAAAGAACCAATCATGGAGAGGTATACCTTTTGATGGAACTCTTTACCATTGGTGTCGGGGAATTGCCACGGCAGATGTCCTAGGGGAAGGACTTAATTGTGGAACCATTGCGACGTAGTTAGCTTAAAGGGGTTAAAGTGGTGCAAAGGACACAAGGAGTTTATACTGGTTCGGCCCCTTGCGGTGAAGGTAAAAGCCTAATCCAGTTTAGGTGGTATTGCTAGGGTTTCGATTACTAGGGAGCGAATACGCTAGCCTATCTTTCTGTCTATTGTTTCTTGCCCTAAGCCACTGCCGGGTCGCCCCCTTATATACACGGGTTGACGCCCTGCGGCTTACACAGTCCTGGCCGGCTCATACAAACATGTCTGGCCCGTGGACTTATCTTACATGCCTTACGATACAAGTCACATATACATGGCGGTTTACACTTATGGACTTTAAGCCGCTTTTGGGTTTTGGGCCCTTTTAACAAGCCTATGAACCGCCATCTTCAACATTTATGGGCTTGGCCCATGAATCGCCATTGGGATAACCCGACCCCTCCTGAGCAGGTCATATACAATAGTCATATCCCCAACATTAGGCCCTAGGTTGATTTGAACTTGTTCATGTCAATCTTCAATACTTAGAAAAAATCCTTGTTCATCTTCTTGTGAGATATTGTAGCCCGCCATGATGTCATTCCCTGAGATTGCGGTAACCCACCATGGCGACACCTGTCATTAATATAACATATGGGCCAAATCTTCAACAAATCTCCTCATTTTAATGAACCTCCTAAAATTGAGGTGCTCGCGCCATCACATTTCCATTTTTGCCTCCTCGATACTCGCGCATGCCACTTATCCTTCCAGCCTTATAAATAGGGCTACAGGTCCCTTTTCAGTCTCCCCCTTTGCCTTATCAACTTCGTCTTCTTCCCTGCAACGCTCCAGCGTGCTCGAGCTCCGATGCTGTCGATCTTCATCCACTGCATCAACTCCGGCCGCTGCATCGCCCTGAACAAACCAGAACATCGTGGTGCCCCTCCGCTGTTCATCAACGTCGGTAAGCATTCACATTTCCTCTTAATATATCTGCCTTAGGGTTTCCCTGTTCGTCGGTTTTCATCACCACTCCTCCTTCTCTTCCTAGATCGCATAGCTTTGATCTGAAAACAACACAGATCTTGTGCGGTAGTAGTTTTAGCACTTGTTTAATATCAGAATATATCCTCATTGCAACAGATCTCATCTGGGCATTCCCACTTTCCTGCTACCGCCACCTTAGGTTTAGATTTTACTTTATTTCTCTGAACTGCTGCAGATCCAATCTTGTAGCTTCAATCTATGAAACATGTTTGTCCCAACACTTAGTAAAATGTGCTTCTGTCAGATCTTGAATACCAGTGCTCGCCATGGCGGCTTATATCGCCGGCATATAATTATCCATATATCATTAGGCCCCATTTAAGCAGCCATTCTTAATATATACCATAGATTTTTATTTCCGACTTAATGAATCAATTTGAACCGGCAATTTTTTTCTTTACTTTAGGCTTCTCTCTTCGCAATGCCGCCAAAGAGAGTCACTTCATGTAATTGGGTTCCCTCCGTTGTCACTGAGGATATGCTCAAAGACTTTGTCGAAATCGGGTACTTGCTAGAAAAAACTGTCATGCATTATCGCGCCCCTAATCCAGGCGAAGAAAGACCTTGGCCAAAGGATGACGAAGTCATTGTTTTTACTGATCACATGAATCGGGGCTTCTCACCGCCCGGTTCTAAGTTTTTCCGAGACGTTCTGCATTTCTTTCAACTCCATCCTCAAGGCATCAGACCCAATTCCATGTCAAACATCTGCAACTTCCAAGTCTTCTGCGAAGAATACCTTCAAGAGGAGCCCAATGTCGAGCTCTTTAGGGAATATTTTTATTTAAACCACCAAAACGAGTTTACGAACGGACCCAGCTTGGAATTGTCAGAATTTCAATTCAACGGAGAAGAGATGCCATCTTCCCCTATGCTCGCTTGCCGAGTCACCCCAAGGATTGGAATCAGACATGGTTTTACTACAAAGATACCTCTCCGGCTGATGAAAGTCCATTGGCGGGTTATCATGTCCAACGTCTTGACCCGAAGTATCTACTTCATGAAAAGCTTATCGCTGCTGAACATAAAAAGCTTGCCCCCACTAATGCGAAGGTCAAGGCTCTGCTCGGAAATGGGTTAACTGGTATTGACTTGGTTCGGTGCTGGGTTTCTTGGCGAATCATACCCTTGAGTCGTCGACCTGGCTTAATGTGTACTTACACGGGTGGTACAAAGGATGCATTACGCCATAGCCCCTTGTGTTTGACTGATGAGACAATCACTGAAATGACAAATACCCTTCTGCATGAAGGCCTGGGAGACTGCGGCAAAGTAGGTCTGAACCCTTTATGAAAACTTAACCCGCCACCAGATGTGAGTCTCTAACTTACTTTACTTTTACCTCATCATTCGAATATTCTATTAACTTAACTTTGCCGACTTTCACAGGCTGAATCCGATTTCTGGAAGAAAAAATATGACCATGAAGCTGCCAAAAAGGCCAGGACCACAAAGAAAGCCGCCAAGAAGACAAACAAGAAACCAAGTGCTTATGATATGTTTGAACTAAACGACAACTCTGAGTCGGAGGTAGCCCTTGATTCCCTTGGCTCCATTTTCAATTATCTTATTGACACTGATTATTATCAGGATGACACGGGGGCCAGCCAGGCAGTTGAAGAAGAGGTAACTATTATTTCCTCCGGCTCAGCACCTTTGCCAAGACAGAAAATTCGACGAGTAACCCGAAAAGTAATCTTTTCACACCACTTAGCTCATTTGGATCCTCACTTTCTTTATAAGCAACATCACGAGAACCGGCGACAGACTCAGAACAGCGGAGGTGAAGAATGGTCCTCCAGCTTATAGAATACTCCAGTTCGACGGAAACGCCAAAACGAGGTCCTTCCACACTTAAACTCTTTTTATCCGCTGGCGGGTCTTATTTGCCAGCCACTTAATTCTTCCGATTCAAACTACCACGAGGTTTCTCGCTCTTCCTCCGGCGACTCATCACAGACCCAACTGCCGGCTTTCAAAACTGCCCTCGGTAACAACAATTACCTTTTATTCTGAATCTCCTTATGCTTTTATAATTGTACTGACTTGTCATAACCCATATAGTGGCCAAGCAAAGCCTATTAAGAAGGCAAAAGTGATGCTGTCGGCTGAAAATCCTAAAGTCATTGAACCAGAGCAGCAAGTCCCAGCATCAGATGCTTCTGAAAAACAACCAGAAGAACTTGCCCATGATGTTCCGCCTGAAATTCCTGATCTCTCCCTTGACCACATAAATATCAACTCCTTGAACATTGAATCATCAAGCCCACTTAAACCGTCAAAAGAGCATAGTGAATATGTGATGATCACTGGCACCGGCTTTAAAGAACCGGGAAATCCAACTATTCTGGCTAAGTAATCTGCCAAACAAGAGGTCATTGAAAGGCGGAAAGTGAGGTTTGATGTCACCCACTATGCACAATTGAGTAGTACTGAGATACTTTCTGGCTACCTCAATCAAGTACATACCAGCCGTGATCTTGAAGTTGATATGGTGAAGCAGATGCACCAAAAATTTGAGGTATGTATTCCTTCATGAATAAGTTATGTACTTCCTGCCAGCCCCCAAGTCTACTGGGTATGATAAAATTGAGTATGTTGTAGACTATAGAATAAGCATGAGCATCTTTAGTAAAATCCTTCCAAGGTTGGCTTTCACCATTATAGCTAAAGCAGATTTGAACTAATATTGCATCCGTAGTCCCCAAGGGCTGGCTTAATCAGCATGAATGAGTCAGTGTTGTTCACCATTGTTTATAAACAGACCTTACCTGTATAGCCCCCATAAACCGGTTGTGATTGTTTACGGCACCACCGGGTTAGCATAAAGAAGTAAGAAGACGCAAATGATATGCATTAGCCCCCAAGTTCCAATTATTCTTGCATGCAAAGTGCTTGGGACTTATTTATATGAGCCACTATATGAAGAATGTTTCAGCATGCATTAGCCCCCAAGTGCCAAGTGTTGTTGCTTGCAAAAGGCTTGGGACTTATATTCCTGTAACCCGGATATGAATGTATTTGCAACTCTATGTTTGTACAGAATACCACTTTTGAACTTAAATCACAATTGGCTGATACAAAGACCCGGCTCAAGAATCAAGAATCTGAGACCCAGAAAGCTGAGTCAAAATTCTGATTTAGCGTGGCTGAAACGGAAAAACTGGGGACCCGTATTGAGGCAGAGAAAAACGCTTGGGATGAAGAAAGGACTGCTTTGATGCAGCGAGCTGAACAAGCGGAGGAGGCTCTTCAAGAGGTGACCGCTGAGCTCACCAGTTTCAAACACCGTGTATCCCAGATGGTTTCTGCTATCTTTAGTGAGTCGCCTTGCTAATCATCAAAAGTTAATATTTCCTTTGATAGTATAAACCACCTCTAACCAATCTATGATTTACGCAGGTCGTAGGATTAGCAAATTTAACCAAGATATGCTTGTGAAACTCAAGGCTGTTTGCACAGTTATTGAGCAGCTATACACTGGAGCTCAGCATGCACTGGCCACAATTTCTCCGACCAGTCAAGCACCTACTCTCTTGATAGATGTCTTGAAAAAACTTTCTATGCTGCCTACTAGGACGGATGAGATGAAGTGGTCGTCTGCAAGAGCCGGTGCCTTGACAGCTTTGAGCCGGGCCAAGGCATGGTTACCAGAACTAGACCCGTCTGATGTAGCCACTAGACACCCAAGCTTGAAAGAAGACGACACTGCATTTGATCAAAAGGACTCTGCTGCCTGTGTGAAAGAAATACGTCCTCTGGCCAGCCTGATTGAAAATGAAACGGATCTGTCAAAATATCACCCGGTTTACCGCATCGAGAATCAGAAGCTACGCAGTGCGGCTTATAAAGTGATGGATTTAATCCCTCCAATCCGTAAGCATACTTTCGCCCCTGAAGTTGACCTGTCCGAACTTATAGACGATGAAGCTGAATTTCAAGCCCTGTCTGGCATCGATTGGTCATCGCCAAACTTTCAGATGGCGGAGGAGGACGAAGAACCGGAGAAGGATGATCTAGAAGCCTCAAGTCAGCAAGGCCGAGAAGAGTGAGCCGCCGGGCGGGTTATATATTTGATCCTTTGAAAACACTTGAACTTGTTTGGCTCACGGAGTCATGTAATAGGGTAGTGAAACTTTAATCTGCCGTGCTATCGTGCACGGTTCTATTTTGCGCAATACTGTTGATCCGCTAGTTTAAGAAATTATCACTTTATGCTTATGATAGCATTGATTTATGCAGATCAGATTGATCATTACCATGCACACAAACAGATAACAAGCGCCCTGGCGGTTTACCACAGGGCGGGTCATGATACCCAATTGACACCACTAGGGACAGATAGTCCATAACTAGGGCCGGTCTAACCACAATGTTGTCGGGACCCTGATCCTAAGTCACACCGATCTAGCATGTGACACATCATATCACTTTGTGACCTCACACACAGTATCCCCGCGGCCCCGATCCTAAGTCACACCGATCTAGCATGTAACACATCATATCACCTTGCGACCTCACGCACGGTATCCCCACGGGTGCCACCTTACCTGGCCCGGGACAGTTTGCGCATTTTGGCTCACGTATATGATAGTGTCGTTAGCATCCATATGACAGAGAACCCGGGCCGACATGACTAGTTATAAACCAAAAGTGGCGGTAAATTACAAGGACATGCATACATGACCCAACAATGAACGTGTAGGTCAGCAGTGAGTGTTGCCGGGCTGTAACAAGCTAACAGGACTCTGGAATACACCGCGTGGCATTTCCCCATAGGGGGCAGACACAGGAGCAAGGAAGGACACATGCCAGTCAATCCATGTGTTCCGGAGCAGTAGCAAGCTACCAAGGCTTAGTGGAAGCACTAGGAGGCATTTCCCCATAAGATAGGCTACCAAGGGTAAACAACTAGGTGTCGGATCCCACACATACCAAGCATTTCAATAACATACACACAATATGCTCGATATGTGCAAATACAACATGGCATCACAAAAAAACTCTGTGAATCAAGTATTTATTCATTAGGCTCTGAGGAGCCAGATATTACAAACATGGGTCTCATGACCAAACATACAGAGCATACAAACAATGGAAGTATAAGATGTATGGGTACAGACAACTACAAATGAAAAAGGCTGTGAAGCCTGACTATCTGCAACACCCTCCCAAGGGTACAAGGCCGTAGTTGAGGTAACAAGCTAAACGTCGAAGTCCACGCGGAACCACTAGTGAAACTGAAGTCTCTCTGCAAAAACATAAATTAAGCAAACGTGAGTACAAATGTACTCAGCAAGACTTACATCAGTTCTAGCTACATATGCATCAATATAAACAAGGGTTGGTGGAGTTTAACTCCAGCAAGCCAGCTTTGACGCAGTGGCTATCCTGTACTACGACTGTCGGTAACTCTTTTGAGGTGGCGCACACGAGTCCACATATTCACCAGAACAATACACCACTATGGATCCGCTCCCGTCCCCCTACGAGAAGGTCATCCATAGCACTCACACTTATCTTGCGCATTTTAGAGTATCCACTTTCACTTGTCTATGAGTTGCACAAGCAACCCAGTAGTCCATTACCGCGGATGCAGCTATTCGAATATATCATGTTAACCCTGCAGGGGTGTACATCTTCACACACGCTCTCGCCACTTACCGCCATGTACACGTGATGTATCTCAGCAACCTTCAAGCGGAAGCCTGGCTAGGGTGTCGGCCACAACCTGACTAACCACACAAGTCTCTAGTCCAGGTTTATCGCCTATTCGGGTTCCATCCGCAAGGAGATCCGGCCGAGGTTTCGCTCACGGCCCCAAACGATGTGTGCAGGGTTCCCGAGATACCAAACGGGCGACTCGGTACACCGTGCCACGGTGTATCTACCGCATCATAGCCCACCCCTAGGGTCAGCGCTACGCACGGCCTCCAACACATATCCTACAAACACCAGAAACTAGTTGCAACTCCTAGACAGAGATCAAGGTGATTAATATGTCGAGAGTGGCACTTAAGCATTCCAATGCGTGGTAGTAACTATCTTGGATCACAAACACAGAACTCAGTTCCTGAGGACGACTTCAATGAGACAACCCACCATGTACTCCTACATGGCCTCTCATCGCTACATTTACCAAATCGTGTTCACACACTTAGCTCTCAACAGTAGGACATGTTCACCTCCACTCCAAATCCATCCCAGATGAATCAGACCTGACACGACTCTAAGAAATAGCAGGCAACACAAGCAAGCAAGAATGAGTAGGCACATCATGGCTCAAACAACTCCTACTCATGCTAGTGGGTTTCAACTATTTACTGTGGCAATGACAGGTCATGCAAAGGAAAGGGGTTCAGCTACCCCAGCAAATATCAGTTGAAACGTTGTTGTCCTAATGCAGTAAAAGAGAGCAAGAGCGAGAGAGTGGGATTTTATCGGAATGTTCAATGGGGGTTGCTTGCCTGGCACTTCTGAAGATAGTATAACTCTTCATCGGTGGCATCGAACTCATCGTCGGAGCTACGTCCACTAAGAGGGGACAATACCGGCAAACAGAGAAGGAACACAATCAATGCAATGTGACAATATGATGCATGATCATGACATGGAAATATGCTTTGATTTGAGCTAATGCAACTAAAACCAGAGGGGTTTGAGTCAATTTGAACCAAATGTTCAAATTGAAACTCAAACTATGAATTTCCAAAGTGTATTAACTTTTTTTGATCTATACAGCAAGGTTAAGTTGCTTTTCATGCATGAAAATGGTACAGGTGGATAGATTGCATTTTTCTGATAATTTTTCATATATAAATTATTTTATTCTGAACTACGGTTGAATTTCTATGATTTTTAGAAGTTTAGGACATCTTTCGAAAATAAATAAATCATTTAAGATTTATTTCAATTCCAGAAAAGAATTACTGCGTCAGCATGACGTCACTCTGATGTCAGGAAGTCAACTCACCCGGTCCAGGTCAAACCTGACAGTGTGGTCTCACATGTCTGTGTCACACAGCTGATTAACTGGGTTAACTAAATCTAAACTAGAACATCAGCTGCCTGGGTCCCACTGTCAGCGACACAGGGAAGGTCATTAGTGTTAAACTAACTGCAATGGTTAACTCCTAATCAGCGGACAGGTCAGCTCACCAGAGACCAGCCGGCGGCGACCACATGACATGGCGGGGGCACACCGGACTTGCACTAGAGGCTTCAGCTTGGCGCGCTAAGGGCACCGGGGCCATCCCTTGCTCGCCTGCATCGAGCAGCAGTGGATTTGGTCGCGGGGGTCGCCAAAATCAGCGCCGACGATGTTGTTTGCGGCGGCAATAGGTCAGTCTTGCGCGGGCGCCGCGCTGCAGCGCATTAGCGAGCGGGGTTAGATGCTTGGAGGACGCCACCAGCCTACAGGAGCACGCGGGGCTCATTGGTTAGAGTAGCGGCGCTCGTCGGCTAGGTTCTCAGCGGCCATGGTGGACGGCGGCGCAAAAGATCATGTGGATCGTGCTACAGCTCGAAATCGAGCGAGATAACAGAGGAGAAAGACGAGAGTGCTCACTAGGAGTCGAACGGAGACGAAGGAGAGGTCGGGGGAGCGATGTATCTCGCAAGTCAATGTCGGTGGCCGATGGTTGAAGACGAGGCCGTGACGGCATTTTCAGGCGTTCGGCAGCGCATGGTTCGGCGAAGAAGACAATGGCGGCGCTGTTGTTCTTCCAGATGCGTCGACGAGGCGATTGGTGGATGGTGGCCACGGGGGACAACGACAGTGATGGCGGGCGTGTTCGTTGAGGTGGGGAATGGCGAGGGGGAGAGGGCCATAGGAAGGGGAAGGAGCTCCAGGGAGAAAAAGGAGAGGTGCAGGGGGTCGTTCTCATCTCGTGGGCCTATCGCGCTGGCTGGGGAAGCAGGCACGAAGGAGGTGGCGTTGGCGCACGTGCGTCCAGCACGCAGCTGCTTCGGGGCGAGGGGGAGGAAGACGACAGGAAGGAGGAGGTAGGCTGGGCTGGCTCTTGAGCCACTGCTGCACGTCAAGGCCCAGGTAAGGCTCTCTCTGCTTTAATTCTATTCATTTTTGTTTCTTTCGTTTAAATCTTTTGCCACTGTTTTGAATTCAAGAAAATTCAACAATGCCAAACACTTCTCTGAATATTTAATGTCACTCAATGAACTTCTCCAAATATGCATAAAATATAACAGAGCATTTGAAAATATATTCTTTATAATATGAATATATACTCCAAATTCAAATACCATAGTGATTTAAATTCAATGCCAAAATAATTCCTTCAAAATGTTCACTAGTTTTGGTTTGGATCTAAACCCTTGCCAAAATTATCAAACATTAATAAATGCCATTTTGGTTTCATTGAATGCAATCTTTAAGGGTTCTTGCCCATTATTTAAAATTTTGAGGCTTGATTATTCCTCGAATCGATTTTAATTGAAAGATAACATGATGCATGATGCTCACTGATGCAACTAATTACAAGCATCAATCTAGGGTTGTGACAAATGTTGACACAATTGTGAAATAAAGAATCGTACCTGTGATGCGTGCTTAGACTGCCGGCCTATCAGCTCCATGCAGTTAGAGTCTTTAGAGCTATAACTCTAAACATAAGATTATTATCCTCTCGCGACTTAGAGTCTGCCATCCTGGCGAGTTGCAAAGACCCAAAGATGCTTCAAATATGAGACATAAATAGGGCAGCTTGGCCCGATTTGTAAAAACCACATGGCAAGAAAAAAGTGATGAAATAAAGCCAAAATAGAAAATCAAAAAATCTGAGGCTTTTGCAGGCCGCCAAGCCAAAGTTTCTTCTACTATGAAACTAGCCCGTTGGCCACTAGAAGGTAAGCGCTTTCTATGAGCCGGCTCTCACATTACCCAATCGACATTTGAACCTAGATATCTTCAGGTCTTATTTAAAGATAGACTCATCTAGAGTACATGGGGTCAGAGTAACATCATGCATCGCAGGCCGATTTACGAAAGTTTCAAAGAAGGCGGCTTATGATCTTGGATCTATCCTGACTATCTATAAGCCGTGCTCTCACATAACAAACCAGCGTTTAACCTTAACAAGCTCAGGATCTTTGGCGAATACACCATAAAAGATTGATTGCTAAGAGTTCGGCGGGTCAATCAGGATTACCTGGTGGAGAAGCAACTGGTATACAGGTAGGATGACCCGGAAAGGTTATGTTGTCTTTGGTGAATACACCTATGTTTGAACAAGATAACCTGGTCAAGAGGGTAGTAACTCTATGTTCTCTTTGGTGAATATACCTATGTTTGAACAGGAAGCCGCCCAAGTGACATACCTACGAACTGTGCTCGTTGGGGACCTATGTTTGAGCTCTGCTGTGCATCCAACTCTCTTTGGTCCCTGTAATTTGGGCGTCAACCCTCTTAAGTGAACATGTAAGACGATGATGAAGACTCAACTTTGAGGAAGTGAAACAACAGAGGCCCTGAATTATCAGGGATGCCGACTTTATTATACTATCGCTAATATATACATCATCAAACTATGTACATCATGAGAGCCGGTAGGTCAAGTATAGTAGGGGCAAAGATGAGCAATATTCCACGGCCGACGGGTCTCCTCCTTCGATGTGCGTGAGTCCTTGTGTTCTCGAACGTCGATAAGATAGTATGACCCATTATGCAGATTCTTGCTGACCACAAAAGGTCCTTCCCAAGGCGGTGATAATTTATGCATATCAGTTTGATCCTGGATAAGCCGGAGCACCAAGTCGCCTTCTTGAAAGGCTCTGGTTTTGACCCGGCGGCTGTGATAACGATGTAGATATTGTTGATAAACCACTAAACGAGCCGCCGCAATATCACGCTCCTCATCCAACATGTCAAGTGCATCTGACATGCCTTTTCATTATCAGCTTCAACATAAGCCGCCACACGGGGCGAATCATGACAGATGTCACTAGGAAGAACCGCCTCTGCTCCATAGACCATGAAGAAAGGTGTGTAACCCGTGGATCTGTTAGGGGTTGTATTGATACTCTATAAGACTGAGGGTTACTCCTCCACCCAACAACCGAGCGTTCTTTTCAAAGGAACCATAAGCCGGGGCTTGATGCCTCGCATAATCTCTTGATTAGCTCGTTCCGCTTGACCATTAGACTGGGGGTGAGCCACGGAGGAAACATCAAGTCGAATATGCTCTGGTTGACAAAACTCTTTCATAGCACCCTTAGACAGATTAGTGCCATTATCCGTTATAATGCTGTGGGGAAAGCCAAAATGGAAGATCACCTTCTTGATGAATTGAACCACCGTTGCTGCATCACACTTGCTAACCGGCTCTGCTTCAACCCACTTGGTAAACTTATCAACTACCACCAAAAGGTGGGTTTTCTTATCCTTGGACCTCTTGAAAGGCCCGACCATATCAAGCCCCTAGGTCGCAAACGACCAAGTAATTGGAATCATCCTCAACTCTTGAACCGAAACATGAGCTCGTCGTGCAAACTTCTGACAACCATCACATATGCTAACCAACTCCTCAGCATCAGGATGAACCGTCAACCAATAAAACCCATGACGAAAAGACTTGGCCACAAGAGATTTAGAGCCGGCATGATGACCACAATCTCCTTCATGCATCTCTCATGGGATCTCACAACATTCTTCAGGAGAAACACAACATTGAAACGCCCCTGTGACACTACGATGGTGCAACTCCCCATTGACAATCGTCATTGACTTAGACCGCCGGGTTATCTGTCTGGCCAAAATCTCATCCTCAGGCAACTCGCCCTCGGTCATGTAAGCCAAATACGGAACTGTCCAATCAGGAATGGCATGAAGAGCCGCCACCAATTGTACTTCCGGGTCAGAAACAGCAAGATCCTCTTCTGTAGGTAATTTGACAGAAGGGCTAAGCAGAGTATCCATAAATGTGTTAGGTGGAACCGGCTTACACTGAGACCCTAACCGGCTTAAAGCGTCGGCCGCCTCATTCTTCATGCGATCAATATGCTCAACTTGGTAACCCCTGAAGTGACCCGCAATAGCATCAACCTCTCGATGATAAGTCGCCATGAGTGGATCCTTGGAATCTCAAGTGCCAAAAACTTGCTGAGCTACCAGATCCAAGTCGCCGAAGCACCTCACCCGGCTTAAGTTCATCTCCTTAGCCATCTGAAGACCGTGGAGCAAGGCCTCATACTCAGCTGCATTATTAGTACAAGGGAACATTAACCGGAGAACATAAGAAAATTTATCACCTCGTGGGGAAGTGAAGACAACTCCAGCCCTCGAGCCTTCCAACTGCCTGGATCCATCAAAGTGAATAGTCCAATATGTGTTTTCCGGTTTTTCCTCAAGCGTCTGCAACTCTGTCCAATCATTGATAAAATCCACGAGTGCTTGTGACTTGATGGTCGTACGAGGCACATACTTTAAACCATGGGGTCCAAGCTCAGTGTCCCACTTGGCTACCCAACCTGTGGCCTCTCTATTTTGGATGATATCCCCTAAGGGAGAAGAACTAACCACAGTAATGGGATGACCTAGAAAATATTGCTTGAGCTTTCGGCTTGGCATGAAGACCCCATACACAAGCTTCAGCCAATAAGGATACCTTTGCTTGGACTCAATAAGCACCTCAATGATGTAATAAATCGACCGTTGAACCAGATACTCCTTGCTTGCCGCTTTCCTTTCCACCACGATGGCCACACTAACAGCCCGACCATTGGCAGCCACATATAACAATAAAGGCTCCTTATCAATAGGAGCAGCAAGAACCGGCGGCTCAGCTAGTTGCTTCTTAAGTGCCTCAAATGCCTCATTAGCAGCTTCACTCCAGACGAAATCATCGATCTTCTTCATCATCTGATATAGAGGGATAGCATTTTCTCCCAGGCGGCTTACGAACCGCCTCAAAGCCGCTATCCGACCTGCCAAGCGATGTACGTGATTAACACACTTTGGCTTTGCCAAGGAAGTAATAGCCTTGATTTTCTCCGGGTTAGCTTTGATACCTCGTTCTGAAACCAAAAAACACAAAAGCTTGCCCGCTGGTACACCAAAGACGCACTTGGCCGGGTTAAGCATCATTTTATAAACTCGGAGATTGTCAAACATCTCCTTCAAATCATCGATAAGGGTTTCCTTCTTCATGGATTTCACCACAATGTCAACTACGTAAGCATGAACATTACGCCCGATCTGATCACGAAGGCAATTCTGTACACACCGTTGGTAAGTCACCCGTGCACTCTTGAGCCCGAAAGGCATAGATACATAGAAGAAGGCTCGAAACGGAGTAATGAAAGATGTCTTCTCCTAGTCCTTAACTACCATCTTGATCTGATGATAACCAGAATAAGCATCCAAAAAACTCAAACCCTCACAACCCGCCGTAGCATCAATGATTTGATCAATACGAGGGAGAGCAAACAGATCAGCGAGGCAAGCCTTGTTTAAGTCCGTGTAGTCCACACACGTTCGCCAAGTGCCGTTCTTCTTAAGCACCACTCAGGATGAAAAACTTAAACGATAAACCCGGCTGCCAAGAGCGGGGTCACTTCTTCACCAATGGCCTTCCGCCTCTCCTCGTTAAAACGACAAAGGAATTGTCTAACCGGCTTAAACTTCGGATCAATATTAAGAGTGTGCTCAGCGAGTTCCCTCGGTACACCCGGCATGTCTGAAGGCTTCCATGAAAAGATGTCCTGGTTCTCACAGATGATCTTGATGAGACCGCTTTCCTATTTCGGATCTAGATTAGCACTGATGCTAAACTGCTTAGATGAATCGCCAGGAAAAAAATCAAATAGCTTGGTGTCGTCCAAAGATTTAAACTTCAACGAAGGGTCATGCTCTATGGTTGGCTTCTTCAAGGACGCCATATCTGCCGGGTCAACGTTATCATTGTAAAATTTCAGCTCCTTTGTGGCACAAACAGACTCCGCGTAAGCAGCGTCGCCCTCCTCACACTCCAAGGCTATCTTGCGACTCCCATGCACTGTTATAGTGCCCTTGTGACCCGGCATCTTAAGCTGCAGATAAACATAACACAGCCTCGCCATGAATTTAGCATAAGCCGGCCGTTCAAATAGAGCATGATACGGGCTCTAGATCTTAACAACTTCGAATGTTAAAGTCTCTGTTCTGGCATCGTATTCATCCACAAAGGCTACCTTCAAATCAATTTTGCCCACCGGATACGCCGACTTACCAGGCACTATTCCATGGAAAACAGTATTGGACGGTTTAAGATTTTTGTCAGTTAATCCCATGTGCCGGAAAGTATCATAGTAAAGGATACTGATGCTGCTGCCCCCATCCATGAGTACCTTAGTGAACTTGTATCCTCCAACCCGATGCGCCACCACTAAAGCCAATTGACCCGGATTATCAACCCGGGGTGGGTAATCCTCACCACTCCACACAATGGGCTACTCTATCCATCGCAGGTAACGAGGAACTGCCGGTTCAACGGTGTTCACAGCCCTTTTATGGAGCTTTTGATCCAGCTTGCATAAACTTGCGGTAAAAACGTGGTATTGCCCACTATTCAATTGCTTTGGGTTCCTCTGATAACCAGACTGCTGCTGCTGATTCCCCTGATTATTCTGCTGATTGCAACCACCTTGATTGACTTGGCCTTGAAACTTGGAATTTGAGCCGCCGCCTCCATGACCTGGACCATGAGAGCCGGACCCTGAACCGCCGTTTGGACAATGGTTATGTTGGATAGACTCCCTGAATGTGTCATAATGCTGCAATCCTTCCACAGATGGGTAGACGACCTCTCCTCGGCTCCGTGCTTCGGACATGGCTGATTCATTATTGCTTCAAGGTCAAATTTTGTCCCTTGATCCGGCCTCCCCTTACGATGCTGGTTATAATTCCGTACAGCGATGTTAGCTGCAAATCATCAGCCTTGCGCTTACCGCCACCGCCCTGATTGGCCGGGTTATACTGCTGTCCCCTCATAGCTCTACTCTTCTTTCGTTTTCTCGATCTTTCATCCTCAGAGTCGGGGTCCTTGGTACTATCAGAGTCGACATATTTGACAAGAGCCTCCATCAGCTCCCCCATATCATTGCAATTACGTGTAAACCGCCCAAGTTTTTGCTTGAGTGGAAGGAAACAACAATTTTTCTCCAACATTAAAACTGCTGAAGGCGTTGATATTATCTGAAGAATGTATGATAGTCGAGACCCGGGGCACCCAGCTGGTCATTGATTCACCCTCCACTTGAACACAAGAGCCAAATACACAATTGACATAGGCTGCTTGCACATATCTTTGAAATTTTAGATAAACTGCGCCTTCAGCTCCGCCCACGACCCAATGGAGTTGGCAGGTAGCCCTTTCAACCAAGTACGAGCCGTCCCTTCCAGCATCATGGTGAAATACTTAGCATATGCAGACTCACTGACATCCAGCATCTCCATAGCCATCTCATAACTCTCCTCCCAAGCCTGAGGGGGCTGATCTGCTGTGTAATTAGGCACCTTACGAGGGCCCCTGAAGTCCTTGGGAAAACGCTCATTTCGTAGAGCCACCGTTAAACACGGCACACCCCAAGTTCTAGAGGCCACACCTGCCTGCACTGAATTTGTCGGGCAAAACATCGCATGCTGACGAGTCACCGGCTGAGCCGCCAGCTCGGCCTCCCGACGTGCTCTGCCCTGGTCCACCAAATCTTGTGCGTCGGCACAATTGCATGCCAGGTCATGCCTATGAACTTGGTTACGATGCTGCTCAGTACTCGAAACTGCTGGCGAGTCAATGTGCCTATTGTAGCTCCGGCTTGGACGAGGGGTCGAATGAATCCGGTCACGATTGTAAGAATAAGCCTGCTGCTGTGCTAGCGCTGTTTGAAGAAGTTCCCTGGCCCTTCAGGTTCCAACCGCCACCGGAGTCTAGCCCTCGATGGCAGAGCCGCCAATCGCGTAGCTGCAGCAATCATATTGTCCAAAGAGTTGGAATAATGACCCGGCATCGCTACCACATGCTAAGGCGTTGTGTTATTCACATGCGGAAAACCTGTCACGCGTGGCTGAACCCGCGCTTCACCCCCTGGTGTTTCAGCCATTTGGTTTATAACCGATGGGTTACTGGTCCCTGCACCAGTTGTATGGAAAGATTCCTTGGCTCATAAACAAAAGGCATACGACTCTGGTGATTTCTCCTCAAGACTTCATTGGAAGCGTTCTGATCCACCGTGAGCCGGTATGAATCCGCTTGAATCCGCTGTGCTTGAGCGCTCAAAACGGCCCGCTCTGCGGTCATCCTAGCGTTCTCCGCCGCCAGCTCTTTCTTCGCTTGTGCTATCTCATCACGCAGCTTAGCCACATCCACATTATGTTGTTTCTGGTTGTTTGGGGTTACCTCCACTCCCATCTGAGTTGCTAGAGCCTCCAATAAATCTGTTAAAACTTGAGCCGACGGGCATACTGATCTGCCAGCACCAGCTGCCGTTACCGCTGCTGCGCTAGAAGTCATAGCCGTGGCGGCTGTCGAACCGAGAATCGGCTGGGTGCCAGCCATGAAGATCGCCACCCTGTTCGGCGGCTCACGAGGGTCCGGAATACTATTACCATCGGAACAACCCCCAAGTCATCCGTCTTGTAGTTCATACATTGAGTTGGTCTCGCCCGTGGACGATTCACCATCAGAGTAGATGGCCGTCTCACCGTGAGATACAGAGCCTTCCAATTCAGCCCCATGGGTAAATCCAACAAAGGCACGCCTCACGGCGGGCTGAACCCGAGCTGGTCGGGCACGCTGAGCCGTCTCGATGATGTTGGTGCAGATGACCGGCTCAGGGCCCGGTTCGCTGAACTTGCCGATGAAGACATGGATTCCGCCGAAGGGGACCCGGTACCCGTACTCAATTGAGCCGGCCTTGGGGCCCCAGCCTGCATCGTTGATGTAGAGCTTGCCGCGACGACTCTTGGTCATCCGGCCCACAGCGTATCCCTTGATCCCTTTGAAGACGCCCTTCAAGAACTCGAGACCATGGTGCGCTGGCCCCACGGTGGGCGCCAACTGTCGTGGAATTGTCACGACAGATGTCCAAGGGGAAGGACTTAATTGTGTAGCCATTGCAATGTAGTTAGCTTAAAGGGGTTAAAGCGGGACAAAGGACACAAGGAGTTTATACTGGTTCGGCCCCTTGTGGTGATGGTAAAATCCTAATCCAGTTTGAGGTGGTATTGCTAGGGTTTCGATTACCAGGGAGCGAATACCCTAGCCTAGCTTTCGATCTGTTGTTTCTTGCCCTAAGCCGCTGCCAGGTCGTCCCCTTATATACACGGGTTGACGCCTATCAGGACCGGAGTTTTGGGGTAATAATCCCCAAAAGTGGCCCTGGTGCTCACCAGCCCCAGGATTACTGTTAGCTGATGAGGCAACACTTGATACAGAAATTCCAAACAAAAATACAAAATATGTAGTACAAGACCATTCTGGTCTTTAAGTACAACACAAGGTTTCTAGAGGCTGATGGCGGAAGCGCTCTGTAACACGTCGGTGTCTATGGGACTCCATTTCCCACGGGAACAGCTGACCAGGTTAACTCCTATCCTCGCGAGGCTGCTGTCACCTTGTGTAGCTTCCGGGGTAGTCGTCGCAAAGCTCCTCTGAATACGAGAAATCTGGCCAAGACAATAGCCAGGGACAAGCCAGTGAGTACTTTGAATGTACTCGCAAGCATTATGAACACGGGTAAAAGATAATCATGCTCGGGAATATTTGATGATTACAATGTTAGTTACTAAATGATATCCATGATACAAGCCGGTTGTTCATGTAATTATAAATATGTGATCAGGAAGTGATGGTAAAATAACCAGCAATCATGCCACAGTCGGGCGTCTGAGCGACACCACATAAAGGGCTTATATGGAAAATAAATAACAAGCATGCCACAGTCGGGCGTCTGAGCGACACCACATAAAGGGCTTATAAAAGAAATAGAGAGCATGCCACAGTCGGGCGTCTGAGCGACACCACATAAAGGGCTTATAAGGAAAATAAATAACAAGCATGCCACAGTCGGGCGTCTGAGCGACACCACATAAAGGGCTGATAAAGAAAATAAATAACAGTGAATATCTAGGAGGTAGAACCATCCCAGGGATACTCAATAACTCAAATACATAAATGGTTAGTCCATAACGATAATGATAGTAACAGTCATCAAAGGTCACAAGTCATGATCCATGTTATGTTTTAGTAGTTTCTCCTCCGAAGACCGACACAAAGACCGACACTTGACCCATCCCAGACTGTAGTCCTGGCCCATGGACACGGCTATTCGAATAGATTTATTCTCTGCAGAGGGTGTACTCTCTTCCCACGAATAACGGATTCCTTCAGTCCATCGGGACTAATTCCGTCTACGGCCTTTTAATTTGAAGACACACCTGACCGCACACACCAGCCTAACTTACCGGTTTGTGGAATCACCCATGACACCTGTTAAGCCAAACATGGGATCACAAAATTTATAACGCGCGCAAACTCGGGAAGCTATCCCCTTCAGCTCCAACCGAAACACCCATGCCCCCGGACCAGGTGCCATGCCTACCAGATGCAGCCGGTATCCTCCACCATGGCCTCTCTGTACGGTGTGTGCTAGAACAGGGGTCGACAATTTACTGAACCGTGCCCTACCTGTGGCAGGGACAAGTGGCAGTACGAAACGAGTATGGGGGTTACTAGAACAAGACTCGATCTACGGTCGACTTAGGAGGTTCAATCATCACTGGTATGATTAGCATAACCAATATATTCCACATCAACGGTCGGAATCACCACCCGTCTTGCCTCACCAAGCCATACCGGACTCCACCGTCCCGACGAGGAACTAGTGACAAGCTCGTGTATACACAAGACTGCGACTTTCACGGCTTTCTTCCGCTAGGCATGAGAGGTATATGAAGGGGATCACCGTCATGCATAATAAGTTTTCACAGCAAGGAGTCTACGTCATGCACTCATGGGTATGATCATATCATCACATATGAAAAAGAAATGAATGCATCCATATCGAGGTGACGTTGTAATCGTATCAAAAAGAAATGAATGCATTCCAAAACTTATAAAAGTTTTCTCCTTCTTCAAAATCCTATTTGAAAGAATATGCAATCAATACATAGCTTCAAAATAGCACAAAAAGTTGTCCGGAATTTTTTTCAAATAAATATGAAAATAAACTAGACCAAATTTGAGGAACAATAGAAAAAGAATCAAGTCATTTGGACTAATATTCAAAAAGTTGTAGCCAGTCAAAGTTCTATTTTTAAATAAAAACCGGAAAAGAAAACGTTTCGGCAGCGCTTACGTCTTCCTCCAACGAAAGCGCATTTGGTGGAATGCGCTTCCACTCAAAACATGCCTCGGCGGGGCTGGGTCGCTGACAGTGGGTCCTTTGGGCCCACTGGTCGGGTTTGACCAGTCGCCCACATCTTCTTCCTCCTCTATTCGATCGACGACGGAGCTCCGGCGATCAACGCCGGCGATTGGCGGCTCCCCTTGGCAGTCTGAGGGCAGGGATGGATCCGCCAGTCCAGGGCGGCCCTTTCGTTGGTCGATAGGCTGGCGGGGACATAGGGAGTCGCCGACGGCGAGCTCCGCGGCGGAGGTGGCCTCGGGTGGAAATGGGGGTCTCGGCTACGGTGGGTTCTGGTCGTGCTTGAGATCATGGGCAGCTCCGTACGAGCAAGGGGAGTCTGACGGCGGTGCTGGATGGTCGAGGGAGGGTCTACACGCGGTGAATGGAGCTGGGATGCGGCGGCGGTCGAACTGGCCGGTGACGAGGGAGACCGCTCTTCCCCATCAATTGTTGGCCACGGGAGTTTCAGAGAGATGGCTAGGGGTTGCTTGAGTGCTCACACGGGTCCGGGGGCCTCCATTTATAGTGCACTAGGTCGGTTCCGCGGTCGTGGATAAGGACGCCGGCGAACCGTCGTTCTGTAGCTAGGGGGCGCATGGCGATGGCTGGCGAGGTCCGGCAGGTCGAGTGGATGATGACGGACTATTCCAGGGGCAGCTGGCGCGCTGGGGTGGCTCGAGCGGCGCTGTCCATGGCAGAGCTGGTCGGAGAGGCGGTGGCGGCTTGCGGGGTGGTGCTGTGGGGCGCCAGGAGGGGGCCAGGGCGGCCCTGCGGTGAGGGAGGAGTCAGGGTGTGTTGGCTGCTAGGGGAAATGACCAGAGCGAGCTCGGGGGATACTGCAGAGGGACGCGGCGATGCGTGCGCACGCACGTGCAAAACGCGCGCTCTGCTCGCGCTCTGGGCACGCACGGCAGCTGTTCGGCAAAATGCCAAGGCAAGCAAGAAGGCTCGGGTGGGGCTGGGGATTAACAGGCTTAGGTTAGGGTTATCTAGGAACTTAGTGGACAAGGCTGCTGGGTCAGTGGATCAAGTCCATAATGCAAACTAAAAACCAAGCCAAAGCTGGTCATGCACACAAGGTATTCGACAGAATGCCAAGGACATCTAGGCAACTCTTGGGGTGGCCAAAAACTCCAGACCAGTGCCTCTTTAGGTGTAGGAGGTGGTGACAAGGTTGGTTGGGCAAAACTAAAAACTTGCAAATGTAAGTCTTTGAGAAAATCAATTCTGGACAGAAACTAGAAGGCATTATTGCATGGACCAAAAATGATCCAAATGCTCCAATCTCTTGGACTTAAGGGTTTTGTAGGAAGGACAACCAGCAGGAAAAAGCTTATGGCTAAAAGAGCAAGTTACCAAAGGGATGCAGTAGAAAGTGACAATCTGGACCAGAGAGCAAAAGAGGATGTTTTGCTCAAGTTTTCCAAAGAACACCCAAGGGTTTTTTCATAAAAGTGATGTAGGGACTTCACATGACATCCCCAAATTTTGGTGGAATTTTTTAATAAATCTATCAAAGGGTTGTAGTGCAAACATAGCTTTAAAACTAAAGAAAAAAATCACTTTAAGTGATAGAGCTTGGAGTGAAAATAATAATGCAAATGAACCTACTGATAGAAGAAAAGTTTTTCTTGGGTAGGGCAAACAAGTCCAAATAACATATCTGAAAAGTTTTCATTAGGGCAAAACTCCAAAATTTTCAAAAGCATAAGTGGTTCTGAAACCAAAGAAAATCCACAGAAAGATTTAAACTCCTAGTAAAATTTAATAAAACAGGGTAAATTTATTTGGGGTGTTACAACACTACACCCCTTAAGAAAAATCTCGTCCTCGAGATTTGCTAAAAGTTGTTATGAAAAGAACTTCTACTGTCACAAAATGATTTCACCAAAGATAACCGTCGTGCTTATGCAATAAAATGCTGCTACAGTGCATGGGTAATAAATGGTGTAAACTGCAGTGTGAAAAACTGGCGCTGCGTGGAAAAATCTATGGTCGGGGAAGACAAGATATTTCTACTCCGGGCTATTCTGAATTTAGAAATAATAGTTTTCTAAATTCTAAAATACGCTGGTCGCACCCGAGAGCACAGTGCTCTCTCTGGCTGACAGGTGGGCCCCAGGCCCATTGTCAGTATCTTCTTCTACCTCTGGCTCTCTCTTCTCCCTCTCCCTCGCGTGCTTTCCCGCGCTTTCTACACCGGCGACATCTAGCTCGTAGGGCATCTAGGCCGTACTGCGGTAGTGCGCGGCGTGCTAGCTGCCGGTGCGGCGTGCACTCACCTCGCGGGCTAGTGCACTGTCGGCACTGCTCGTGGATTCGCCTCCGAACACCGGCGGTCGAGCGACGGGCGGTGCTGGTGGACTCCGCCCACCGTACACCGATCTCGAGCTATAAAATGACCGAGGTGCTCCTTCTCCTTCCTCACACCTGGCCTCGCTTCTTCTTCTCCTTCCCTCTCCTCCATTTGTGTTTGCAGGATCTCGGGACGAGGCTCTAATGGTGGAGGTGATGCCGGACTGGTGCGTGATCCTAGTGTGCGGAGGGTTGGCGGCATTGCTGGGGTTATCCGTGCTCTTGTGTGCGATGATCCTCGAAGATCGCCGTGACGCTGCTGCTCGAGTGCTAGCTCTTCGCGGCGGCGGCGATCACGAGGATTAGGCGCGGGTGTCGAGTGCTAACGGCTGTCAGTGTGTGGAAGTCAACTCGTGCCTGAATAAACTCCCACAAGTTTCTCCCCAAGATATTATGGTGCGCTAGAGAGGTGCTCAATTAGATGTAACGGGTGTACGTGGATTTTCAACTAAGTGTACTGCGTGGAGTGGCCGGAGTTGTAAGTCTGTTGTTGCGGTGCTGCGCGAAAAATCTATGTTATGCAAAGAGATGTGTTGCAACAGCTCAGGGAAGAAGAATAAATAATATCTCACTCCAGGTTTTTACTTAGCGCGAAAATTAGTTAAACCAAGAATTATCAGTAGTAAAAACCACTCTCATAAACTGAAATCAAATTTATATAATCTGACACACAACTCTTGGAAAACACGTACAAGAGGCAACTCCTAAATAAATGCTGGGACACTAACATAGCAGTGACATCTAAAATAGAAACGGTAAATGGACAGGGTCCTGGGAAAAAGTCTCTGGTGCTGGGGGGCACTCTTCTTCTATCGGAGGGAGCGGGTTGACTAGTCGATGAATGTGCTTCTCCTGGCCGAGCCTCAATGGTCTGCCGATGGCGATCTGAGGATTTAAATCGGCGAGGCGCTGAAGATAACCCATTACTCGCTGGGTGAAGCGCTCTTGTGCGATGACATACTGCGTAAGGTTGGCTAGCACTGGGTCCCTCTCAAATCGCCCACCAGGAAAAGATGTTGCTTCTCCAGGTGCTGCACGGCTCGGAAAGTAATAATACCCCCGTTCGCTGGCGTAGGGCACCGCGAATCGAAGGCGAGCAAGCGCTTTATACGTGGGAGCCTCTATGGCCATTTGCGGAGTCGGCATAGATTTCCCCATGAAGGAAACTTCTGTTGGGTCTTGGTTTGGGTTTGCGGGAGGGATATGTACTACTGCCCAACATTTCAAGGTGGATGGTGTGATCCTCGATTTGAGCAGCTCATACTAGGGTGGACGGGTAGCACTCATGGTACTGCAGGTAAAATCCCACAATATCTTAAGAAAACTACTTGGGGAGGCGTCTGGGGTTCTCAAAAAAATAATAGGGATTGGCATGACGAAGGAAATGGCTGTGGGAGTAGTGCACCAGGTGAGGGATGCTTGGCATGATCATGATGTGGCCTTTTATAGAACAACTTGGCTGGGTTATAAAAATCACAGTGAGAGGCAGCTATTTTGTCGGTTCCGCTTTACGGGGTCGGGGTCAAAGCTACAGACACACACGTCTCGTAAAGTGACGTGTTTACTGTAGGAGTTGTCGGTGCGGTGCTTTGGAAGTTACACCCGGAATTAAAAATGCATTCATACACCTACATATTTATGCATGGCTGCTAAGGGGGTACAAGCAAACAGTATATAAATATGGAACAACAGGGCGTGGACAAGATAAGGCTCGGTACTACTCGAGTGATCTAATCAACCTCGTTTATATCTAAGCGGCCCTGCCTTGTGGATGTCGAGGCTTTTCCCAAGGCTTCACTGTCGGTGTTGGCTGGAGGTGGCTGAGGGGCTGCAGGATCGGGGCAGTGATGATGACCCTCACGGGGATTGTTGGCCACAATCCCATTGGAACACGCCCCAAACAGGCGACGCATCACCTCTGGAGACACCAAGGCATTCTGGTCAATGACCAGGGCAGACCTTAAGGACTCGATCGGTTGTCCGAACATCACGACTGGGTTGTCGGTGCCGGACTCATCTCCTCCTCTTGCCGGGGCTCGGCGAACCAGTTCTCCACGAGCTGCGATCAGATCAAGGGTGATTTGATCAAACAGTTCCTCTAGTGCACTGACATAGCGCACCAGATGCAATAATGCAGGATCTGTCTCGTGGTCTCCGCTGGCAACCCGGGGTGGCCTACCATACACGTCGTGGCTGGGGTAGTAGTAGAATGAGCGACAGTTAACTCTGGGCGACAAGTGCCGGAGTTGAACTATAGCCTCTCGAGCAGCTAGTTGGATAGCTTGCGGCTCAATGGAAGTTGTCCTTCCGGTGAACCTGTAGGGGCGTTCTGGCGACAGACCCCTACCGTAGATGTGCACAGTGGCCCAGAATTGACGGTTTTCACCGCTCATCGACCCTTGGTACACAACATATTCTGAGGGCTCCTCTAACGCAAAGGCACGGCGGGTGAGGTTTGCGAGCACGGTCACAAAACCTCCAAGGTTGGTTGCTGTGGTTTCATTGTGAACAATGGGTCCTGGCATTTTAGTTCGGTCTGGGGGTAGAGGCTGTGCTGTGCTGGTTGAGTCTAGCGTGCCCTATTTATAGGAAAGGGGATGGAGTCTTCCTTCGCATGCTTGTGGAGGAAACTATTTAGGTGTCGGTCACTGGCGCGTGATCGACGGGCTATGCTGATAGGTTGCGCGCCGACCGCCAGAGGTGTCGGCTCACTGTGTGGCTATCTTCCGCGAGAAGCTTGGACGAGGTTAGCATAAGGTCTAGTGGGGTGGTTAACCTAGGTTCTTGACATGGCTAAGATAGGATTAGCCAATGGTCAGCCTGGCTCTGATACCAAGGTTGTCAGGACCGGATTTTTGGGGTATTAAATTCCCAAAAGTGGCCCTGGTGCTCACCAGCCCCAGGATTACTGTTAGCTGATGAGGCACCACTTGATACAGAAATTCCAAGCAAAAAAACAAAATATGTAGTACAAGACCATTCTGGTCTTTAAGTACAACACAAGGTTTCTAGTGGCTGATGGCGGAAGCGGTCTGTAACACGTCGGTGTCTGTGGGACTCCATTTCCCATGGGAACAGCTGACCAGGTTAACTCCTATCCTCGCGAGGCTGCTGTCACCTTGCGTAGGTTCCGGGGTAGTCGTCGCAACGCTCCTCGAGAAATCTGGCCAAGACAATAGCCAGGGACAAGCCAGTGAGTACTTTGAATGTACTCGCAAGCATTATGAACACGGGTAAAAGATAATCATGCTCGGGAATATTTGATGATTACAATGTTAGTTACTAAATGATATCCATGATGCAAGTCGGTTGTTCATGTAATTATAAATATGTGATCAGGAAGTGATGGTAAAATAACCAGCAATCATGCCACAGTCGGGCGTCTGAGCGACACCACATAAAGGGTTTATAAGGAAAATAAATAACAAGCATGCCACAGTCGGGCGTCTGAGCGACACCACATAAAGGGATTATAACAGAAATAGAGAGCATGCCACAGTCGGGCGACTGAGCGACACCACATAAAGGGCTTATAGGGAAAATAAATAACAAGCATGCCACAGTCGGGCGTCTGAGCGACACCACATAAAGGGCTTATAAAGAAAATAAAGAACAGTGAATATCCAGGAGGTAGAACCATCCCAGGGATACTCAATAACTCAGATACATAAATGGTTAGTCCATAACGATAATGATAGTAACAGTCATCAAAGGTCACAAGTCATGATCCATGTTCTGTTTTAGTAGTTTCTCCTCCGAAGACCAACACTAAGACCGACACTTGACCCATCCCAGACTGTAGTCCTGACCCAAGGACACGGCTATTCGAATAGATTTATTATCTGCAGAGGGTGTACTCTTTTCCCACGAATAACGGGTTCCTTTAGTCCATCGGGACTAATTCCGTCTACGGTCTTTTAATTTGAAGACACACCTGACCGCACACACCAGCCTAACTTACCGGTGTCTGGAATCACCCACAACACCAGTTAAGCCAAACTCTAAGTGGGGAGGCTGCAACCTCGACTAGCATGGGATCAAAAAATTTATAACGCGCGCAAACTGGGAAAGCTATCCCCTTCGGCTCCAACCGAAACACCCATGCCCCCGGACCAGGTGGCATGCGTACCGGATGCAGCCGGTATCCTCCACCATGGCCTCTCTATACGATGTGTGCTAGAACAGGTGTCGACAATTTACTGAACCGTACCCTACCTGTGGCAGGGACAAGTGGCAGTACGAAACGAGTATGGGGGTTACTGGAACAAGACTCGATCTACGGTCGTCTTAGGAGGTTCAAGCATCACTGGTATGCTTAGCATAACCAATATATTCCACATCAACGGTCGGAATCACCACCCGTCTTGCCTCACCAAGCCATACCGGACTCCACCGTCCCGACGAGGAACTAGTGACAAGCTCGTGTCTACACAAGACTGCGACTTTCATGGCTTTCTTCTGCTAGGCATGAGAGGCATACGATGGGGATCACCATCATGCATATTAAGTTTTCACAGCAAGGAGTCTACATCATGCACTCATGGGTATGATCATATCATCACATATGAAAAAGAAATGAATGCCATATCGAGGTGACGTTGTAATCGTATCAACGACACCTACAAGTTTTGGACCAGGGTTCAAAATGCTTGCCTTCAAGTAGTGGAGGGGTAAAGTGCATTCCAAAACTTATAAAAGTTTTCTCCTTCTTCAAAATCCTATTTGAAAGAATATGCAATCAATACATAGCTTCAAAACAACACAAAAAGTTGTCTGGAATTTTTTTCAAATAAATAAGAAAATAAACTAGACCAAATTTGAGGAACAACAGAAAAAGAATCAAGTCATTTGGACTTATATTTAAAAAGTAGTAGCCAGTCAAAGTTCAGTCAAAGTTCTGTTTTTAAATAAAAACTAGAAAAGAAAACGTTTCGGCAGCGCTTGCGTCTTCCTCCAGCGAAAGCGCATTTGGTGGAATGCGCTTCCACTCAAGACACGCCTCGGCAGGGCTGTGTCACTGACAGTGGGTCCTTTGGGCCCACTGGTCGGGTTTGACCAGTCGCCCGCGTCTTCTTCCTCCTCTGTTCGATCGGCGACGGAGCTCCCGCGTTCGATTGGCGGCTCCTCTTGGCAGTCTGAGGGCAGGAATGGATCCGCCAGTTCAGGGTGGCCCTTCAGGTGGTCGATAGGCTAGCGGGGACGCAAGGAGTCGCCGGCGGCGAGCTCCGCCGCGGAGGTGGCCTCGGGTGGAAATGGGGGTCTCCGCTACGGTGGGTTCTGGTCGCGTTTGAGAGCATGGGCAGTTCCGTACGAGCAAGGGGAGTCTGAGGGCGGTGCTGGATGGTCGAGGGAGGGTCTGCACGCGGTGAATGGAGCTGGGATGTGGCGGCGGTCCAACTGACCGGTGACGAGGGAGACCACTCTTCCCCATCAATTGTTGGCCACGGGAGTTTGAGAGAGATGGCTAGGGGTTGCCTGAGTGCTTGGACGGGTTCGGGGTCCTCCATTTATAGTGCACCAGGTCGGTTCCGCGGCCGTGGATAAGGACGCCTGCGAACCGTCGTTCTGTAGCTAGGGGGCGCGTGGCGATGGCTGGCGAGGTCCGGCAGGTCGAGTGGATGATGACGGACTATTCCAGGGGCAGCTGGCGCGGTGGGGTGGCTCGGGCGGCGCCGTCCATGGTAGAGCTGGTTGGAGTGGCGGTGGCGGCTTGCGGGGTGGTGCTCTGGGGCACCAGGTGGGGCCAGGGCGGCTCTGTGGTGAGGGAGGAGTCAGGGTGTGTTGGCTGCTTGGGGAAAGGACCAGAACGAGCTCGGGGGATACGGCAGAGGGACGCGACACGCACGTGCAAAACGCACGCTCTGCTCGCGCTCTGGGCACGCACGGCAACTTTTCGGAAAAATGCCAAGGAAAGCTAGAAGGCTCGGGTGGGGCTGGGGATTAACAGGCTTAGGTTAGGGTTATCTAGGAGCTTAGTGGACAAGGCTGCTGGGTCAGTGGATCAAGTCCATAATGCAAACTAAAAACCAAGCCAAAACTTGTCATGCACACAAGGTGTTCGACAGAATGCCAAGGACATCTAGGCAACTCTTGGGGTGGCCAAAAACTCCAGACCAGTGCCTCTTTAGGTGTAGGAGGTGGTGACAAGGTTGGTTGGGCAAAACTAAAAACTTGCAAATGTAAGTCTTTGAGAAAATCAATTCTGGACAGAAACTAGAAGGCATTATTGCATGGACCAAAAATGATCCAAATTCTCCAATCTCTTGGACTTAAGGGTTTTGTAGGAAGGACAACCAGCAGAAAAAAGCTTATGGCTAAAAGAGCAAGTTACCAAAGGGCTGCAGTAGAAAGTGACAATCTGGACCAGAGAGCAAAAGAAGATGTTTTGCTCAAGTTTTCCAAAGAACACCCAAGGGTTTTGCATAAAAGGGATGTAGGGACTTCACATGACATCCCCAAATTTTGGTGGAATTTTTGAATAAATCTATCAAAGGGTTGCAGTGCAAACAGAGCTTTAAAACTGAAGAAAATAAATCACTTTATGTGATAAAGCTTGGAGTGAAAATAATAATGCAAATGAACCTACTCATAGAAGAAAAGTTTTTCTTGGGTAGGGCAAAAAAGTCCAAATAACATATCTGAAAAGTTTTCATTAGGGCAAAACTCCAAAATTTTCAAAAGCAAAAGTGGTTCTAAAACAAAAGAAAATCCAGAGAAAGATTTAAACTCCTGGTAAAATTTTATAAAACAAGGTAAAATTTTTTGGGGTGTTACAACGCCTCGGGGCTTATAGAGTCCCGGCCGGCTCATACAAACGTGTTCGGCCCGGTGACTTATCTTACATGCCTTATGATACAAGTCACATATACATGGCGGTTTATACATACGGGCTTTAAGCCGCTTTTCGGTTTTGGGCCCTTTTAAAAAGCCTACTATATGAACCGCCATCTTCAACATTTATAGGCTTGGCCCATGAACTGCAATTGGGATCACCCGGCCCCTCCTGGGCGGGTCATATCCAATAGTCATATCCCCAACAATTGGAGTCGGAGCCAAATTGACCTTTGGTTGGCATTGGCGTCGTGTATCCTTTGCAATCTTGCATTCCAAACTACTTCAGGCAATCCTTGAGGTATTTCTCTTGACATATGAAGATGTCATTCATCTGATGATGTATTTGGAGACCAAGGAAGAACTTTAGCTCACCCATCATGGACATCTCATATTGCTCTTGCATCATGTATCCAAACTCATCACTATATCTTTTGTCAGTGCATCCGAAGATAATGTCATCCACATAGATTTGGCATACGAACAGTTCACCATCATATGTCTTCGTGAAGAGTGTGGGATCCAGTGAGCCAGGTTTGAAGCATTTGCTCTTCAAGAAGTCTTTGAGTGTGTCATACCACACACGAGGTGCTTGTTTGAGGCCATATAGTGCCTTGTTGAGCTTGTAAACCATGTCAGGACGCTTTGGGTCTTCAAAGCCAGGAGGTTGTGCAACATACACTTCTTCTTCAATTTTGCCATTCAGAAAGGCACTCTTTCATTCCGTTTTATACAAAAATATGTTATGGTGGTTGGCATAAGCCAGCAATATGTGAATGGCTTCAAGCCTCGCCACAGGAGCATGAGTATAACCTTGAGCAACCAGCCGAGCCTTGTTCCTGACAACTTGACCATGCTCATCTTGTTTGTTGCGATAGATCCATTTGGTGCCAATGATGTTATGCTTCCGTGGATCAAGACGCTTAACAAGATCCCATCCATTATTCATCTCAAACTGTTGAAGCTCTTCTTGCATTGCTTGAATCCATTCAGGTTCCATAAAGGCTTCATCAATTTTCTTGGGTTCAGATATTGAAACGAATGTAGAGTGACCACAAAAGTTGGCTAGCTGAGTTGCTTTTGAGCGAGTAAGTGGACCAGTTGCATTGAGGCTATCAAGAATCTTTTCAACTTGGACATCATTAGCTACTCGAGGATGAACTGGGCGAAGACTTTGCTCATGATGATGATCATCTTCTTGTTCAGAATTGGCTTCAGGCTGAGCATTGTCTTCAAGATGACTGGGTGGAGAGATAATGATTTCTTCTTCAGTTGGTTCCTCGGTGGGTATAATTTCTCCTGTACCCATTTGTTTGATAGATTCACCGGGAGAAGCTTCATCTAGCACATTTGACAGGTGCTCTCTTTGTGAGCCGTTAGTTTCATCGAACCGCACATCTACGGTTTCAACCACTTTATAGTGAAACAGGTTGAAGACCCGGTAGGTGTGCGAATCCTTTCTATAACCAAGCATAAAACCTTCATGTGCTTTCAGTGCAAATTTGGAAGTGTGATGTGGATCTTTTATCCAGCACTTAGCACCAAAAACTTTGAAATAACCGACGTTTGGCTTCTTATTCGTCAGAAGTTCATATGATGTTTTCTTGAAAAACTTGTGAAGATAAACTCTGTTGATGATGTGGCAAGCAGTATCAATGGCTTCGGGCCAGAACTTTCTTGGTGTCCTGTATTCATCAAGCATAGTATGTGCCACACAGATGATCTTTCTTGAACTTGATGCCCTCGATGCCTATGACGCGCTTCTTCTTGGCGAGAGCATGCAGGTTCCTCATGCCTGCATGACCTAGTCTTCGATGCCAAAGCCAGCACTCTGAAGCTTTTGCGAGAAGACAAACAGCGAGCTGTGGCCCTGCAGAGAAATCTACCATATAGAGATCACCTTTTCCATGTCCTTCGAAGACCAGAGACTTGTCAGGTTCCATAAGCGCAAGGCGACGATATTTTCCAAATATCAGAATCATGTTTAGATCACATAGCATAGAGACTGACATTAAGTTGTATCCAAGGGATTCAACAAGCATCACTTTGTCCATTTGTTGATCCTTTGAGATAGCAACCCTGCCAAGTCCCACTACCTTGCTTTTACCAGTATCTGTGAATGTGATGTGGCTTTTGGGATAAGGACATAGAGTTGAGTCCATAAGAATACATCGATCATCAGTCATGTGGTTGGTGCATCCATTGTCAATTATACATTCAGTGGCTTCCGAAGCAGTGCCCTACAGACCAGTTAGCGTCATAGTCTTCACAAGGAGAAGTGTGAAGCATAAACATTTGATGAACAAGCATGCTATCAAAGTTAAGATCCTTGTTAGGCATGATAGGAAGTTTGTCAAGAAACTATGGGACGAAATACATGGTTAGACCATTTAGACATTTAATCTTGCGTCCCACAAGATGTTTTAGGTCCCTAGCATTGGCGTCAGAAGATGATTTTCGGCTCAAGACCTTTCCTTGCAAGAGAGTTAATTCTTCTTAACCACCCACATATTTAGTGGTGGCTTAGAAGCAATAAGTCTAAGTGCAACATCTGAGAATTTTGGCTTAGGAGCCCCAGCAAATAGTTTTGTAGGATATGAATGATACCCATATGAATATGCAGAGAAGTTCTTTGTCTTATGAACAAAGTTCTTGGATGAAACATGCTCATATTCATGAGTTTGATGACTATCTCCCTACAAAACATTTGCGTTAGAGTGACCCAATGTGGTCCTTTGTCTGTATGAAGTTTTTAGACCATATGAAGCCTTCGGTCTAGGGTTGATCTTCTTTCCTGGTGGTGTCAGATGACATTCACTGGAAGCTTTTCGATAAGACTTCTTGGAACCCAGATCTTCTTCATAGGTGACCCATTCCTGCAGTTAGTTCCAATGAACCTGGCAAACACTTTATCGTTCTGATCCTTGAAAGGTTTATAGTTTGAGTCAAATGACTCGTCAATGACAACAGGGTTAGCACAAGTGAAGCCAGATAAGGTAGATGGATCTACTGGTGGACCCTTTGCAGCAGCCCATGTGGTTTTGGGATACTGCTCAGGCTTCCAGTAAGAGCCATCATTCATTTCCTTTCGAACCCCACCCTCTTTCCTAGGGTTTTGTTTCAGAATCTGTTTCTTGAGAACATCGCACAGTGTTTGAAGCCCTTTGAGGCTTTTGTACACACACGTTTCAAGCAAAGTCTTCAACCTAGGATTCTCATAGGCAATAGCAGTGGTTTCCTCAGTAGAGGGGTTAGTTACCACATCAACAGTTGAAGATATGGCAGTCTCAGAAGTTGTAGAGCATTCAGCAACACAAAATAGCATTGTCACGCTCAAGACATTTTAGACAACGTGGCACAAAGTCTTCCTGAGCGGAACTAATCTATTGGGCGATTAGTGAATCGTTTTCCTTTTGAAGATCATCATGAGAAGCTCTTAGTTTCTCAAGGTCTTGCTTCCTTTGAAGATAATCATAGGAAAGCTTCTCATGATTACCCGAGAGGGTTCCATTACGACTTTCAAGTTCAGTGTACCTTACGTGAAGATTTTTTATGTCTTCAATTAAGGACTGAGTTCGATTCATTTCCGCGTCCAACATATCATCACTCTTTTCTAGCAACTTTTGAATATGTTCCATAGCATTTTGTTGTTCATTTGCAATTTTAGCAAGGGTTTTATAGGTGGGTTTGGATTCACATTCAGAGTCATCTTCACTGGAGGTCTGAAAGTAGGCATCGCGTGACTTTACCTTTGCACCACGTGCCATGAAGCAGTAGGTTGGAGAAGGGTCATCCTCATCATTTGCTTTGGCGTCGATGGGGTGACCATTATCGCCAGTGTTGAAGATGGACTTGGTGACAAATGCCGAGGCTAGAGCTAGGCTAGCCACGCCAGAATCAAATTCGTCCTCAAATTCCACCTCTCCCTCCTCAGAAGCAGACTCCTCCTCTGAATTCATTTCTTTTCCAATGAATGCACAAGCCTTGCCAGATGAACTCTTCATGTAAGGCGAAGACTTTGATGAATACTTGGAAGAAGACTTTGAAGATTTCTTCTTCTTCTTGTCGTCAGAGTCATATTCCTTGCTCTTCTTCTTTTTCTTGGATTCATTGTCCCACTGAGGACACTCAGATATGTAGTGGCCATGCTTTTTGCACTTGTGGCATGTTCTCTTTTTGTAGTCATGAGAGGAAGCCTCATTGTTTCTTGAGCTGGATCTTGAAGACTTTCCAAAGTTTTTCATCCTTGAGAACCTTTGAAACTTCTTCACAAGCATAGCTAGTTCTCTGCCAATGTCTTCCGGATCGTCAGAGCAGCTGCCAGAGTCTTCTTCAGACGAGGACACAACTTTAGCCTTCAAGGCTCTGGATGGAAAATACTTATGGCCATAGATATCTCTCTTCTCAGATAGCTGAAACTCATGTGTGTTGAGCCTCTCAAGTATGTCAGATGGATCAAGACTTTTGAAGTCAGGTCATTCTTGAATCATCAATGCCAAGGTGTCAAACGAACTCTCAAGAGACCTCAATAGCTTCTTCACAACTACATGGTTGGTGATTTTAGTGGCGCCAAGAGCATGAAGCTCATGGGTGATATCAGTGAGGCGACCAAATGTAAGCTGGACATTTTCATTGTCATTTCTCTTGAAGCGATTGAACAGATTGCGAAGAACGTCAATCCTTGAGTCTCTCTATGTTGAGACGCCTTCATTGACCTTGGGCAGCCAGTCCCATACTAGCTTGGCCGAATCTAGTGAACTCACACGTCCGTACTGTCCTTTGCTCAGATGCCCACAAATGATGTTCTTGGCGGCTGAGTCCAGTTGAGCAAACTTCTTGACATCAGCAGGGGTGACACCTCCACCAGCCTTGGGAACACCAGTCTTGACGACACACCAGAGGTCATTGTCGATAGTGTCAAGATGCATGCGCATCTCATTTTTCCAGTAGGGGTAATCAGTCTCATCGAAGACAGGGCACGCAGCGGAGACTTTGATTATCCCTGCAGTCGACATAACTAAATCTCCAGGTGGTTAAACCTAATCACACAGAACAAGGGAGCATCTTGCTCTAATACCAATTGAAAGTGCAAGTTATCGACTAGAGGGGGGTGAATAGGCGATTTTTACAAAAGTCTTCAAAATACGATATCTTTTGAAGACATACAGATGAACAAAACCTATATGATAAGAAGCAGAGGATAAATGACTCTAGACACAGAATAGTCAAGTAAGCATCATAGAAATAATACGAAGACTATTGATAGCTTGATAACATGGATCAAGATGGAAGATATAAATGAAGCTAAACAAGGGACAATCTTCACACAGTGAAGTCAAACAGATCAGACAAACAAGCAATGACTTCACGAAGACAGACTGGAATGTAAATGAGTTGGAAGATAGAACCGGTAGCTTGGAGACGTGGGAAATTTGGTAGACCAGTTCTAGTTGCTGTGAGAACTGTACATCTGGTTAGGGAGGCTGAGATTAAACTCAGAAGACCGTGTCTTCACCTTATTCCCCTTGATCTAAGGACACCCAGTCCTCGCCCAATCACTCTGGTAAGTCTTCAAGGTAGACTTCCGAACCTTCACAGACTTTGTTCACCGGCGACCCACAATGACTCTTGGATGCTCAGAACGTGACGCCTAACCGGCTGGAGGATACAAAGTCCTCAATTGTAACAAGTCTTTAGGTCACACAAACAGAAAGACTTCAGTGATGCCTAACACCCTTTGGCTCTGGGTGTTTTTGGGCTTTGTCCTCGCAAGGATCTTTTCTCTCAAAGGCTTTGGAGTGGGTTGCTCTGAAACGACAAAAACCGTGCACTAACTCTGAGCAGCCACCAATTTATGGTGTAGGGGGTCGGCTATTTATAGCCAGGAGGCAACCCGACATGATATGTCTGAAATGACCCTTGGTCACTAAGGAACTGACATGTGTCCAACGATAGGATTTTGAGCACATACGACAACTTTGCTTGAGCTCCAAGTAAAACCGACTTATCCAACTCTGGATAAGATTTGCTCTCATTTGTCTTCGCTCGAAGACATAGGTGTTTGGTTGAGAATCACTTCAGTCATCTGACTATGTTCACTTGGACCCCACTTAACATTATGGTGGTTCCTATGACTCAAGAAAGAATGAAAAGAACTACGAAAGAAACTATGTCTTTGCATTTTATAGTCTTCAATGAATGTCTTCATAGGTCATTATCTTCACGTGAATGTCTTCACGAGCCACCATTGTCGTCAATGTCTTCACACATTTTTAGGGGTCAAATCTAGAAGGTAAACCGAATCAGTGAGGGACTATTACATGTGCTATCCTGCAATTCTCACAAACACGTTAGTCCCTCAACCACGTTTGTCATCAATACTCCAAAACCAACTAGGGGCACTAGATGCACTTACAGTCTCAAGCACCGGAGTGGTAACAAAAGATGGCAGAGTGCAAGGAATGACTTCATGTAGGGGGTGTTTGGGTGTTGCTCTTCATGTCGTGGAATTGTCACGGCAGATGTCCTTAGTGAAAAAGACTTCGTCACGAGGCCAACGCATCAATGTGGTAGCTTGAGAGGGGTTGAGCGGAATCAAGAGATGCAACACAAGACAAGGATTTAGACAGCTTCGGGCCTCGGGAAACACCATCCGGTAATAACCCTACACGTTGTTTGTGGCTAGGTCTCATTATTATCATGAGGGAGTCGCCGCATAAACTGGCTCTCCTCTAGTTGTGTCTAGCCCTAGAGATTGTTTGTTGCTTCCTGTTGTCCCTCTTGGGGAGCCCTGTCCCTCCTTATATATGTTGAAGGGGCGGATTACATATGGAGTCCTAGTAGGACTAGGACTAACTTATCTTCTATTACAAATGGGATACAAGTACGGGCCTTGCTTCCTTGTAAGGGAAATATTCCTCATGCCTTTTCTCTTAAGCCGACCCACCATAACATGAACCGACCTTCTGGGCCTTGGGCCTTGTAGTCCATCTGATACACTCGCCGGGTCACCAATGAGTCACCAGGCCCGTCCAGGTCCTCAGTGAGTCGCCAGTCTTCGGGCGGTTTACCTATAAAAACACCAAGCCCTAGTTGGGTCATATCTCCGACCGGGTCATACCACGGGGTATATCCCCGACATTAGCCCACAGTTTAGCTTGGATTTATCCATGGTAAACTTATCCTGCAAAAACAAGACCAACTTTAATAGATTATACATCGGGTTGAAGGTTCTTCTGAGCCGGCACTTGATCATCGTTAAGTCCTTGTCATTTCCTCCTTGATATGTATCCATGATCTCATAGCAAACCTCTGTAGAAGAGATGTTCAAATTTTGCCAATGCAAAAAATCCATATACTTCTTTTGAAAAATCAGGGTCAACAGGCCAGCTTCAGAGTCAATTTGCTGACATTGGTCTTTTGTAGAGAAATATTGTAAGAAATAATCTACTTGAGTCGGCTTACAATGCTTAACAAAAAATATTGGTCTTTGAAATACTCATCTAATATTCAACCAGCTTGAAGATGTAGAACTTGCCGGTTTATCATTGCCAAAATTGTTGGGTTATAAAAACTGATGATTCCGGGTTATGACTATTATACACACCGGGTCATGATTATTGCCAACACCGGGTCACACAATTAATCTTCCTGATTTGCTCCAAACTGAGAATTTGAAGACGTTCCTCCTTTATATGCATATTACCTATAGCCCCAAGTCTTAAGCGGAGAACATAGTGATAGCTTAAGACTTGTTTCAATATAAATGTTGCAACCTTGAAGAAATCCATATTGTTCATCTCAGTCACTAATCAAAACTGAATATTCCACATATGTAGCCCCCAAGTGCCGGGTTGTCATGCTTGCAACAACCTGGGACTTGTAATTGCCTCATACTCATAAAAACTTCAACTAGTGTAGCCCCCAAGGGTTGGGTCATTATGCAATAATGAGCAAAGACTTTCTAGATATGATGATGTAGACTTGAACATCAATGTGCAGCCCCCAAGGGACGGGTCATTATATAATAATGATCAGGGACTTTGTAGATACGATGACGTAGACTTGAACAACAATGTGTAGCCCCCTAGGGACGGCTCAGAAAGATAATATTGAGCTCAGACTTTATAAATAATTCTTTGAAAAGAACATCATATGATGTAACCCCCATCACGGGGCTTGAACCCACGTCCACAAGGTTAAGAGCTTTGTGCTTTACGAACTGAGCAGTGGACCCTTCAATATAATGGAATAAGGCTTGTGTACCTTGAATTTTTTATAGGAGCAATTGGTAGCCCCCAAGGGCCGGCTCATTACAATGTGACGAGTCGGGTCTTCAATAAAGGTGAGCAAAAAATGACTTTGCATTAGACCCCAAGTGCCATGGTGCATGCTGGCAGTGACATGGGACTTGCATATTTGATGTAATCTCAACTTGAATAATGTAGCCCCCAAGTGTCGGGTCGTAAGCCTGCAGCAACTCGGGAATATTCCTTCCATTGTAGAATAAATCATATCCATTGATAGGATAATAGCCATTGTGCGAAAGCGACATTGAAAACTTCAATCATAATACTGGTTATTGATAACCATAATAAAAATCCAGCCATGTTGGCTATTAAAGATTTGAATAATATATCCTAGTTTGAAAACCGGTTCCTGCAATATAAACCAGTATATCTATGCATATATGGTGCATGCTATGATGATGTAATGATGATGCAATATATGATGATGTATGTGTATGATGCAATGTATGATGATGTATGTGTATGCTGACAGAACACTTCAGTGAAACTAGCCTGAGCCACTGGAGTATTCTCCCATTCTGTAGTCGGCTCTCAGGCGACCCAATCGATGTTTGAACCTGGATAAGTTCAGATATGACTATCGAGAGTACATGAGGTCAGCGTAGCATCAAGCGAACATCGAGGTTTAACCAAGTTTCAATGAAGGCGGCTTTAGCAGCCTAGATCTATCCTGACTATCTGTAAGCCATGCTCTCACATGACAGCCGGCATTTTAACCTTAGCAAGCTCAGGATCTTGGTCAAATTCATCGTAAAAGATTGATTGCTAAGAGTTTGGCGGGTCAATCAGGATGACCTGATGGAGTTGAAGCAGCTGGTATACAGGTAGGATGACCCGGAAAGGTTATGTCCTCTTTGGTCCAATATGCCTATGTTTGAACAAGATAACCTGGTCAAAAGAGTACTGACACTATGATCTCTTTGGTCGAATACACCTATGTTTGAACAAGAAGCCCCCATGTGACATACTTACAACCCAGCCTATAAGCCAGATTTGAGAACCTCCAAGCTTTGTGGGAGACAAATTTCCCTTGAGCCGGATTATGAACCGGATATTAAGAGCTTCAGCGCTTTGTAGCAGACAGATTTCCCTTGAACTGAAATCTTCATTTTGAGCCGGAAATTTTCTGACGGTCTTTAAATTTTCATAAACATAGCGGCAATCTCCAGGGCTGGGTTATCTTTCCCTCCAATGACCCGGAATTCTTGAACTCATTGAAACCGGACAATTCTGCCAAGTCATGTCATTGTAGCCCCCGAGTCTAGAGACGGCTTGAGATTCTCCATATTTGAGCATAGCATAAGGTGTATATCACTGGTGTTGGTAGCGCGATGTGAATGCACAGAAGGTTGAGGTGACTGCGGCGGGTTATAAATGATCCCGTATGAGTCGTGTCAGCAACTCGGCCAATGGTTCCTTCCAACTGGCTGTTCGAAGTTAACCAAACTATAGTGGCGGTGACTTGTGCGCCTGCCCATTGAGCCATCCAGTGTAGACTGTGGTTGATAGTATATGATAATTTGCCTCCAATTTGTTGGAAGAAAACCGGGCTACCCAAGCAGTGACTGGCTTTATACTCAATAACACAGCTCATGCAGACAAGGTGTGGCTCGGTGTGTTGATGTAGACCAGGCCGCAAGAGACGAACTCTAAAGACGATCGTAGCATCAGAGGCGGTACAGACCAATGAGCCGACCGCGGCATTGTAAGCCGGCGCGGACGGGCGAGTCAATCGCAGGCGCGGTAAGCCCCACGGATGGGCGAGTCAACCACATCGTGTTGATGTAGTGAAAAATTGTCCTGCATCAAAATCATCGCAAGCCAGAGTAATTGTTCTTTGACAAAAAGAAATATATGCTAATAAAATAAACTTAAATGGATAGATATCACGTGATTGTTTGGATGATGGATGATCCATTCAAGACAACAGAGGCGGCTCAGGCAGACCAACGACTCAATTTGGCCCGGGCGGCTTAACACGTCAGAGGCGGCTCAACGCGCCCCCGACGTCTCAACACAATAGCGAAACGGAGGCATCACCATGGCGGCGGCTCAGAAACTGCAGCGGCAGCGCGTTTGAGACGGTGGAGGCGGCGACCTGAACAGCTTGAAGCAGACACGAGTCGACCCGAGGGCAGGCGGCGGCTCATTGTGTGATGGCGGCTCTCCGGCGGTGGCTCAACGCGGAACAGATGAGAACCAACTGGGAGAGGCACTATGGTGGCCTCGGCAAACGGCAACTTGCAGCCACAGATACAACAACGACGAGTGATAGCTCAGAATGACGTGGCAGCCCGACCGGCAGAGGCATGCTCGGTGCTGACTCAGAGGCCAGGTCGTAATTGGTTTTGACTCCTCCCTTAGTTTTTTCCTTTCCTTGTTTGCTTCTCAGATCCGATTTGTACTAGTGGCACTTCATAGCTTCTTCCCACGTACATAGCAAGCGGGGACCAAACTTTGTAGCTTGGCATGACGAGTACGTAGTACTTGATAATTTGGCGTGAACTAGCTGACTAGCTCAGTCTCCACGTGTGAGAGGTTTTGACCTTGGTCCGTTGAAAAGTTGGCAACAGGCCTAGGGAGTCACGCCATGTAATAGCGACAGAATCTTATGCTATGTTTTGAATTTGGACATGGACGATGGAACGCTAAAGTATTTTTGTCTCTATGAGTTGTACCTCATATTGATTGATTTCAGATGCAAGATTTCGACCCGCAATGGCAACGGAAATTAACCCAGCCTCGATATATCATATGGTGGTGTGCACTGGCGCATCAACGCAACCATAATTTTCTATTTTTATCTTAACTTTGTATATGTCGCTTTGACTATTCTTTGACAATGTTATCTTCTGCATCGGCTTCTTTTTCATCCAGCACATCGTGAGCTGCTTGATCCCTAAAGAAATCCCTTCAAGAACTCAACACCGCCGTGCACATGCCCCACGGTGGCGCCAACTATCATGGGACCGCCAATGCTAATGAGTTCACTGCTCGTGTGAGCAGGTGATTGAACTGGTTGGGGTTCAAGTTGAGGAAGGACTTCATCATCATTAACATTGTCATCATGACCAATTTCTTCAGCTGCGGGAGAGTTAGCAGCTAGAATCTCTTTAGACTGACGAGCCTATGTGGTAGCAGGCTCATGCATAACAAGACGACACTCGCGGTTGGAGGAGGCAGGCAGGGCAACTGAGATAGGTTCAACAAATAGAGGTTCTGGGGAGGAGGCGTGTCGGTGTATTTGGATCGACACCTATGGGATCACAAGAATCCCTACTACGGTTGCGGGGCGCGGGGTTGAGAGAAGGGCGGATCTAGCGATCAGGACACGGTTCCTTTACCCAGGTTCGGGCCGCAAAGATGCGTAAAACCCTACTCCTGCTTTGGTGGATTATATGTTGGTGTTCTTCAGCTAACGAGGAACTCCAAAAGAGTCGTGAGGGGTTCCAAAAATCCGAATCCTTCGCCTGGTCACCTTGGGCCTCCTTTTATAGGGAAAAGGGGTTGCCACAGTGGCACACAGGAGGTGGAAAGGGTACAGTGATGCGAGGTTATCCCTCGCATTACATGACAATGTGCATTTAATGCGCCCTGCTTAGGTGTCCTTGCTTTATCGGGGATGAGGGGAGACGCCCGTCTTGTCCGTCGCCGCTCCTCCTCGTGTCGACACGCGCCCTGGCCAGCGGTGCCTGAGGTGCCATGTAGGCAGACAGGCAGCTGAGGTGGCGCAACGGCGGGCCTCCATGAAGATCTGTGGGTCGCCATGCAGGAGCCGGTCCAGCTGGTTGGGTCGGCAGCTGTGTGGGTCGGTGGAAACCCAGTTGGTGCGGGCCTGATGGTGGCCCCATGGGTGTTCTCGGCAAGGGCCTTGCCGGGGCCCCATCAAGGGTCTTGCCATGGCGCCTGCTGTCATCCCCGGCAAGGTGCTTGCCGGGGGTCTTGTGGACCTCCTTAGCTGGGATCCCGCCAAGGGTCGTCTACTTACCTTGCATTTGATCTTGAAGGTCTTCACAAAGATCTGCATGCCACCACGGGGATATCTCCCGAATCCTCCCCCCATGGGGGTGGTGGACTCAAGGGTGATTCGCTCCGTAGGCTGGGGGGGCGAGCTACCGTGGCAAGGGTCTTGCCAGGGCTGCCAGAGCCAGCCCCGGCAAGGATCGTGCAGCGGGAAACTGCTTCGTCCCCTTGCTCTTCTTGGTCTTGTTCTTGGTGTCGCTCCTGTCTTCTTCAAGCTTCAGTCTTACCCCAGCTTGCCTTCCTTGCCTTGCTTGGTGGGATGGCGCCGTGGCTCAGACTGCCCGTGCACAGTCATAGGGGTACAAAAAGTGCACCCCTCTTTTTGTACACCGACAGGAGCCCACGGGCCTGGGCCACACATAAGCGCGACACGTTGTTGGGCCAGGCCCAGAACGGTGCGCGGGCAGGCGGGGTGGTTCTCACCGCGGTAAAATTTTCGCGCGCTGCGTCTCCCACGGCCCGCGCGAGCGGCGCGGGGTGGAGGGGCGTGTGTGATGTGGGCGGCATGCGTGGGGGCGGTTTCCGCACGCATGCGTCACGTCGCAGTAAATGTGAAAGGAGGCGGCCTGCGCCTTCCCCATAAAAAGGAATAACCGCGAGCGCGTTGCTCACTTCCTCCACTTTCCTCGGGCCCCTTCCAATCTCAGAACCGCTGTTCCCTTGCTTCCTTCCTTCCGAAGCCTTCGCCGTTGTCCGCCGCCGTTGCTTTGCCATCCCTCCCCTCAGCCTTCCCATTCAGTCGCCATGGCGTCCAATCCTGCCAAGGGCAAAGGGGCAGCCAAGGGTGTCGGGCCTTCGGCGCCGCCGGAGGGCGCATTCACGGGGGATCGGACGAAGGCCGCCATCTTCATCACGTCGTCGGTCGACGTCTTTGAGCTCCGGGCCGTATTCAAACCCCTTTGGGGGGAGGAGACAGGGGATCGGGCGAAGGGCTTGGGCCATCCGGCGACACGCGTCGTTCCGGCCGCTTGCGCTCCGCCCAGCTCAAATCGGTATCCCTTCTTCGTTGATTACTTCTCTTGCGGGTTGTGTCCCCCCTTCTCCGATTTCTTCTGCGACATCATGCACACTTTTGGCTTCCGTCTTTTGGATTTCACCCCAAATGCGGTGGCGTGCATGGCCTTCTTCGCGCACCTCTGCGAGGGCTTTGTCGGAGTACAGCCCAACACGGCGCTCTTCCGCCACTACTTCATCCCTCGGATCCAGCCGGGAGGCTCGGTCTCTGGAGGCCTTGCCTGGATTCCGAGACTCAAGGTGGTGTACCCGGAGGGCGCCGTGAAGGAGAGGTGGGACGAGTGGCGCTGCCGGTGGTGTTGGATCGATGAGGACGAGCTGCCCACGTTCTGCAAGGTCCGCCAGGTGCCGCCGGTCCGCGGCAGCGACTGGAGCAATGTCGACGCCGCCGACGGGAAGCTCGCCGTTGCTGTCACTAGGATCACCCGGCTTGTCCAAGCCGGACTCACCCTCGAGATGATCGGGGCGGAGTTCATCCGCCGTCGGATCGCTCCACTGCACCAAAAGGGGAAGCCGGCCTGGCTCTTCAGGAACCCGGCCGACGTCATGCGGCTCCACACCGGCCTCAAGCACAATTTTACAGTGATGGGACATGCCCATTTCTGTCAGCGGCTCTTCCAGCTGGATGTGAGTCACGGCGGCGAGTTCAAGTGGACCGGCAAGGCTGCGAAGGACGCCGCCAAGGCCGGCAAGGCCGTCAAGGGGAAGCTCTTCAAGCTGCCAGCGGGAGTGGTCCCGCTGTGCAATAATTCGCGCCAGTCCGAAATCGTCACCATGATGCCGGAATGTAGCGCGCACGGTCCCGTTCTGAGCTGGGAGGAGCCGGAGGACGAGGTCGTGCATCAGTTCTTTGATTCCCTGGTCGAGGTGTGCGTCAATCCCGACGCCGAGCGGGGCTCGTCAGGGACACCACTCTGGAGGAGCTGGACTACATTGCCAACAGGGCGAAGGAGGCACAACTCATCAAGGAGGCCGGCAGCGCCGAGGTGTGGAGGACCAGGACGCCGCGGCCGCGGAGGAGGAGGAATTCGCCCAGTGGGCAGCGGCTGCCGGAGAAGCTAGCAGCGCCTGCACCGGGGCCCCATTGGTCGAGGACGCGCCCGACGAGTCGTCGTCGGAGGAGGATGTGGCGACTGGCTCGGCGCCCATCAAGGGAAGAGGGCGAGTCTTGCAGCGGGCCTCCTCCGGTGAGCCGGTCCAGTCCGACAAGGCTGCTCAGCCTCAATTGGCCCTGGAGGAGTCTGGGCGCCTCACGAGGGCCACGGCGGCGAGGAAGTCGGCGAAGGTCGCCGAGAAGAAGAAAGCGGCAGCTCCCTCTCCGTCGAGGCGCGCACGAACCCCGTTCCCTCCTTCGCCTCTCCCGGCAGACGTTGATTCAGAGGGCGATGCGGCTCTCCCCTTCGACCTCGGGCCCCTTAGCCCGAAGAGGAAGAGGAAGACGACAGAGGAGGAGGAGATGTACGATGAGTAAGTATTCTTCATCTTCACCCCCATCTCTCTTGATCATGCCACTCATCTTAACTTGTTCTTGCTTCTTCAGGGATGTAGAGACGTTGGCCCAGAGGGTGAAAAGGGCCAAGGCTTCAGCGAGCAGCCAGCCCCCGGTCGGGGCTACAGACACACCACTGGTGGTGTTGAGCAGCTCTGACGGAAGCCCCCGGCACAGCCCCCAGCGTAAGTCAATCAACCTTTTCTCGCTCGACATGCAGTAGGCGTCAGATGCTGAAGGCATCGACCTTGCCGGTTCTGTAGGACGGGAGCAGCAGGAGGAGGAGCCGTGGGGGGCCGCTCCCAACACGCCACCCCCATCGACCACGCCGCAACGAGGGGCGTCCCCGGCAAGGGCACCAAGCATGGAGCCCACACGCATGGAGGAGGAGGACTTGGGCGCTGGTGGCCCGCCCCCGGCGTCCGACGCCGGCGGGGCGGGAACTTCCGCTGCATAGCCCGGTGCTGGTGAGTTGCCCACTTTTTGCCCTCGCCTTTCCCTTGTACTTTTTCTTGACTTCATTTCCCCCGTCACGGCCCAGGCCTTCCTCCAATGGATGTGGAGGACGTGGACGCCGTCATCAAGGAGGTCGCTGAGGAGGCCGCGGTGGAGGCCGACGAGATTGCCGCCGAGGAGGCCGCCAAGGACGCCGCCGGGGTCGCCGTGGACGAGACTGTCGAGGACGCCGCCAAGGACGCCGCCGAGGGTGCCGGCGGTGGGCCTGCCGGGGAGGCCGGCAAGGCCACAGCCGAGGAGGAGGTGACTGATGACCAGCCATCTTACTCCGCGCCCTCGGGCCCCGGAAAGTATCTGAAGGTGAGCGACAACCTCTTCTTCCACCTCGCCGGGGCGTCAAGCTCCCGGACGCCCGCCGGAGAGGAAGTTTTTGACGGCGAGGTGTTCGCCGCCGCCGGGCTCGAGGTTGTTGAAGAACCGAGCGTCGGCGGGGACGGCTCCCCAGAGGAGCAGCTATTCCGGGCCATGGGGGCCAACTTCCGGAAGCTCCAGGCGCTCTACCGCGCTCGTTTGGACAAGGTTAAGTCCAGAATGGCGGCGGTGGATGAGGCGGAGGCGGACTTCCAGGCACGCGTCGCTGAGGCACAAGCCTGGTTCCACCAGTCCCGCGAGGAGCAGAGGGCCTCTCAGGAGGATCTGGCCAGCGCAATGTGGAGCTCATCATGAAGATGGCCGCCATCGAGAAGGCCCAGGAAGAGGCGGCGAATTCGGCTGCCGCGGCGGAGGCCGCCTGGAACCATCATCAAGCCGCCCTCGATTCCCAGGAGGAAGACCACTCCGCGCGTGAGGCGAAGCTTGCCGTGACGCTCCGCGGCAAGGATGAGGAGCTTGAGGCTCTTGTCGAGCGGCGGACTCACGAGCTGGGGCAGAGGCACAAGGAGGCACTCGATGCCCAGGCTCTGGCTCACGCCAGCAAGATACAAGAGTTGGAAGTGGAACGGGACGGGCTGAAGGAGCAGGCCCTCAGGCTGTCTGACGAGAAGACCAGGCTCAACCGTGCCTTGACAGAGGCGCAGGGAGTGGTCATCAGCAAGATTGGGGAGCTCTCCGAGGCGCAAGGCTCCATCAAAGATCTCAGGCTGAGGCTAGAGAATCTCGAGAAGACGTTGGCGGAGAGCTCTGCTCGGGAGGGGGCCCTGGCCAAGAGCCTGGAGGAGGAGAAGTAGCTGCGGGCAGACGAGGGCGCCTCCCACCAAGAATAAGTGGTGGAGGAGAACAGGTAGATCAGCCGGCTGGAGGACATCGCCGGCAGGGTTACCTCACAGTTGGCCCTCATGGGGGTGCCGAACGTGAGGTATGCCCCTGAATGGAGCGGGTCCGTCAACGCCAAGCTGACCCTGTTCTTTGAGGGCGTCCTCAGCGCCTTGGCTGATCTTCAATCCAACAGAACGGCCACGCTCGCCGGGGAGGCCCGGCGGCTGTGCCAGGGAGTCATGACCAAGGTCCTCACCAAGGTGGCGTTCTGGAACCCCGCCCTCGACTTCGAAGCCGCGATGGACAACTTGCCGGAGGATGCCAACCTCACGGCGCTCAAGGAGCGCATCAAGCCTGTCATTAGCCGCATCGACGAAATCAAGAGGGTGGAGGGCCAGCGCCGGGATTAGATATCCCGTTCTCCTTTGCCGCTGCGAGTTCATGCCCAAGACAAATTTTATCTTTAGTTAGAACCGCAGCGATGGCACGATGAATATAACTTTAAAATATCTTCAGAATCATGCATGTTATTTCCCTGTTTGCTGCCTCCCTGTGTTTCCACCCTACGTTAACTGGGTAGGCTTGCCGGCGCGAAATATGTAACACCCCAAAACTTTAGCAATGTTTTATTAAATAAATTTTTGCCAGTGAATTAAAATTTTGCCTTCTGTTGAGTGTTTCTTTAGAATTCCAGGACCAGTCTTCAACTGTTATGTTGGAGTCTTTACCCCTAGTAAAAACATTCCAGATAATGTTAGATTCTTTTATGCACCCATTAAAACTTTGCTTATATCAGCAGGATAAATTATATATTGGTCTCCCTAATTTTCTTCTTTATATAAATGATTAACCTTAGTTTTAAGGCCTCTTTTGTACTGCAACCACTTGATAAATTTATTTATAATTTCAACCAAAGATTGGAGATGTCAAGTAATGCTATTAGATCACTTTTATGCAAGAATATAACTATTTCATTTAATATTTTGAGCTCCACAACATGTTTGCCAATCTGGTCCAGTAGACCAAATTGCACTACAACCCTATCTAATATTCCTGTAATGCTTCCACCAAAATTATGGGATGTTCATAGCAGTATGTTATCCAACTTTATGTAAGAACCTAGTTTGGTCCTTTGGGAGATTTGAGTGAACCAACCTCTTTTCCATTTTGGTTCAGTTTGGTGATTTGCACTGCAACTCTAGTCTATTTTGCTCCAGTGCCTTTGAGCTTCCTCATGCTTATAGTCCCTCTAGCAAAACCCTTAAGTCCAGAAGAGTGGGCCTATTGGGATAGTTTTGGTTCATGAAGCAATGCTCTGCATTTTCTGTCCAGAACTGAAGTTTTGCAAGACTTGCACTAACAAGTTTTTGCTTTTGATAAACTAACCTCACCACCTTCTTACCCATCCAAGGAGACATCCATCTGGTAAATTTGGCCACCCCAAGAGTTAGCTAGATGCCACAGGCATTTTGTCAAACACCCTGATTGCACGACCAATTTTGGCTTAGTTTCTGGTTCATGTTAAGAACTTGATCCCCTGTCTAGACCAGCATGTCTCTTGAGTTTGTTCCAACCTTTAGCCCCGCCCTGCTGACCCCCTTGCGGTATGGAGCTCCCTAGCATGCCTTAGCATATCGCCGTGCACGTAGCGTGCATGCTCTGGGCGCGCCCAGATCGCGCGTTTTGCACGTGCGTGCGCTCGGGTCGCCGCGTCGCGCCCCTGGCCCCAGCTCACCTACGGAGCCACGCCCGGTCTTATCCGCACCCAAGAACACGCCAAGCCATCCCTGGGACGCCACAGCACCGCCGTCAGAGCACTTTTGGCGGCACGCCAGCGAGCACAGTGGATCTCTGCCACGGTCGGCGCCGCCCAAGCCACGCGCGCTCGCCAGCTGCCCCCTAGAGCAGTGCGAGCTCATCCGCAGGCCCGTCCGCTAGCGTTCTTCGCCGCCACGTCTCCTGCGGCTATAGTATGGCGGTCGCCGGCAATCTTATCCCCTGCCGCCGCAGAACCGACATGGCTCACCTATTTAAGGGTGCCCCGAACCTCTCGGCAGCATCAGACCATCACTAGACACCCCGCAGAGCAGCCCCATGGCAGCCATTCGCCCCCGGGAAGCTTTCTTCTTCATCTCCGGCGAACACGGCCGCCGTCATGCTCCAGTTCAATACGTCGCGACCATCGCCCCTCCCGTCCAGCCAACACCTCCATCTGACTCCATATGATCCTGCGGAGCCGCCCATCGCCTCAAACCAGCTCGGGAACCACCGTATAGCAAAGCCCCAAACCCACTGAGGCCGCCGTCCGCCGCGAAGCTCGTCGCCGTCGCTATCCTACACCCCAGTCGACCACACGACCACCGGGAGGACCGCCAAGGAGTAGCGGATCCATTCCCGCACTCAGTGTCCCTCGAGGGGCCTCCGTTCGCCGGAGTCCCGCCTCCGTTCGGGCAAAGGAAGAGAAGGGGGGAAACGACTGGTCAAACCTGACTAGTGGGCCCCCTGGACCCACTGTCAGTGACCCAGCTCCGCCTCCGCACGCTTTTAAGTGAAGGCGTAAAACTCAATGTACGTTTTCCCTAGCCCGAAGGCGTATTCTCAGCCGAAACGTTTTCTTTTCTGTTTTAGGTTAAAAATCAGTATTTGACCAAACTTTGACTGGCTTTAACTTTTAAACTACATCTCCAAATGAATTGATTATTTTTCTGCTGTTCCTCAAATTTGGTCTAGTTTATTTTCAAATTTATTTGAAAATTTTCCAGACAACTTTTTTGTGCTGTTGTGATTCTATGTATTAATTTTATACTTTTTATTAGGATTTTGAAGAGGGAGAAAACTTCCAAAATTCTTGGAATGCTTTTCTCCTCCCCTCTACTTGAAGGCAAGCATCTTGAACCCCGTTTGATACATGTTGTGTGTTGTTCGCTATAACTCAAGAACTCCATTGATATTCCAAAATGGAGCATCATTATTTCATGTAGAAGTCTTACTCATGCATATCTACTTGAGGTGAAAGATCTTTTCTGTCATGTTTGTGATATTGGTGGCAGTAACCTCTTCTCTTGCCTCATATGCCTGATGATAGTTCGGACGGAGTCCGAAGGAAAGTTGTGTTCCGGTGAGCACAGTTAAGTGACTGACATCTCGTGGTGACGAACGATGTGCAGTAAGGCAGGACGAAGCATGAGGGGTGGTGACCCTGTCAGAGAGCAGTGTCAAGCGATACGACACTAACCATATAGTAAAGCTGAAACCTCCTGAGTCGACCATAGATCGAGTCTTGTTCCAGTAACCCCCATACTTGTTTCGTGCTACCACGTGTCCCTACTTCAGGTAGGGTACGGTTTAGTAAATTGTCGACCCCTGTTCTATCACACACCGTACAGAGAGGCCACGGTGGAAGATACCGGCTGCATCCGGTAGGCAGGCCACCTGGTCCGGGGGCATGGGTGTTTCGGTTGGAGCCGAAGGGGATAGCTTCCCCAGTTTCCGCGCGCGTTATATATTGTTGTGATCCCATGCTAGTCGAGGTTGTAGCCTCCCCACTTAAAGTTTGGCTTAATTAGTGTCATGGGTGATTCCAGACACCGGTAAGTTAGGCTGGTGTGTGCAGTCAGGTGTGTCTTCAAATTAAAAGACCGTAGGCGGAATTAGTCCAGAGGGGCTATAGAAAATCCGTTATTCGTGGGTAAAGAGTACACTCTCTGCAGAGATATAAACCTATTCGAATAGCCGTGTCCATGGTTAAGGACTACAGTCTGGGATGGGTCGAGTGTCGGTCTTAGTGTCGGTCTTCGGAGGAGAAACCTATTAAACCAGAACATTATTTATGACCTGTGACAGGTAGTGATTGTGATTTATCATTATTATGGACTAACCATTCATATTATTTGAGATAATGAGTATCCTTGGGACGGTTCTACCTCCCGGATATTCACTGTTATTTATTTGCTTTACAAGACCTTTTTGTGATGTCGCTCAGATGTCCGACTATGGCATTCTTTTTATTTACAAGCCCTTTCTGTGATGTTGCTCAGATGTCCGACTGTGGCATTCTTTTTATTTACATGCCCTTTCTGTGATGTCGCTCAGATGTCCGACTGTGGCATCCTTTTTATTTACAAGCCCTTTCTGTGATGTCGCTCAGATGTCTGACTGTGTCATTCCTTTTATTTACAAGCCCTTTCTGTGATGTCGCTCAGACGTCCGACTGTGGCATTCTCTTTATCTATAAGCCCTTTATGCGATGTCGCTCAGACGTCCGATTGTGGCATTTTGTTATTTTCTTCTCTTATAAGCCCTTTATGTGATGTTGCTCAGACGTCCGACTGTGGCATCTTGTTATTTACTTTTGCTCTAAGCCCTTTATGTGGTGTCGCTCAGATGCCCGACTGCGGCATGTTTTCGTTCTCTTTTTATTTCCTTTATCCCTCCCTGAACGCATATACATCTTATTTTATTGCAAATGAACTACTTGCATCATGAACGGTCATATCAAATTTAACATCGTGATCATAAAATACTTACGAGCATGATTTCATTTCACTCCTGCTCATAATGTTTGTGAGTACATTCAAAGTACTCACTGGCTTGTCCCTGGCTATTGTCTTGGCCAGATTCCTTGCGTGGGAAGGAACGGCGTGATGACACCCCGGAGCCTACACTATTGGAGTTAGCAGCCTCACGAAGATAGGTGTTATCCCGGTCAGCAGTTCCTGTGGGAGATGGAGTCCCAAAGTCACCGACGATCCATAAACCGCTTCCGCCATCACTCACTAAAAGCTTGTGTTGTACTCTCAGGCCAGAATGGTCTTGTACTACATATTTTTGCTCTTTGCTTCGAGTTTCTGAAACAAGTTGGTGCCTCATCAGCTAACCGTAATCCTGGGGCTGGTGAGCACAAGGTCCGCCTTTTTTGGGAAATTAATACCCCAAACATCCGGTCCTGACAGCCTTGGTATCAGAGGCAGGCTGACCGTTGGCTAATCCTATCTTAGCCAGGTCCAAAAACCTAGATTAACCACCCCACCAGACCATATAACAACCCCAGCCAAGCTTCCCGCATAAGATACCCACACAGTGGACCGACGCCTTTGGTAGTCGGTGCCCAACCTATCAGCCTAGCTTATCGATCACGCGCCAGTGACCGACACCTAAATGATTCCTTCCGCAAGCGTGCGAAGGAAGACTCCGTCCTTTCCTATAAATAGGACACGCTAGCCCCCAAACCAAACACCACACAGCCTCTACCCCCATACCGAGCTAAAATGCCAGGACCCATTGTCCACAATGAAACCACAGCAACCAACCTTGGAGGTTTTGTGACCGTGCTCGCAAACCTCACCCGTCGTGCCTTTGCGATGGAAGAGCCCCCAGAATATGTTGTGTACCAAGACTCCATGGGCGGTGAAAGCCGTCAATTCTAGGCCACTATGCACATCTACGGTAGGGGTCTGTCACCAGAGCGCCCCTACAGGTTTACCGGAAGGACAACTTCCTTTGAGCCGCAAGCTATCCAACTAGCCTCTCGGGAGGCTATAGTCCAACTCAGGCACCTGTCTCCCACTGTCGCTCATTCTACTACTATCACAGTTGTAACGGGTATGGTAGGCCTCCCCGAGTTGCGAGCGGAGACCACGAGACGGATCCTGGATTATTGCATTTGGTACGCTATGTTAGTGTACTCGAGGAACTGTTCGATCAAATCACCCTTGATCTGATCGCAGCTCGTGGAGAACTGCTTCGCCGACCCCCAGCAAGAGGACGAGATGAGTCCGGCACCGACAACCCAGTCGTGTTGTTCGGACAACCAATCGAGTCCCCAAGGCCTACCGCGGTCATTGACCAGAATGCCTTGGTATCTCCAGAAGTGATGCGTCGTCTGTTTGGCGCACGCTCCAATGTGATTGTAACCAACAATCCTCGCGAGGGACATCATCACTGCCCCGACCCGACACCTCCTCAGTCACCGCCAGCCAATCCCAACAATGAAGCTCCCGGAGAAGCTTCAGCATCCACAAGGCAAGGCCGCCTGGATATAAACGAAGTTGATTAGATCACCCGATTAGTGCCAAACCTTTTCTAGTCCACACCCCGTGGCATTGTAACCGGTATACCGGCATGTAAATACAGTTTACTTTTGCACCCTTATGGCGCTCGTGCACCATTGTGTTAGTATGCCAACCCCCTTTATTCTTTTCTCAGGTGTAACTCCCAGAGCCCTCACCGACAACCCCTACAGTGAATACGTCTTTTTACAAGACGTGAGTACCTGTAGCTTTGACCCCAACCTCGTAAAGCGAAACCGACGATATAGATGCCCTCATCGTAACCCTATAAACCAGCCAGACTACTATATATAGGCCACACCGTGAACTTGCCAAGCATCCCTCACCCGGTGCTCTCCTCTCACAGCCTTCTCCTTCACCATGCCGATCCCTAGTATTTACCTGAGAACCCATGAGGCATCCCCGGGTAGTTTCGTGAAGATATTGTGGGATTTCACCTGCAGTACCATGAGTGCTACCCGTCCGCCCCAGTATGAGCTGCTCAAATCGAGGATTACACCATCCACCTCGAAATATTGGGCAGTGGTACACATCCCACCCGCAAACCCAAACCAAGACCCCACAGAGGTTTCCTTCATGGGGAAATCCATGCCAACCCCCCAGATGGCCATAGAGGTTGCCGCTTGTGAAGCGCTTGCTCGCCTTCGATTCGTGGTGCCCTATGGCAGCGAGCGAGGATATTACTACTTTCCAAGCCGCACAGCGCCCGGAGAAGCAGCATCTTTTCCTGGTGGGCGTATTGAGAGAGACCCAGTACTAGCCAACCTTACGCAGTATGTCATCGTGCAAGAGCGTTTGACCCAGCGGATAATGGGTTATCTCCAGAGCCTCGCCGATTTAAATCCTCGGATCGCCATCGGCAGACCGCTGAGGCCAGGACAGGAGAAGCACATCCATCGACTGGTTAACCCACTACCACCGATAGAAGAAGAATGTCCCCCGGCGTCAGAGACCTTTTCCCAGGACCCTGTTCATTTACCGTTTATATTTTAAACGTAACTGCCACGTGGGTGTACCCGTATCTTATTATGAGAACTGTGTCGCACCGGGTTTTAAATAAATCTTTCCTATGTTGTTGCATCTTGTCCATCTGCTTGGCATAGATTTTTTTTCTTTCATCACACAACACCACAACAACGTTAATACAACTCTAGCCACCCCACACAGTACACTAAGTTGCTAGTCTGCCTGCACCTGCTTCATCAACCACCTCCTTGCACACCACAGTCTCTTGAGAAGAAACTCGTGGAAATTTATTCAAGCACTAAATGCCTACCACACGCTAACCACCTTTAGCCCTGCCACTCTCACCTAATCCCCGTGATCGCCGCCGCCGCGGAGAGCTAGCGCTCGAGCCGTCGCATCACGACGATCGTCGAGGATCATCGCACACAAGAGCACCGATACCCCCAGATATGCCCCCAACCCCACGCACGCGAGGACCATGCACCAGTCCGTCATCACCTCTGCCATTAGATCCTCGACCCAAGCTCCTGCAAACACAAACGGAGGAGAGGGAAGAAAGGAGAAGAAGAGAGGCCAGGTGTGAGGAGGAAGAAGTAGCACCTCGTCCGTTTTATAGCTCGAGATCGGTGTACGGTGGGCGAAGTCCACCAGCACCGCTCGTCGATCGACAGCCGGTGTTCGGAGGCGAATCCGCGAGCAGTGCCGACAGCCCACTGGCCGCGAGGTGAGTGCACGCTGCACCGGCAGCTAGCACGCCGCGCACTACGGCAGTACGGCCTAGATGCCCTACGAGCTAGCCGTCGCCGGTGGAGAAAGTGCGAGAAAGCGCGCGGGAGAGAGGTGAAGAGAGTACCGGAGGAAGAAGAAGAGGCTGACAATGGGCCCAGGCCCCACCTGTCAGCCAGTGAGAGCACTATGCTCTCAGGTGCAACCAGCTTATTTGTAAATTTAGAAAGATACCATTTCTAAATTTAGTATATCCCAGAGTAGAAATTTATAGTTTTCCACAACAGGAGATTTTTCTTTTCCCGTGCCACGCCAGTGTTAAACATTGCAGTTTACACCAGTGCTTGCTCATACACTGTAGTAGCTTTTATTTACATAATTAGAGCAGTAAAATTTTGGTAGTATCTTTTGAGGCAGTAGTGGACCTTATAGCAACCCTTAACAAATCTCGAGGACGAGATTTTTCTTAAGGGGGGTAGTGTTGTAACACCCCAAAAATTTAGCAATGTTTTATTAAATAAATTTTTTCCAGTGAATTAAAATTTTGCCTTCTGCTGAGTGTTTCTTTAGAATTCCAGGACCAGTCTTCAACTGTTATGTTGGAGTTTACCCCTAGTAAAAACATTCCAGCTAATGTTAGATTCTTTTATGCACCCTTTAAAACTTTGCTTATATCAGCATGATAAATTATATATTGGTCTCCCTAATTTTCTTCTTTATATAAATGATTAACCTTAGTTTTAAGGCCTCTTTTGTACTGCAACCACTTGATAAATTTATTTATAATTTCAACCAAAGATTGGAGATGTCAAGTAATGCTATTAGATCACTTTTATGCAAGAATATAACTATTTCATTTAATTATTTGAGCTCCACAACATGTTTGCCAATCTGGTCCAGTAGACCAAATTGCACTACAACCCTATCTAATATTCATGTAATGCTTCCACCAAAATTATGGGATATTCATAGCAGTATGTTATCCAACTTTATGCAAAAACCCAGTTTGGTCCTTTGGGAGATTTGAGTGAACCAACCTGTTTTCCATTTTGGTTCAGTTTGGTGATTTGCACTGCAACTCTAGTCTATTTTGCTCCAGTGCCTTTGAGCTTCCTCATGCTTATAGTCCCTCTTGCAAAACCCTGAAGTCCAGAAGAGTGGGCCTATTGGGATAGTTTGGTTCATGAAGCAATGCTCTGCATTTTCTGTCCAGAACTGAAGTTTTGCAAGACTTGCACTAACAAGTTTTTGCTTTTGATAAACTAACCTCACCACCTTCTTACCAATCCAAGGAGACATCCATCTGGTAAATTTGGCGACCCCAAGAGTTAGCTAGATGCCACATGCATTTTGTCAAACACCCTGAGTGCACGACCAATTTTGGCTTAGTTTCTGGTTCATGTTATGAACTTGATCCCCTGTCTAAACCAGCATGTCTCTTGAGTTTGTTCTGTCAGGACCGGTCCTTCAGTAAAATAATTACCGGAAGACCGACCCCTTTTTATTTAAACCAGCGAGGAATATTATTACCTGCTGGCGGACATTTCCTTGATATAGAATTCTAGTACACTGAATATTATACAAGGTTGAGCTGGGGGTTGCTCAACAATTTTATTACAAGCGCGCCAATATATTACATAGAGGCGGATATGACACAAGGCAGGGTGGCATACTAATGACTCGTAATAAAAGGTGGTGGAATATGTCACAGTGAAGTGGGTGATGTGACTCCAATATAATACAGTCCATCGGGTGTCGGAGTGAGACCCAATGAATTTATTTGGTGGTAGGCGGAAGCGGTTATAAAACAGTGATCAACTCCAGGATCGCAAGGGAATGACTGGGACTCCTCTATACGTCGGACTCGCTATCGAACTCTTCATCCATGAGATCGCCTTCGTCCACATCTGGCCAAATCAACAAGCCAGGTGAGTACTTTGAATGTACTCGCAAGACAGTTCGGACTTAAGATATAACAAATGCCAACATGAATGCATATGAGTATTCCAACAAAAATGTGACCAGAATAAAATATGAATGCGCTGAAGGTAAAGATGGAAGTCGGGCGGTAATCCTCCCGAAGTCCAAAAGATAATAATAAAGAGACCAAACGAGGGTCTGGGTGACGCCTCGTAGGAAAATAATAAATGATAACAGGCCACAGTCGGGCGTCTGAGCGACACCACATAAAGGGCTTATAGCAAAATAAATAACAAGAATGCCTCAGTCGGACGTCTGAGCGACATCACATAAAGGGCTTATAAATAAATTAATGCCACAGTCGGACTTCTGCGCGACATCACATAAAGGGCTTATAAAAGAAAAGAATGCCACAGTCGAACGTCTGAGTGACATCACATAAAGGGCTTATAAATAAAAAGAATGCCACACTCGGACGTCTGAGCGACATCACATAAAGGGCTTATAAAAGAAAAGAATGCCACAGTCGGACGTCTGAGCGACATCACATAAAGGGCTTATAAATAAAAATGATGCCACAGTCGGACGTCTGAGCGACATCACATAAAGGGCTTATAAATAACAACAGTTCAATGATGAAATACTTCTGAAAGTAAATCAACACAGAGGTGGGGGTGAGTTCATCTACCAAATGAACTTGACGAAAATACTATTCTGGTTATCAACAAGAATGAACTAGAGACGGTCACCAGGTTGACATGAAGATTGACCCTAGACCATAAACATGGCTGCTAAAGGAAATTAACTCTGCAGAGCTTGTACTAATAACTCATAGCCAACGGGTTCTACTAGCCACGTGGGCTAGTCCCGTCTACGGTGTTTTAGTAGAAACCCAACTAACCAGTACACACCCGTTTAACATCCTGTCGTCCGGAATCACCCGCGACGACATTCACGGAAAACTTTAAGACGGGGAGGCTACAACCTCGAATAGCATGGGATCAAATTTATATATGCGCGCTCTAAGGGGTGCCCCCCTCTCGGTCCCAACCGGAAACACCCATGCCCCCTGACCGGATGACGGGCTTTCATCCAGGGCCATGGAACCCTCATCCCGGCCCCTCTACTTGGTGTGTACTCGACAAGTGGTTTACAACTGACTAGACCGTAATCCCAACGGACGGCCTATGATAGTACCGGAAAAGGAGATGGACGGAGTCATGATATGATCTCCGTTGATATTGAGTTAACCAACTACTGGCATGCTTCAACAATACCAGCATTCCACCCATCATATCACCATATGATCGAGGTGGTTCAACATTCTCCTTCGGGACTCACCCGAAGCTTACTTGCATGAAATATGCCATACACACATGCCCATATGATCATGCTTATGAAACGAGCTACTCGAGCAAACATGCAACACACTCATCATATCAAGAGTTCAAACATGCTTGCCTGGTTCTGAAAAGTCGGAGCCTAACTCGGTGTGATTCGCGTCTCCGTCACGGCGTCCGGTATCTATGTATTCAAACAAATACATACTAACATAAATACCGTGCGTGCAAAATAAAGTTGCTCCAAAAATTTCTACATAAATATGACAAAAAACTAGGCAGAAAACTAAAATGGACAGAAAAAGAATCAACTCAAAATCACTTTTAGTTTAAAATATATTAAGGTTTCTGTCCAGGGACCCATCTGCATTGAAACAGAAAAGATCCAGGGGCTAGAACAGAAAATAACAAAGCGAATCGGTATGCAGTACGTCAACCTCAGAGGAAAATGTACTTTGCCCGAATACGCTAACAGAAAACGGTCCGAGGGGGAGATATGAGAGGCTGACAAGGGACCCCACTTGTCAGGTTTGAAAATGGAAATAGAGCCGCGTCGGCGCCGGTGCTGCGGTGATCGCCGGCGTCGATCTACGATGAGTTATGGGAGGGGGAAGGTACCTACGGCTTCACGGTGGTCTTCCGCGTCGAACGGTGGTAGAGTTGGGTGCTGGCGAGTCCCACGTCGACGGCGACACTGTCTCCTGCGGACGGCGGCTCGGGTGGTCGTGGACCTCGTCGGGGAGGGCTCCTGGGATGGAATTGAAGTGGGGGTTAGGTCTAGGTGGATGCCAGGATGCTACGCTCAAGTTCACGGCGGCGGAGAAGCCCTCACCGAAGTGAATGGAGCTGGAGCCCGAGGCGGAGGTAGCTGGCCGGAGCTGGGGAAGAAGGGCCTCTCGGGGCTCTTCCAGAGGCCGGGCGTGGTCTAGGGAGGTAGTGAGGATGTGTGGGCTCGAGAACGAGCTCTGGGGTGCCCTTTTATAGGCGGCTCGAGGTGGCTGCCGCGAACGGATAAGTCCGGCGAGCCAATTACGGCGCTGAAGTGGCCGGACAGCGGAGTTAGGGGCTTGAGCATCATCTATTAGCTATAGAGGTTCCATTCCCGCGCCTAACTCCGCAGGAGAGGTGGAGTTACAGGCTGTCAACGACGGAACGGTCGCGCGGCACGTCGGCGGCAGAAACGGTGCTCTGCGCGTGCCAGGCCACGGCGACGGCGTGCCAGGCATGCGTTGGCTGTGGAGATGGACACGCGGAGCACTGGGGTGGTTTGGGCAGCGCAAACGGCGTGGAGCTGCGGTGGTAGCTTATGTCAGCCGCCACGGGCGGCGCTATGGCCGTGGCAGTCGCCGGCGTGGTCGGGCCAGGGCGCCACCGATGCCCAGAAACGGCAAAGCGAGCGTGCGGCGCATGGATAAGAAGAAGCTGCAGTGCAGTGTCGAGCCAAGGAAGATACAGCCGAGGTTTTGTCGCTGCGCCTAACGAACTGTCGAAACTGACGAAACTGACGGACCGATGAACTGTCGACAGTTTCAGTTAACAGCTGACAGTTCAGTGTAGGCTAGGTGTTTGATGTAATGATTCTGGTATGTACGCAATGTTTCTGGAGCTGATTTTTGGTGGAATGGCCTCTTGATGTATCTAGAGGCTGCATGATTTTTCACAGAATTTTTGGAAGAAGATAAATATGAATTTCACCAAATTTAGCAAATCTGGTCCAAACTTGCAGTAGGAGAAATTTGAAAATTTTGAACTATGGACCAGTGGAACAAGATGGATCTAGGTTGTGGGTACTAAGGACCATCTAGGAGAGTTGGTTTGGAGTCAAATAAATAAATGGAAATGGTGGCTCCTTTGTAAATCACCAAGGTCCACTATAAAAGACATAATTTGTTTTGGAGTAAAATAAATAGGAGAAAAATCCCAATAAGCTTACAACCTACTGGAATTCATGAGAAACTTGTCACCAGGTATGGAGAGAGTCTTGGAGAGAATTATTTCTGTTGGGATCATGGCAAGATGAAGGTTGGAGGGGAGATAAGTCCTCGGTAAAACTTGAGAAGTTTAAATCAAGAAGTGGAGAACTCAAACAACTTCTTTTGAAACTCAACTTGTGCTTGAGCCAAACACAAGAGAAAAACTTCAGGCCAAAAACCAAGCTTGAGAAGACACACAAACTTTGGCCAAAAGGGATTTTAGAAGGGCAAAAGAAAAGATCAAACAATCCCCTTCCAAAAAAGGCCAAAAGTTTGAAAGAAAAACCAACTCAAAAATTTGGGGTGTTACAACACCTACCCCCTTAGGAAAAATCTCGTCCCCGAGATTTAAGCTGATTCTCAAATAGGTGTGGATGTTCTGTCCGAAGGAAATCTTCCCTTTCCCATGTTGCCTCATCCTCTGTGTGATTACTCCACTGAACCTTGAGAGATTTAATAGTTTTTCTGACGTGTCCTCCTTTCAGACTCCTCCAAAATCTTCACTGGGTGTTCTCGGTATGTGAGATCTGGTTGCACATCAAGGTTTTCATGTGACACATGTTTCTCTGGGTTGCTTACACACTTCCGAAGTTGCGAGATGTGGAATACGTCGTGGACGTCGGACAGTTCCTTGGGGAGGTCCAGTTGGTATGCTACTATGCCTCTCCGTGCAACTATACAGAAGGGTCCGATGAATCGTGGTGCTAGTTTCCCTTTGACTTTGAATTATTGTAGTCCTCTCATCGGTGACACACGTAAGTATACGTCATCACGGGGCTCAAAACTTATTTCCCGATGCTTTTGATCGTAATAGCTCTTTTGTCGGCTTTGGGCGGTCTTGAGTCGATCCCGTATCATTTTTACTCTCTCCTCGGCTTCCTTTAACTTATCTGGGCCAAATATGCGACTGTCCCCTGTTTCCGACCAATTCAATGGAGTACGACATCTTCGTCTGTACAAGGCTTCGAAAGGTTCCATCTGCAGGCTAGCTTGGTAACTGTTATTGTATGCAAAATCTGCATATGGTAAGCTTTCCTCCCAACTGGTCCCATAGGTGAGGACACATGCCCTTAGCATGTCTTCGAGTATTTGATTTACCCGTTCCATTTGTCCTCCAGTCTGGGGGTGGTAAGCCGTACTGAACGTTAGCTTTGTCCCGAGGGCTTGCTGCAACTGGTCCCAAAATTTTGAGACGAACTGAGTGCCTCTGTCGGATATTATAGTCTTGGGAACACCATGTAGGCATACTATCCGGGCGAGGTAAAGCTTGGCGAGCTTTTGAGTGGTATGGGTTGTCTTGACTGGTATGAAATGTGCCACCTTGGTCAGTCTATCTATGATGACCCATATGGCATCGTTACCGTGTTGCGACCGTGGTAGTCCAACAATAAAATCCATTCCAATGTCATCCCATTTCCATTCTGGTATCTTGTTTGGCTGTAATAGCCCTGCGGGTTTTTGGTGCTCGGCTTTAATGCGTTGACATGAATCGCAGCACGCAATAAATGTGGCTATATCCCTCTTCATGACGTGCCACCAAAATCTTTCCTGAATATCCTTATACATTTTCGTACCTCCAGGGTGGATCGAGTATGGAGCGGTGTGGCTTTCTGCTAGAATTTGCTGCTTAAGGTCGTTGCTATTGGGTACGCAAAGTCTGTCTCCAAACCATAATATTCCTTCACTGTCTATGGTGAATTCTGAGGCCTTGCCCTGACTTACTTTTCTTTTTATTCCTTCGATGCTGGGGTGTCCGAGTTGAGCCTTCTTTATTTGCTCTATTAGCGTAGGCTGTATTTCTAGCTTGGATACTTCGCCTTCCGTGACCATCATTAGGTTGAGTCTGGCGAATTCTTGCTGAAATTCGGGTCTCAGGTTCTGTATGCTGCCGCTGTTCGGGCTGGGGTTACGGCTGAGAGCATCTGCTACCACGTTTGCTTTTTCTGGGTGATAGTGGATACCAACGTCGTAATCTTTTACCAATTCCAGCCAGTGTCGTTGTCGTAAATTGAGATCTGGCTGTGTGAAAATATAGCTGAGGCTCTTGTGGTCCGTATATATTTCACAGCGATTTCCAAGCAAAAAGTGCCTCCATTCCTTGAGTGCATGAATGACTGCTGCCAACTCTAAATCGTGGGTAGGATAATTTTCTTCATGTTTTCGCAGTTGCCGGGAAGCGTAGGCGACTACCTTGCCTTCTTGCACCAGTACGCATCCGAGGCCCTTCCGGGATGCGTCGCAATATACTTCAAAGCTCTTGTGTATGTCTGGTACAATTAATACTGGGGTTGTTGTTAACCTCTTTTTGAGCTCTTGGAAGCTTTTCTCACATGCTTCGGTCCACTCGAATTTCTTATCCTTCTTGAGTAGCTGTGTCATTGGTTTGGCTATGGTAGAAAATCCTTCAGTAAACCTTCTGTAATATCCGGCCATACCGAGGAAACTGCGTATATCCGTTACATTGGCTGGTGACTTCCAGCCAAGTACAACCTTGACTTTATCTGGGTCCACAGCAACTCCTTCTTGTGTTAATACGTGTCCTAGGAAACCCATTTGTCTCAACCAAAATTCACATTTGCTGAATTTGGCGTAAAGTTGGTGTTTCCTTAATTCTCCCAGTACAATGCGGAGGTGTTCAGCATGTTCTTCCGGTGTCTTGGAATATACCAAGATATCATGAATAAATACCACCACAAATTTGTCCATGAATTTCATAAATACCTTGTTCATGAGGTGGATGAAATAAGCAGGGGCGTTGGTCAGTCCGAACGGCATCACTGTAAATTCATAAAGTCCGTATCTTGAGGTGAACGTTGTCTTTGGGATATCTTCTGTCCGTACTTTCAGTTGATGATATCCTGACCTTAAGTCAACTTTGAGAAAACCTTGGCTAGCGCGAGCTGGTCAAATAAATCATTTATCCGTGGCATCGGATATTTATTCTTGATTGTGACCATTTTGAGCGCTCGGTAGTCTATACACAGCCTCATGGTCCCATCCTTCTTTTTGGCAAACAATACCGGCGAACCCCAAGGTGAGGAGCTGGCCCGTATAAATCCATTGTCCAGAAGCTCCTTTATTTGCTTCTTTAATTCAACCAACTCGGATGGCGCCATTCTGTATGGTTTCTTATATATGGGAGTGGTTCCCGGTGCTAGCTCAATAATGAATTCTATTTCTCTGTCTGGCGGCATGCCTGGTAATTCGTCGGGAAATACGTCCGGAAATTCACATACAACTGGAACCTTGCTTAACTCGGATGTATCAACTTTGTTTAATTTTGGTTGCCGTGACACCAGTCTTTCCTGAGCTGCGACCCTTATTGTTTTTCCATGATGATGAGTAAGGATCACTGTCCTGTTGAAGCAGTCGATAAATCCTTTATTGGTGGTTAGCCAATCCATACACAGGATAACATCCAGTCCTTTGTTTTCCAACACGATGAGGTTTGCGTGAAACTTTAATCCCTCAATTTCAATGATCAAACATTGGCAGTAATTCTGAGTGATCTACTTACTTCCGGGGGACTTGATGGTCGTTGATTTTCCCAAGGGTAGCATTGAAAAACCATGTTGCAAAGCAAAACTCTTCGAAACGAACGAATGAGAAGCTCCAGAATCAAACAAAACCGTGGCAGGTATTGTGTTGACAGGGAACGTACCGAGTACGATATCCGGTGCATCCTGTGCCTGTTCCTTGGTCACATGGTTCAGGTGTCCTTTCCTGTGATTGTTATTGGGGTTGAAATTGTTACGCTTGGGCGCGGAATTGTTCCCGTTGCTGTTTGGCTTTGGCGTTGAGTTTTTTTGGCTTAGGGCACTGTTTAGCATAGTGTCCCTCTTCTCCACATGCGTAGCAGGTAACACCCGGGCGATAGGTGAAATCCTTGTCTCTTGCATGAAAATTCTTATTTGGACGTGTGTCATTTGTCGTGGGTCTGTTCGCCCCATTTCTCTGAAAATTCACCTTATTCTTGTTGTTGCGAGGGTGGTTGGTCTGATCCCTTTTTCTCTTGCGAATGACTTCCAGACTACGACGTTCATTTTCCAGTGTAATGGCTTTGTCTACCAGTGTCTTGAAATCTGGAAAAGTGTGTACGACTAACTGGCATTTTAGTGCTGGTGCCAGTCCGTCCAGGAATTTCTCCATCTTTTTATTTTCTGTCATTCGCTCTTCGTTGGCATAACATGATAATTGCGCAAACTGACTGTTGTATTCCTGTACTGTCATGCCTCTCTACTTGAGGTCATCAAATTCTCTTTTCTTGATCTTCATAATACTCTTAGGGATGTGTGCCCCACGAAAGCCTTCCTTGAAATCTTCCCAGGTGATATTATCTATGTCGGGATGCATAAGCAGAAAATTTTCCCACCAGGACGCGGCTACTCCAGTAAGATAATGTGGTGCGTACAGAACTTTTTCACGGTCTGAGCACTGTGCCACGATTAATTTCCTTTCAATATCTCGAAGCCAATCATCGGCCTCAAGAGGCTTCTCTGTGTGTGAAAATGTTGTTGGACGCGTCTTATGAAATTCAGACAATTTCGAGTGCTGCTGGTATGGTTCATGGTGATTTCCCATGTTAATGACATGGTTCATCATTTCTTGGTGCTGTTGCTGACTTTGCTCGTAAAGACGGCACACTTGAGAAAATGCTGTCTCACTACCCTGCTGACTTGACTGCCCCTGTGAGAAATTGTTGTTTGTCTGTGTGCCATAATTTTCTTCCGGCGGACTTGGCATGGAACGTGTCCAGGGACGAGTCATTTCTTACTCTGGGGTAACAAAGCAGAAAAGCTGAGAAGAACTGAGCAGCAAAACAAACCAAGATTTTTGCAAAAGCGATCAAACACGAGCTCGAAAAAGATTTTTGAAATAAACTGGTCGATTGCGCACGGAGAAGGCTGCTAGTACATATATTACACGCCGGTTCTAATTATACATACGTCACTCAGGGTGTGCATACACATCCTGACATGTTATTTAAAACTAGTGCACTCCTCCAAGATCCTACATGATGCGCAAACAGATTACTCCCATCAACCTATTTTACATAACACACAAATATTACAAGCGAGCGCGGTGCGTCGTGAAATGACGCGCTAGTCGGAGACGTTGAAGATTTCCCTCGGCCTGCCGAGGATAAGGCCCAGTGGTGCTGGAGACTCAACTTCCTCCTCACTGATGGGCTCCAAGCGCAGAGTATGAGTACGAGGTGTCGAAGCAGGTGTAGCAGGCGGTGCATCTCTGACTAGAGTAGGAGCAATGACTTGGTCAAAGTCCTCAGTGGTAGGCAGACGGCGAGCGGTGGCTATCATGGAAGGTGCATAGGATGCGGCGGACGAGACAAAAGTCATTGGTGGTGCAGTATAGAGTAGCTCCCTCCTGTTGGCGGAGCCACTCTAGACCATCTCCATACGGGTGGCCACCAGGTCGTCCACCAGATTATCAAAGGCTGCCTCAAGTGCCTTGAGGTATTCAACCATTGATTCAATGGCTTCGTCACGCTCCCCATTTGCACATGCAAATGCATAGTGACACATATAAGGCACGTGGCATGGGAGGTAACGGAAGCGACGAATCTTCATCGAAGGAAGGATGTCCCGGAGACAAGCTATCGCCACACGGGCAGCCATCTGCATGGCATGCCTCTCCGTAGGCATGGCTCTGCGCACAAAACGAAGGCGGCGCGCTTCAGAACGCCCACCTTTGAAGTGTACCACAGCCTGATGCATAGGCACGCTGTCGTTGAGCTTGTGACGGTAGAGTGTAAATTCAGGACGTGCGGATGGCCCGATCGCGACTTTGGTGATGGCGAAGAGGAGCTTAACAAACCCCTCAGGAATGTTGGCGAACACCTATGCATCACAGTCGTTGCTGGCCATCTTCAAAAGTAGACAAAAATTCCGAATAGTCAGGCCATAAATTTATGCTGGCCAACAGAAAATTGCTACAGATGTAAAAAAAATGTTGAAAAGCAGATTTTTCGCTAATAACCGATTAGCGAGCGCACCTAGTGGCTTCCTACAGTCAGCCTCTCTCTGATACCAAGGTTGTCAGGATCGGTCCTTCAGTAAAATAATTACCGGAAGACCGACCCCTTTATATTTAAACCAGCGAGGAATATTATTACCTGCTGGCGGACAATTCCTTGATACAGAATTCCAGTACACTGAATATTATACAAGGTTGAGCTGGGGGTTTCTCAACAATTTTATTACAAGCGCGCCAATATATTACATAGAGGCGGATATGACACAAGGCAGGGTGGCATACTAATGACTCGTAATAAAAGGTGGTGGAATATGTCACAATGAAGTGGGTGATGTGACTCCAATATAATACAGTCCATCGGGTGTCGGAGTGAGTCCCAATGAATTTATTTGGTGGTAGGCGGAAGCGGTTATAAAACAGTGATCAACTCCAGGATCGCAAGGGACTGACTGGGACTCCTCTAAGCGTCGGACTCGCTATCAAACTCTTCATCCATGAGATCGCCTTCGTCCACATCTGGCCAAATCAACAAGCCAGGTGAGTACTTTGAATGTACTCGCAAGACAGTTCGGACTTAAGATATAACAAATGCCAACATGAATGCATACGAGTATTCCAACAAAAATGTGACCGGAATGAAATATGAATGCGGTGAAGGTAAAGATGGAAGTCGGGCGGTAATCCTCCCGAAGTCCAAAAGATGCTAATAAAGAGACCAAACGAGGGTCTGGGTGACGCCTCGTAGGAAAATAATAAATGATAACAGGCCACAGTCGGGCGTCTAAGCGACACCACATAAAGGGCTTATAGCAAAATAAATAACAAGAATGCCTCAGTCGGACATCTGAGAGACATCACATAAAGGGCTTAAACGAATGCCACAGTCGAACGTGTGAGCGACATCACATAAAGGGCTTATAAAAGAAAAGAATGCCACAGTCGGACGTCTGAGCGACATCACATAAAGGGCTTATAAATAAAAAGAATGCCACAGTCGGACGTCTGAGCGACATCACATAAAGGGCTTATAAAAGAAAAGAATGCCACAGTCGGACGTCTGAGCGACATCACATAAAGGGCTTATAAATAAAAATAATTCCACAGTCGGACGTCCGAGCGACATCACATAAAGGGCTTATAAATAACAACAGTTCAATGATGAAATACTTCTGAAAGTAAATCAACACATAGGTGGTGGTGAGTTCATCTACCAAATGAACTTGACGAAAATACTATTCTGGTTATCAACAAGAATGAACTAGAGACGGTCACCGGGTTGACATGAAGATTCACCCTAGACCATAAACATGGCTGCAGAAGGAAATTAACTCTGTAGAGCTTGTACTAATAACTCATAGCCAACGGGTTCTACTAGCCACGTGGGCTAGTCCCGCCTATGGTGTTTTAGTAGAAACCAAACTAACTAGTACACACCCGTTTAACATCCTGTCGTCCGGAATCACCCGCGACGACATTCACGGAAAACTTTAAGACGGGTAGGCTACAACCTCGAATAGCATGGGATCAAATTTATATATGCGCGCTCTAAGGGGTGCCCCCCTCTCGGTCCCAACCGGAAACACCCATGCCCCGTGACCGGATGACGGGCTTTAATCCAGGGCCATGGAACCCTCATCCCGGCCCCTCTACTTGGTGTGTACTCGGGAGGTGGTTTACAACTAACTAGACCGTAATCCCAACGGACGGCCTATCATAGTACCGGAAAAGGAGACGGACGGAGTCATGATATGATCTCCGTTGATATTGAGTGAACCAACTACTGGCATGCTTCAACAATACCAGCATTCCACCCATCATATCACCATATGATCGAGGTGGTTCAACATTCTCCTTCGGGACTCACCCGAATCTTACTTGCATGAAATATGCCATACACATATGCCCATATGATCATGCTTATGAAACGAGCTACTCGAGCAAACATGCAACACACTCATCATATCAAGAGTTCAAACATGCTTGCCTGGTTCTGAAAAGTCGGAGCCTAACTCGGTGTGATTCACGTCTCCGTCACGGCCTCCGCTATCTATGTATTCAAACAAATACATACTAACATAAATACCGTCCATGCAAAATAAAGTTCCTCCAAAAATTTCTACATAAATATGACAAAAAACTAGGCAGAAAACTAAAGTGGACAGAAAAAGAATCAACTCAAAATCACTTTTAGTTTAAAAGATATTAAGGTTTCTGTCCAGGAACCCATCTGCAATGAAACAGAAAAGATCCAGGGGTTAGAACAGAAAATAACAAAGCGAATCGGTATGCAGTATGTCAACCTCACCGGATGCCAGGATGCTACGCTCAAGTTCACGGTGGCGGAGAAGCCCTCACCGGAGTGAACGGAGCTGGAGCCCGAGGCGGAGGTAGCTAGCCGGAGCTGGGGAAGAAGGGCCTCTCGGGGCTCTTCCCGAGGATGGGCGTGGTCTAGGGAGGTAGTGAGGATGTGTGGGCTCGAGAACGAGCTCTAGGGTGCCCTTTTATAGGCGGCTCGAGGTGGCTGCCGCGAACGGATAAGTCCGGCGACCTAATTACGACGCTGTAGTGGCCGGACGGCAGAGTTAGGGGCTTGAGCATCATCTAGTAGCTATAGAGGTTCCATTCCCGCGCCTAACTCAGCAGGAGAGGTGGAGTTACGGGCTGTCACCAACGGAACGGTCGCGCGGCACGTCGGCGGCAGAAACGGCGCTTTGCGCGTGCCAGGCCACGGCGACGGCGTGCCAGGCGTGCGTTGGCTGTGGAGATGGACACGCGGAGCACTAGGGTGGTTTGGGCGCCGCGAAACGGCGTGGAGCTGCGGTGGTAGCTTCTGTTAGCCGCCACGGGCGGCGCTGTGGCCGTGGCAGTCGCCGGCGTGGTCGGGCCAGGGCGCCACCGACGCCCAGAAACGGTCAAGCGAGCGTGCGGCGCATGGATAAGAAGAAGCTGCAGTGCAGCGTCGAGCAAAGGAAGATACAACCGAGGTTTTGTCGCTGTGCCTGACGAACTATCGAAACTGACGGACCGATGAACTGTCGACAGTTTCAGTTAACAGCTGACAGTTCAGTGTAGACTAGGTGTTTGATGAAATGATTCTGGTATATGTGCAATATTTCTGGAGCTGATTTTTGGTGGAGTGGCCTCTTGATGTATCTAGAGCCTGCATGATTTTTCACAGAATTTTTGGAAGAAGATAAATATGAATTTCACCAAATTTAGTAAATCTGGTCCAAACTTGCAGTAGGAGAAATTTGAAAATTTTGAACTATGGACCTGTGGAACAAGATGGATCTAGGTTGTGGGTACTAAAGACCATCTAGGAGAGTTGGTTTGGAGTCAAATAAATAAATGGAAATGGTGGCTCCTTTGTAAATCACCAAGGTCCACTATAAAAGACAGAATTTGTTTTGGAGTAAAATAAATAGGAGAAAATCCCAATAAGCTTACAACCTACTGGAATTCATGAGAAACTTGTCACCAGGTATGGAGAGAGTCTTGGAGAGAATTATTTCTGTTGGGATCATGGCAAGATGAAGGTTGGAGGGGAGATAAGTCCAAGGTAAAACTTGAGAATTTTAAATCAAGAAGTGGAGAACTCAAACAACTTCTTTTGAAACTCAACTTGTGCTTGAGCCAAACACAAGAGAAAAACTTCAAGTCCAAAAACCAAGCTTGAGAAGACACACAAACTTTGGACAAAAGGGATTTTAGAAGGTCAAAAGAAAAGATCAAACAATACCCTTCCAAAAAAAAGGCCAAGAGTTTGAAAGAAAAACCAACTCAAAAATTTGTGGTGTTACATGTTCCAACCTTTAGCCCCACCCTGCTGACCCCCTTGCGGTTTGGAGCTCCCTAGCATGCCTTAGCATATCGCCGAGCACGTAGCGTGCGTGCTCTGGGCGCGCCCAGAGTGCACGTTTTGCACGTGCGTGCGCTCGGGTTGCCGCGTCGCGCCCCTGGCCCCAGCTCACCTGCGGAGCCACGCCCGGCCTTATCCGCACCCAAGAACACGCCAAGCCATCCCTGGGACGCCACAGCGCCACCATCAGAGCACTTTTGGCGGCACGCCGGCGAGCACAGTGGATCTGTGCCACGGTCGGCGCCGCCCAAGCCACGCGCGCTCGCCAGCTGCCCCCTGGAGCAGTGCGAGCTCATCCGCAGGCCCGTCCGCTGGCGTTCTTCGCCGCCACGTCTCCTGCGGCTATAGTATGGCGGTCGCCGGCGATCTTATCCCCTGCCGCCGTGGAACCGACATGGCTCGCCTATTTAAGGGTGCCCCGAACCTCTCCGCAGCATCAGACCATCACTAGACACCCCGCAGAGCAGCCCCGTGGCAGCCATTCGCCCCCGGGAAGCTTTCTTCTTCATCTCCGGCAAACACGGCCGCCGTCATGCTCCAGTTCAATACGTCGTGACCATCGCCCCTCCCAGCCAACACCTCCATCTGACTCCATATGATCCTGCGGAGCAGCCCATCGCCTCAAACCAGCTCGGGAACCACCGTATAGCAAAGCCCCAAACCCACCGAGGCCGCCGTCCGCCGCGAAGCTCGTCGCCGTCGCTATCCTACACCCCAGTCGACCACACGACCACCGAGAGGACCGCCAAGGAGTAGCGGATCCATTCCCGCACTCAGTGTCCCTCGAGGGGCCTCCGTTCGCCGGCGACGATCGCCGGAGTCCCGCCTCCGTTCGGGTAGAGGAAGAGAAGGTTGGAAACGACTAGTCAAACCTGACTAGTGGGCCCCCTGGACCCACTGTCAGTGACCCAGCTCCGCCTCCGCACGCTTTTAAGTGAAGGCGTAAAACTCAATGTACGTTTTCCCTAGCCCGAAGGCGTATTCTCAGCCGAAACGTTTTCTTTTCTATTTTAGGTTAAAAATCAGTATTTGACCAAACTTTGACTGGCTTTGACTTTTAAACTACAGCTCCAAATGAATTGATTCTTTTTCTCATGTTCCTCAAATTTGGTCTAGTTTATTTGAAAATTTTCCACACAACTTTTTTGTGCTGTTGTGATTTATGTATTAATTTTATACTTTTTTTATTATTGAAGATGGAGAAAACTTCCAAAATTCTTGGAATGCTTTTCTCCTCCCCTCTACTTGAAGGCAAGCATCTTGAACCCCGTTTGATACATGTTGTGTGTTGTTTGCTATAACTCAAGAACTCCATTGATATGCCAAAATGGAGCATCATTATTTCATGTAGAAGTCTTACTCTTGCATATCTACTTGAGGTGAAAGATCTTTTCTGTCATGTTTGTGATATTGGTGGCAGTAACCACTTCTCTTGCCTCATATGCCTGATGATAGTTCGGACAGAGTCCGAAGGAAAGTTGTGTTCCGGTGAGCACAGTTAAGTGACTGACATCTCGTGGTGACGAACGATGTGCAGTAAGGTCGGATGAAGCATGAGGGGTGGTGACCCTGTCAGAGAGCAGTGTCAAGCGATACGACACTAACCATATAGTAAAGCTGAAACCTCCTAAGTCGACCATAGATCGAGTCTTGTTCTAGTAACCCCCATACTTGTTTCATGCTACCACGTGTCCCTACTTCAGGTAGGGTACGGTTCAGTAAATTGTCGACCCCTGTTCTATCACACACCGTACAGAGAGGCCATGGTGGAAGATACCGGCTGCATCCGGTAGGCAGGCCACCTGGTCCGGGGGCATGGGTGTTTCGGTTGGAGCCGAAGGGGATAGCTTCCCCAGTTTCCGCGCGCGTTATAAATTGTTGTGATCCCATGCTAGTCGAGGTTGTAGCCTCCCCACTTAAAGTTTGGCTTAATTAGTGTCATGGGTGATTCAAGACACCTGTAAGTTAGGATGGTGTGTGCAGTCAGGTGTGTCTTCAAATTAAAAGACCGTAGGCGGAATTAGTCCAGAGGGGCTATAGAAAATCCGTTATTCGTGGGTAAAGAGTACACTCTCTGCAGAGATATAAAACCTATTCGAATAGCCGTGTCCATGGTTAAGGACTACAATCTGGGATGGGTCGAGTGTCGGTCTTAGTGTCGGTCTTCGGAGGAGAAACCTATTAAACCAGAACATTATTTATGACCTGTGACAGGTAGTGATTGTGATTTATCATTATTATGGACTAACCATTCATATTATTTGAGATAATGAGTATCCTTGGGACGGTTCTACCTCCCGGATATTCGCTGTTATTTATTTGCTTTACAAGCCCTTTTTGTGATGTCGCTCAGATGTCCGACTGTGGCATTCTTTTTATTTACAAGCCCTTTCTGTGATGTCGCTCAGATGTCCGACTGTGGCATTCTTTTTATTTACAAGCCCTTTCTGTGATGTCGCTCAGATGTCTGACTGTGGTATTCTTTTTATTTACAAGCCCTTTCTGTGATGTCGCTCAGATGTCCGACTGTGGCATTCCTTTTATTTACAACCCCTTTCTATGATGTCGCTCAAACGTCCGACTGTGGCATTCTCTTTATCTATAAGCCCTATATGCGATGTCGCTCAGACGTCCGACTGTGGCATTTTGTTATTTTCTTCTCTTATAAGCCCTTTATGTGATGTCGCTCAGACGTCCGACTGTGGCATCTTGTTATTTACTTTTCCTCTAAGCCCTTTATGTGGTGTCGCTCAGACGCCCGACTGCGGCATGTTTTCGTTGTCTTTTTATTTCCTTTATCCCTCCCTGAACGCATATGCATCTTATTTTATTGCAAATGAACTACTTGCATCATGAACGGTCATATCAAATTTAACATCGTGATCATAAAATACTTACGAGCATGATTTCATTTCACCCCTGCTCATAATGTTTGCGAGTACATTCAAAGTACTCACTAGCTTGTCCCTGGCTATTGTCTTGGCCAGATTCCTTGCGTGGGAAGGAACGGCGTGATGACACCCCGGAGCCTACACTATTGGAGTTAGCAGCCTCGCGAAGATAGGTGTTATCCCGGTCAGCAGTTCCTGTGGGAGATGGAGTCCCATAGTCACCGACGATCCATAAACCGCTTCCGCCATCACTCACTAAAAGCTTGTGTTGTACTCTCACGCCAGAATGGTCTTGTACTACATATTTTTGCTCTTTGCTTGGAGTTTCTAAAACAAGTTGGTGCCTCATCAGCTAACCGTAATCCTGGGGCTGGTGAGCACTAGGTGCGCCTTTTTTGGGAAATTAATACCCCGAAAATCCGGTCCTGACAAAATACCCAAAGCGGCGTCTTGGGGACGGGTCCCCATTGGCCTGCCGGGTGAGCGTGCTACCGGGTTTGTCACCTTACCGCTCTCAATGTGGCCTCTCAAACTGTCGAGTTTGACTCGAGTCAGAGTCGAGAACCTTGTCGATTGCGGAAGGGTCAGCCACCTTGGCGCTCTCAACGTAGCCGCTCGAACTGTCGAGTTTGACTCGAGTCAGAGTCGAGAGCTTTGTCAATTGCGGAAGGCTACCCTACCGTTTCGACGCAGCCGTTTGAACTGTTGAGCTGACTCGAAACAGAACAAGGCGTTGCCGATCGGGAAGGGCCCCATCCACGTGCAGGTTTCTTTTTGCACAAGGAATGACAGCTCCGAGGATAATAACTTTAAATGATAGGATAGAAATATCTAGGGTTCGATGTAACTTAGCTTTTATTTGCAGCCGCTCGAAAGCAAGTCTTCTGGTTTCCTCAAAGGGCCATGAAGACGAGAGAGCGTCGGGCCGATCACCAGAGCTGATTCTCACAACTGCGCCCCCTACCTGGCGCGCCAAAGATGTCGGTGTATTTGGATCGACACCTATGGGATCACAAGAATCCCTACTACGGTTGCGGGGCGCGGGGTTGAGAGAAGAGCGGATCTAACGATCAGGACATGGTTCCTTTACCCAGGTTCGGGCCGCAAAGATGCGTAAAACCCTACTCCTGCTTTGGTGGATTATATGTTTGTGTTCTTCAGCTAACGAGGAACTCCAAAAGAGTCGTGAGGAGTTCCGAAAAGCCAAATCCTTCTCCTGGTCGCCTTGGGCCTCCTTTTATAGGGAAAAGGGGTTGCCACAGTGGCACACAGGAGGTGGAAAGGGTACAGTGATGCGAGGTTATCCCTCGCATTACAGGACAAGGTGCATTTAATGCGCCCTGCTTAGGTGTCCTTGCTTTATCGGGGATGAGGGGAGATTCATGTCTTGTCCGTCGCCGCTCCTCCTCGTGTCGACACGCGCCCTGGCCAGCGGTGCCTGAGGTGCCATGTAGGCACACAGGCAGCTGAGGTGGCGCAACGGCGGGCCTCCATGAAGATCGGTGGGTCGCCACGCAGGAGCCTGTCCAGCTGGTTGGGTCGGCAGCTGCGTGGGTCGGTGGAAACCCAGTTGGTGCGGGCCTGATGGTGGCCCCGTGGGTGTTCTCGGCAAGGGTCTTGCCGTGGCGCCTGCTGTCATCCCCGGCAAGGTGCTTGCCGGGGGTCTTGTGGACCTCCTTGGCTGGGATCCCGCCAAGGGTCGTCTTCTTACCTTGCATTTGATCTTGAAGGTCTTCACAAAGATCTGCATGCCACCAAGGGGATATCTCCCGAATCCTCCCCCCATGGGGGTGGTGGGGGGGGGGGGCGAGCTGCCGCGGAAAGGGTCTTGTCGGGGCTGCCAGAGCCGGCCCCGGCAAGGATCTTGCCGTGGGAAACTGCTTCGTCCCCTTGCTCTTCATGGTCTTGTTCTTGGTGTCGCCCCAGTCTTCATCAAGCTTCTGTCTTGCCCCGGCTTGCCTCCCTTGCCTTGCTTGGTGGGATGGCGCCATGGCTCAGACTGCCCGTGCACAATCATAGGGGTACAAAAAGTGCACCCCTCTTTTTGTACACCGACAAGGCGCGAGGCTTATGTGAAGCCTTTGAAGCTTTTATCTTCTTCTTCTTCTTGGAAGGAGCAGCATTAGGAGCATCAAGATGCTTTTGTTTCTTAGCTTCAGCTTCAGCTTGCCTGGTCTTCATTTGTACAGAAGCTACTGATGGGACCTTTGGCTTCGAGCCAGTCGTACTTGTAGGGAAGACAATGTTTGGTCTCTCCTGCCTTGGAGCTTCAGTGTCTTCAGTGGCAGGCTTCTTCTTCTTCTTTAGCTTCTTGGCGACCAGCTTGGGATCAATGCCTGGACGACCAAGAGCTTTCCTCTTTACGGCTTCATTGTGGGCTTGGACACATTTCTCAGCATAGCGCTTGAGATATTCCTTGGAACCTCTTGCAACATCACGGCGCTTGGCAAATTCAGCCTTGAGATCTAGCATCGTAGTCTTGAAGTTTTGAACTTCTTGAGCACTGAGGTTTGCCATATGCTTCTTAAACAGAGCCTTTTCATGATCAATCTTGTTCTCTTGCTCGATAACCTTCTGTGCAACAGTCAGTTCGTGAGCAATATATCCCTGAAAGGTCACACTGATATCAATGGGAAGATGGAGATCATCAAGGAAAAGAGATGTATCCTCAAACCACTCATCAATGAAGTTATTTATTATATCAGCGTTAAAGAGAGGCAAATCATTGAAGATTTCGGCCTGTTGCTTGCTCTTGATTAGCATGTCAAGGGCATCATCAGCAAGATCTTCATCACTAGACATATTTATTATGTAATCATCATTGCGCAGAATGCTGCCTGGAGTGAGCCCTTGACGAGATGGCTTCATGAGCTGCTTGGACCTCTATGAGATGCGAGAGTGATCCTCAGACTGCACACTTGAGGTACAGTTTTCAAGGGCTTCACACTTGAAGCCTTTGGAGCAGCAGAAGATTTAGAAGCCTTTATCTTCTTCTTTGGCTTCACAGACTCAGGAACATCTTTAGGTTCCACGTCTTTAGCAATATCCTCCACAGTCGCCTTTTGAGCAATGATGTGGGAGAGCAGTCCACAAGGCCATTGAAGGGGCCAACTCGATTGTCATTGGCTTCACGAGTTCCATCAGAACAAGGCGAGATGGATCAGGATTGAAGTTAATGCCAAATTCCTTCTTGTTCTCGGTTGCAGAGTTCTTGGCAAACTTGTAGTTTTCTTCAAACAATTCATCATCTCGACACCATTGAAGACTAGATGGGTCAGCATTTGAAGGCATCGGTACTCTGACCATGCAAGAATAGAAGTTTTTGGCAATGGCTTCAGACATGTTTTGGGGCTGCAGCTTCTTGTAAACGACATCACCCCATGGAGGGCGGATAGCGTTTTTGAGTGCATACTCAGGAGTCACGAAGAGGTATAGAAACCATTGTTCTGCCCAATATCTTCGAATCCATTGGATTTGGGATTTGCATTCTCCATATGTTTCTTATGGATCAGACTTGTACATGGTGAATAAATCCGAAGGAAGATCTTTGGCAGTGTCAGTACGTCTCTGCCTGCCACCTTTGTTGGACTGTTTCTCAGAAGCCATTGGACTCAGACAGAAGGGCTTCACAAAGCTATTTGTCTTCTAATGACTGGTTAGACAGGAACTGGCTTCAGGAGATTCAATGTGACGCTGTAAGAATTCTGCAAATGAATGCAGACTATGAGAACCAAGGGATTCTCCCACGAACATGTACCTATGATAGCATTAGAGATGCAAGGGAAGGGGAAGAGGTCATATGCATTCTCAGAAGATTTTGAAGATAAAATAGTTTGAAGATATTGACCTCATAGTGCAAAGACATTCACTTATATGGAGTGAGTTGGTTCCAGATTTGTACGAATCCAAGAATAGGTACAAGTGAGGAATCTAACTAGAATGAGGCATAAGTGAATATACTTGCATGATATGAGAGAAGGATATAGAAAGAAACAAGTTTCAGATAGACAGAAACCACTTGTGGTGAAGTTACATGGATTCGATGGATCAAAAACAACGGTAAAAGGACAGATTTATTTACCACACTGTTGAACTGCTAGATGGGACGAGATGGATACCGAGCAGATCGATCTTCCGTGCCCTAACTTGACGGCAGAGAGACGAGGTCCGCAGTCGGCGGGAAGATGGCGTCGAAGAAGTTGTGGCAGCTAAGCACTTCGTCTCCGGCGTCGACTGGAGCTAGCGGAGGCGCTAGGGTTGAGCGAGATGGCGAGAGGTGGGAGAACAAATTATGACCGCATCTATGGAGTATTTATAAGGAGAGAGGGCGGCGCAGTGCAATTACATAGGTACCGCTAGCGGTTCACATCTAAACGACACGTGGCAAGCATGCAACTTATGGAGACTTGAGCCATAACCCCACGCACGCCAGGTTTGTCAGATGGACATTTCAATTTCTCTGGTTTTCAGGCAAAAAGGATAAGGCATTGAAAATTCATTTAGTTGTGTGTCTCTATATCTTCAGCTGACAAGGACACGGTGAATACATTCGACACGTGTCAGCAGAATGCATATGAAGAGATAGAGTGAGTTGGAGAGATAATCATGGAGAGGGTTAGGGTCCGATCACATTCACTTACATCCAATTTTTTTTTGAAGACATAGCTATAAGTGAATCTTGTAGAGGACAAAACACCTATATAGACATATCAGAGAAGCCAAACAAATCAACATTGAGAAGATAGATCTTGAAGACAAACGATGTTGAAGACAAACCAAGTGAGAGGATAATGCAGTCATGATGCCAAATGAAAATCTTCAAGAAAGTTTGGTGGTGGCGTTACCCACTGTATAAGAAGTATTAGACGAGGACGCGGCGCACAATTATCGTGGTGCTCCAGAGTCGAATTCCACATTAATGTATTCACACTCAGAGTGTATGTCTTCATGAATTGAAGACATACGCTACTTTATGTGTTGAACATCTAAGTCATCAAAATGCATAAGCGTTAAGATGTGTGTCCAATCACATGACATTCGAGGATTCTAGGATATTTAGCTCACACCGTAGATTGCAAAACCTTTTCCCATCCAAGGGCTTAGTGAAGATATCTGCATATTGCTCTTCGGTGTTGACATGTATAATTTCAATGTCCTTCTTAATCACACGATCCATGAGAAAGTGCTTACGAATCTCAATGTGCTTTGTCTTTGAGTGCTGAACGGGATTGTGAGCAACCTTGATGGCTCTTTCATTATCACAGAAGAGGGGCACCTTTACCATGTTGATGCCATAGTCCTTAAGAGTTTGCTTCATCCAGAGAAGTTGAGCGCAACAAGATCTAGCAGCAATGTATTCAGCTTCAGCGGTGGAGAGAGACACTGAGTTCTGCTTCTTTGAAGACCAACAGACAAGAGATCATCCAAGAAAGTGACATGTGCCTGATGTGGACTTGCGATCAACCTTGTCACTATCATAGTCAGCATCTAAGAATCCAACTAGATCAAAGATAGAGCCCTTGGGATACCATAATCCTAGTGTTAGGGTGTGAGCCAAGTATCGAAGAATTCGCTTCACAGCAAGGTGATGTGATTCCTTTGGTGCCGCTTGGAGTCAGGCACACATGGAAACGCTATGCATTATATCAGGACTAGATGCACATAAGTAGAGTAAAGAACCAATCATGGAGCAGTATACCTTCTCATCGAACTCTTTATCATTGTCGTCGGAGCCCAATTGACCTTTGGTTGGCATTGGCGTCGTGTACCCTTTGCAGTCTTGCATTCCAAACTTCTTCAGGCAATCTTTGAGGTATTTCTCTTGAGATATGAAGATTCCATTCGTCTGTTGATGAATTTGGAGACCAAGGATGAACTTCAGCTCACCCATCATGGACATCTGGTATTGCTCTTGCATCATGTATCTGTCAGGACCCCGATCCTAAGTCACACAGGTCTAGCATGTAACACATCATATCACTTTGCGGCCTCACGCACGGTATCCCCACGGGTGCCACCTTACCTGGCCCGGGACCGTTTGCGCATTTTGGCACACGTATATGATAGTGTTGCTAGCATCCATATGACGAACCCGGGCCGACATGACCAGTTATAAACCAAAAGTGGCACTAAATTACAGAGACAGGCATACATGACCCAGCAACGAACGTGTCGGTCATCAACGTATGAACCCAAGTCGTAGCAAGCTACAAGGACTTAAAGGAACAACGCGTGACATTTCCCCTAAGGGACAGACACAGGAACGAAGAAGGACACATGCCGGCCAGCCTAAGTGTTCCGGAGCAGTAGCAAGCTACCAAGGCTCAGTGGAAGCACCAGGAGACATTTCCCTGTAAGATAGGCTACCAAAGGTAAACAACTAGGTGTCGGATCCCACACATAGCAATACACATTACACGTACGCATAACATGCAAGTATGTGCTGTACAACATGGCATCACAACATAACTCAACAACTCATATAGATAAGGCCCAGAAGAGCCATCATAGCATTTATTACAAACAGAGGTCAGATGACCCAACATACAGAGCATACATGCAACGGAAGCATTACATGTCTGAGTACAGACATCTACAAATGAAAAATACTAAGAAGCCTGACTATCTACCAGACCCTCCCAAGGGTACAAGATCGTAGCTGAGGTAACAAGCTAAACGTCGAAGTCCACGCGGAACCACTAGCGAGACTGAAGTCTCTCTGCAAGAACATAATTTAAGCAAACGTGAGTACAAAGGTACTCAGCAAGACTTACATCAGAACTAGCTACATATGCATCAGTATCAACAAAGGGGGTGGTGGTGTTTGACTGCAGCAAGCCAGCTTTGACTCGGTGGCTATCCTAAACTACGACGGCAAGTAACTCTTTTGAGGTGGCGCACACGAGTCCACATATTCACCAATCAATACACCACTATGGATCCGCTCCCGTCTCCCTACGAGAAGGCCATCCATAGCACTCACGCTTATCTTGCGCGTTTTAGAGTATCCACTTTCACTTGTCTATGAACTGTAATAGGCAACCCAGAAGTCCATTTCCGCGAACACGGCTATTCGAATAGATCATATATAACCCTGCAGGGGTGTACTTCTTCACACATGTTTCCACCACTTAGCGTCTGCACACGACATGTGCTCGACAGACTTCAAGCGAAAGCCGACGTGGGTGTAGACCACGACCTAACCAACCACTCAAGTCTCTCGTCCAGGTTTATCGCCTATTTGGGTTCCCTTCGTGGGGAGATCCGGCCGGGGTGTCGCTCACAGCCCCAAACGATGTGTACAGGGTTCCCGCGTCACCAAACGGGCGACCGGTACACCGTGCCACGTACCTGCCATGTCACAGTCCACCCCGAGGGTCAGCACTGCGCACGACCTCCAGTAAACTACAAACACCAGAAACTAGTTGCAACTCCTGGACAGAGAACAAGGGCAGTCAATAAGTCGAGCGGGGTCATATTTCAGGGCCCAATGTGTGGTAGTAGCTGTTTCATGGATCAACCAACACAGAACTCAGTTCCTGAGGACGGTTTCAATGAGACAACCCACCATGTACTCCTACATGGCCTCTCATCGCTACCTTTACCAAATCGTGTTCACACACTTAGCTCACACATTAGGACATGTTCGTCACCATTCCAATTCATCCCCGATGAATCAGACCTGACACAACTCTAAGCAATAGCAGGCATAACCAGAAAGCATCAATGAGTAGGCACAACATGGCTCAAACAATTCCTACTCATACTAGTGGGTTTCAACTATTTACTGTGGCAATGACGGGTCATGCAGTGGAAAGGGGTTCAACTACCGCAGCAGGTAACCGTTGAAGCGATGTTGTCCTAATGCAGTAAAAGAGAGCAAGAGCGAGAGAGTGGGATTGTATCGGAATGCTCAATGGGGTTTTGCTTGCCTGGCACTTCTGAAGATAACATTGAGTCTTCATCGGTGTCATCGATCACATCGTCGGAACACGTCAACTGAAGGGGGACAAACACCGGCAAACAAGAGAGAACACAATCAATGCAATGCGACAATATGATGCATGATCATGACATGGCAATATGCTGTTGATTGAGCTAATGCAACTAGCAACACAATTAAATGAAGTTGGTTTGAACCCAAGGTTCAAATTCAAACTCCATATGTGATTATTTAAATGCCATTTAATTGATTTGACCTGATCAGCAGGTTTAACTTGTTCAAACATGCATGAAAATGCCATAAACAGATTCCTTGGATTTTTCTGATCATTTTTCATATATAATTTATTTTCATCTGAGCTACGGTTGATTTTATATGATTTTTACAAGTTTTGGCTATTTTCTGAAATAAATAAATCATTTAGATTTATATAAAATTCCAGAAAAGGCTTTATTGCATCAGCATGACGTCTGTGTGACATCAGCAAGTCAACAGGGGCTGTTCGGGTCAAACCTGACCAGTGGGGCCTACTGGTCAGTGACCCACTAGCTAACAGAGTTAGTTAGTTTTTAAACTAACACTAATTAAACTGCTGGTGGGGCCTGGGCCCACATGTCAGTCTCTCAGGGCCTAATTGAGTTTAGTTTTAACTAAACTAATTTAACAAGGGTTGGCCCCACGTGTCAGTGACCCACAGAGCTAAGCACAGAGATTAGTACCTAATTAAACCTACACTAAAGCTAAACAAAGGCCGGCCCCACATGTCATGGACACAGGGGGGTCCAGCCGGAGTCAAACGGGGTCAAAACCACCGGCAGCTCGACGCCGGCGAGGCCAAACGTGGCGGCGGTGCTCGGAAATCGCCCTCCGGCGACCATTTGGACGGCGGCTTGGTGCTATGCGTAGCTGGGGAGCTCGCGCATCCATTTATGCCATCGGGAGGAGCTGGGGTGGCCGGAGCTCGTCGGAAACGAGCTCGCGGCGGCGCCGGAGTTCGGGCTCCGTCGGGTTAAGCGCTGCGGGGCACGGGGAGACGAGCTGATGGGTGCGGCATGCTCCTAGGGGTGCGCTGAGCTCGCTCGTGGCCTCGAAGAAGCGTGACAGCAGCTCTGGCCACGGCGGCGCCATGGACGGCGGCGGCGAGCTCACGGCCGTGGTTGGGATCGGGGCTAGCGAGTGCAACGAGAGAGGGAGAGGTAGGGGTTGGACGCGGGAGCTCACAGCGATTCGTTTGAAGAGGACGGCGAGCCCGGGGGCGGCCCGACGGCGGCGAATCGTCGACGGCGGTCACCGGACGCAGAGGAGGGGAACGACGGTGTTGCGAGGGAGAGCTCCTGGCGCCGCGTGACATGAAGGAGAGGAGGGGGGGCATGGCGGAGCTCGGGGGCTCATCGGAGGGACGAGGGGGAGGCCGTGGCCATGGTTGCGGCGAGCGGCGGCGATGGTGGCGTTCGGCCATGGCGAGGAGAAGCAGGGGAGGGGGAAGGGGATCCAGTGAGAGGGGAGAGGAGTGACAGAGAGAGGCAGGGAGGTGCGTGGCAACCTCAGGGCGACGAGGAGGCAAGCAGAGAGGTAGGAGGTGGCCGGCGTGTGCCGGCGTGCGGCGGCCACGCGCCCTCCTGCCCACTGGCAGGAGGTTGAAGACAGTAGGAGGGAGGAGGTGGGCTGGGCCGGCCACTTGGGCCGCCAGGTGGCTGCATAGGTAAACTACAGGTGAGTTCTCTCTCTCTCCTTTTAATTTCTGTTTTCTATTTTTTCTGCAGGTTTGTGGTTTTTCTAAAAATGCTTAGGCACTTTCAAAATTCACCAAACTGCTCATGCCCACTGTTTAGCATATAACCAACATGGAACATTTCAGTTTGGGATTATTTGAGCATTTAAAATAATATATAAAATTTAATTGCCCAAATGCAAATAAAATATAATTTAATTCAAAAATCCAAAATGGACCTAGAAATATGTGCAGCATTTTTGGCAGAGGTTTTTAATCAATCCAAAAATGATGAACTTTTCAAAGGGCATTTTGGGTTCAATGAAAGATTTGAATTGACCCTAGTTGAATTGCTTTACTGCTAGGGTTTGAGCAAGCCCATTTCAGGTTTAAGAGAAAATTAAACATGATGCAACACAAGACTAACTGGATCAGAGAAGACCAGATCTGGGGATGTGACAGTATCCAAACTCATCACTGTATCTTTTGTTAGTGCATCCGAAGATAATGTCATTCACATAGATTTGGCATACAAACAGTTCACCATCATATGTCTTCATGAAGAGTGTGGGATCTAGTGAACCAGGTTTGAAGACTTTGCTTTTCAAGAAGTCTTTGAGTGTGTCATACCACGCACGAGGTGCTTGTTTGAGGCCATATTGTGCCTTGTTGAGCTTGTAAACCATGTGAGGACACTTTCGGTCTTCAAAGCCAAGAGGTTGTGTAACATACACTTCTTCTTCAATTTTTCCATTTAGAAAGGCAATCTTTACATCCATCTGATACAGAAATATGTTATAGTGGTTGGCATAGGCTAGCAGTATGCGAATGGCTTCAAGCCTAGGCACAGGAGCAAAGGTTTCATCGAAGTCAATTCCTTCCACTTGAGTATAACCTTGAGCAATGAGACGAACCTTGTTTCTGACAACTTGACCATGCTTATCTTGTTTGTGGCGATAGATCCATTTGGTGCAAATGATGTTATGCTTCCGTGGATCGGGACGCTTAACAAGCTCCCACACATTATTCAGCTCAAACTGTTGAAGCTCTTCTTGCATTGCTTGAATCCATTCAGGTTCCATAAAGGCTTCATCAACTTTCTTGGGTTCAAATATTGAAAGAAATGCTGAGTGTCCACAAAAGTTGGCTAGCTGAGTTGCTTTTGAATGAGTAATTGGACCAGTTGCATTGAGGCTATCAAGAATCTTTTCCACTTTGACTTCATTGGCTACCCGAGGATGAACTGGGCGAAGACTTTGCTCATGCTATTGATCATCTTCTTGTTCAGGATTGGCTTCAGACTGAGCATTGTCTTCAGGTTGATTAGGTGGAGAGATGATGATTTCCTCTTCAGTTGGTTCCTTGGTGGGTATAATTTCTCCTGTAACCATTTGTTTGATAGATTCACTGGGAGAAGCTTCATCTAGCACATTTGACAGGTGCTCTCTTTTCGAGCCGTTAGTTTCATCGAACCGCACATCTACAGTTTCAACCACTTTATAGTGAAAGAGGTTGAAGACCTTGTAGGTGTGCGAGTCCCTTCCATAACCAAGCATAAAACCTTCGTGTGCTTTCGGTGCAAATTTGGAAGTGTGATGCGGATCTTTGATCCAGCACCTAGCGCCAAAGATTTTGAAATAGCTGACGTTTGGCTCCTTACCAGTTAGAAGTTCATATGATGTTTTCTTGAAGAACTTGTTAAGATAAACTCTATTGATGATGTGGCATGCATTATTAATGGCTTCAGGCCAGAACTTTATTGGTGTCCTGTATTCATCGAGCATAGTACGTGCCATCTCAATGAGAATCCTGTTCTTGCGCTCAACGACGCCATTCTGCTGAGGTGTGTATGGAGCGGATAACTCATGTGTGATGCCCAATGTATCAAGATAAGTATCAAGCCGTGTATTCTTGAACTCAGTTCCATTGTCACTTCTGATGTGCTTGATCTTGATGCCATAGTTGTTCATGGCTCGATTGGCAAAACGTCTGAAGACATCCTGTACTTCAGTCTTATAGAGGATTATATGCATCGAAGTATATCTGGAGTAGTCATCAACGATCACAAAGCCATATAAACAAGCAGTAGTAGAGAGAGTAGAGTAATGAGTAGGCCCAAATAAGTCCATGTGAAGCAGCTCCAAAGGACGAGATGTAGTCATGATTGTCTTTGAGGGATGCTTGGCCCTAGTCATCTTCCCAGCTTCACAAGCGCCACACAGGTGATCCTTCTTGAACTTGATGCCCTTGATGCTTATGACATGCTTCTTCTTGGCCAGAGTAAGCAGGTTCCTCATGCCTGCATGACCTAGTCTTTGATGCCAAAGCCAGCACTCTGAAGCTTTTGCGAGAAGACAAACGGCGAGCTGTGGCCCTGCAGATAAATCTACCATATACAGATCACCTTTTCGATGTCCTTCGAAGACTAGAGACTTGTTAGATTTCATAAGCACAAGGCAATGATATTTTCCAAATATCACAATCATGCTTAGATCACATAGCGTAGAGACAGGCATTAAGTTGTATCGAAGGGATTCAACAAGCATCACATTGTCCATGTACTGATCCTTAGAGATAGAAACTCTACCAAGACCCAATACCTTGCTTTTACTAGTATCTGCGAATGTGATGTGGCTTTTGGGAGAAGGACGTAGGGTTGAGTCCATGAGAAGACATCGATCACCAGTCATGTGGTTAGTGCATCCACTGTCAATTATCCATTCAGTGGCTTCCAAAGCAGTACCCTGCAGATCAGTTAGTGGTATAGTCTTCACAAAGAGAAGTGTGAAGCATAAACATTTGACGAACACGCATGCTATCAAAGTTAAGGTCCTTGTTAGGCATGATAGGAAGCTTGTCAAGAAACCAGGGGACGAAATACATGGTTAGACCATTTGGACATTTAGTCCTGCGTCCCACAAGATGTTTTAGGTCCCCAGCATTGGCGTCTGAAGTTGATTTTCGGCTGGATATCTTTCCCTTTAAGAGAAGTTAATTCTTCTTAACCACCCACATCTTTCGGGGTGGCTTAGAAGCAATAAGTCTAAGTGCAGCATCTGAGAATTTTGGCTTGGGAGCCCTAGAAAATAGCTAGCTTTGCATGAGGTGAATACTACTCATATGAATATGCATAGAAGTTCTTTGTCTTATGAACAAAGTGGTTAGATGAAACATGCTCATATTCATGAGTCTGATGACAATCTCCCTGTAAATTTTTTGCTTTAGAGTGACCCGGTGTGGTCCTTTGTCTGTATGAAGTCTTTGGACCATATGAACCTTTGGTCTGGGGTTTGTCTTCTTTCCTGGTGATGTCATGATGACATTCATTGGAAGCTTTTCTAGAAGGCTTCTCGAAACCCAGATCTTCTTCATAGGTGACCCATTCCTGCAGTTAGTTCCAATGAACCTGGCAAACACTTTACCATTCTGATCCTTGAACAATTTATAGTTTGAGTCAAATGACTCATCAATGACAATAGGGTTAGCAGAAGTGAAGCCACACAAGGTAGATGGATCAACTGGTGGACCCTTTGCAGCAAGCCATGCCGCTTTGGGGTACTGCTCGGGCTTGTAGTATGAGCCATCAACATTCATTTTCCTTTCAAACCCAGCACCCTCTTTCCTAGGGTTTCGGTTCAAAATCTATTTCTTGAGAACATCGCACAGTGTCTGATGCCCTTTTAGGATTTTGTACACGCCTATTTCAAGCAAACAACCTAGCATTCTCATCAGGAATAGCAGTGGTTTCCTTGGTAGAGGGGTTAGTTACCACATCAACAATTGAAGATATTGCAATTTCAGAAGCAGTAGAGCATTCAGCAACACAAATAGCATTGTCACGCTCAAGGCATTTTAGACAAGGTGGCACGAAGTTTTCCTGAGCGGAACTAATCTGTTGGGCGAGTAGTGAATCAATTTCCTTTTGAAGAACATCATGAGACACTCTAAGTTTCTCTAGATCTTGCTTCCTTTGAAGATAATCATAGGAAAGCTTCCCGTGAGTAGCTAAGAGGCTTTCATGATGACTTTCAAGTTTAGTGTACTTAACGTGAAGATTTTTATGTCTTCAATTAATGACTGAGTTTGATTCATTTCCGCGTCCAACAGATCATCACTTTTGTCCAGCAACTTTTGAATATATTCCATAGCATTTTGTTGTTCAGTTGCAATTTTAGCAAGAGTTTTATAGGTTGGTTTGGATTCACATTCAGAGTCATCTTCGCTGGAGGTCTGAAAGTAGGCATCACGTGAGTTTACCTTTGCACCACGTGTCATGAAGCAGTAGGTTGGAGAAGAGTCGTCTCATCATTTGTTTCGGCATCCGCGGAGTGATCATTATCGTCAGTGTTGAAGATGGACCTGGCGACAAATGCTGAGGCTAGAGCTAGGCTAGCCACGCCAGAATCAGATTCGTCCTCAGATTCCACCTCTGCCACCTTAGAAGCAGACTCCTCCTCTGAATCCATTTCCTTTCCAATGAACGCACGAGCTTTGCCAGATGAACCCTTCTTGTAAGACGAAGACTTTGATGAAGACTTGGAAGATTTCTTCTTCTTCTTGTCGTCAGAATCATATTCCTTGCTCTTCTTCTTTCTCTTGGATTCGTTGTCCCACTGGGGACACTCAAATATGTAGTGGCCAGGCATTTGGCACTTGTGGCATGTTCTCTTCTTGTAGTCATGAGAAGAAGTCTCATCGTTTCTTGAGCTGGATATTGAAAACTTTTCGAAGTTTTTCTTCCATGAGAACCTTTGAAACTTTTTCACAAGCATAACTAGTTCTCTGCCAATGTCTTCAGGATCATCAGAGCTGCAGTCAGAGTCTTCTTCAGATGATTTCACAACTTTGGCCTTCAAGGCTCTGGATCGACCATAGTTGGGGCCATAGTTATCTCTCTTCTTAGATAGCTGGAACTCATGTGTGTTGAGCCTCTCAAGTATGTCAGACGGATCAAGACTTTTGAAGTTAGGTCGTTCTTGAATCATCAATGCCAAGGTGTCAAACGAACCGTCAAGAGACCTCAATAGCTTCTTCACAACTTCATGCTTGGTGATTTCAGGGGCGTCGAGTGCATGAAGCTCATTGGTGATGTTAGTGAGGCGATCAAATGTAAGCTGGACATTTTCATTTTCATTTCTCTTGAAGCGATTGAAGAGATTGCGAAGAACATGAATCCTTGAGTCTCTCTGTGTTGAGACACCTTCACTGACCTTGGACAACCAGTCCCATACCAGCTTGGCTGAATCCAGTGCACTCACACGTCCATACTGTCCTTTGGTCAGATGACCACAGATGATGTTCTTGGCGGTTGAGTCCAATTTAGCAAACTTCTTGACATCAGCAGGGTGACACCTTTACCAGCCTTGGGAACACCCACTACTAGGAAAATGGCTATTGATGAGATGGCCACTAATAGCGCACCAGACATGTGGTGCGCCATTAGTATATACTAATGGCGCACCATGTGCCGGTGCGCCATTAGTGTACAAATACTAATGGCGCACCAGATATTCGGTGCGCCATTAGTAACAACTTCTTTTTTTACAGACATACTAATGGCGCACGGTGGCACAGTGCGCCATTACTAGTTTAACTAGTAATGGCCCACCTCCAACTCAGTGCGCCAGTACTTTTTTTTTTGCAAAACTACTAATGGCGCACCAGCCATCAATGCGGCATTAGTAACACTAGTTACTAATGGTTCATTGATGACTGGTGCGCCATTAGTAAAGTGGGACCAGCTAGATATTTTGGACGGCCACACCTACACACTCACTTTCACCACTTCATTCTCTCCACCTCCTCCTCCAAGCTTGTGTCGGCTGCCTCCTCCTCCTCACCTCATTTGCACCATAGATTCATCAAAATTAAGTGGTTAAATTACCTTTTTTTGATAGGTAAGTAAGGGGGAAAGCTATCTTTAGGTTGTAGATCATTTTTTCTCCCTCGAGCTCCAACAACCGTGCAGATGCACTTTTTATGGCCTAGCTAGATCTATGTATGTTTGTGGTGTTGCATAAATGTTTTTGTTTGCAGGTACCAGTATTTGAAATGCGATAGTTGCCAATATTTTGCCGAAATGTTGATTCATTTCTGTTTCGGCGAGAATTTTGGCACTATGCATTCTTTTTGGTCCTATTTTTAGGGAAAGTCATGCCAAATTTTTTCTTGGTTCTAAAATATCGTTTTGCTCTACCCCGCAGGCGACCATGGTCCGCACGATGACCGTAGGCATCGTGAATAGGTTTTTGAGATTCGCGACGGCCGAGATGCTTCAAAAGAACGAGATGGAGATAAGATGTCCGTGTCGAAGATGCAAGCTGAAGAGCCTTATTCCGGACCCGGATTCCGGGCAGGTGCGGGAGCACCTGCTCTTGCGTGGTTTCATGGATAGCTATCGGTGGCAAGGTGATGAAGATGACTATGAAGTCGTCCATGGCCTGGCAAGAAATGAGGAAGGGCAGCAAGACAACCACCGCGGCGAGGGCGGGCGAGAAGACGAAGGATCTCCAGGACATGATCACGACGGTGATGCTGTACACAGTCATCATGTAGAAGATGTCGGACATGATGATGAGGAAGATCAAGATGAAGGGCATGATCATGATCGAGATGAAGATGCCGGAGCAGACGACGATGGAGGCTGGGTGTAGGACCCTCGTATTCAAGAGCTGCTTCTCAAGCAGACGGATAACACAAGAGCTGCCGCCCGAGAGAAAGCCAAGCTGTATCAACTGGAGATAGACGCGATTACTCCATTGTATGAAGGATGCAGGCCCGAGGATACCCGCCTGAAAGTAACGCTCATGGCTCTGGAGATGAAGGTAAAACACAAAATGACCGACGCATGCTTCGACGAGAACATGTCATTCTGGCACGAACGTCTTCCCAAGGGGAACAAGTACCCGACCAGTTTCGAGGAGGCGAAGAAAACCATGTGTCCTCTGGATTTACCGCACGTGAAATACCATGTGTGCATAAACAATTGCATCATTTATCGGGACGAGCACACGGAGTCTACCATATGTCTGGTGTGCGGCGTCACTCGATACAAGAAGCGGAAGAAAGCTCCTCGAAAAGTGGTGTGGTACTTTCCGATCACTCCTCGTCTGCAGTGGTATTTCGCGGACCCTAAAGTAGCAGAGCTCCTGCGTTGGCACGTGGATAGGGAGGAGAAGAAGCGAGAAGATGACGGAAATGATCCGGAGATAAATAAAAAAGACAAGATGCTGAGTCACCCTAAGGATGCGAGACAGTGGCAAGCGTTGAACTTCGAATACCTAGAATTTGGGAACGATCCAACGAACATCCTGCTGGGCGCGAGCATCGATGGATTCAATCCGTTTGGCAGCCAGAGAAGCACACATAGCACCTGGCCTGTGTTTGTGTGGATGTACAACCTTCCCCCCCTGGTTGTGCATGAAGAGGAAGTACATTCACATGAGTATGCTAATTGAAGGGTCGAAACAACCAGGGAACGACATCAATCTATATCTAGAGCTGCTGAAAGAGGAGCTAGACATGCTGTGGAAAACGCCAGCCAATACGTGGGACGCCGCAGAGAAAGAATATTTCCCTATGAGAGCCGCACTGCTCACGACGGTGCACGACTATCTCGGTTACGGATATGTCGCGGGGCAGGTGGTCCACGGATTTTCTGGATGTGTCAGGTGCATGGATGACACAATGTATCGCCAGCTAGATAGAGATCCCGGGTCTTCGAAAACCGTGTTCATGGGACATCGAAGGTGGCTTCGCGAAGAAGACCCGTGGAGGAAATGCAAGGATCTGTTCGATTGTGAAACCGAACCCCGAAGACGCCCGCGTACAAGCAGCGGCGAGGAAATAAACGAGTTGTTGTAAAATTGGAAAGATTGCCCACTGCCGGGAAAGAAGCAACAGGCGCTAGAGCCGGGAAAGAAGCAAAAGGCGCCAGAGCCGCTGCCGAAGGTATGGAAAACGAGGTCTGTTTTCTGGGACTTGCCGTACTGGAAGATCCACCGTCTGCCGCATAGCCTTGATGTCAAGCATATCACGAAGAACGTGTGCGAGAGTCTGCTTGGTACCCTGCTCAACATGCCAGAGAGGACCAAAGATGGGCCGAAAGCAAGGGTAGACTTGAAATAAATGGGCATCAGGCAGGAGCTTCACGCTAATGATGATGATGATGATGATGAGGCGAAGCAGGACACGGAAATTCGTCGCAAAGGCAAAAAGGCCAAGAAGACCGGAAATGACTACCCTCCCACGTGCTTCACTCTAAGTCAGGAGGAGATCGAGCAGGTTTTCACCTACCTCGTAGGAGTAAAACTTCCTTATGGTTACGCGGGGAAGATAAGCAGATACCTAGACCCAGCGAAGCAGAACTTCAGCGAGATGAAGTCTCACGACTATCACATGCTGATCACGCAGATACTTCCAGTTGCAATCCGTGGGATCATGGACGCGCACGTCCGTGAGACGCTATTTGGCCTATGCAACTTTTTTGACATCATCTCTCGGAAGTCGGTTGGCGTGAGGCAACTCAAAAGGCTACAGGAAGAGATCGTGGTGATACTATGTGAGCTTGAGATGTACTTCCCGCCTGCATTCTTCGACGTTATGGTGCATCTGCTGGTCCATATCGTGGAGGATATCATCCAACTCGGGCCGACGTTCCTGCATAGCATGATGCTGTTCGAAAGGATGAATGGTGTCATCAAAGGATACGTTCGCAACATGTCACGTCCAGAGGGAAGCATAGCCAGGGGCTTTCTGACCAAAGAGTGCATCTCCTACTGCACGAATTATCTAGGCATCGAGAACCCCGTTGGTCTGCCCGTCAACAGGCACCTTGGCAGGCTCGCTGGATGGGGTCACCGCGAGGGTCGCCGTGAATACATGTCGACTTCGAGGGTCGACTCGCCGACTTTGAAAGAGCAAACCTAGTCGCACTACAACACATAGACGTGGTCGATCCTTGGGTGGTAGAGCACAAAACCTTTATTGAGAAGACGAACAATGAACGAGGACAACAGAGGACGGACGAAGATATAATCAAAGAGCACAACTCATGTTTCACGCATTGGTTCAAGGAGAAGCTTCTGTCGTACCCTTTACATGAGGATTCTTCCGCAGAAGAAAATGTCATATTCGCCTTGTCACAGGGCGCCGAGCACAACCTGATGACCTATGAGGCATACGATATCAACGGGTACACATTCTACACCGAGGACAAGGAGATGAAGAGCGATGATTATCAGAATTCTGGGGTAACGATGGAATCCTACACCGATAATGACAAGGACAGATACTACGGAAGGATCGAAGAGATCTGGGAGCTGAGCTACGCTGGAGAGAAGGTCCCGATGTTCCGTGTCAGATGGGCCAAGAGCGCCCTAAAAGAAGACCGGTATTTCACCACCATGGTTATACCCGAAGCCAAATCCAAGACCGCGGGCGCAAACGTCACCGCGAAAAATGAGCCATGGGTACTGGCTTCCCAAGTGGACCAATGCTTCTTCATTACTGACCCGTCAAAGCCCAGCCCAGTCGTGTTGTCATGAGGAGAGGCAAAAGGAAGATCATCGGAATGGATGGAGTCGCAAATGAGCAGGACTTCGACAAGTACGGCGACCCGAAGATGGAACATGACGACGACGATGAAGTGCCATACACCACAAGAAGAAGCAGGACCACCCTACCTAAAGGGCGTCCGTTCAAGAGAAGAACTCCATTTGCGAAAAGAAGGGCAAGAAGATTGTGAACCGATAGCTAGCTAAGATTGATTATATTTAAATTGTAGCCTTCATTTCTCGATTGTCAAATTTGGAGCTATGGATATTTAGTTATGATTTAAACAAGTTTGAACATATCCAAACACAAATAAATATCAAACAACATTTAAAATGTTGCTAACATGGCAACAAACTACATATTATTTTTCTACATGATATTCTCAGCATCTAGCATATGTGACATGTTATATTTGGATAAATGGATAAAAATATATGTGTAAAGAAAAAAATGCATAAAAAAATTGGGGAGGCTGGGAATCGAACCCAGGACCTCCTGGTGTGTGCGCTATGTGCTGACCGGTCGGTCTAGTAGATGGGGTTTGATGTAGGTAGAGTTTGGTGGAAGAAAACCTGTGGGCTCGAACAAAAATAAAAAAAATACTAATGGCGCACCACGGGGGAGGTGCGCCATTAGAATAGATGTACTTATGGCGCACGAGGGGGAGGTGCGCCATTAGTATTCTGCCCCCATCCATACACTTCTCTCCCACTCCACCTATTCCCTCTCTCCCTCGCCCTCGCCCCAGATCGATCCCCTTCCCCTTTCCCTCGCGCGCTGCCCCGACGCCACCGCCCCCGCGCCACCCCCGCCGCCCCCGCGCTCCCGTGTCCCCCACCACCGCAGATCCCCCGCGCCGCCGCCCCCGCGCCCCCCACCACCCGCCACGCGCCGCCCCCTCCACTCTCTCTGCTCGCCGTCGTCGCCTCCAGGAGAGGAGGCCCAGGAGCTCCGTGTCTCCCCCAAGCTCGCCGTCGTCGCCTCTAGGAGAGGAGGCCCACCGCCTCCCACAAGCTCGCCGTCTCCGCCCTTCGTCGTCTCCGCTCCGGCCACCACTGCCTCAGGTAACCCTCCTCCCTCTGCCTCTCTTCTCCTCTCTTCCTCCTCTCCTCCCTCCCGGCCATGCCCTCTTCTTCTCTCTTTTGCTAGGTTTATGTCAAATCCCTCTCGAAGGGCCGAATCAACAGCTCATCTTCTCATACGCTGCTCAGTACCTAGGGCAACCTGACGATTATTGACTCTCTCAGCATGACTTAGCCATCTCCAAGCCAGCTAATAAACTACGGAACACAATAATCATTGTTGTCTTGTTGAATATCTACTAGTGCTAGAACCCTGGAGTTTTCAGGACCTAGAATGAAAACCTTCAAGTTGTTATCTCTAGTTATGCAAATGATATTTTGCCTTGTTCAAACAAATGTGACCATGAATCAAAAAGGCCAATCCTCCATGACAGGGGGGGCTATGCTTTCGAGACTTGATGTGTCTTTGTTTGCGGAGTAGTTTGGGTCGCTTTGGTCTTCTCTCCACGCTTTTTTGTAGGAGTATATGGCATAGCCTTTAAATATACTCCCTCGCTTAGTATAAAGTCGAGTCATTTCTTTTAGGACGGTGGAAGTATAAAAAAAGGTTCATAATGGCTGAACGTTGTGGTTACCCCCACCCCCTCCCCTTTAGTGCTTAGTGGTACTGCCTGGCTTAAAAGCAATAAGTTTTTTGTTGCTCAGCGACGTCTACCACACCTTCTAAACCGAGCAGGGAACCCCTATTTTAGTGGTGGTTTATTTTAATCCAGCAAACATGGCATCTAGTCAACCATCAAGTTCATCGATCGAACACCTTCCCTCCTATTGCTCGGCTAGCAGTCTGGGTGTCCAATCTCTTTGTTCGCTCCCGAGTTGTGGTTGGTTTTGACAAGTCATGGCCTGTGTTGCTGATGCTATGATCCTCGAAAGTACAATAAAATACTCCAATATTATATAAAGTGCTAATGTATGTTTTGAATGGACCGATTGGTCCCATGATTTTTTGTCTGAAAATAACAAACACGGCAAGTTTTTTTGGGTTTGAAATTGTGTTCTGCGTGTTCATCATATATCACCAGTTCATTTATGGAGTTCTAGAAAGAAAATGGTACTGATTGTGTGTGCAACTCTGCATTACATGATTTAGAACATGCTTACCATGCTTGTCTAACAATAGATACATAATCAAGCGTGGAAGTGTAACAAGCTCCATTGAACCTTAGTTTTGGCATCCCTCTTATTTTGTCTGTCAGAAAATTCGATTTTTCCTTGTAATTTTCTTCTGTCCAGCAACAGTGGCTGACTCTCCGACAGATCTGCTCTGCTTCTCAATCATGAGATGTTGATTTGTTCCTGTGTAGAGTAATTATAGGCTAGATGCATACAAATCTTCTTTTTTTCTTTCTAAAATGGCAGGATGGTCTAGCAACAATGCCCTCCCCTACTTGTTAGATACTACAACTAGTATACTTCTACTGATATGCTTAGCACTAGTGAGATCAATATTGATGTTGATTTCTTCATGTCTAGAGTACGTATAGGTAGATACAACTCTTCTTCTATTTTGTAGAGTACATAAAGATCCAGTTTAGAGTACAGTACATATAGGCTGAATTTTGCTGACTGCTTGACATTGCTTAGCATATTTGGGTCTGCTTGACACTGCTTAGCATATTTGTCCATGACGTGTTGGCTGTCCCTACTCTACTCTACTTAGAGAAGAGAAGAGAAGAGAAGAGAAGAGATGAGATGATAGCACGTCTAGTGTTTGTGGCAGTAGTTCAAATGATTGACGTGTGCTGCATTTTGCATATCATATTGATCTGTTAAATTCTGCATTTTGCAAGATGTTCTTGAAGAGTTGATTATTTCATTCTCTAAATAAGAAGTTTGTGGATTTGATATCACCAATGGTTGATACTGTCAACTTCAGCATTTCATTACTTATTTGCAGCTAGTACTTCCTGATAGTAGTCAACAAAATCCTAAGAGAAAACATGTCCCTTACTGGTATTGGCAAGCAGTGATTCTATTTCGGTATTGCTGTAGAGGTGACTGAATTCCTTCTATGCATGCAAGTGTGGACAGTCGTTCGTATGCATGTTCTAGATTGACCCTAGAGCAGCTTTTTGCTGGGTTAAGTCTCCGACCATCGTGTCGTGATGATTTTGCAGGTACCCCGAGAGGCCCTTGAGTTTGCTGGAATGTCGATTAACTTCCATTCCGGCAAATTCGGGTACTCCATATGTCCTATTTTCAGCAAAGGTCATGCTGAAATTTTCCGTGAATTTTAGCATGACTTTGCTAAAAATAGGACATATGGGGTACTTGTGACTAATACATGTGCCGGGGTATCTTAGTACTTAATTAAGTAGGATCATCTGCCCCTTTATTCTTGCTGCATTAAACCACAGGCGGCAATAGAGCCAAGTGATTAGGCCCAACTTAGAATTCTCCTTCCCAGCTTAGCTTTTAGGATGCCTCGGTGTCGACAAACCATAAATTATAAAACCTTGGCTTTTAGGGTGCCTCGGTGTCGATAAAAGCCGAAATGATGAAAGCTTAGGCTTTTAGGGTGCCTCAGCGTCGAAAAACCCTAAATGATAAAAGCTTAGCTTTTAGGATGCCTCGGTGTCGACAAACCCTAAATGATGAGACCATGATCTTGTTCCTTGACAATAACCAACTTATTGCCCAAACTTTTTTCCTATTTACAGAGAAACATGGCCCACAACGATGAGGCCGGCGGTTCGGGTGGCAAGGCATTCTGGGAGCTATCCCAGGAGATGGAGGAACAACCTCACTTCTATAAGGACGCCGCGAAAGACACCGATCCTGACACCACTCATGGTGCCATCGAGGATGACCCCACTGATGGTGCCGTCGGGGATGACACCACTGATGGTGCCGTCGAGGATGCCACCACTGATGATGGCGGCGCACGCATAGATGGCAGCCAACTGAAGAGGCAACGGAAGGACCGGAGCCCGACCGTGCTCCGCACCGTCAAGGAGGAATTTACTGAAGTGGACTCCGACGGGAATCCAACGACGCCCAAACAAATAGTCAAGGGGTACTCGGTTCAGCTCGGGTGCATTCTCCGGAGCACCATCTCGATCAACACCGAGAACCTAAGGCATCCTGACCAAGGGAATTTGCGCAACCTCCTCTTCACGAAGCTGCACAAACGATACAAGTTCCCCGCTGAATTTGAAAACACAAGCCTCAATGGGAATAAAGTGAACAATGCCGCCCTCACGAGGATGAGCACGGCCCTGTCTACTTCGAAAAGCACGGTGAAGAGAATGATTGACAAAGGTTTTAGTTATGAGAAGATCAAGGAGAAAAATCCTTCGATCAGCGAAGATGACTACAAGGAGTTCAAGATCAAGTGCAAGAGCACCGCAACCTCCGAATCAAGTCAGTCGGGGAAAGAAATGCGGCAGTTGAACTTAGGGGAACACACACTCGGTCCCGGCGGTTATAGAGTGGCGGAGCCTATATGGGACAAGGAGGACGCAGAGTATGTCGAGCAAGGCCTACCACCCCTCTTCGATAAATACGGTGACAAGCAGACCAGGAACTTTGTCAGGGCCCGGTACAAGGAGGACCCGGTAAGAAAGGAGATCACCACGGATCCGAAGACAAGGGCCCTTGAGCTTGTTCTGGTAAGGAATACACCACCGCGTAATTAGCTCCATATGGTTGCATTCTAATTAATGAAGCCAAATTTCTAAATGGTTCGCATTCCTTCCGCGGGCGACTGAAAGCAGTAGCCCAGGGTCGACTCAGAGCACCCCTTGGGACGCCACTCTAAATAGGGTGTTGAATGTAATGAAAAAAAGATAAGCTCAGTAAGCCATCATCAGCTGGTCGTGTGGCCGGCAAAGGCTTGTCCACAAAATGGTCGTCATACTATAACGCTGGTGGGCGAAAGGAGAAAAAGACCAGCTGGGAAAGCCAAGCGCGCGAGGTTCAAGAACTCAAGGCACAAGTGGCGCGGATTCCGGAGATTGTCCAAGAGCAAGTGCAACAACAACTGGGATCGACGCTCACCGGCATTATGCCTACCTTGATTCAGGGGCTGATGACGTGGATTGCGGGCCGCCAACAAGGGCCGCCCCCGATTCCCAGCTTCACGTCTAGCAACTCGCAGAACGCGCAGGCGGGGCCATTGGTGTCTCCGGCGGAGGCGGCATTGGTGTCTCTGACGCCGGCACGGCCATTGGACCTTAATGCACCCGGGTGTACGCCGGCCGGTACCTCTACAGCAAGCGGCCCCTCCGTCAATTGTACGCCCGCTGTTGGTAGTTCCTCGACATTAGCCGAGGTCGATGCCATCATTACGATAACTAATTAAGCCTCTCGGCCGAGGACTTCATCTCCTTGCCTTCGACTGGGCATCTCTGACGCCCTACATGTTTTCGCAGGGCGCCGCCAATGTTCCGTGCACTCTCCTGCACTTTGTGAACGACGAGTTGGTCGATGTTGCCAATGGCAGAATCGTTCAACCGAGCAACCCCATGTTCCACGGTAATCCGATGCCACCCACCGTGTATAGGGTTCAACTGATTTGGGTGCTGCCAGGCTGCGACGAGTTGTTACCTCCGATTCGACCCGCCGGGGCCGACGAAGATGATGTGATGACCCTCAGCGCCTGCCTAAGCTGGCCCCTGCTTTGGCCGAAGAGCCAGATTTGTTTGGGGGCGGGGGACACCACCCCAAAGACAACACCGCCAGTCTTGCCAGCGCCAAGCCATGGCAAGACCACCGCAACACTGCCGGACATCCCTATGGCACAGGATCCGAACATGCATATGGCACAGGATCCGGACGACGACGATGACAACGACGACGATACATTTTTCCAATGTCGATAAGTACTTTGCCGATCATGGGTACGATGGCGAATTCATGGGGCCTCCTTCTCAAGAACCCAACCCTACAAAAGACGATCGCGATCTAGCTGGTACCGCGGAGAAACCAAGTTGCAACAGGCGTCGTCTGGCGTTCAGTTCTCAGGAGATGCCTCCAGCTGCCGACTTCACCGAGCCTCAGATAGCCGAGGTGCGAAATATTATCAGCCCCAACACACTCAAGAAGGCGGTGTGTGAGCGGAACTCGGTCCCATTACCGGAGAAGAAGAAGGCACGGAAAAGAAAGAGTAAAAAGGGTGCGAGCCTGCCGGAACCGAGTACGATCCGTGCTCAGGACGGGCCACCTTCACCTAAGGATATAATGAGGAGGGTGCATGTGGCGGGTAGGCCGATGCTACCGAATAATATGCTCAATGCTGCAACCGGTGCTATGCGGAGTCTGCATTGCACTGTTCTTTCTTTGGAGAAGCGGTGGCTCTGAGAGAAGGATGTGGCATACCCGGTTTTCGCGGCCAAGGTGCGAGAGGGCAAGGGATTTGTGGATAACTCCATCGGGGGTACGATCGTCATGCAGTTTGATGACATCTTCGTTATGTTTAACCTTCATCCGCTGCACTACACCTTTGTTTGGCTATTTTCGCTGAGTATGGAGATGCGGATCATTAGAGACAAGACCCCGGACATCGTGATAGTCGATCCCTTCTACATGCGTCCCAAGGTCTTGGGCAGCGCTGGGGACTGGCAAGTCGCGAGTTCTTACCTCGAAGGCTTCATTCTAGCAAACCGAGATAAGGATAACTTCCTCGTGCCTTACTTTCCCGAGTAAGTCATCCCCTCAACCGCCCCGTAACATATGATTTCTTAGATTTCGATCGTTTTTCTTTTAACATTCCGTGTTTTGTGCAGTGACACACATTGCACACTCATCCTCCTAAGCCCGAAATATTCCATGGCCACGTATTTCGACTCGGACCGTCAGTCGAAGGTAGACTACACAAATGTCAAGAAAGTTCTTGATGATGTTCTCCCTGGCTACGCCAAATCTGGAGGCACCTTCACCAAGACAGTTCGTAAGTACGGGAAGCACGTGTTCGCCCACAATACGACGTTCTGCTGCGTCAAGCAGTCGCCTGGCGGTCAGAAGGGTGCCTACTACACCATCCATCACATGCGGGCGATCGTACGGGACCATCATCACCTTCTGCTACCAGATAAACTCAAAGATTGGGCCGCGAGCTTGTCGGCAATCCAGGACACGGACATCAGACAAGAATTCTTTCGCATTCAGTCGGAGTTTGCGGAAATCATCCATCAAGATGTCCTTCGTACCTCGGGGCAGTTCTACCTCAGAAATCAACCGTCCAATAGTGACATAGACACAATGCTACAAATGCAGGCTAACAACGCCCGCGATTTCATGACTCCCATGATAGACTGCGGCTTCATGCACGCTCCGGTCCCTTGAGTCGAGTCGAAAGTAGTGATGCTATGTCTAGTTCTGAAACATCGATTGGATCATGTTGTAATTAAACTTTAATGAACTTGTATGTCTCTTGGGTTTGGACAGTCGTTCAACTTAGATGTAATCGATGCTATTAATGTCTTGCTTTTCTCTTCATATCCTTTGTTGCATACTTATATATTGCTTATGTATTGTCTGTGAATTGGTACTAACATTTCGTTTGGCTAGTGCATAGCGATGCCGTCGTATGTCGTGTACAAGGGTAAGGTTCCAGGAGTCTACGACGACTGGGAGGAGTGTCGGAGACAGGTTCACCGTTTCAGCGGTAACAGTTACAAAGGGTACACCACTAGGGCGGAGGGGGAATATAGATACGCGCGCTATCTAGCGGGAGAGGGGAGGGAGCGTTGGAGGAACCGGATGAAGACGAGTTTCATCGCGATAATGCTCAACGTGATGACCGTAGCTCTCTTCTATGTGATGGTAGTTTAGATGATCGATATCGACTTGTAATGTGAAGACAAACTCGCTACTCGCGGTCTCGAGACTTGTAATATAATGTTTTATCTTTGTTCGGTCTTTTGAATTCGGAGACTAATATGATGAATTGTATTCGGAGACTAATATGATGAATTGTATTTGGAGACTAATATGATGAATTGTATTCGGAGACTAACCTTCTATTGTATTCGATGAATCTGGTGTTGTCTAAATTATGTCCAATAATATATTTTGTATCCTGCGGAAATATCAAAAAAGAAAAAAAATCACTAATATTCATACTAGTGGCGCACCACTCAGGATACTAATGGCGCACTGTCCAGATGATACTAATGGCGCATCACCCATCAGTGCGCCATTAGTATGCCAAAGCACATGGGTACATATGGCCCCCTGGGAGGCATACTAACGGCGCACAAATGGACATACTAATGGCACACTGCCTGGTGCGCCATTAGTGCATCAGATACTAATGGTGCACCAGTGGTGCGCCATTACTAAAAAATTAATGGCGTGGGCTAGTGGCGCACTAGTAGCAAAAGTGGTGCGCCACTAGCATGCCTTTTCCTAGTAGTGACCAGTCTTGACGACATACCAGAGATCATTGTCGATAGCTTCAAGATGCATGCGCATCTTATTCTTCAAGTAGGGGTAATAAGTCCGATCGAAGACAGGGCATGCAGCAGAGACTTTGATTATCCCTACAGTCAACATAAGTAAAATTCCAAGTGGTTAAACCAAATCAAACAGAACAAGGGAGCACCTTGCTCTGATACCAATTGAAAGTGCAAGTTATCGACTAGAGGGGGGTGAATAGGCGATTTTTACGAAAGTCTTCAAAACACAATATTGTTTGAAGACAAACAAATGAAAATAACCTACATGATAAGCAGCGGAACATAAACAAGGTGAAAATACAGTGACTATTGATAGTGAAAATACGAAGACTATTGATAGCTAGATAACATGGATCAAGATGGAAGACAAAATGAAGCTAAACAGGAAACAGACTTCACACAGTGACGTAAAACAGATCATACAAACAAGCAATGACTTCGCGAAGACAAAGTGGAATGTAAATGAGTTGGAAGGTAGAACCAGTAGGTGGGAGACAAAGGGAATTTGGTAGAATAGTTCCAGTTGATGTGACAACTATACGTCTGGTTAGGGAGGTTGAGATTGAATTCTGAAGACCGTGTCTTCACCTTATTCCCCTTGAGCTAAGGACAACAAGTCCTCTCCCAATCACTCTAGTAAGTCTTCAAGGTAGACTTCTTAACCATCACAGACTTTGTTCACCGGCGATCGACAGTGACTCTTGGATGCTCAGAACGCGACGCCTAACCGGCGGGAGGATACACAGTCATCAAGCGTAATGATTCTTCATATCACATAGACAGAAAGACTTCAGTGATGCCTAACACTCTTTGGCTCTGGGTGTTTTGGGCTTTGTCCTTGCAAGGACCTTTTCTCTCAAAGTATTTGGAGGTGGGTTGCGCTCAAACGACAAAAGCTGTGCACTTACTCTGAGCAGCCACCAATTTATGGTGTAGGGGTGGGCTATTTATAGCCAGGAGGCAACCCAACATGATATGCCCGAAATGACCCTTGGTAACTAAGGAACTGACATGTGTCCAATGGTCAGATTTTGAACACATGCGCCAACTTAGCTTGAGCTACAGGCAAAGCTGACTTATCCAACTCTAGATAAGATTTGCTCTCATTGTCTTCGCTCGAAGACATAGAATTTTGGTTGAGTATCACATCAGTCACCTGAATATGTTTCACTTGGACCCCACTTAACAGTGCGGTGGTTCCTACGACTCAAGAAGGAAGAAAAAGAACCACAAAATAAACTACGTCTTCGCATTCCATAGTCTTCATTGCATGTCTTCATAGGTCATTATCTTCACATGAATGTCTTCACGAGCCACCACTGTCTTCAATGTCTTCACACATTTTTAGGGGTCATCTCCTGAAGGTAAACCGAATCAGTGAGGGACTATTACCTATGTTATCCTGCAATTCTCACAAACATGTTAGTCCCTCAACCACGTTTGTCGTCAATACTCCAAAACCAACTAGAGGGCACTAGATGCACTTACAGAGTTGTATCGTGCTGACCTCCAATGCAGCAACTATTGATTTGTTGCCGACCCTGATGTCAATCTCCCCTTGTGCCACACACCTTGTTCTTACTAGCCCCTGCATCGAGTTGCAAATATGAACAACCGATCTGGTATCAAATACCCAAGAGCTACTAGGTATGTTAGCAAGGTAAAGGTCTATAACATATGCAACAAGTGTACCTTTGCCTGAAGCAGCATTTCCGGCCTTCTTGCCATGCTTTGCAAGCCACTTGCTACAGTTCCTCATCTAGTGACCGGTCTCCTTGCAATGATAGCAAACAGTCTCTGAGTTCGGTTCAGATTTCGGCGCTGCGGCGGAGATTGCCTTCTCCGTGCCCTTTTCCTTAGCCTTTTTCTTGGACCAACTCTTCTTGAACTTCGCCGGGTTCTGCACCATCAACACTTTATGCGTGCCTTTCTTTATATCATATTCTGCCACCTTAAGCATACCATGCAATTCAGTGAGCTTCTTATCTATGCCATGCATATGATAGTTCTAGATGAACGTCCCATAGCTGGGCGGAAGAGAACCCAGAACTGCATCTGTAGCCAACTCATCCAATAGCGGGAAGCCTAACCGATCCATAGCTTGCACATATCTGATCATCTTGATCACATGTGGGCTTAATGGATCACCTTCCTTCAGCTTACAATCCATCAAGGATCACCAGACATTGAACCTTTAGGTCCTAGCCTGAACCTGAAACATGCTCTTGAGACTCTCGATCATATCAAAAGCCCCAATATCTTCGAAATGTTGTTGGAAATCGGGCTCCATACAAGCTAGCATGAGGCAGCTGATCTTGTTTGATTCATCAACGAGTTTCTGGTAAGCATTCCTGGTTGTGGCATTAGAAGTATCGGTAGGATCATCTGGAAGTGGATCCTCTAGAACTTGTTCCTTCTTATCATGCTTGAGAACAATTCTCAAATTTCTATACCAAGTGGTAAAGTTTGTTCATTAAGTTTATCCTTTTCCAAGATTGATTTCAATTCAAAGATGGGTTGAGCAGGTGGTGCCATTGATCTACGACAGAAAAGATGCAATCACTAAGCAACGTGTTTAAGTAGAGTAATTCAAGCCTTAAACAGAAATACTCCCACTGAAGTTAGCATCCCTCCGCAAACTTCGAGTGATTTAGGATATGACTGGCATATGCGACTAGTGAGATTTAGCATCACTGCTAGACAATGTGTCTACCCGGTAAGCAACTCCTTGCTAATCGTATCTCTATACGACTCCAGTCGGTCAGGTAGGTATCTCATACCCATGCTCCTGACCTCCTTTGCCACAAGGCCCAAAACCGTTTTGATAGCCTTGTCAAGTTAACCTGATGCAGTACATGTCCGTGTCCAACACAAACCCTTCGTTTCAAGGACACCTAGTAGCACCCCAATTTTATGAGCCCACTACTAGACGTACTTGACGTGCAAAGGTGCAACATCAGAAATGGCAATTTACGTGATATTCATGCAGGGTCTTTCTACCATTTAAACATGAATAGAAAGTAAGAAGCATAGCAATCACAAATAAACATATATTGTGAAATAGTATTGCTCCTTCATGGATGTTTTTCAAGGTCAGCACCGACTTCGATGACCATCCAGGAACTCCATCTTGTTCGTCACGCCAGGACGCCAAGCCACCAACCTGATCTCTATTATCCAACTACTACAACTAGTAATGAATTTTACACAGAGTCACAAGTCGACATGTAGGTCGTTATACATTATAATGACAACACTTTGTCTCCTGCCGACTGACAAACATGACGCGCAGGCCATGTATAAATTACACACATGCATCACATGCACATGAGCCATACTATTCACATCAAACCTGTAAAACAAACTTATGCATAGAATCACATTCTACCGGTTTGAGTGTCGGGTACGAAATACACGGCGCTACGCACACGACGAGAATAAAAGGACTTTCCCAATTATTCATTTGATTCTTATTTGTTTGTGTATAGAATATTCAAATGGGAGGGAATAAAATGACTTCCCGAATATTCCTTTCGATCTTATTTTTTTGAGCTTTGAGAATATTCAAAAGTGTTTCAAATTGGATACGAGAGAGTATGTCATGACTTCCTCAATAATTGAACTAGAAATTTTTCAAATACTCTTTTTATCGAAAATTAAGTCAAGTAAGAGAAGGTAATATGATACCTTTGTTAAAAAAGAGTTGGCAGTTGTTTCAGTTTTAATTTCGATATTTGTCGGAGTTCAAAAATATTTTATAGAACATTTTATAAGTGCAAAAATAAAGTTTATGAAAATATTATATGTATTCTATATACGTATTGTGAGCTGGAAAAATGTTCACTAGGCTCTATATAATTATGTTAATTTATGTGGATGTTCTGGTATTTTTGTTATAAAACTATTTGGATCTTTTTTTTGAGCAAAAATCGCTTTGGAAAAAAAACTAAACCTCGCTCGCGCGAGCTCAAAGCAAGCGCAGCGTAGCACGCAGCCCAACCGCCAGCCCACATCGCCAGCAGACCACAACCCACTCCACCTTCATTTTTGTTGTTTTCTCAATTCCACCGACACGCGGACCCCGCATGTGTCTTCTTCCTCGCCCGCTCCATCTCCCTGTCTCGCACGACAGCGCCGCCACTATCGCACAAAATCCCTCGTGATTCGCACGACCCCTTGCTCCCTTCTCCAATCTGTGGCCGCTGGGAGAGGGAGTCCTGGATTTGGGGGGTTCTCGGGTGTTCGGGCTATTTGATATGGGCCGTACTGATGGGCCATGAAGACAAAGCGGAAGACTATCCCCCGTGTCCGGGTAGGACTCCTATGGTGTCCGAGTGTAATATTTCCTACCTCTGCAATCTGACTCTGTAAAACCCTAGGCCCCTCCGGTGTGTTTATAAACTGGAGGGTTTAGTCCGTATATGCCATCAGAATAATCATAGGCTAGACGGCTAGGGTTTAGCCATTATGCTCGAGGTAGATCAACTCTTGTAACCCCTATACTCATCGAATACAATCAAGCAGGGTGTAGGGTTTTACCTCCTTTAAGAGGGCCCGAACCTGGGTAAATATCGTGTCCCTATTGTCCCTCGTTACCATCAATCCTTAGACTCACAGCTTGGGCCCCCCTACCCGAGATCTGCCGGTTTTGACACCGACAATGGTGCTTTCATTGAGACCTCCGTTATGTGGTCACAAAAAGTGATATGTGGCTCACCTTGTCATCAGTGATGATATGACTTCTAGAAGGAGGCTAGCTTTTGGACATATCCTCCAGCTCGGCGGTTTCACCGTGAGTGCCCGCACGGCCATTAACACTACAAAAAATACACTTCCGTGATGATACGTGTTTGTCATAGTAGGTCACGTTTTCTGTCATGCATGTACATCCATGACAAATTTATTACAGAATCAAGATAGTCATACCTATGCTGTCGTAGAAGTGTTCCATGACATTACCAAAATTATCATCACGGAAGTGTCCACTTCCATGTAGATAAATCGCGCGTCACAGAAGTGCTTTATTCAAGGGTGACCGACACGTGGCATCCACCGTAACAAAACGCCGTTAAGCTATCGGGTCCGGTTTTGGATCCGACAACCCGTTACCAGCCCCGACCAATGGGGATTTTCCACGTGTAAAATCGTCATTAGCTGGAGGAAACACGTGTGGGCTCACCGTTCTGACAGATGTCATCCACTCATTGGACCCAAAGCTCCTATGATACGTCGACACATGGCACGGCCCAACAGAGGCCCATTCCTGTGAAAAGGTCGGCCCGTTTAACTTGGTCCAAAGGTGGCGGACAGGCCCACGGCAAGCCAGTTAACGGCATGTTCGCATATAGCCCATTTACAGGCCGCTAACCCAGGGCCCGTTTACGGCCTATCCGAATTAGGCTCAGTAGCGTCATCTACTCATTGGACCCAAAGCGCCTATGATATGTCGACACGTGGCACGGCCCAACAGAGGCCCATTCCTGTGAAAAGGCCGGCCCGTTTGACTTGGTCAAAAGGTGGCGGCCCGGCCCATGGCAAGCCTGTTAATGGTCTGTCCGCATATAGCCCATTTATAGCCCGCTAACCCAGGGCCCTTTTACGGCCTATCGGAATTAGGCCCAGTAGCATCATCTGGGCCGTCCAATATAATTCCAGCCCGTTCTAACTTTCGACCCATGTATGGCCCATGACGTCTTTTGGCCCATATGAGGCCCTTAGTAACACTCGGCCCATTAATGGCCCGTGGTAAAACTGGCCCGTAATGAACAGTGTATCACTTTATACCCATTAACAGCCCATTATTCTGTTGGGCTGTTTCCAGCCCATGTTATCTTTCGGCCTTCTCAGGGCCCATTTATTCTTGGGCTCATTTCCAGCATTCATTTACTTTCAACCCGTTACTGCCATTTTCCTACTCTATACTATCACCTCTAAAAAATATATACTATACAATAAAGAGACTAAGGCATAGAAACGTAGAATAATGCTACACTATACAATAAAGAAATTACAGTCGATTATACCCACTAGGCATTATGGTTCGGCACCAGTGATAATAAAGCATACACAAACAGCAAATTACATACACTGGGCAAATACAACTCATACATCATGGACGCGCATCAACATAACTTACCATTTGAACTATAATCTCTTCAGAAAATAGGATTGGCCGGATTTAGATAGCACAAATTTCAGTTTGCAAAATCTCCAATTCCTTCATTATTACCTCAGTGTCTTGTTTTCATTTTTTTGATTCCTGCATCTAATACCTGCATGTCCAGTCTCAACTTGTTGATTGTACGTTCAGAATCATGTACACGTTGTCTTTCCACCTCTAGTTGTTGCTCGAGAACATCAGCACATTCCAATTCCAATCCATAATCATTCGGTAATGGCCATGCCGCACTGCTCGCAGATCTTTGTGTTGATGTCACTTCATCCTGGAATGTTTCTGTAAGTACACATGACTAGGGAGAAAATATAGTTACAACAGTGAAGCGAGCAAGACAGACTATTTTGTACATCGCAAAACAGGACTAACAATAAAGTTACACGTCATGAAGCATAAGCAGGTGATTTTTTAAAAATTGTAAAAAAGGTAGTCTGTGCAGCCCACATACAAAAACCTCTCTTAGCTCACCAGAGGAACATGATGTTGGGGCCCAATACAAAACACAGACAAGTTACAAATTTAGACAGCATGTTGCGTAGAAGTAAGCAAGCAGTTGGCCATTCTGCAGCTCAATTAAAGTCTTAGGGAGCATAATGAACAGCAGAGGATTTCATACAAACATACTACGGCAAGCAAAACTATGCAGTCATTAGCCTAGTATAAACTAGATTGTGAGCCTCATTCAGTAATAGTTGGTTAATAGACTTCAAAGCTTCAGGCACACTTCGGCAGAGTAATTAAATGGTAAGGCCTTTAAATATGTCAACTAATAGTTATACAAGTACCCAGCATCAGGCATCATTCTTTGGGCATCTCATTAACTGAGGAAAAATAAAGCAATTGAGAAGAGCAAATTAACTACGCCTGAAACAAACATGGAATTGAACTGTTGAGTTGGATACAGTGACTTACCTTAACAGGTTGAAGAGGCTCAGCTCCTACTTCTCTTGCAAGGCTCCTTCCTAACATCTTGTACTTGGAAATCCTCAATCTTATCTTCATTAAACCCCCTCTGCAAGGTGACACAAACTAGTTACTCGTCTCCTTGGAAGATAAATATGCATACTTTCCAGTCTGTGAACACAAAAGGATGAGATTATAACAAAACAACACCACATAATGAAACATGCCGCATCTCTTGCACTTGCACACAATGAAATGAGCATTTACTATGTCTGCATTATGTAAAAACTAGGCATACCTTCGAACTGGATCTCCAGGTACTCTTGGAGAGCCTACTTTAGTGTACAGCCAAACCTTTATGTCACCTATGAGTTAGAAAAGGCCCGACTACAGCAGCCCTTAGTGTTTAAATCGTTGACAAGCTCTGTTAGAGTGTTAGGTCAAGAACAGCAAGTAATCAAAGCAAACAGTGATGGTCATGCGTTTTTGTTTAAATTAGGCAATGGGATCTCTATGGAAAACATTGACCAAAGTAGATTGTGCCAAGTAGATGGTATCTTTGTATTTGCATTTTGAGCAAATAGTGATGGTATGTTTTCCTATCATATTAATTACTGCACTGGGTTCAATTTGTGATGTTTGCAAGTCAAATTAATTTTCATATGGGCAGCAAAATGAAAAAATATAATGCAATCTAGAATTTTTACTGGTCATACCAATGGTAAGCTGAAAACGCAATGAAAAGAACTGGTTGGCTTATTACATGGAGCTTATAGTCACAAGTGCTTATTTTCTTAGGATAACTCGTAATAATTGTCCCTAAGAAACTTGGCCAATAGAACTGACATGCAAATAACATGTCACGATGATTGCAATGGAGGAGTTACGTACCATGGCACACTGTATAGGCTCACCGCTAGCTCTCCTTTTTTTGCGATGTTCCATGAAATTGCCACATACATCTTGTACTTTTTCATTGTGTAACCCTATCTGCATGTTGACACGGCTAATTTCAGACACCTCTACATGATAATACATTGCATATCCCTTGCGCATATTTAAACCAGCAATTAATGATCGTGTGTGTAGCATAAACTAGCCATGACTCTGTGTGCTGGACTAGCAGGTACTCTAAGGAAGCCTAATGTAGTGTACTGGAATTCATACATGCCACCTACAATTTTGTGTAATGTATTACCTCTATTCCTAAATATATGTCTATGTAGAGATTCCAGTATGGACCACATACAGATGTATATAGATGCATTTTCGAGTGTAGATTCACTCATTTTGCTCCGTATGTAGCCTATAGTGGAATCTGTAGAAAGACTTATATTTAGGAACGGAGGTACGAGGCAGTATCATGTATGACATCTACATATCTAATTTAGCAGCCAGTAGTAGAAATCATTGTCTGCACAAAGGGATTACTGGTCGAAAATCCTAGCAAAGCACGCTGGCAGGCACAGACCAATACAAGAGAGAGAGACACACTTAGAAGATAATAGCAATGCCTCGGTCCAGGATCTTGGTTGGCCAAGATGTTAGATCCAGAAGAAACATCGTCCTTGTAGTTTTTGCCAGCTGCAAAATAGGTAACAACGACCTGTTAGTATATTTGAAGTACATCGGGCTGGTGATGTTGGACGGGTTTAAAGGTGACAAGTACCTAGGCCATGGTGGGTGCATTGCATCTTGCCAGACGATGGAAATCACGTTAGAAATGTCAAGGGTGATGACGCTACGCTGGGTGTCGGGGTCCGGTAAGGAGATCTAGAACCGTCGAGTAGGGTGTTTGTGGAGCGGCTCCGGTAGGGTGGACTACAGTGTGGGCGAAGCGGATCTGTGGCTGTGGACGAGGGCGTAGGTGAAGCTGCTCCGGTGCTTGGGTTAAGGATGGTGTCTATGATGTGGATTTGCGGCCGTGGATGGGGCGTCAGAAGCTGCTCCGGTAGGTTGGATGAGGGTGTGAGGAAGCGGATCTGAGGCCGTGGACTTGTGAGTTGGCAAAGCGGGCCCAGTAGGGTTGAAAATGGTATAGGCGAAGCTACTCCGGTGGGGTTGACGATGGTGTCGGCGAAGCGGCTCCAGTAGGGTTGAGGAAGGTGTCGGCGAAGAGGATCAGAGGCCGTCGACCGGGGCGTCGGTGGGGCGGCTCCGGGGGGTGTGGACGAAGCGTCTCCGGTGGGGAGTACGAATGAGCCGCTGCAGATGCACTGCGGTTGACGAGAGTACCGGCGAAGCAGATCCGGCGCGGTGGACAAGGCCGACACTGAATGGGCTGTGGTACAGTGTTGGATGAGCAGTCTACTTGTTTCTAGGGGAGGTGGGAGGGGTAGATGCGGCCGCAGAAGCAGATCCGCTGAGGTGGACGCTGCTGGAAGTGAATGGGCTCTGGTACGCCGGTGGATGAGCAGTCTAGGGTTTCAAGAGGGGAGGGGAGAAAGGCCGATGAAGTACGGACGACGTGATGTGAGATGCTTTGGTGCTGTGGAGTTAGTCGTTTTTGCAGGAGGGGAGAGGAAATGGGGGTGTCGTATAGTGGGGGACACCGGAAGTTACCAAAGCAACCCCGACCTATTATGTAGATGAGGGCGGTATTGTAACCGTTGGTCTCCGTGCACCAAGGACAAAAGGGGAATTTCAAATGCTAAAGACTAAGGTGGCGGAAATTTTAGAAGGAGGCGGGAGATTTTGCCGCCCGCGGGATCATTCGTATCCAGTTTCAACTAATTTTGGACCGTGCTAGCGGGAAGTTCATGCGAGACTGTGTACACGGGGCACGCATTAGCAGTTATTAACTGGTGTGAAGTCCACCCCAGAAAAAAAGACAATAACTCAGGATGATGCGCCCATAACTTGGACATTCACATGGGCGCGTCCAATCGTACGGGTGTAGTGGCGCATTCACAAAAAAAGGGATCAAACGCTCAGCCTATGTATTTCTTGTGTAAATAGATAATTTAGTGCAATTGGTTATTTAATTTAATCATAATGCATTCACGTGTTAGTGTAGAGGCGTACAAAAAGAAATGGATATTGTAGTCTGCTACTTAAAAGTGTTACCTCATATGATTACATAGCCTCCATTTCATGAAATGAGTACCCGTTGAATTCATATATGAATATTTCATATCTTTACCTAGTAATAAAGCAAATTGGGTTTCTTCTCGGCCGTCATGGCATTTTTCAGAAAAGTCCCTCTATTTTAGAGAATTCAACACACAGTCATGTTTTAAGTTAAATCGAATCGTTTTTTCCTATTTTACACAAAAGTCCCTATGTATTCTTGAAATCAACCCGCAGTCCAGATATAAGTCACTCCCGAACCGTTATTTTATAATTTTCAAAAAACCCCTGATGTTTTAGGTAATTCATCCGCAGATCATATTTAAGTCAAATATAAATGCTTTTTAAAATCATCCATATCTTTTAAACCGTAACTTCGATTTGAACATGTTATATATGAAATTTGATTAGAAAAATAAACAGAATATGAATATGAGATTATTTTTACCTGTTAAGTATTTTTGAATATTATTTTGGAATATATTTACGTCAAACAAATGATTTTCTAAATTATACGTATCTTTTAAACCATAACTTCAATTGTAACATATTATATATGAAATATTATTAGAAAAATGTGTGGAATCTAAATATGAGGTTAATTTTACCTATTAAATATTTTTTAAATATTGTTTTGAAAGCAAAATTATACTTTATAGCGCAAGATCCATTTTTTCTTTCCTACCGGGATGAGACTTCGGATGAAAAAAGGGCAAAAGAAAAAAAGGCCTTAAAAAAGAGGAAAAAAGAAAGGGCCCAAAAAAATGAGAGAAAAAGAGAAGGAACAATGCAACTATCCTTTTTCCACACTTGTGCTTCAAAGTAGCACCATGATCTTCATGATAGAGAGTCTCTTGTTTTGTCACTTTCATATACTAGTGGCAATTTTCATTATAGAACTTGGCTTGTACACCCTCCGTTCCAAAATAGATGACTCAACTTTGTACTAACTTTAGTATAAAATTAGTACAAAGTTGAGTCATTTATTTTGGAACGGAGGGAGTATATTCCAATTTTCGGATTCCTCAAAATGCCCTAGGTCTTCGTGAGCAAGCGAGTTGGATGCACACCCACTTAGTTTCTTTTGTTGAGCTTTCATACATTTATAGCTCTAGTGTATCTGTTGCATGGCAATCCCTATTCACTCACGTTGATATCTATTGATGGGCATCTCAATAGCCCATTGATACGCCTAGTTGATGTGAGACTATCTTCCTCATTTTTTTGTCTTCTCCACAACCACCACTCTATTCCACCTATAGTGCTATGTCCATGGCTCACTCATGTATTGCGTGAAAGTTGAGAAAGTTTGAGAATAATAAAGTACTCCCTCCATTCCTGAATATAAGGTTTATTATTTTTTTTAAGTCAAACTTCCCTTACTTTGACCAAGTTTATAGACAAAAATATTTTGCTAGATTTACCATGAAATATATTTTTATATTTTATATGTTTAGTATTGTAAATCTTTATATATTTTGCTATAAAGTTGGTCAAACATGGACAAGGTTTGACTTTTTGAAAAACTAATGCACCTTACATTTAGGAACGGAGGGAGTATGAAACAATTGCTTGGCTGAAACCGGGGTTGTGCATGATTTAAATATTTTGTGTCTGAAGATAGACCATAGCCAAACTATATGATTTTGTAGGGATAGCTTTCTTTGGCCATGTTATTTTGACAAGACATAATTGCTTTGATAGTATGCTTGAAGTATTATTATTATTATGTCAATATTAAACTTTTGTCTTGGATCTTTCGAATATGAACATTCATGCCACAATAAATAAAATTACATTGATAATTATGTTAGGTAGCATTCCACATCAAAAATTCAGTTTTTATCATTTACCTACTCGAGGACGAGCAAGAATTAAGCTTGCAGATGCTTGATATGTCTCCAACGTATCTATAATTTTCTATTTTTACATGCTATTATATTATGCATCTTGGATGTTTTATATGCATTTATATGCTATTTTATATGATTTTTGGGGCTAACCTATTAACCTAGAGCCCAGTGCCAGTTTCTGTTTTGTCCTTGTTTTTGAGTTTACAGAAAGGAATACCAAACGGATTCCAATTGACGTGCCAATTTTTGATGATTTTTTATGGACCAAAAGAAGCCCCCAGAGTAAAAGAGTTGGGCCAGAAGAGTCCCGGGGCATCCACGAGGGTGGAGGGCGCGCCCTACCCCCCGGGGCATCCACGTGAGCCTGACGCCAAAAATTCCTATAAATACAGAAACCCCCAGAAAGAATTCTAGATCGGAAGTTCCACCGCCGCAAACCTCTGTAGCCACCAAAAACCAATCGGGGCCCTGTTCCGGCACCCTGCCGGAGGGGGCATCCCTCACCGGTGGCCATCTTCATCATCCTGGCGCTCTCCATGACGAGGAGGGAGTATTTCACCCTAGGGGCTGAGGGTACGTACAGTAGCTATGTGTTTGATCTCTCTCTCTTGTGTTCTTAATATGGCACGATCTTGATGTATCGCAAGCTTTGCTACTATAGTTGGATCTTATTATGTTTCTCCCCCTCTACCTTCTTGTAATGGATTGAGTTTTCCCTTTGAAGTTATCTTATCAGATTGAGTCTTTAAGGGTTGGAGAACACTTGATGTATGTATTGAGTGGGATACCCGTAGTGACAATGGGGTATTCTACTGATTCACTTGATGTATGTTTTGGTGATCAACTTGCGGGTTCCATGACCTTGGGAATCTATGCATAGGGGTTGGCACACGTTTTCGTCTTGACACTCCGGTAGAAACTTTGGGGCACTCTTTGAAGTTCTTTGTGTTGGTTGAATAGATGAATCTGAGTTTTTGTGATGCATATTGTATAATCATGCCCACGGATATTTGAGGTGACAATGGAGTATCTAGGTGACATTAGGGTTTCGTTTGATGTGTGTCTTAAGGTGTTATTCTAGTATGAACTCTAGGATAGATCGAACAGAGAGAATAGCTTCGTGTTATTTTACTACGGACTCTTGAATAGATCGATCGGAAATAATAACTTTGAGGTGGTTTCGTACCCTACAATAATCTCTTCGTTTGTTCTCCGCTATTAGTGACTTTGGAGTGACTCTTTGGTTCATGTTGAGGGATAGTTATATGATCCAGTTATGTTATTATTGTTGAGAGAACTTGCACTAGTGATAGTATGAACCCTAGGCCTTGTTTTGAAGCATTGCAATACCGTTTGTGCTCACTTTTATCATTAGTTACGTTGCTGTTTTTATATTTTCAGATTACAAAAGCTATATCTACCATCCATATTGCACTTGTATCACCATCTCTTCGCCGAACTAGTGCACCTATACAATTTGCCATTGTATTGGGTGTGTTGGGGACACAAGAGACTCTTTGTTATTGGTTGCAGGGTTGTTTGAGAGAGACCATCTTCATCCTACGCCTCCCACAGATTGATAAACCTTAGGTCATCCACTTGAGGGAAATTTTCTACTATCCTACAAACCTCTGCACTTGGAGGCCCAACAACGTCTACAAGAAGAAGGTTGTGTAGTAGACATCATTCCCGCCCGACTCGGTGAAATCCCCCAAAATCCCAGTGCTTACCGGCCTGTTATATAAACCCTCACGGCCGGCGAGTCCCGCGTCACATTTTCCCCTTCCTCCATGTAGCTTATCTCGTCTAATTCTCCCACAATCGCCAATGGCACCGGTCTGTCGTTGTCGCTCACCCACTCCGCCGTCATCAGAGGACAGCTGCAGCTAGGAGGCTACACCGTGGCGGCGGCGTAGTCCCTGGCATAGTGTAGTGCGCATGGAGTCCCTGTTGGGTGTGCGCGGAACACCCATCACACGCTCCGCCGCTACTGCTGTCGGCAGCTGTTGCTGGCCGCCATTGCCGCGACACCACCATCGAAAGCCAGGGCCATCTCCCGCTCTGCCGTCACGGCCCGAAGGCGGGAGGTGGCTGTCATGGCCGCCACCCCACTACCAGCAACCTTGGCCATCACCCGCTCTGCCACCGCGGCCCGAAGGCAGGAGGTGGTGGTCATGGCCGCCACTCCATCGTCGTCAGTCGTGGCCGCCAGCCCATCATCGACCGTCAGTGTCATCACCCACTCCGCCACTGCCGCCCGAAGGTGGGAGGCGGAGGTGGATGCCCGCACATGTGTCAGCGACCTTGCGCGCTACACCGAGTTCCTGCGGGAGGAGGAGGAGCGCCTCGTTGAGCACGCAAAGAGCCTTACCGCCGCCGTGGCCGCGGCACACGCCGCCTCAGAGGCAGGGAATCAGGAGATCTACGAGGAGAACCACCGCTTCGAGAGGGGTCGTTTGGAGTGGCAGAGGGCGTTCGAGCTGAGCGTCGCTAAAGCTGTAGTAGCGGCAGGCAACGTATTGCAGTTGTCCAGCTCATCGGTAGGCTCCTCCTCCTCTGCCTCCTAAGCGCGCTCGGTAGAGGAGAGGCAGTCGGAAGTAGTACAAAGCCCCTCCGTATTAGTCGTGGTATTTAGGGGCTATTTTGTTCATTCTTCTGACCATAGATGTGGTGGAACTGTACAATGTACTTAAAATTAGCTAGTATATATAATTGAACTAGCTATTTCAGTACGTGGTTGGCAACAATTGGGGAAAAGTTTGGTCGGTTCAGCTGTCAAGTTGAACTGTTTGTATAAATTAAGAACGACTGCTTAATCTATGAATGAAATATATGCTTAATTACTGAATTTTAGTTGCAAAAATTCAGTACTGCTAGTGATTTTTAGCTTCATATTTTGACAAATCGCAGTATTACAAGGTTGACAAATGGCAATGTTACTAGATCAACAAATGTCAATCTTTCAAGTTTGAAAAATGGCAACATACCCAATATGATAGATGCAATTCTTACCAAATTGTTTGTAAGTGGTTGCATACGGGTCATCCAAAAGAACCGTTTGCATTGAAGAGATGCACAAATCCTGCTCTCACTTTGCATACGGTGTTCTATCTAAAACGTTTGCGATTAAGAGCCACAAAAATCACGCTCGGCACATTTTCCCTTGGATTCCTGGGGAAGCTCCAGGTTCGCATATGGGTGTTCTAACTAAAACATTTGCAATGAATGTTTCATATTTAAAAACCATTGATGTTTTTTTCAAAAGAAAATTGTTTGATAAGTCTGTACATTAAGAGAGAAAAACACAAGTTCGCTCAAACCATATCGTTCATTTAGTCATACTGCAAATTTATATTATATGATGGAGATAAAGTATTAAACGCAAGAAAAAAACTATTTCGGACAAGTTCTGGATTTACTAGAATTTAAAAATAAAGTATCTCAATGTTTTGCCAGCAATCAATGGTGCAGTGGTGTTTGAAATTCATTCCCATTTCTTGCATGGGACCCAAGCATGCACCCAAGGACACATATTTCTTTTTTCAACCAATTTATATGCACTGGAGCATGTGCATGTAGTTAAAATTTGAATTATATACATAAATGCATTGTAAACTCAGTTAATACATAAAAATGTCCAAACGAACCCCGAAAAATCACAAAATTTGACACAACACTCATGTTGTTCTATGTTGGCGCGAGAAATTTTTTGAAAGCAATATGAGGCAATGGATATTGTTTTGTCCCAAAAAGTAGGACATTCCTTACTGAAACCATCATGTTTGTTGTGAGAAGCTCTGGTTTGTGAGAAGTATATACCCAAACCTGCCCCAAATGCAACAATAAATTTACCATGGCATGTTGATGCCGCTCCATGATAGCATGCCAAGTTTCATGAATTTCAGACGAGTTTTGGATTTACTAGAATTTAAAAATAAAGTATCTCAATGTTTTGCCGGCAATCAAAGGCGCCCTGGTGTTTGAATTTCATTCACATTTCTTGCATGTGACCTAAGCATGCACCCAAGGACACATATTTGTTTTTTCAACCAGTTTATACGCACTGGAGCATGTGCATGTAGTTCAATATTGAATTATGCACATAAATGCATTGAAAACTTAGTTAATGCATAAAAATGTCCAAACGAACCCCGAAAAATCACAAAAATTGACACAACACTCCTGTTGTTCAATGTTGACACGAGAAATTTTTTGAAAGCAATACGAGGCAATGTATATTGCTTCGTCCCAAAAGGTGGGATGTTCCCTACCAAAACCATCATGCTTGTTGTGAGACACTCTGGTTTGTGAGAAGCATATACCCAAACCTGCCCCAGATGGGACAAAAAAATTACCACGGCATGTTGATGCCGCTCCATGATAGCTTGCCAAGTTTCATGAATTTCAGACGAGTTTTGGATTTACTAGAATTTAAAAACTAGGTATCTCAATGTTTGTGGCCGAGTGACGGTGGCAGGGTGCTTGACATTCATTCCCATTTGTTGCATGGGACCTAAGGATGCAACCAAGAACACATATTTGAGTTTTCAACCAATTTATATGCATTAGAGTATGTGCATGTAGTTCAAATTTGAATTATGCACATGAATGCATTGAAAACTCACTTAGTGCATAAAAATGTCCAAACGAACCCCGAAAAATCACAAAAATTGACACAACACTCATGTTGTTCTATGTTGACACGAGAAAAATTTTGAAAGCAACAAGAGGCAATGGATATCGTTTTCTCCCCAAATGTGGGATGTTCCCTATCGAAACCATAATGCTTGTTGTGAGAAGCTCTGGTTTGTGAGAAGCATATACCCAAACCTGCCCCAAATGGACAAAAAAAATACCACGACATGTCGATGCCGCTCCATGATAGCATGCCAAGTTTCATGAATTTCATACGAGTTTTGGATTTGCTAGAATTTAAAAATAAAGTATCTCAATGTTTTGTCGGCAATCAATTGATAAAAAAAACGTTTTGTCGGCAATCAACAGTGGCCTAGTGTTTGAAATTCATTCCCATTTCTTGCATGGACCTAAGCATGCACCCAAGGACACGTATTTGATTTTACAACCAGTTTATATGCACTGGAGCATGTGCATGTAGTTAAAATTTTAATTATGCACATAAATGCATTGAAAACTCAGTTAATGAATAAAAATGTCCAAATGAACCTCGAAAAAATACAAAAATTGACACAACACTCATGTTGTTCTATGTTGATTGTTGACATGAGAAATATTTTGAAATCAATAAGAGGCAATGGACATCGTTTCGTCTCCAAAGGTGGGACGTTCCCTACCGAAACCATCATGCTTGTTGTGAGAAGCTCTGGTTTGTGAGAAGCATATACCCAAACCTACCCCAAATGGGACAAAAAAATTACCACGGCTTGTTGATGCCGCTCCATGATAGCATGCCAAGTTTCATGAGTTTCATACGAGTTTTGGATTTACTAGAATTTGGAAACCAGGTATCTCAATGTTTGCGGCCGAGTGACGGTGGCAGGGTGCTTGACATAAATTCTTATTTCTTGCGTGGGACCTAAGCATGCAACCAAGAACACATATTTTAATTTTTAACCAATTTATATGCATTAGAGCATGTGCATGTACTTCAAATTTGAAATATGCAAATAAATGCATTGAAAACTCAATTAATGCATAAAAATGTCCAAACGAACCCCGAAAAATCCCAAAAAATAACACAACACTCATGTTGTTCTATGTTGACACTAGGAAAAAAATTGAATCGAGAGGAGCCAATGGATATAGTTTCGTCCAGAAAGGTGAAACGTTCCCTACCAAAACCATTAGGCTTGTTGTGAGAAGCTATGGTTTGTGAGAAGCATATCCCCAAACCTGCCCCCAAATGGGACAAAAAATTTACCACGACATGTTGAGGCCGCTCCATGATAGCATGACAAGTTTCATCAATTTCACACGAGCTTTGGATTTACTAGAATTTAAAAACCAGGTATCTCAATGTTTGCGGCCGAGTGACGGTGGCAGGGTGCATGACACTCATTCCCATTTCTTGCATGGGACCTAAGCATGCAACCAAGGACACAGATTTGAATTTTCAACCAATTTATATGCATTAGAGCATGTGCATGTAGTTCAAATTTGAATTATGCAAATAAATGCATTGAAAACTCAATTAATTCATAAAAATGTCCAAACGAATCCTCAAAAATCCCAAAAATTGACACAACACTCCTGTTGTTCTATGTTGATAGTAGGAAAAAAATTGAAATCTAGAAGAGGCAACAGACATCGTTTCGTCCAGAAAGGTGAAACATTCCCTACCGAAACCATCAAGCTTGTTGTGAGAAGCTCTGTTTGTGAGAAGCATGTCCCCAAACCTGCCCCAAATGGCACAAAAAATTTACCTCGGCACGTTGATGCCGCTCCATGACAGCATGCCAAGTTTCATGAATTACAGACGAGCTTTGGATTTACTAGAATTTTAAAACCAGGTATCTCAATGTTTGCGGCCGAGTGACGGTGGTAGGGTATTTGACATTCATTCCCATTTCTTGCATGGGACCAAATCAGGCAACCAAGGACATATATTTGAATTTTCAACTAATTTATATGCATTAGAGCATGTGCCTGTAGTTGAAATTTGAATTATGCACAAGAATGCATAGAAAACTCAGTTAATGTATAAAATGTCCAAGCGAACCCCAAAAAAAACCCCAAAAATTGACACAACACTCCTATTGTTCTATGTTGACAGTAGGAAAAAACTTGAAATCGAGAAGAGGCAACGTATATCGTTTGTCCAGAAAGGTGAAACGTTCCCTACCAAAACCATCACACTTGTTGTGAGAAGCTCAGGTTTATGAGAAGCTTATACCCAAACCTGCCCCAAATGGGACAAAAAAATTACCACGTCATGTTGATGCTGCTCCATGATAGTATGCCAAGTTTCATGAATTTCAGACAAATTTTGGATTTACTAGAATTACAAAAGCAAGTACGTCGACGTTTGCCGGAGAGCCACGGTGATGTGGTGTTCGAATTTCATCCCCATTTCATGCATGGGATATAAGCATAAACCCATGGACACATATATGATTTTACAACTCATGTTGGTGCATCGGAGCATGTGCATGTAGTTTAATTTTGAATTGTGCACCTGAAATGGCTAGAAAACCAATTTAATGTATAAAATGTTCAAACGAACCCTGAATAATTCCAATTCTTTTACGACACACATATAGTTGCATGTTCGCTGTAGATAAAAGGTCTAGCAATTCAAACACCGTCCATTGCCGATGTGACCCCATTATATAATTCAAATCAAGATGAAAAATCAAGTAGATGACACACAGTTTATTATCACCAACTGTGTGAGATGCGGCACAAAATATCCTGGAGCATCGTCGTTGTATAGTACACATATGGCTTACGTGAGAAGGTGCGTCGGCTACAGTCCACAGCCGGTGTCTCAAGCACACTAGCTCGCTCCCCTTATATCATTTCACTGTTCAATCGTCGCCGGTGAAAGATGGGCACATGGACCCGCGTCATGAGGGAAACTTTGGTGGCCCACTCCGGCGAGAGCGCGGTTGCACCCGCCATGCGCGTGCTAACAAGGTGGATGAGCATGGACGCAATCTGCGCTCGGGCGGCCAAGGCAGCCCAAACGGTCGTTGTTGCTTCTCAGGTGGTGGCAGCAACATCTGCCTCGGGGATAGCAACTGGCGAGAGCGGCACAACAGTTGTCTGTTCCGTAGCGGCGGCCTTATCCTTGACGGAGGCCGCCCACAACCCTGTCGAGGCCGCCCATGCCCAGCTCATGGCAGCACCGCACAAATCAAACGAAGCTTCTCCGACAATGGTTGGCAACCCACGGCTGAAGAGTTGGCATTCACCGAGAGCATTCGAGGAGCCGTCCGTTCCTCCGCCGCATACCTTGCGGCGATGGAGCCCGTCCAAGCCTAGATCGCGGCCTCCCATGCCCAGCTCGTGGCGGCCTTTTCAAAAGAGATGGCGGATGCGGATGGCGAGATGCTTGTCAAGTATGGTGCGATGGATGCCATGGAGCCCCTTCCCTAGGAGAACGTCTGGCGCGACCTGGAGATGGAGGCGGCGGCGCAGATCGATGAGCACCAGCCGTAGTAGTACTCTTTGTTTTGTTCAATTAAGAACGCCAATATTTAAATTGTTAGAGTAATATTTAGGTCAGCTAGCTCTGTTTAATTGTTGAACTTGCTCGATTAAGAAGTGTGGGTGCGATGTAGTCTCCTTTGTGTACCCAAATTATGCAATGACGCGGATGACCACTGTAACCATGGATATTCGAACCGAAATTTTTGACGTTCAAACTCTTCACACACGGGTTAAGCTATCTAAATCGTTTGTGATGTTCACATATCGTACACAGTTCTGAATAAGGGACCGTGTCTCATGACACTTTGCGCGCCAGTTTTTTCGCTGAAGCGATTCAAAATTTTCGGCTTCCGCGGAAATTTCTACCTCCCCGCCCCTCCCCATTACCAAAAGCCACATTTCCCCTGTTTCCGCCTTCCTTTCCAAGTTGAAACCTTCACTCCTTGCTTGCAGCGTCGTCTCCTCGCCATCGACCCTCCTTCATGCTGCTCGGCCTCATCTATCCCAGGTAGGTAATCCACACCCGACCCTCATCCTCCTCCTCCTTCCACATCCCACATGCCCCGACCGCTGACGCGAGCACGACACCTTCCACCCAAATCACCGAACCCTCCACCAAATAAGCGCTGCCCTAAGCCATGGTGCATGCAGTATAGCGAGGATCTCAAGGAGCATTTGGCAGTGGAGAAGCAAATCGCGGCCGCACGCGCGGATGAGGTCGCGGTGGTTGCCATTCGTGCCGACCCCCAGATCTTGGAGGAGCGCCTTGCCATTTTCTAGCAACGCCGTTTAAGCATGCTCGGTTTACCCATTGCGTGCTGCTCCTGCCTTTCCTTCACAAATTCTAGTGAATTGTGCTATCTAATTTTACCATGCAATATGTTGCTCTAGTGTATATGTTCTATATGTCGTGCAGTGTGGTGCTCACTTATTAATTGTTTTGTTAATTATTTGTCGTCTTTAGTAAACTGTTTGGTTCAATTCTGCAAATGTGATGTTCAATTCTTCAGGCTCCAATTTTGTATTGTCTTCCATGTGAGAAATAAATCAAATTTATCTTTACAAAATACATGAGAAACGAATACAATTGTTATATTTTCAAGTTGTCAAGCATGCTTGGTTTGGTTATACATTGTGCAATGTGGTCCTCAGTTAACGTTTGGTTCATTTGTGTTGTGGTGTTGAGTTAACTGTTTGGTTCAATTCTGCAATGCGATGTTCAATAGTTCTGGGTGCATTCTGTTATTGTATACCATGAGAGGAATAAATTGAATTTGGCTGTAGTAAAAAAATGAGAAACAAATACAATTGCTATATTTCCAAGTTGTTAAGCATGCTTGGTTTGGTTAACTATCTGATCTTCTATTAGGAGTATGTTATATTGTGCAATGTGGTGCTCACTTAATGTTTGGTTCATTTGTTGTGGTGTTTAGTTAACTGCTTGGTTCAATTCTGCAATGTGATGTCCAATTGTCATGGGTAGAATTTTGTATTGTTGTGCATGTGAGGAATAAATCGAATTTGGCTGCACTTAATACATGAGAAAGATATACAAGTGCTATATTTTCTAGTTCTTAATCATGCTTGGTTTGGATAAATGGGTTTTCCATGTGGCTTGAATTAATTTAATGAATCTGCAATGTGCTTATTTTTCATCAACATATTTTACTGATAGCATGCGAACCCTTACTTAACCTGATGACTAACTACCTTATATGTGATGCAGGGAAACAATGGGAAGCACCGAGGTTTACAATCGAGGTTAGCACGTGCATGGTCCGTTGTCTGATAGCACATTATTGTGTAATTGCAAGAACCATTCTAATATTTAGGTTTTTAACAATTTGGTCTTGCACATATAGGTCCTGCTGTCAGATGTTTTGACCCACTGTTCGACCCTTTTTGCATATGGGGAAATGGGTTGTCCATGAATATCAATCAAATCAAGAAACTCAGAAAGATTGTTAGGATAAAGAAATTAGCGACAAAAAACAACAAGATCTTTGTCTGCACAATGAAGAAGACATCAGTTCACTACAAGATGGTACTAACTATTATACCTTGCAATTTTTTATTCCTTTGCCCCATTTCCAATATAGAGAAGATATTTATGCACATCCTTGTTTTCAGGCCCTTCCAAAGCAGTTCACTAATGATTACCTCTCAAACCACCTCTATGGTCAGGAGGCGAGGAAGGTTTTCATACAACACCCACGGTTCAATATTGAAGTGTTCCTGAAGAGGACGAAAGACGGATGGTCAATCATCCACAGGCACTGGCCTAAAGTTGCAAAGACCTTCAACATGAATGAAGGCTCAATATTCGCCTTCCGCTTCAGCAGTTTTCCAGATGAGATGCATATGTCTATATACCGTCTATGATGCTAATTTCAAAAGGTTCTACATGTTTCATATGAAACTTGGTGAGGGTGCAGTTGTGTAATGGGGTAGCTGAGTGCAGAAGCTATGTCATGTTGTACTCTGATGTATTTCAATTATGAAACTCTCTTCCTTAATATGGAAATGAAATATATTATGTGCTTAATATGAATGTCAATTAGATTAATAAATGGATTATTAATAACAGGGCAATTAGCCTGCTAATGGCGAATTAGCCTGCTAATTGGGTTTTGCTATTGCAAACGGTTATTGAAAAAATACCATGGGCGATGACCTCAGGCAAAGCACACAGTTTCTAGGAATAAACCGTGTTGGGTCAATGAACAATGACACACGACTTTCTCTTGAAAATTGTTTGCGTTAGGCCACCTTGTGCAAATGTTTACCACATAAAAACTTTGTGTGGTGGACAGCCTTTGTCACACAGTTTCTTCTACGCACCGTGTGTGATGCATTCAATAACGCAAACGATAAAATTGTTAATATCGTGTGCAATGGCAACGCTATCACAAACGATTTAACGGGAAAAATTTTGTGTGATGTACCTGCGAACAGAAACGTTTTCCTTGGAGCGACTGTGTGGGACGTACATATGAACGGAAACGTTTAGCGGGGACTAACTATATGGGATGTACTTGCGACCGAAAACAATTTCGCCTGTATAATTGTATTTTTTAGCTCTACTGTACGTATTTCCGTATTTGAGCGCTCGCCGGTCGCACACGACCTCATTTTGTTGAGTGTGTGTGCCAGGATGGCATATTCCTGACGGTTTCTGGGTCATGTGGGAAGGACCCCCCCTATCGTCGTCACTCACTAGGCGACGGTTCCAAATTAATGTCATCGCGGAAAAGGGTTAAAAACCGTTTGTATAGCACCGACGCGTACTAGTGACCCTTCCTTTGGGTGGGACTTTGCACCTTCCGAACTCAGGATCGTACATAGAGTCCGGGGAGCGCTTGGATCCTCCCGGACCCAAACTGGCAACCACGGAGATCGTGCGAAGTCCGGATATTATCTTGGGTCGGGATTCAAGTTTTACCGCACCCAAACACTACAATCAAAACTCTCCAAGTAATTCTGGTCCTCCAGACATATATGACCTGATGTATGTACGACAGGAACCTCAGGAAACGATCCATCACTTCTCGGCCAGGTTCCTACTTGTTAAAAACAAGATTAAAGATTGATGCGACGACGATGCAGTTCTGGTATTTCATCGCAATTGTACTGATGAGGGAATTTTGAACGCCCTCGGCCGTCGTTGCATATAGAGTTTCACGGAATTAACGCACTTAGTACGGAAGTATTGCGCGATGGAGAGCACATGGAAGGCCCAGAAAAACCATTTGGAACCTGCTGCTTTCAGGCAATGTACTGCTTGGGCAAAATGGATACACCCTGACGGGGCATTCGATCATAAGCCCGTCGGCATGAAAAATAAACCCTTTGCAGGATACAAGTCCGTTCTTGACGAACTCCTCGACAAGCCCTATCCAATACAGGCGACGTCAGGCACAGCCTTAACTCACAGCCTTCGAGCGTGTTGGATACTCCGGCAGGTAGCTAAAAGTGGTGAGGCCATCCTCGCCGCCGTCACTCCAGAGAAACACTCTCCGAAAGATGACGATTTAAACAACCTTAAGGTCTTCAAGAAATTCTCTTCAAATAATCGGCACAAGAGGGCACTTCGGGACTCGTTGAGGTCCACCAAGTAAACACAGTGAGCCCATGGAATGACACGGCAATAACCTTCACCGCTGACGACGAACCAAGGGCCCGACCAGTCTGAGCACCCGCCGAGTTAGTACTAAACCCTATAGTGGATGGCTTTTGACTTACCAAAGTGCTAATGGACGATGGCAGTGGGCTTAACCTCATCTACGAGGACACACTCGACAAAATGCAAGTTGATAGAACCCGAATTGAGCAAAGCAATACAATCTTTCAAGGCATCATCCCCAGTCGAGAAGAACAATGTTCAGGGAAAATTAAACTTGATGTAGTATTCGGCACGCCTGAAAATTACAGGTCGGAAGAGCTGCTCTTTCACATTATTCCCTTCAATAGCGGATACCACGCCCTTCTGGGGTGGAACGCTTTCTCACACTTCCAAGCCATACCCCATTATTGGTACATGAAGCTTAAAATGGTAGGGCCCAATGGAATAATCACATTCACAAGTGATCCGGATAAAGCACTCCACGCGGAAAACAAAACTGCATCCTTGGCTCTTAAGGCACTATCCGAAGCCTTTGCGGCCGAAGAACTAACAACCCTACTATCCACGGTGGAAAAGGATGATGTGGTCCTCGATAAGAGGCCTAAATCCAACACTTTTAAGCCAGCAGATGAAATGGTTAAATTTCAAGTGCACCCGACAAATCCTAATAAAACAGCATCCATCAGAGCATAGCTAGACCTAACGGTAGACACCGCCTTACACGCGTTTCTGCGTGAAAATCGGGATATCTTCTCCTGGCACCCTCCGGACATGCCTGGGGTCCCACGCAGACTGGCCGAACACAACCTCAATATAATCAAAAGATTCAAACTAGTCAAGCAATCACTGCGGCGATTTTCTGAACCCAAACGATACGCTATGGGGGAGGAACTAGCGAAACTACTCGGGGCCGGGTTCATTAGAGAAATTAAACACCCGAATTGGCTAGCCCACTTGGTCATGGTGCCGAAGAAGGATAAATCCTGACGTCTTTGTGTCGACTTCAAACACCTCAACAGGGCTTGCCCTAAGGACCCTTTTCCATTGCCCGGCATTGACTAGATCATCGATGCGACTGCGGGACATGACTCACTATGTTTCCTTGATGCTTACTCCGGATACCATTAGATTAAAATGAAGGAATCCGACCAGTCTACAACGATGTTTATCACCCCGTACAAGCCTTTCTGTTTCAACACTATGCCTTTTGGGCATAGAAACGCTGACGCCACTTATCAACGCATGATTCAAACATGCTTGGAAAAACAAATTGGCAAGACAGTGGAGCCATATGTGGACGACGTAGTCATCAAGACTAAGCACATCGAATCATTGGTGGACGATTCAACCTCACATTCAATAACCTCCGAACATATGACATACGGCTCAATCCGGCGAAATGCATCTTTGGCATTCCAGCCGGAAAGCTACTGGGGTTCATTGTCTCCCATAGAGGAATTGAACCAAACCGAGCTAAAATATGAGCCTTGTCACAATTGGCTACACCAAATGACCTAAAGCAGGTCCAAAAGCTAGCGGGGTGGATGGTGGCTTTGAGCCACTTCATCTCCAGACTAGGAGAAAAAGCATTACCACTTTATAGACTGCTTAAGCGCACCGACAACTTCGAATGGACGAAAGCATCCACAACCGGATTGGAAGAAATAAAAACCTTATTATCAGGTAACCCAATCCTAGCCGCTCCAAGTGTTGGCGAGCCTATGTTGCTTTACGTCTCAGCAACACACCAGGTAATTCCCCGTCCAAAACCCAGTCTATTACGTATCGGAGATCCTTACACCATGCAAATCACGATATCCTCATTATCAGAAGATAGCTTATGCGGTATTTATGGCATCCCGAAACCTCCTATACTGTTTCAAGAGTGTTCGAGCACGGTGGCATCCGAAGTACCACTTAGTGATATTACAAACAACAAGGACACCACCGGCCACATAGCAAAATGGGCCATTGAGCTCTTACCATTTGAAATAACATACAAGCCACACAAGCTATCAAATCTCAGGTGTTGGCCTCACTTCGTTGCAGAGTGGGCGGAAGCCGAGCTCACTAAAGAGTACAGTTCATACTCCAACTGGGCCATGTATTTCGATGGCTCCAAGATGCTAGATGGACTAGGGGCTGGTGTCATCTTGACATCCCCTGCGGGGGACACGGTCCGCTACGTGTTACAAATCATGTACACGGACTCCAACAACGCTACCAAATACGAGGCACTTCTACATGGTCTCTACATAGTCGTCTCCATGGGCATACAACGCCTAGAGGTGCGTGGACACTCAAACCTCGCAATATCTCAGGTAAACGAAGAGTTCGATGCAAAAGATCCAAAAATGGTGCCATATCGAAACGCCATATTAAAAATATCGGCTCAGTTTGTGGGGCTCGAATTTCACGTCGCTCGAGACAGTAATCAGGCAGTGGACATACTCGCTCGCATGGGTGCCAAGCGCGACCCTATCCCGCCTAAAAACTTTTTTCGAAAGGCTCTTAAAGCCATCCGTAGTATGGCAGGACGAGAGCAAATACGCTAGTGCAGACCTCGTCATGCCCCCAGCAACAAAACATCATACAGGTATCATCGGGGGTTCGGATGCTGAAATAACACCATCTGCTCATGAGATCAGGGCAGTTATTGCTCCTTGGACCGAACCCTTCCTGGCCTACCTTAATAGGCAAGAGCTTCCCGATAACCAAAATGAGGCCCGTCGCATAGTTCGGCGTTCTAAAGCCTACAAAGTTCACGAAGGTGAGCTGTACAAGCAAATTACTACTCAAGTTCTCCAAAGGTGTATCTCGAAGAGGAGGGATGGCAACTCTTGGCCGGAATACATGCTAGTCTGGTCGGCCATCGCGCCGCAGCTCGGACCCTCATAAGCAAAGCTTTCCGGACAGGCTTTTTCTGGCCAACGGCCCGAGCAGACGCACAAGCCCTTGTCCAACGTTGTGTGGGATGTCAGCTTTTCGCCAATCAAAGTCATATGCCCCCACCACCTTACGAACAATCCCCATCATTTGGACCTTCGCGGTCTGGGGGCTCGATATGGTCGGACCCCTTAAAGGGGGAAGACACAAAAAGAAATATTTACAAGTTATGGTGGATAAATTCACTAAGTGGATAGAGGCCAAACCAGTAAAAACGGTCGAAGTAGGACCAGTAATTTACTTTATATCCGGCGTGGTACACCGCTACGGTGTCCCGACAGCATCATCAATGATAATGGCTCCAATTTTATGGCCGATGAGGTGAAGAACTGATGTGCTAAATTGGGCATTAAACTCAACTATGCATTCGTCTACCACCCTCAAACAAACGGTCAGGTTGAGCGGGCCATTGGCCTAATAATGAGTGGCATTAAACCCCGACTGGTGCGCTCCTTATGGAAGTCAGATAAGCACTGGGTTGAGGAGCTCGATTCCGTGCTCTGGGGGCTACGGATTACACCTAACCGAACAACCAGATACACACCTTTCTTCATGGTGTACGGCGCAGAAGCTGTTCTACCATCTGACATTATTCATGAGTCACCTCGAGTGCACATGTACGAAGAGCGAGAGGGCGAGATCGATCGGCAGGATGACATAGACGACCTCGAAGAGGAGCGCAATATCCCGCAAGCTCGTTCCGCATTTTATCAACAACAGGCCAGGCGGTAACAAAGCAGAGAAGTACGGGCTAAAACATACAATGTCGACAATCTCATCCTACGTCTCCCAGAGAAGAAAAAGAATGAGCTCAAACCAAGACGGGAGGGTCCCTTCATCATAGATGAAATTCTCATAGGAGGAGCCTATCGCCTTCCCAATGCATCGGATAATCACCTTTAGCCGAATCCATGGAACGTTGCTCGGCTCCGACAATTCTACGGATAGTTCGGTAGCACCTTTTCTATCATTTTGACTAGGTTACTTTTTCCCCTCTCCTTTTTTATTTTTTATTTTTTTCTTTAATATCCCATGTTGCATTCGGATCTACCGAACTATTTGGGGTACACATCTTTAAATGTACATACCCCACGATAACTGGGGGCTTCTTTGACGAAGCTTAATAATAAAGCTTGTTGCTTATATTGTTTAGGTTCGTTTTCTCCTTCTTTTGCCATTATATGCACCTCTATGACTTAAGTTTTTGCCAAGTCGGGTTGCCTCGCTCGTATGTTTATGCCCTACGTTCCCGATTGTTCGGCTAGGGTGTAAAGGGAGCACCTCTGTGGTTGTTACAACCGGGTAATCTGGATCTGTACCTCAGACAGGTGAAGCCGAAATCTAGCGATCTTAAGGGAATAATTGGTCAGCAAGCAATGACAAACTATCTACGTTTACATAATTCTTATAATACGGGATAGGCTGACCTTAATTCCATTGGATCAATAGCCTGCACATGCATAATTAAGCATGCTGACCCAAGGAAAGGAACCCTTAACGGAACTATTTTCACTGGAAGATGTTTCTTACATTAAATAGTAATATAACATAACTCCCTGAAAAAAATTTGTCTGCTCAAGCAATATGACCGGATTGCCTGGTTTCCGAACATAATGAGTGTTTATTACATTCAAACATGGTATCCGGAAACATTCCAAAATTTTGGTACGGAGGTTGAAGCCGAAGGCCTGCCATGACAAATTTTGCCAAGTTCGGTCGGAGATAAGTTTGATGATAAAGTACATTAATTCATAGAATCAAATGACTACTCTTTATCTATGCCATCCATAAGACTATTTAAGCTACAGCCTTTGTCAGGCTCATTTCTGGGAAATAAATCACAGAATAGCCTTAAGTCACACTGGCTCCCAAGAACAACCAGTGGACAACCTTGATATAGATAACCAGTACAATAATATTACACAGGGTTGAGTCAGGGTGACTCAACAATTTATTACAACAACTCAACGCACTAAGGTGGCGGAATATGACAGTGGATGGTGGAACTCAACACTGATATACTAGCATAGAGTCAAGCGTCAGTGTGAGGCTTGACTATTTTATTGGTGTGGCGGAAGCTTGACGGATAATACAAGTGATAGACTCCATGACACAGGTGTGCTGACTGGGAACCTTCTAAGTGTCGGCCTCGCTAGCGCAATTCTCCTCCAAAAGCTCGTCCTCCTCCAAGTCTGGCCAAGTAAATAGCCAGGGACAAGCCAGTGAGTACTTTGAATGTACTCGCAAACATTATGAACATAAAATACACCGAATGCGAATGCCATGGTAAATGAACTACATGCATGCGACAATTATCACCACTTGGTATGGTGTAACATGGTTAATACAGAAATAAATATTAGTGTCAACAATAAATATAAATAAGAGAAAGGCCGGTCGGATGTCAAGTGACACCACGGTAGGACTTGAAAATAAATGCCAATCGGGTGTCCACAAGAGTAGTGGCGTGATAAACCGCCTGACACTCGAGGGACGCCACAAAAAGGACTTAAAAGAAATGCCAATCGGGTGTCCACAAGAGTAGTGGCGTGATAAACCGCCTGACACTCGAGGGACGCCACAAAAGGACTTTAAAAGAAATGCAGTCGGGTGTCCACAAGAGTAGTGGCGTGATAAACCGCCTGACACTCGAGGGACGCCACAAAAAGGTCTTTAAAAATAAATGCGAGTGTCCGGGGTAGTCTAGCCAGCCCCTGAGACACTCTGGAAGGTAACAATAAAATCATCGGGTTAGTCCATAAGCATAATTTTCATCATCAATAAATTCATGATAATACTGACTGTGACAAGAATTTCATGCACACATAAACATGCTCAATTATATTATCTTTCCTCCAGAGACTGACACCGGGATCAATACTTGACCCACCCAACCAAGTCCTTGACCGCGGACGCGGCTATTCGAATAGATATAACTCTGCAGAGGGTGTACTCTTTACCCACGCGTATGGGATTTCCTTAGTCAGCACCGTGCACTGGCTAATACCCAATACGGACTTTGGATTGAAAACACGCCTGACGCTTACACACCGACCGGATGCCAGGACTCACCCAAAGCATCGCTCCAGAAACCTTAAGTCAGGGAGGCTACAACCTCCGAAAAGCATGGGATCACTATTAAACGCGCGGATTACAAGGGGTGCCCCCCTCTCGGCTACAACCGGAAACACCCATGCCCCTGACCCGATGACAGGCTACAACCTTCATTGTAGTATCTGTGTGGAGTGCACCCGTACAGGGGTTATCAACTTACTAGGCCGTACCCTCCTTTCGGAAGGACCCGTGGCAGCACGGTATACATCTAGGTGTATAGAGCAAGACTCGATCTAGGCAGACTCAGGAGGTATTATTAATATATCACCAGTATTCTCTATCAATATCACACGACACCATTGTGTCAACAAAGGACCGTGCCCACCAGCACGTCCAAACCAGCAGCAATATGTCTGCCCTCAAGTAACCATATATATGTCAGAGAGCTGCTAGTGTGATATGCAAGCAAGGAGAAAGTTGACATGACCATGCACACACATGCGATGTAACATGCAACATATGCATTGCAAAACCAAACTATGTAACCATGCAAAAATGCAACCACCATAACCCAGGTTCAATAATGCTTGCCTTGTCCAAAATAATCGGGAGAAAACCCCTCTGAATTTCCAGCAAAAGATCCTTCTTCTTTTTCTGAAAAATTCAAATTTGAATTCGAATGAGAATTTCAACACAGAACATAAAAAGTTTTCAAAATATTTTTAATTAAATCTTAAAATAAACTAGAGAAGAAAAGAAAATTTTAGCAAAAAGAATCAGCTCATTGGGATTAATAGTTTAAAAGCTATTAACTTTTTAAAACCAGGGGTCTTTCTGCAAAACAGAAGCCCCTGGACTGTTTTAAAAGAAAACGGTTCGGCAGCGAATACGCCTTCCAGTGGAGAAGGCGTAAAGCATAGAGTACGCCTTCGCTGAATACAGAGAACAGAGAGAGAGAGCTAACGGGTGGGGGCCACCCGTCAGGTTTAAATTTGAGCGCGCACGCGCGCGTGTACAGAGGGGAGGCGGCGATCGCCGGCGACGATCGCCGGGGTTTTAGAGCCTGGCGCTGGTCGTAGCGTGACCAGCGTGGACTTCCGCATCCGTGGGTGGTGGTGGTGGCCACCGGCGATCACCTGAACGGCGGTGAGCTCGACGCCGGCGGACGGTGGTTCGGGTGAAGATGGGGCTCGACGGAGAGGGCTCGGGGGGTGGAATTGGCTTAGTGGTTCGGCATAGTGGTGGAAAAGAGGTGGATCGGTGGAGTTTGGGAGGCTCTGGTGGAGTAGGGGCGAGGTTTGGCTCGTGGACAGAGGCGGCGGAGCGGTGGCCGGAGAGGGAGAAGATGACCCCCTCGTGGCCGGGTGGGTGGCTGGGAGGAAGAGTGGGAGGTGGTGGAGGCCAATCCTGACGCTGGAGGGGGTCGGGGACCCCTTTTATAGGCGAGTCGAGGATGGCCGAAACGGGCGGAGGTCGCCGGAGTAAATTAGGTCGCCGGGGTAGGTTTTGGCCGGTGGTCTGGGGCGACGGGGCAGTTAAGAGGCCGGTGGAGTTCGCCCGAAGCCTCCGCTTGGACGGGCTCGTGCTCGCTTGCCACGTTCGCGATGCGCTGTCCGCACGGGTGCGGCGGCGTGGCCAACTCCGGCGACTGCCCTACGGGCCCCGGGGCGGCGTGGTCGGTGCGTCCGTTGTGCGGAGGAGCGAGGGAGAGTGACGCGTGGGCGGGGAGGTAGGTAGGGGAGTTGCGGTGCAATGAATGGCGGCCGATGGCCGAGGCGATCCGCTCGGCCTCGCCGTGGGTGAGCTCGGGGTGGTTGCACCGGCCAGCTGCCAGCTCACCGGCGTGGAGAGGCTGGGCGATGGGCCAGGGGAGCGGTCGGTAATGAAGGCGGGCGTCGACGCCGTGTGGGAGGGGAAGGCGAGGAGTGCACGGCATCGCCGGCCCCTGTCGGCTGAAGAAGTTCAGTTAACTGAATTTCATTCAGTTATGAACAGTATGCATGCCAACTGTTTGATGAAATGCTATGGGGTGTTAAACATCTTTGTTGATCAAGGGATTTGCTATGGTGGTGTGTGGTTACTCAAAAGTGAGTTTGCCAGAAGGCCAAGATTTTTGGTGGGGTTTAGAAATGGTTTGGAGCAGAAAAATGATTTCTGGACCAAATTTGAATTGAGTAGAATTTGAAATTTTTGAACTGTGGGACCAAATGTTTTTTAAGAAATGGGTTAAGGGTACCATGTATATGCAGGGATAATTTTGGTGTGGCAAAAGAGTTCTGGAAAAATATAGTTCCTTTGTAAAGTCAAGAAACTATGATCATTTCAAATTCCATCTTTGGAATTAAAAGTATATAGAAGAAATATTTTTGTGGAGTGGAAAGGAGTTGGATAATATCATAGAAGATGTGCATGACTTGTGAGGTCAGTCTTGGGGTGGCAGAAAAATATTTGGAGTGGTTTTAGGTTGCTAGAGGAGGTGGAAAAAGGCTTTTGCCTTTGAAAATCAAATAACCAGAACCAAAAATTCTTTAGAAAGAAAATAGTTTTGAAAACCTCCAAAATAATTAGATCAAATAAATCCACCCTTCAAACAGAACCCTCCAAGAAATTTTAAATCCTAGCTAAAATTTTGAAAAAGTTTTTAAAACTTCAAATGAATATTTTTGGGGTGTTACAACACCTACCCCCTTAAGAAAAATCTCGTCCCCGAGATTTCAGCTGTCCCTCAAACAGGTACGGATACTCAGTCCTTAAGTGATCTTCTCTTTCCCATGTTGCTTCTTCCTCGGTGTGATTGCTCCATTGGACTTTGTAAAATTTTATTACGTTTTGTCGGGTCCTCCGTTCAGACTCCTCCAAAATTCTTATAGGACGTTCCCGATAGGTAAGATCGGGTTGAAGGTCTAATTCTTGGTGCTGAACTTGTTTTTCCGGGTTGCTAACACACTTCCTCAGCTGAGATACATGGAACACATCGTGGACATCTGATAATTCTGCCGGTAATTCCAGTTGATAGGCAACCTTGCCCCTTCTTGCGGTTACTTTGAACGGCCCAATAAATCTTGGTGCTAATTTCCCTTTGACCTTAAATCTCTGTAGCCCCCTTGTCGGAGATACTCTAAGATATACGTAGTCATTGGGCTCAAAGTGGATCTGGCGGTGTTTCTGATCATAATAACTCTTCTGTCGGCTTTGAGCTGCCCTTAGTCGGTCCTGAATAAGTTTTACTTTGGTTTCTGCCTCTATTAGTATTTCTGGTCCAAAAATTCGGCTGTCTCCGGTTTTAGACCAATTTAATGGGGTCCGGCATCGTCGTCCGTATAATGCTTCGAAAGGTGACATTTTTAGGCTAGCTTGATAACTGTTGTTGTAGGAGAATTCTGCATAAGGCAAACTATCCTCCCAACTGACTTCGTAGGTAAGCACACATGCTCTCAACATGTCTTCTAATATTTGATTTACCCGCTCTGTCTGTCCTCCGGTCTGCGGGTGGTATGCTGTGCTGAAAGCCAGTTGCGTGCCTAAGGCTTGCTGTAGATGTTCCCAAAATCTAGAGACAAATTGGGTGCCTCTGTCAGAGACAATTATTTTGGGTACCCCGTGTAGACAAACAATCCTGGTTAGGTACAGCCTGGCTAGCCTCTGTGTTGAGTAGGTGGTTTTCACCGGAATGAAATGAGCTACCTTGGTTAGCGAATCTGTTATTACCCAGATAGCATCATTCCCATGGCGTGACCTTGGCAAACCAACAACAAAGTCCATTCCAATTCTATCCCATTTCCATTCAGGCACCTTAATTGGTTGCAACAACCCTGCTGGTCTCTGGTGTTCCGCCTTCACACGTTGGCAGGTATCACAGCATGCCACATATATGGCTATATCCCTCTTCATCCCGTGCCACCAGAATCTCTCCTGTAGATCCTTATACATTTTGGTCCCTCCGGGGTGAATGGAATATGGAGTGGTATGCGCCTCTGCCATTATTTGCTGTTTTAAATCTTCAATGTTTGGTACGCATAATCTCTGTCCAAACCAAATAACTCCTTGGCTGTCTTCAATAAATTCGGGCGCCCTGCCCAGTTTCATCTTTTTCCTAATCCCTTCAATACTTGGGTGTCCCTTCTGGGCTTCTCTGATCTGGTCCTCTAATGTTGGTTTTATTTCCAATTGGGAAATGGTCCCCTCCGTGACTAGTGCCATGTTGAGTTTGGCAAATTCCTGGCTGAACACATGTTGCGAGAGTTGTACACTCCCATTACCGGCGCATGGATTCCTGCTGAGGGCATCTGCCACAACATTGGCTTTACCTGGGTGATAGTGAATTCCTACGTCATAATCCTTAAATAGCTCAAGCCAACGTCGTTGTCTCAAATTTAATTCTGGCTGCGTGAAAATATACTTAAGACTTTTGTGGTCCGTGTATATTTCACATCGGTTCCCCAGAAGATAGTGTCGCCACTCTTTGAGTGCGTGTATTACTGCAGCAAGTTCCAGATCATGAACGGGGTAATTTTCTTCATGTCGCCGTAGCTGTCTTGAGGTGTACGCCACTACTTTTCCTTCCTGCATTAACACACATCCAAGGCCTTTCCCGGATGCGTCACAATATATATCAAAAATTTTGTGCACATCGGGCACAACCAGAACTGGTGATGTTGTCAACCTCTTTTTCAACTCCTGAAAACTCTTTTCACAAGCTTCAGTCCATTCAAACTTCTTGTCTTTCTTGAGTAACTGGGTCATGGGTCTGGCTATAGTGGAGAACCCTTCAATAAACCTTCGATAATAGCCCGCTAGGCCAAGAAAACTTCTGACTTCCGTTACGTTTGTGGGTTGCTTCCATCCCAACACATCCTTTACTTTTCCCGGGTCCACAGCGATTCCATCTTGGGTCAATACGTGCCCAAGGAAACCAACTTCTCTCAACCAGAATTCACATTTACTGAATTTGGCGTATAGCTGATGTTTTCTTAACTCTTCCAGTACTATCCGAAGATGCTGCTCATGTTCTTCGGGCGTCTTAGAGTAAATAAGTATGTCATCGATAAATACCACCACAAATTTATCCAAATATTTCATAAAAACTTTGTTCATGAGATGCACAAAATACGCCGGGGCATTGGTTAAACCGAACGGCATCACTGTGAATTCATATAATCCGTATCTGGTAGTAAATGCCGTCTTAGGTATGTCCGTCGTCCGAATTTTTAACTGATGGTAACCCGATCTCAGGTCTATCTTCGAGAAGACTTTAGCTTCTGCTAGCTGCTCAAACAAATCGTTGATTCTGGGCGGTGGATATTTATTCTTGATAGTGACCATATTAAGTGCCCTGTAATCAATACATAATCGTAGGGTACCATCCCTCTTTTTGGCGAATAAAACTGGCGACCCCCATGGTGACGAGCTGGGTCGCACGTAACCTTTCTCCATCAACTCCTTAATTTGCTTCTTTAATTCTGCTAATTCCGTTGGGGCCATACGGTACGGCTTCTTGTATATGGGTGTCGTTCCGGGTGCTAGTTCAATAACGAACTCAATTTCGCGGTCCGGAGGCATTCCTGGTAACTCTTTAGGGAATACATCAGGATATTCACAGACTACAGGAACCTTACTTAATTCCACCGTATCCACTTGATTTAATTTCCCTTGGGACGTGGCAATCTTCCTTGTACCCACTTTTATTGTCTTTCCTTGGCAATTGGTAAGAGTTACCGTGCGGTTATAGCAGTCTATGAAACCTTTGTTTGTGGTTAACCAATCCATTCCCAGAATAATGTCCAAATCAACTGCGTCCAATACGATGAGATTGGCTAAGAATCCCATTCCTTCAATTTCGATGTTTACATCCTTGCAGTACCATTGAGTATTTTGCTTTGATCCCGGGGACTGAATCACCATGGAATTTTGCAAAGGCAAAAAGGGAAACTGATTCTTCGAGGCAAATCTTTTAGAAATGCAAGAGTGGGAAGCTCCGGAATCAAATAAAATTGTAGCACCTACTGAGTTGGCGGGGAACGTACCAAACACGATATCCGGTGCGTTCTGAGCTTCCTCAAAAGTCACGTGGTTGATATGTCCCTGCTTGTGGTTGTTATTGGGGTTGAAGTTATTGCGTCGCGGAGCGTTGGTTGCACCACGGCCATTGTTGTTGTTGTTGGCTTTGGGAGGGTTGTTTCCTTGTTTTGGGCACTGTTTAGCATAATGCCCCGCTTCTCCACAGGAATAACAGGTGACTCCAGGATAAAAAGCTGTATCCTTGGTCCTATTGTGGAATGCACTGCGGTTCTGTGGTGGAGCTGTAGTTGTTGGTCGGGTTATTACTGGTTTTTGAACATCATTCCTGGGCCGGTTGTTGCGAACCTGTACTGACTGGTTCATGCGACGCTTGCGAGCCTCATCCATATTGCGGTGTTCATTTTCCAGAATAAGAGCCTTATCCACAAGTGTCTTAAAGTCTGGAAAGGTATGAACCATCAGCTGGCATTTTAGAGATGAAATAAGTCCGTCGAGAAATTTTTCCATCTTTTTGTTTTCTGTCACATATTCGTCGTTGGCGTACCGGGCCAACTGAGTAAACTGATCCAGATATTGGGATACTGTGGAGCCCCGCTGTTTGAGATCCTCAAATTCCCTCTTCTTTAATTTCATAATGCTATTAGGGATATGCGCTCCTCGGAAATTCTCCTTGAATTGCTCCCATGTCATATTTGCTCCGTCAGGGTGGGTGTGACATAAGTTTTCCCACCACGAAGCAGCCGTTCCAGAAAAATAGTGTGGTGTGTACAGCACCTTTTCTTGGTCAGTACACTGGGCAATGACCAATTTTCTTTCCATGTCTCGAAGCCAGTCGTCTGCCTCTAGTGGCTTGTCAGTGTGAGTAAAGACCGTTGGGCGGGTCTTTTGTAACTCAGACAATTTGGACCTGGGTTGCTGTTGTTCATGGTGATTTCCCATGTTAATCAAATGCTGCATCATTTCCTGATGCTGTTGCTGACTCTGCTCATACAGGCGACACACTTGCGAGAAAGCTGAATCACTGCTTTGCTGACTTGTCTGCCCTTGAGTAAAATTATTTCCCATCTGTCCAGAGTTGTTCTCAGGTGGAGTTGGCATAGAACGGGTCCAGGGACGATGCATTTTCTTTCTGGGGTATTTGCATAACACCAAAGAAAATAATCAAATAGCAGAAAATAAATTTCCAAATAAATTTTTCCCCCCAGGACAAGGTAAGACAAGGCAGCCAGCTATATTACACACGTAATTTAATTATACAAGCAGGATTTAATTATACAGGATATAATTATACAGGATGCATGCGGAAACTGTATCATACAAGATCATTTATTTCTACTAGCGCACTCTCCGTGCTCTCATCGACTTGCGGTCCTAACATCGCTATCTTACAAGGGATATGCAGAACAGGAAATAAATAAATTACATCCATGTTCCCAAGCAGTCATTTGGTGAGAATAACTGCGCTTGCCCACACAGCTCGTCCTAGGTCCTGCTGAGAGTGAGAGTCAGACACGGCACCCAGGATGCGATCTCGCCCTCCTCCTCTTCCTCGGGAATCGCCTCTAGTCGGGTAGTCGTTGATGCCGTGCCTGCTGGAGGTGGCACCGTGCTCGTCAGTGGAGAAGCTCGGGTCGGAGTGGGTGCAACCAGACGGCTAGCATCGCCAGTTGAGGTCGAGCGCTGAGCCGCGGGACTAGCCAGAGAAGTATTTGGTGGAGTGGAAGTGCGTGGAGCGCGAGGCGAAGGAGAGCGGTACTCGCTTCTGCGAATAATTCTCGCACGAGACAAGTCCATCCGCGCAGTGAGGTAGTCATCTACCAGGGAGGTGAAAGCTGACTCCAAGGCCATGATGTACTGGACAAGTGGCTCGATAGCCAGATCCCTTTCCCCTATGGTGCAGGAAAAGGCATAGTGGCTAGTATATGGAACGTGGCATGGCAGGTAGTAATAGGGACGGTTCTGCATAACAGGCAGGATGTCCCTGAGACGTGCGATAGCCTCACGTGCGGCCATCTGGATAGCATGCCTCTCAGTGGGCATGGCTCTCCCCATGAAGCGATAGTTGCGGAATGACACGGAAACACCACCCCGAATATATACCGAAGCCTGGTACATAGTCAGGGTCTCTGAGATTTTGTCCGGGTAAATGACGTACTCCGGACGCCCGAGAGATCCCATCGCGTCCCTCGCGATGCTCGCGAGAAGACGGGAAAATCCCGCAGGCTCGTTGGCGAAAACTTGCGATGGGCAGCTGCCACCAGCCATCTACAACAGTAGACAAAAATCCAAGTAGCCATGTCATAAGTGTATGATGACTAAGGAAAATTTGCTACGATGCATGAGATGCATGCTGAAAAAAAATGTCAGCACTGACTCGGTGACTAGCGATCGCGCCTAAAGCTCCTACAGTCAGCCTGGCTCCGATACCAAGGTCTGTCAGGCTCATTTCTGGGAAATAAATCACAGAATAGCCTTAAGTCACACTGGCTCCCAAGAACAACCAGTGGACAACCTTGATATAGATAACCAGTACAATAATATTACACAGGGTTGAGTCAGGGTGACTCAACAATTTATTACAACAACTCAACACACTAAGGTGGCGGAATATGACAGTGGATGGTGGAACTCAACACTGATATACTAGCATAGAGTCAAGCGTCAGTGTGAGGCTTGACTATTTTATTGGTGTGGCGGAAGCTTGACGGATAATACAAGTGATAGACTCCATGACACAGGTGTGCTGACTGGGAACCTTCTAAGCGTCGGCCTCGCTAGCGCAATTCTCCTCCAAAAGCTCGTCCTCCTCCAAGTCTGGCCAAGTAAATAGCCAGGGACAAGCCAGTGAGTACTTTGAATGTACTCGCAAACATTATGAACATAAAATACACCGAATGCGAATGCCATGGTAAATGAACTACATGCATGCGACAATTATCACCACTTGGTATGGTGTAACATGGTTAATACAGAAATAAATATTAGTGTCAACAATAAATATAAATAAGAGAAAGGCCGGTCGGATGTCAAGTGACACCACGGTAGGACTTGAAAATAAATGCCAATCGGGTGTCCACAAGAGTAGTGGCGTGATAAACCGCCTGACACTCGAGGGACGCCACAAAAAGGACTTAAAAGAAATGCCAATCGGGTGTCCACAAGAGTAGTGGCGTGATAAACCGCCTGACACTCGAGGGACGCCACAAAAGGACTTTAAAAGAAATGCCAGTCGGGTGTCCACAAGAGTAGTGGCGTGATAAACCGCCTGACACTCGAGGGACGCCACAAAAAGGTCTTTAAAAATAAATGCGAGTGTCCGGGGTAGTCTAGCCAGCCCCCGAGACACTCTGGAAGGTAACAATAAAATCATCGGGTTAGTCCATAAGCATAATTTTCATCATCAATAAATTCATGATAATACTGACTGTGACAAGAATTTCATGCACACATAAACATGCTCAATTATATTATCTTTCCTCCAGAGACTGACACCGGGATCGATACTTGACCCACCCAACCAAGTCCTTGACCGCGGACGCGGCTATTCGAATAGATATAACTCTACAGAGGGTGTACTCTTTACCCACGCGTATGGGATTTCCTTAGTCAGCACCGTGCACTGGCTAATACCCAATACGGACTTTGGATTGAAAACACGCCTGACGCTTACACACCGACCGGATGCCAGGACTCACCCAAAGCATCGCTCCAGAAACCTTAAGTCAGGGAGGCTACAACCTCCGAAAAGCATGGGATCACTATTAAACGCGCGGATTACAAGGGGTGCCCCCCTCTCGGCTACAACCGGAAACACCCATGCCCCTGACCCGATGACAGGCTACAACCTTCATTGTAGTATCTGTGTGGAGTGCACCCGTACAGGGGTTATCAACTTACTAGGCCGTACCCTCCTTTCGGAAGGACCCGTGGCAGCACGGTATACAGCTAGGTGTATAGAGCAAGACTCGATCTAGGCAGACTCAGGAGGTATTATTAATATATCACCAGTATTCTCTATCAATATCACACGACACCATTGTGTCAACAAAGGACCGTGCCCACCAGCACGTCCAAACCAGCAGCAATATTTCTGCCCTCAAGTAACCATATATATGTCAGAGAGCTGCTAGTGTGATATGCAAGCAAGGAGAAAGTTGACATGACCATGCACACACATGCGATGTAACATGCAACATATGCATTGCAAAACCAAACTATGTAACCATGCAAAAATGCAACCACCATAACCCAGGTTCAATAATGCTTGCCTTGTCCAAAATAATCAGGAGAAAACCCCTCTGAATTTCCAGCAAAAGATCCTTCTTCTTTTTCTGAAAAATTCAAATTTGAATTCGAATGAGAATTTCAACACAGAACATAAAAAGTTTTCAAAATATTTTTAATTAAATCTTAAAATAAACTAGAGAAGAAAAGAAAATTTTAGCAAAAAGAATCAGCTCATTTGGATTGATAGTTTAAAAGCTATTAACTTTTTAAAACCAGGGGTCTTTCTACAAAACAGAAGCCCCTGGACTGTTTTAAAAGAAAACGGTTCGGCAGCGAATACGCCTTCCATTGGAGAAGGCGTAAAGCATAGAGTACGCCTTCGCTGAATACAGAGAACAGAGAGAGAGAGCTGACGGGTGGGGGCCACCCGTCAGGTTTAAATTTGAGCGCGCACGCGCGCGTGTACAGAGGGGAGGCGGCGATCGCCGGGGTTTTAGAGCCTGGCGCTGGTCGTAGCGTGACCAGCGTGGACTTCCGCATCCGTGGGTGGTGGTGGTGGCCACCGGCGATCACCTGAACGGCGGTGAGCTCGACGCCGGCGGACGGTGGTTCGGGTGAAGATGGGGCTCGACGGAGAGGGCTCGGGGGGTGGAATTGGCTTAGGGGTTCGGCATAGTGGTGGAAAAGAGGTGGATCGGCGGAGTTTGGGAGGCTCTGGTGGAGTAGGGGCGAGGTTTGGCTCGTGGACAGAGGCGGCGGAGCGGTGGCCGGAGAGGGAGAAGATGACCCCCTCGTGGCCGGGTGGGTGGCTGGGAGGAAGAGTGGGAGGTGGTGGAGGCCAATCCTGACGCTGGAGGGGGTCGGGGACCCCTTTTATAGGCGAGTCGAGGATGGCCGAAACGGGCGGAGGTCGCCGGAGTAAATTAGGTCGCCGGGGTAGGTTTTGGCCGGTGGTCTGGGGCGACGGGGCAGTTAAGAGGCCGGTGGAGTTCGCCCGAAGCCTCCGCTTGGACGGGCTCGTGCTCGCTTGCCACGTTCGCGATGCGCTGTCCGCACGGGTGCGGCGGTGTGGCCAACTCCGGCGACTGCCCTACGGGCCCCGGGGCGGCGTGGTCGGTGCGTCCGTTGTGCGGAGGAGCGAGGGAGAGTGACGCGTGGGCGGGGAGGTAGGTAGGGGAGTTGCGGTGCAATGAATGGCGGCCGATGGCCGAGGCGATCCGCTCGGCCTCGCCGTGGGTGAGCTCGGGGTGGTTGCACCGGCCAGCTGCCAGCTCACCGGCGTGGAGAGGCTGGGCGATGGGCTAGGGGAGCGATCGGTAATGAAGGCGGGCGTCGACGCCGTGTGGGAGGGGAAGGCGAGGAGTGCACGGCATCGCCGGCCCCTGTCGGCTGAAGAAGTTCAGTTAACTGAATTTCATTCAGTTATGAACAGTATGCATGCCAACTGTTTGATGAAATGCTATGGGGTGTTAAACATCTTTGTTGATCAAGGGATTTGCTGTGGTGGTGTGTGGTTACTCAAAAGTGAGTTTGCCAGAAGGCCAAGATTTTTGGTGGGGTTTAGAAATGGTTTGGAGCAGAAAAATGATTTCTGGACCAAATTTGAATTGAGTAGAATTTGAAATTTTTGAACTGTGGGACCAAATGTTTTTGAAGAAATGGGTTAAGGGTACCATGTATATGCAGGGATAATTTTGGTGTGGCAAAAGAGTTCTGGAAAAATATAGTTCCTTTGTAAAGTCAAGAAACTATGATCATTTCAAATTCCATCTTTGGAATTAAAAGTATATAGAAGAAATATTTTTGTGGAGTGGAAAGGAGTTGGATAATATCATAGAAGATGTGCATGACTTGTGAGGTCAGTCTTGGGGTGGCAGAAAAATATTTGGAGTGGTTTTAGGTTGCTAGAGGAGGTGGAAAAAGGCTTTTGCCTTTGAAAATCAAATAACCAGAACCAAAAATTCTTTAGAAAGAAAATAGTTTTGAAAACCTCCAAAATAATTAGATCAAATAAATCCACCCTTCAAACAAAACCCTCCAAGAAAATTTTAAATCCTAGCTAAAATTTTGAAAAAGTTTTTAAAACTTCAAATGAATATTTTTGGGGTGTTACAGCCTTCTTGCGAACATTTCACAGCTATTATCACTTGGTCATATAACAAGCTTACGGGAATCTCTTGTCTGTCCGGTCCTCGAGGTCCAACTCGGGCCGTATGATTCGGCTCAAGTCCGGTGTAGCGTGTTTTCACCATAGCCCATGCCTCTCGTGCACCTTCCTGGCATGATGACGCCTTCCATAACTCAAAGCGGCGCCAAGCACCTTTGAACAGGTTTGCCAAATCCTCCATACTTTCTGGAGGGGCATTGGATGGCCATAAGGTTTTGACCATACTCTTCATGGCTTTTCGGTCCCTCTCATGCACTATGGAAAGCTCTTTTAGTACATCGCCTCGGAATCCACATACTTCTTCATGACGCCCGGTTAACAGACCTGCAAGAACAACATTATAATACTCCGAATTACCAGAATGTCATACCAAATATGCCACCTTTCAACTTCTTATTTTCCTTTAGTGCATCCAATAATTGATCCTTTAATCTCTCTATATCTTGGGCTTTCTTATCCTTTTCCTCTTCTAGTTTTTTCTTTTGGTCAATGGTCCATGCTAGTACTCGGTGACTGGCTGCTTCTTGCCTCTCAGCATACTCCTGGGCTTTCTTGGCAGCCATTAAGCTTTCTTCCAGTTGACCTATAGAATCCACTGCTAAAATACAACAATGAATGCTTAAAAGATCATTACGGCGGATCGTATTTTTCGGATACTATTTTTCCTTACCATGAGCTCCCCTCATGGATTTCTTCATTTCCTCTAGCTTTGTGGTGGCGGCATTTAGCTTTGTACGGCTTGTTTCAAGCTCCTGGGACAACATGTTGTTCTTCTCTTTGAGAACACGCGGTCATAACGATCCTTAAATCGGTTGGACTAACCGCTTCAAGTCTCGGGGGCTACTGGCATATACCTATTAAATTAACACAAACTCTTACATGCATATCTTTTCAAAACAGGTGAGTGACTCCCGTAAGTCCATCCCGAGCAGCTCAGATATATGCATCCACGGAGCTGAGGGCATTGAATTCCTGCTCAGTGAAAGATGGAGCACACATGGCCTCTTTTCATCATCGATGGTTCATCACGCTCTCCACTTCGGAATTTGTGATAGATACGTCATCTGAATCCTCATGAGGTGAATAATTTGGTGCCGCATCTGTATTGGCTCTCGTCTTGGTTGATGAGTCCGGAGCCGGATTAGCTGGTGGCTAATCGGGACTTCGTACACGATTCGCCGTACGCTCCTTCTGAAATAAGATAGGAGGAGAAGTGTGATAATCTGGTCTTATGCCTAAGCACATATTAAAGATTATACCTCTTTGATGAAGGAGGGGGCTCGACAGCGCTCCCCTTTTCTTTTCGCTTTGAAGGCTCAATCGCCCTGCATAGGCGCTATCTTCTTAGAAGCCACCCTGGATGCAGTGCAGCATGCTGAGCACCGACGCTTTTGAGCACGAGTCGGTGCAGTGGGTGAGGCGCAAGGGGAAGGATCCTTTTTTTAGGATGTCTTCTGGGTACTTAAATCGGAGGAGGGGAGAAGGCCAGGATATTCGGCTATAATAGCCACTTCCGAGCTATGAAGGCTCGCTTGATAAAAGACTGCATCATCAAGCTCTATTAATGTATCCGGATCCTCATGGAATCCGGGGTTTTCGTCGCGAGCATAGTCCTCTGGCTGTGGGGCCGGACAATGAACCTTTTAGACCACCTTCCTACATGTCTTTTTTAAAACGATCGGAATAATTTGATTAGCACATCTCAATAATGAGGTAGGATAATGTTGATAATCAAAAAACTTACCCATCCTATAGGGTTATACATGGAGAAACCTTCCCGAAAAATTAAACGGGCGAACTCTTCTTTCTACCCCTTATAAAGATCCGCCAGAATGGCGGCCAGGGCGGCCGGGGTATCCGGACCCTCTCGCTTGTAACGAGACGCATCGTCCGCCCCGTTATAACACCATAAAGGGAACCCCCTAGATTGAAGGGGCTGGAGGCATAGCTTTATCGCGATAGCCATGACTTTGATTATCGAGAGTTTAGAATGGGCAAGTACCCCGACCTTGTTAACTAACCTCTTAACTTCCTCACTATCTCCTTGCTTGGGGCTCTGGGGGCGCCAATTGAAGCATTTCTTCAAAGGAGCGCCGGAGAATTCGGGAAGTCCGCACCGAACTGGGTCCAGAAGGGGAACATCTTCAATATAAAACCATTTCGAAGTCCATTCTTCGGATTCCTTCTTGGGAGTGCCGACAAGGTAAGCTGTTTTGGCTATGCGCCATACTACGGCACGGCCCACTTCAAATATGGAACACCCTTGGGAACGAGGGACGAGGCAAGAGAACTTTCTCCACGGTTCAAAATGAGCCTTGCAGCCTAAGAATAGCTCGCAGAGAGCAACAAAACCCGAAATATGCAGGATAGAACCTGGTGTGAGGTTGTGCAGTTGGATCCCATAGAATTCCAATAGACCTCTGAGAAAGGGGTGGATCGGAAATCCTAAGCCCCTTAGAAGAAACGAGACAAAGAACACCCTCTACTCCTTGTTGGGGTTAGGGAAATTTTCTGCTAGCACCTCATTGCCGATTGAGGCCAATCCCGCCCGCACGGAGACTAGATCTGCGGGAGGCAGATATCCCTCCATTCGAAGTCAATTCAGCTGGAGGTGAGACACTGAGCAGCTTCCTCAATCGCCCGCTTGAGGGCCATGGGGGCGTGAGGAAGAGCTAGGGGCATTAGCCATGCTTTGATGTTTTTCGTGGTTTGCTTTGATGCTCTTTGCGCGATGTGGAAATGCATCTGGGATCTGGTCTCCTTAAATAGATGACGCCCTTGCATGATAAGGGGTTTATTTGTAAAAAAAGGGGGGACTATTCGCACTCACCCGACGCGTGGAAATTGAGGCGGCGGCGGGAAGGAATCGCAAAGGTAGGGTATGAAGGTCAAGGCCGGACTGTCATCACTCCGAAGTATAATAAAGAACCTGCCTTGCAAAGCCGAAGACATAAAGCCGCATACTACATCGTCATTGAAGGAAAGTTTGGGGGCTACTGAGTGAGTCCTGGTTTTGGGGGGTCCTCGAGTGTCCGAGCTATTCGATATGGGCCGGACTGATGGGCCGTGAAGACAAAGCAGAAGACTATCCCCCGTGTCCGTGTAGGACTCCTATGTGTGTAGAACGGCAAGTTTGGTGTCCGGGTGTATCCTCCCTCTGCAAGCTGACTATATACAACCCTAGGCCCCTCCAGTGTGTATAAAAACCTGAGGGTTTAGTCCGCAGAGGCCATCAGAATAATCATAGGCTAGACGGCTAGGGTATAGCCATTACGATCTCGAGGTAGATCAACACTTGTAACCCCTATACTCCTCGAATACAATCAAGTGGGACGTAGGGTTTTACCTCCTTTAAGAGGGCGCAAACTTGGGTAAACATCGTGTCCCTATTGTCCCTTGTTACCATCGATCTTAGACTCATAGCTTGGGCCCCCTACTCGAGATCTACTGGTTTTGACACCGACACCGGGCGACTCCCCTAGAAACCATCATCTGATTCCCATCAGTCCATTGTTACCATCGATCCTTAGACTCACAGCTTGGGACCCCTACCCGAGATCTGCATGTTTTGACACTGACACCGGGCAACTCCCCTAGAAACCATCATCTTATTCCCACCAGCGCTGCTCGAGTTTGGCGCCAATTTTGTGCTCGCGGACCCCATGGATCTTCGCCGCCTGAAGCCACTTCGACGACGAGTTTGCCACCACCAGAGGTTCCCTGCCTCATCTCTTGCCCCGATTCGTGTCGCCTTGATCTTCTCTTTCTCCCTCATGCTCTGTTCAAACCATGGGAGCACCCAGCCTACCTTGTCCCGAAGATCACCACTGCCGCCCGAGCTCCACCAGCAGACACTGGAGGACGCGCTCGTCGCCACCACACGCTATCGAGCTCATTGTCCCCCACTGTATCCAGAAGTATCTAGCCCAAGCATCGGAGCCCCATATGTGTTGCCATCATCTTTCCCCGGACTGCCATCATGTTCTTCTCCAAGTACGACGCCTAGTTCCCCTATTCACCGGTGAGCAAATCCCCTCAGCTGAACCCTAGCAGCATGGCTTGATCTTCATCGTCCCGTGTCACTTGATCGAATGGTCGTATCTTTATTTGATCAAGATTCTCGATGCTGCATTCCCCCTGAACCGTTTTGCCTCTCGCAGAATGACACCGGAGCAAGCTCCCGATGCACTCCCGATCTCGCCAGAGCATGCGAAGCACAACCTCGTTTCCGTTCGTCACCGCCGCCAAGCGAGGACACCTCATTGCTTATGATGTCACCTAGTTCACCACCCCACATATGCCGCATACTCCAGTAAATTCACTTTTGTTGGGGACCCGTTGTGGCCATCGCCGACATCACCACCGAGAAGCCCGCCGCCTTCTCTTTCGTTTTAGGTGAGACTCGTCGTTGCATTTAACTATAGCTGACGTGTCACATTATCCACCATCCCTGCTCACTTATTTCTGATAGTTGTCATTTTTCTTAGTGAACCAGTAGTCATCCTATTATAGCACACCACGTAGCAGTGCCACAACAAACATAGCAGCAACTCAATTCGCTGCCATGGAAATATTTTCTTTTCCACGTTTCAATACAAACTTCATCTTGTTATATCTCGTGATCTGTATATCGAAATGAATTAATTCTCTCTCCTATGTGTTACTGTTCATCATGACTATCTAGTAGCACCATAATTTTCAACTTTTGAATGTTTCAAAATTGATAAATTCAAATTTGATTTCATACTTTCATTTAATCATATTCTGCCAACCATGTATCCTATACAATTGATTCCTTTTCCCTGTGAACACTTGTACAAAATACTCACTGGTTGCATCCTATAAACTCAAATTTTAGATAATTTCTGAACTGTATTGAATTCAAATCCAATTCAAATTTCATTCCACTATAACTTGGACTGAAGTGCTCTTATTCAATTCATTCTTTTTGCAAAATGAACTCGTGTGTCATATGCTTCATGTTCAATATCATGTTTGTTGTTTTTGATATAATTTTGACGATGTTCCTTATTATCTCAAATATAATCCTATATGGCAATCTTTCTATACCAATTGACTCTTTGGAGCTAAATTCTCCACTTGTCACCTTATATTACCGCCATAACCTATATTATATACTAAGCTTATATATATTTTATGTTGTTTAACATTGCCACATTTGTTTTGTTGTTCTTTTGATTCTTGTATGGCATGTTTGTTTATCTGGATTCCTTATTTTGCGATAGATTGCTCGGAGCTTGACGAGTATAATTATCAGGATTGTGAGTGCGGTGATCTTCATCAAACGTACCAAGCAAGTTACATCTTGATCATCCTTCATCCTATTATTTTTCTATGCATGTAGTGTTATATATGTATATA
>LR738715.1:731418629-731501840 GCA_902687465.1 Secale cereale
ATGTCACATTATTATATTATGCATGTGTAGGAAGATCATGGTAGCATGCTATTGCTACTAAGTTTCAGCTTAGTATGGCCTTAAGGTAGATCGTGGTACTATATTTTTGCTATGCTATGTAGACGGGGATTGGTTCGTGTATGCATCGAGATTATGTGAGGACTATATATAATATAACTTGAGTAGAAACGTAATATATAATTCAACTTTGGACGGGCAGGGTTGCATCATGGTTTCTTGTTCCTTTTCTAAGGGCATGAACCATGGCTAAGTGCGCCCGAATGATATTGCTGGGTGGTTTCAAGAACATCATGGTTTCAACCCTCTCAATGTAAGTGGGTGCCGTCCAGGCTCAAAAAAATCAGATAGACTTAGTGACTAGTAGCTTCCATGTATAACCACTGGCTATATGGGCTCTTGCTTAGTTGATCAGTTGTGGAGACCTTACCCGGATGTGCCAGCAAATGTAGTTATGATAGTTGGGATGGGCCCCTGTGGGACTAGGCGACTGCTTCTAAAATACTTTGTCTCAATCTTTGTATTGGGTCCACTAGGTAAAGTGTACAAACCTCTGTAGAGTGTATAAACTAATCATGATTAGCTGTGTCCCCGGTTATGGACAAATTTTGATCAACTAGACCATAATAGTTGTTGGATGATCTTCACAGATGATACTCGTTTAAAAATTGAGTGGGAAACTTAATAATTGGGATAGATTGGAATTGGATTGCCCAATTCACCCATGTGCATTTAACTGTAGCAAGACAAAACTAAAATTTGACTATTATATTATGTAGTTATCAGGGAAAATTAGCTTTATGAAAAACAACCACTACATTATCCTCTTGATATACCTTGCATATAGATGTAGGTCTGTTATATCATTCCTTGTGTGACTTGCCAATACATTCAAATTATTGACCCTTCGTGGCTGCAATGTTTCATGTTGTAGATATGTCAGGACCCCGATCCTAAGTCACACCGATCTAGCTGTAACACGCCATATCACTTTGCGGCCTCACGCACGGTAACCCCACGGGTGCCACCTTACCTGGCCCGGGACCATTTGCGCATTTTGGCACACGTATATGACAGTGTCGCTAGCATCCATATGACAGAGAACCCGGGCCGACATGACTAGTTATAAACCAAAAGTGGCACTAAATTACAGAGACAGGCATCCATGACCCAGCAACGAACGTGTCGGTCATCAACGTATGAACCCAAGTCGTAGCAAGCTACATGGACTTAAAGGAACAACGCGTGACATTTCCCTTAAGGGACAGACACAGGAACGAAGAAGGACACATGCCGGCCAGCCTACGTGTTCCGAGCAGTAGCAAGCTACCAAGGCTCATTGGAATCACTAGGAGGCATTTCCCTGTAAGATAGGCTACCAAAGGAAAACAACTAGGTGTCAGATCCCACACATACCAAGCATTTCAATCATACACGCAATATGCTCAATATGTGCAAATACAACATTGCATCACAACAGAACTCTATGACTCAAAGTACTTTATTTAAAAGGCTCCAAGAGCCATACATAACATAGTCATACAGGTAGGGGTCACACGACCCAACACTCAAGTCATACAGTCATACAAGCACAAGCGGAAGCTACATGTCTGAGTACAGTCATCTTAGAAAATAAAACAGGCTTGGTGTAGCCTGACTATCTACAAGGCCCTCCACAAGCTCCAGATCACCGTCTGGGTGTCAAGCTACTCGTCGACGTCAACGTCTATGTAGAACCCATCAGCGGGGGCAGGGTTCTCCTCTACAACAGTTATTAAGCAAACATGAGTACAAAGGTACTCAGCAAGTCTTACCACAGAACCTATCATACATGCAACATTATCAAAGGGGGCAGTGGAGTTTAGCAGAATGTCAGCTTTGACATTGGCTAACCTATACTACAACTCTCAACGGATTGCAAGATGCTATTACGAACACAAGTCCTCTAATCACCACATCAATACACTACCGAGGATCCTCTTCCGTCATCCTTCGGAAGGGCCATCCACGGCACTCATGCTTATCTTGAGGCTTTTAGTAGTATCCATCAACTTGTCTATGAACTGTAAGAGTAACCAAGTAGTTCGTACCGCGAACAACGGCTATTCGAATAGTTTGATAACCCTGCAGGGGTGTACCTCTTCACACATGCTTCCACCACTTATCGCCGTTTACTCGGCGTGTACTCGGCAACCTTCAAGCGGAAGTCCTGCGAGGGTGTCGGCCACGACCTGACTAACTACTCAAGTCTCTCGTCCAGGTTTATCGCCTATTTGGGTTCCATCCGTGGGGAGATCCGGCCGGGGTGTCGCTCACGGCCCCAAACGATGTGTACAGGGTTCCCGAGTCACCAAACGGGCAACCGGTACACCGTGCCACGTACCTGTCGCATCACAACCCACCCCGAGGGTCAGCGTTGTGCACGACCTCCAGTAAGCTATAAACACCAGAAACTAGTTGCAACTCCTGGACAGAGATCAAGGGTAATTAATAAGTCGAGAGGGTCCATTGGTTTCGGGCCCAATGCATGGTAGTAACTGCAACTTGAACCACACATACAGATCTCGGGTCCTATGTACGGTTCCAATGAAACAACCCACCACGTACTCCTACATGGCCTTTCATCGATACCTTTACCAAAAGTATTCCACACTTCCTTCTCTTTATCGAAAGATTGTTTCACTCTGATCCATCACCCAGATGAATCAGACCAGACACAACTCTAAGCATAGCAGGCAACATAAACAAATAGCATGGTGGATCACACATCACATGGCTCAAACAACTCCTACACATGCTAGTGGGTTTCAACTATTTACTGTGGCAATGACAGGTCATGCAAGGGAATAGGGTTCAACTACCGCAGCAAGTAGCAGTTCACGCGCTGTTGCCTTAATGCAGTAAAAGAGAGCAGGAGCGAGAAGATTGGGTTGTATCGGAATGATCAATGATTGCTTGCCTGACAAGGTAGTTGTCGGGTACTGCTCTTCAACTGGATATACAGCTGTATCCTCGGGAGCAGGACCTAACACAGGGAATACCGACGATACAATCATTAACAAACAAATGCAACAATATGATGCATGTTCATGACATGGCAAGATGCATGTGGGTTGGCTAATGCAACTAAAACCAGAAGGGTTTGAACCTATTTGAATCAAGGATTCAAATTGAAGTTCAAACTATTATTTAAATAAGTGCATTATCATGTTTTTGATGTAAACAGCAAGTTAACTTATTCAAACATGCATGAAACCAGTGCCATTAGATAGATTAGATTTTTCTGATCATTTTTCATATATAAATCTTTTCCATCTGAGCTATGGTTGATTTTATATGATTTTTAGAAGTTTTGGGTATTTTCTAAAATTTCCTGAATTATTTTAAATCTAAAAATCCCAGAAAAACCTTTACTGTGTCAGCATGACATCATGCTGACGTCAGCCAGTCAACAGGACCAGTCCAGGTCAAACCTGACCAGTGGGTCCCTAATGTCAGTGTCACAGCTAATTAACTGAGTTAATTAGAGTTTAGTTAAAACTAATTTGCTGTCAGTGGGGCCAGGGCCCACGTGTCAGTGACCAAACTAATTAACTAATTAATATAAAATTAACACCTAAACTAAGTTTGACTTGCGGGCAGGGCCCACATGTCATTGACCCAGGGGGTCAAACCCGTGGTCAAACAGGTCAATCCCGCCGGCCACGTGACGTCGGCGAGGCAGAACGCGGCGGCGTGCTTCAGAAAACGGCTGTGGGGCACAGTTCGAGCTGCGGCTGGGTGCGTTGGAGAGCTCTTGCTCTTCCGCATCGGATGGTGGTGGTCGCCGGACCTGGGGTGGCCGGAGACGACGGCAACGAGCTCGACGGCGGCGACCGGCGTCGGGCGTGTGTGGAGATGCGGCTGCAGGGGCCTAGGCGATGCGTGCGTAGCACCGTTCGCATCTACGTGCTGTGGTGAGTGCGTTGGACGGTTGCCGGTGACCAAATGGTCACCGGAGCATCACCGGCGACGAGCACGGCGGAGGTGCGTGCGGTGGAGCTACGTGCAGTGTGTTACAGGGCAAGAGGGAGCCAACGGAGAGGGGAGGAGGTAGCTAGGCTCACAGCGGTTGCAGCAAGCACCGAAGCGAGCTCGGGGGTGGTCGGAGCTGAGCAGCACGGGGAGGGGGATCTCCGCGGCCGGAGTTGGGGAAGAAGAGGTCGGGGGCGTCTCCAGGGCGGGCGAGCGCTCGGGGCTCGGCCTGTTCGAAGCAGTCGAGGATGGCGGAGACGTTGGACAACACGGCGGAGCTCGGGGACGACGGTGGACGTGGTTTCTACGATGGTGCGATCACGGCGGCGTCGGCCATGGCGCGGGGAGAGCGGAGGAGAGGAGCTGGGGAGAAACGGAGGTGTCTGGGGGGTCGAGGAGGTCGTGGGCGTTCGATCCATCCCTCCAGGACGGCGAGGGGGTGAAGCAAGGCGGCGGGCAGCTGCGTGGCGCGCCGGGCGGTCGCCGTCGAGCACCTGCCTGCCTGCCTGGCCGAGCCAAGCAGCTCGCTGGAGCGGCAGCTGGGCTGGGCCGGCAGGTGGGCCGGGTGGGCGCCAGGTAAGTGTTCTTCCTCTCTTCTTTTCATATTTTCTTTTCTGTTTCATTTCTTTTGCAACTTTTTTCATTTAATAAAAATGCCTAAACATTTTTATAAATCATAACACTTGTGATACCTGTTGTATATAATATGAACAGTAGGAAACATTATAGTTTATGATTATTTGAGCATTTAAAATATTTTATAGCATTTAAATGCCCAAACTCAAATACCATATGATTTAATCCAAAACCCTAGATTGTCCTAGAAAATTGTGCACCATTTTTGGCAGAGGTTTAAGACCAAGGCAGAAATGATGAACATTTTGAAGGGCATTTTGGGTACATTGGAAAATATTTTAGCAAACCCTAGTTGTTAGGGGAGGGGTGCTGGGGTTTCTGTTAATCCCATTTCAGGTTTTCTTTGAAAGTAAACATGATGCACACTCTAGTTAGGTCCTAATGCAAGTGCTAGCTAGGGATGTGACAACTCACCCCCACTTAAAAGAATCGCGTCCCGAGATTCGGGTTCCTCCGGAAAGAGGGTGGGGTACTCAAGTCGAAGACGATCCTCCCTTTCCCAAGTAGCTTCACTCTCGGAATGATGTGACCATTGAACCTTGAGAAACTTGATATTGTGGCGTCGAGTGGTGCGCTCAGTTTGATCAAGAATACGAACGGGGTATTCTCGATATGTGAGATTGTCTTGGAGATCAAGCGTTTCGTGGTCCACTCCGCGGATAGGATCCGAGAAGCAACGCCTGAGTTGGGAAACGTGGAAAACATCATGAACTCTGGAGAGGTGCGGAGGTAGTTCCAATTGGTAGGCAACTTCTCCTCGTTTGGCAAGAATGCGAAAAGGACCGATGAAACGAGGGGCCAATTTGCCTTTGATACCGAAGCGATGGGTTCCCTTAAGAGGAGTAACCCGAAGGTAAGCCTTATCGCCGACTTCAAAAGTCACAGCCTTATGATGACTATCATATTGGCTCTTTTGGCGAGACTGGGCTGTTTTCAATCTCTCACGAATGATGCGAACTTGTTCCTCTGCTTCCTGGATCATATCCGGGCCAAAGAATTGTCTTTCGCCGGTTTCTGACCAGTTAAGAGGTGTTCGACACCTTCGTCCATATAGAACTTCGAAGGGAGCTTTACCCAAGCTGGCTTGATAACTATTGTTATAAGCGAATTCAGAAAATGGAAGACACTTTTCCCATTCCATACCGAAAGAAATGACAGAGGCTCGAAGCATGTCTTCCAGAATTTGATTGACTCGTTCCACTTGACCACTTGATTGCGGATGGAAGGCAGTACTGAAGGAGAGATGAGTTCCCATAGCATTCTGGAAACTTTCCCAAAAACGTGAAGTGAAAAGACTTCCACGGTCTGAGTTAATCTCCAACGGTACACCATGAAGTGATACTATTCGAGAGATGTATAAGTCTGCTAGCTGGCTAGCGGTAATGCTCTCCCGAACAGGCAGGAAATGAGCTACTTTAGAGAGGCGGTCGATAACGACGAAGATAGCATTATTCCCTTTCCTGGACCTGGGAAACCCGGTAATGAAGTCCATACCGACTTTGTCCCATTTCCATTCAGGAATAGCTAAAGGTTGAAGGGTGCCAGCAGGCCGTTGATGCTCTGCTTTAACTCGACGACAAACGTCGCAGTTAGCAATGAACTGAGCGATTTCTCTCTTCATCCTAGTCCACCAGAATCTTTGACGTAAGTCTTGATACATTTTGGTACTACCGGGATGAATCGTGAGAGGAGATTCATGAGCCTCCTTGAGGATCAAACGTCTTAGGTTTCGCACTTTAGGAACCACTAAACGGTTGCTAAAGAATATGACTCCTTGATCATCAATTGAGAAACATCCTGCAACTCCTTTCTTGATGTTCCTCTTAATACGGGAAATTCCGGGATCAACCTTCTGTGCTTTGATGACTTGATCCAAAAGGGTAGGTTTCGCCACCAAGGTGGAAAGGAATCCTCGAGGAACAATGTGAAGGTTAAGCTTACGAAATTCCTCGTGGAGAAGTGGTTGACTTTGTTGTAACATTAAATTGTTACAATATGACTTACGACTTAGTGCATCAGCCATGACATTGGCCTTACCAGGAGTGTAAGTGATTCCTAAGTCGTAGTCGGTAAGCAACTCAACCCAACGTCTTTGCCTGAGATTCAAATCCGGTTGGGTGAAGATATACTTCAAGCTTTGGTGATCAGTGAAAATTTCACAGCGATTACCAAGGAGGTAATGTCGCCATGTTTTGAGTGCATGGACTACAGCTGCAAGCTCTAGATCATGAGTAGGATAGTTATCCTCATGTGGACGCAACTGTCGGGATGCGTATGCAATCACTTGACGATCTTGCATGAGAATGCAACCTAGTCCTTGTCGCGAGGCGTCGCAATAGATTATATAATCCTTGGAAAATTCTGGTGGTACCAGTACAGGTGCAGATGTCAGGCGTCTTTTCAGTTCCTGAAAACTGGACTCGCACTGTGGGGTCCACTCAAACTTTTTATCTTTCTTGAGGAGTTCGGTTAGAGGTTTAGCAACTTTGGAGAAGTTCTCGACAAAACGTCGGCAATAGCTCGCTAAGCCAAGAAAACTCCTAACTTGCTTGACCGATTCAGGAGGAGTCCAATCAAGGACGGCTTGAACTCGCTCGGGATTGACAGCAATACCCTTGCCAGAGATCACATGACCTAGATAGGTTACTTCTGGCAACCAAAATTCACATTTAGAGAATTTGGCATAAAGGCGGTGCTCTCGAAGTTTCGTCAATACCAGCCTTAAATGCTCGGCATGATCTTCCTTGTTCTTGGAGAAAATGAGTATATCATCGAGGTATACCACGACGAATTTATCCAAATACTCCATGAATATAGAATTCATTAACCGAGAAAAGGTAGCTGGGGCATTGGTTAATCCGAAGGACATGATGGTGTACTCATATTGGCCATAACGAGTAACGAAAGCCGTTTTAGGAATGTCCCCGTTCTTGATTTTGATTTGATGGTAGCCCAACCTCAAATCCATCTTAGAGAAGACTGAGGATCCAGCGAGCTGATCATACAGGTCGTTGATCCTGGGGAGCGGATACTTATTCTTTATGGTGACCAGATTGACAGATCGGTAATCTACAACCATCCGCTCCATTCCATCCTTCTTCTTGACGAAGAGGACGGGGCAAGCCCAAGGGGAAGAATTAGGACGGATGAAACCCTTTTGCAAGGACTCATCGAGTTGTTTCTTTAGCTCAGCTAATTCTAGTGGTGCCATCTTATAAGGTCTCCTAGAGATTGGGACAGTTCCAGGAATAAGATCTATCACGAACTCGACATCTCTGTCAGGTGGAACTCCTGGCAGTTCTTCTGGAAAAACATCCGGGAAGTCACGGACTACCGGGATATCTTCGAGTTCTGGTAGAGGGCTGGCATTAAGAGAGTAGAGCTGACGTTCAGCCATTCGAGTCAACACATTGACTATCTTGCCGGATGGATGTGTAAGTTGAACGGTCCTAGTAAAGCAATCAATTTTGGCGTAATGGGTTGTCATCCAATCCATACCCAAGATGATATTTATGTCCGAGGACTTGAGAGCGATCAAAGATGCAAGGAAAACAAGTCTATCGACAAGGATTTCATTTCCATGGCTTACCCTAGAGGTTTGCCACTTTGAACCAGGAGTTTGAATAACCATGGAAGTAGGCATGTCACAGAAAGTCATGTTGTGCAATTGAGCATAGCTCTCAGATATGAACGAATGGGATGCTCCTGTATCGAAAAGAACAGATGCCGGATGGCAGTTTACGAGAAGCATACCAAGGACGACGTTAGGATCCTCATAGGCTTCTTCAGCAGAAACATAGTTGACATGACCACGTGCAGTGGGGATTGGCTTGACATAGTTCACCTTGCCGGTTGGCTTACCACGGCCAACGGGTTTTCCTGGCTGATTCTGGGGACAATCACGCATGTAGTGTCCCGGTTCTCCACACTTGAAACATGTCACAGTGGTGGTGTGTGGAGCAAAGTTGGAGGGTGGACCTCCATAGGTCTTAGCAGGTGCAAACTGTTGAGTTGGACGAGGCGCCTCATAGGATGGCCTCGGTGTATACTTGGGTGGCAGAGCAGTGTTAGGAACCCATACACGGCGCTTGTGAGAGCCAGAGCCGGATGAGGAACCAAGGTCTCGAGTATGCTTGCGGGTAGCCTCGAAGTCGGTCTGGCCTGTCTCAGCACTGATAGCCTTGTTAACCAACTTCTGGAAGGAGGTGCACTCGTGCAGACGCAGATCTCGACGAAGTTCAGGGCTGAGTCCCTTGCGGAACCTCGCCTGTTTCATGGCATCGGTGGATACTTCCTCAGGTGCATAGCGTGCCATATTACCAAACTCACGACTGTAGCCATCCACAGTCAAACGGCCCTGGCTGAAATTGCAGAATTCCTCCCGCTTGCGATCCATGAGACCTTCCGGAATGTGATGTTCACGGAATGCCTCACTGAACTCAACCCAGGTAGTGACTTGGCCAGCAGGACGCATAGCTTCAAAGATTTCCCACCAAAGACTGGCAGGGCCCTCAAGATGGTAGGCGGCGTAGATAACCTTGTCAGCTTCGGCCACACGGGCAGAGTGTAGCTTGTGGGTGATACTACGTAGCCAGTCATCAGCATCCAGAGGTTCAGTGGAGTGATGGAACTTTGGTGGACACATCTTGATGAAATCGTGGATTGACACCACGTCATTCCTCTGACGGAACCCAGTGTTTTGCTCTATGCGTTCCACCAGACGGTTGGTTTCTCTCTTGTTCCGTTCTGCTTCAAGCATAACTTCCGCCAAGGAGGGTGGCTGGGGCAGATTTCCATCTCTAGCCCCACTAGCCTCACCCTGCTCCTGAGCAGCAGGAGTGTTGCGAGTGTTGACCATCCTAGGAAAACAAAACAACGGTTTAGACAAGGATGGCAAAAATTTGACATAGAAGTGCAGAATGTAATGGATGACACAGAATGCAGAGATGTTCATCCGTACGACATGGTAATATAGGAACTGCTATATATACACCAGTGGTCATACACACCATACAAAGTTTAGTACAAGCCAAGGCTAAAGTACAACTGCGGTGAAAGACGATACATCTCATCAAAGGCATTCCAAGCTCCTATACATTATTTAACTACACCTCCGGAATTCAGTACACTAAGTCATATTCCACAAGACGCGCAGGACTGTGGAAATACAACTACTACAATACTACTACTACCACGGACTAGCTCAGACATTCGCGTAGTAATCCTCGTAAAGATTACCACCGTAGCCTGGAAGTGGTACAGACGGATCTTGGAACTCGCGAGCACTCGAAGGTTGTGGACCATAAGGGCATGGGTGTGGTCTCGGTCCCGATGCTGGTGGTAACCGACGCCCACGTGGAGGTGTAATACCCCCAACGTCACGCCAATCCATGCGATCAGGCAGACGAGTCCGCACAGGATACAAATCCCGCATGTCCAGATACCCGGCGTGCACAACAGGTGCAAGCCGTGTCAAAGTAGTCCAGTGAGCGGCTCGGGTGTTATACAGCTCCATTCGGAGGGCACGGACCTCACGGTCCCTATCCTCCAACATCTGAACAGTAGTCTGAAGCAGTGGCTCTTCATGAGCAGCATCAGTATACAGACCAGTGTAGTAGCCTTCTTCTCCGGGGAGTGAAGCTGGCATGTAACAGAACTCAGTGTTCAGCAACAGGGCATGCCTAGCACGGAGAATGGTCATCATCGAATAAGCGGCATCCTGCACTGCCATCTCGATGGTAATCCCGAGTCCATAAGACCAATGGATGGGATCATTAGCTCCGGGATATGAGGGGTATATCCGGACTGTGCAGAAATACTGACTTTGATTAAAATCCCGATACTGTTCCTCCACAGTGTATTCAGGATACCAGCAATAACCGGTCTCAGTCATCACACGGACTAGCATGGCCGTGTGACCGGGCACATTAATGCACCGAGTCAAACGAACCACTTGGTGAGGAATGCGGCCAGACATCTAAAACACGAGATAATGCAAAGGCATTAGTGTTTCTGGAAGAAATCGGGCAGCATAACAACTGTAAATGCTCAAACAAAGATTTGAGACATCATACAAATGATAGCATAGCCACTCAACAATTCCATATCAAGGTTCCGGTTCAACAATCATCATACTCAAAAGGATAGAAACTGAATTGAGGCTTGAAACCAACAATCCTAAGAGTCTACGGATTAGTAACACGTGAACCTAGTAAGGATAAGAGGCCTAGTCCTAAATCCCCGTAGAAAGAATAGACAGACTCAGATCAGAAGGGCATAAGGTAAAGAAGTAAAAAGAGCCTTACGTTCCCTTCCACAATCAATTCCCCTACATATAACTAAGAATTTTTCTAGACTCAACATCGACCAGTTTGGCTTGAGAAACCTACAGGCAGTCCAGCTCTGATGCCAACGCTGTCAGGACCCCGATCCTAAGTCACACCGATCTAGCTATAACACGCCATATCACTTTGCGGCCTCACGCACGGTAACCCCATGGGTGCCACCTTACCTGGCCCGGGACCGTTTGCGCATTTTGGCACACGTATATGACAGTGTCGCTAGCATCCATATGATAGAGAACCCGGGCCGACATGACTAGTTATAAACCAAAAGTGGCACTAAATTACAGAGACAGGCATCCATGACCCAGCAACGAACGTGTCGGTCATCAACGTATGAACCCAAGTCGTAGCAAGCTACATGGACTTAAAGGAACAACGCGTGACATTTCCCTTAAGGGACAGACACAGGAACGAAGAAGGACACATGCCGGCCAGCCTACGTGTTCCGAGCAGTAGCAAGCTACCAAGGCTCATTGGAATCACTAGGAGGCATTTCCCTGTAAGATAGGCTACCAAAGGAAAACAACTAGGTGTCGGATCCCACACATACCAAGCATTTCAATCATACACGCAATATGCTCAATATGTGCAAATACAACATTGCATCACAACAGAACTCTATGACTCAAAGTACTTTATTTAAAAGGCTCCAAGAGCCATACATAACATAGTCATACAGGTAGGGGTCACACGACCCAACACTCAAGTCATACAGTCATACAAGCACAAGCGGAAGCTACATGTCTGAGTACAAACATCTTAGAAAATAAAACAGGCTTGGTGTAGCCTGACTATCTACAAGGCCCTCCACAAGCTCCAGATCACCGTCTGGGTGTCAAGCTACTCGTCGACGTCAACGTCTATGTAGAACCCATCAGCGGGGGCAGGGTTCTCCTCTGCAACAGTTATTAAGCAAACATGAGTACAAAGGTACTCAGCAAGTCTTACCACAGAACCTATCATACATGCAACATTATCAAAGGGGGTAGTGGAGTTTAGCAGAATGCCAGCTTTGACCTTGGCTAACCTATACTACGACTCTCAACGGATTGCAAGATGTTATTACGAACACGAGTCCTCTAATCACCACATCAATACACTATCGAGGATCCTCTTCCGTCATCCTACGGAAGGGCCATCCACGGCACTCACGCTTATCTTGAGGCTTTTAGTAGTATCCATCAACTTGTCTATGAACTGTAAGAGTAACCAAGTAGTTCGTACCGCGAACAACGACTATTCGAATAGTTTGATAAACCTGCAGGGGTGTACCTCTTCACACACGCTTCCACCACTTATCGCCGTTTACTCGGCGTGTACTCGGCAACCTTCAAGCGGAAGCCCAGCGAGGGTGTCGGCCACGACCTGACTAACTACTCAAGTCTCTCGTCCAGGTTTATCGCCTATTTGGGTTCCATCCGTGGGGAGATCCGGCCGGGGTGTCGCTCACGGCCCCAAACGATGTGTACAGGGTTCCCGAGTCACCAAACGGGCAACCGGTACACCGTGCCACGTACCTGTCGCATCACAACCCACCCCGAGGGTCAGCGTTGTGCACGACCTCCAGTAAGCTATAAACACCAGAAACTAGTTGCAACTCCTGGACAGAGATCAAGGGTAATTAATAAGTCGAGAGGGTCCATTGGTTTCGGGCCCAATGCATGGTAGTAACTGCAACTTGAACCACACATACAGATCTCGGGTCCTATGTACGGTTCCAATGAAACAACCCACCACGTACTCCTACATGGCCTTTCATCGATACCTTTACCAAAAGTATTCCACACATCCTTCTCTTTATCGAAAGATTGTTTCACTCTGATTCTTCACCCAGAAGAATCAGACCAGACACAACTCTAAGCATAGCAGGCAACATAAACAAATAGCATGGTGGATCACACATCACATGGCTCAAACAACTCCTACACATGCTAGTGGGTTTCAACTATTTATTGTGGCAATGACAGGTCATGCAAGGGAATAGGGTTCAACTACCGCAGCAAGTAGCAGTTCACGCGCTGTTGCCTTAATGCAGTAAAAGAGAGCAGGAGCGAGAAGATTGGGTTGTATCGGAATGATCAATGATTGCTTGCCTGACAAGGTAGTTGTCGGGTACTGCTCTTCAACTGGATATACAGCTGTATCCTCGAGAGCAGGACCTAACACAGGGAATACCGACGATACAATCATTAACAAACAAATGCAACAATATGATGCATGTTCATGACATGGCAAGATGCATGTGGGTTGGCTAATGCAACTAAAACCAGAAGGGTTTGAACCTATTTGAATCAAGGATTCAAATTGAAGTTCAAACTATTATTTAAATAAGTGCATTATCATGTTTTTGATGTAAACAGCAAGTTAACTTATTCAAACATACATGAAACCAGTGCCATTAGATAGATTAGATTTTTCTGATCATTTTTCATATATAAATCTTTTCCATCTGAGCTATGGTTGATTTTATATGATTTTTAGAAGTTTTGGGTATTTTCTGGAATTTCTTGAATTATTTTAAATCTAAAAATCCCAGAAAAACCTTTACTGCGTCAGCATGACATCATGCTGACGTCAGCCAGTCAACAGGACCAGTCCAGGTCAAACCTGACCAGTGGGTCCCTCATGTCAGTGTCACAGCTAATTAACTGAGTTAATTAGAGTTTAGTTAAAACTAATTTGGTATCAGTGGGGCCAGGGCCCACGTGTCAGTGACTAAACTAATTAACTAATTAATATAAAATTAACACCTAAACTAAGTTTGACTTGCGGGCAGGGCCCACATGTCATTGACCCAGGGGGTCTAACCCGTGGTCAAACAGGTCAATCCCGCCGGCGACGTGACGCCGGCGAGGCAGAACGCGGCGGCGTGCTTCGGAAAACGGCTGTGGGGCATGGTTCGAGCTGCGGCTGGGTGCGTTGGAGAGCTCTTGCTCTTCCGCATCGGATGGTGGTGGTCGCCGGACCTGGGGTAGCCGGAGACGACGGCAACGAGCTCGACGGCGGCGACCGGCGTCGGGCGTGTGTGGAGATGTGGCTGCAGGGGCCTAGGCGATGCGTGCGTAGCACCGTTCGCATCTACGTGCTGTGGTGAGTGCGTTGGACGGTTGCCGGTGACCAAATGGTCACCGGAGCATCACCGGCAACGAGCACGGCGGCGGTGCGTGCGGTGGAGCTACGTGCAGTGTGTTACAGGGCAAGAGGGAGCCAACGGAGAGGGGGAGGAGGTAGCTAGGCTCACAGCGGTTGCAGCAAGCACCGAAGCGAGCTCGGGGGTGGTCGGAGCTGAGCAGCACGGCAAGGGGGATCTCCGCGGCCGGAGTTGGGGAAGAAGAGGTCGGGGGCGTCTCCAGGGCGGGCGAGCGCTCGGGGCTCGGCCTGTTCGAAGCAGTCGAGGATGGCGGAGACGTTGGACAACACGGCGGAGCTCGGGGACGACGGTGGACGTGGTTTCTACGACGGTGCGATCACGACGGCGTCGGCCATGGCGCGGGGAGAGCGGAGGAGAGGAGCTGGGGAGAAACGGAGGTGTCTGGGGGGTCGAGGAGGTCGTGGGCGTTCGATCCATCCCTCCAGGACGGCGAGGGGGTGAAGCAAGGCGGCGGGCAGCTGCGTGGCGCGCCGGGCGGTCGCCATCGAGCACCTGCCTGCCTGCCTGGCCGAGCCAAGCAGCTCGCTGGAGCGGCAGCTGGGCTGGGCCGGTAGGTCGGCCGGGTGGGCGCCAGGTAAGTGTTCTTCCTCTCTTCTTTTCCTATTTTCTTTTCTGTTTCATTTCTTTTGCAACTTTGTTCATTTAATAAAAATGCCTAAACATTTTTATAAATCATAACACTTGTCATACCTGTTGTATATAATATGAACAGTAGGAAACATTATAGTTTATGATTATTTGAGCATTTAAAATATTTTATAGCATTTAAATTCCCAAACTCAAATACCATATGATTTAATCCAAAACCCTAGATTGTCCTAGAAAATTGTGCACCATTTTTGGCAAAGGTTTAAGACCAAGGCAGAAATGATGAACATTTTGAAGGGCATTTTGGGTACATAGGAAAATATTTTAGCAAACCCTAGTTGTTAGGGGAGGGGTGCTGGGGTTTCTGTTAATCCCATTTCAGGTTTTCTTTGAAAGTAAACATGATGCACACTCTAGTTAGGTCCTAATGCAAGTGCTAGCTAGGGATGTGACAAGATATTATACGACGAGTGAGTGATTATCGGTGCAACAAACCCTGGGCTGTTCCCCAACTATGCATAGGCACGAGACTAGGGATGAAGCACCAGCTCAAGCCCAAGGTTGAAGAACCAAGAGATTCGAAGAACCAACACACAGCTAGAGAGACCAAGGATAAGCCAAAAGAACGAGATATCGACAAGAGAAGAGCCTCCCTTGCTGGGCAGGCGAGCCCGGCAAGGGGCAATGCCACCACCGAAAACAAGCCATCAGGGACTCCCCGGTAGGGCCTGTCGGGGACCGTGGGGGGGTAAACCGCCCCGCCAACCACTCAAGCACGACTCACATCATTGATCAGTGTGGTGTCAAGCCTCGAAGTGATTAAGTGGCAGCCATTCGCCACATGGCAGTCATTCCTTACGGAAGAAACCCACAAAGGACACCCGTCCTGCGATGTGTCAGGGAAGCAGATGCGGAGCTGGCAAGACAACCCGGCAAGCCTTGCCAGGAAACTGGCGATGCGATACTAAGCGGTGCATTTAATGCACCCTGTCGGCCCGTAGAGTTAGGTATGATAGCACAGTTTGCTGTCATATCAGTCGATAATGACAATTTTGCCACTATGGTGACCCCTTGATCTATAAAAGGAGGTCCATGGCACCCGTAGGGAGGGTTGGAAAGTTTATGAACCCAAGCCACCATACGCGCGTAGTTGCTGCGGCCTTGAGGCACGTCTTCCCGGGCATGTGTACTACGCATCACCACATTCATTCCACTATCAATCCACCAAAGCAGGAGTAGGGTCTTAAGCCTTGTGGCGGCCCGAACCTGGGTAAATTCTTTGTGTGCTCTCTGCCGTGATGTCATGCGTTGTTATGCTCTTTGTGCAATGCGCCGTCCCCCCGCCGAACCAGCAAGGGCCCGCCCGGTCCCATAGGTGGCCGCGGATATCCCGCGACATCTTTGGCGCACCAGGTAGGGGGAGCGCTTGCGTGATCCTAAAAGCGTACACAGCGCGTCATCTTCATCTTCGACGACACCATCAACCATGGCGCCTAAGAACAAGAAATTCGGCCCTTTGGCCCAGCCATCTACCTCGAAGGCCCCGCCGCCCGCGGCCTCTAATGCAACGGGGGATGCGGAGACAAGTGAGGGCGTGAGCGCCGCTGGGGGTGTGGTTGGAGCAGGTGGCGCCATTGCCACTCCCCCTGCGGCCGACACGGTGGCTGAAGGCGTCGGAGGAGAACAACACCTACAGCGTCTCGTCAATCGTGCTCAGCAAGGTGCGGTCGAGGGGTCACTTCATCTGTACCTTTTCCTCTCGCTGATGAGCACGGCCGCAGCAACGGTGCTCGATCCGGGTCAAATCATCGCCCTCCAATCGCCCCCACACAGGAAGCGAATGTGGCGCGTGCGCCTCCTCTCGGACAAGCACACCAAACCGCTGCGTCGAATGGAGCTGTTGATCTTCAAGCGCCACCACCGCGCAACCCCGCTGCCCAGGTGGTCGTCCCATAGCAACGCGGGTACGACACCATCGCCACTGCCATTGGTGTCATCAGAATCTAGGTGACGGTGCGGTCGACGTCCGTGACATCAATGCCAAGCGTAGCCACCGAAGCCATAACGTGAGCCCAGCTGCTGCTAAGGTTCCCGCCAGCGGCCGAGCAGATGGATGAATGGCATGCCACAATCCAGAGCCTGCTCGGTTTTGCCAAAGCTGGGGGCTCACGATGAGCCTGCCCGCCTCAGCCTCCCCAAGCGACAGCAACCGCCCGCACGACTGGCTGAATGGAGGGGGTCGTCCCCACCGTGCAGTCCCCGCCATGGCAGCCAGTGCGGTCGCAGCCAAATCAAGACCCCGACGACGTCTCGGTGGCCTCTTCTGACCCTCGAGCATGTCCAGGCCGGTGTCGGACCCCGGAGGATAGGTGACGGGGAGACGCGCGCGCTATCATAGATCGACACCTGATAGCCCTCGCCCAACCGACGGGCGCGACAGCCTCAACGCTGATGAGCCAACGCTCGGTGTTGGCGGGTGTCTACCCTTTGAGGTCGGCTACCCTTCCTTTACATGAGAGCTGCGGCAAGTCTGTTGGCCGTCCATCCGCACGTTCAAACCAGAGATACCTGAGAAGTACGACGGGAGGCTAAACCCGGCAGAGTTCCTGAGCATCTACACCATCGTTGTTCAGGCTGCCAGCGGAAGAGACAAGAAGGTGTTCGCCACTTACTTCCGTTTGGCCCTCAAGTCAAATGTGAGGTCTTGGCGGATGTACCCACCGGAGAACTCCATTTCGTCATGGGTAGATCTATGCCATGAGTTCATCGAAGCCTTCATCGGCGGGCACCAAGAACCCGGCAGGCCCAATGACCTGCAGCTCCTTCAACGGAAGGAATGAGAAACCCTCCGTAAGTATTTACAGAGATTCAATAAAGTTCATAGAAATATTCCAAATATCCATCCAGCAGCCGTTATAGTAGCTTTCCAGTCCAATGTGCGCAACCGCCGCATTCGTTCTAAAATGAATGTGCGGTTGCCCAAGACTATGAAGGAACTGTACACACTAGTGGATAAGTGTGCTCGGATGGAGGAAGGAAGGAAATTACCCAGAGAGGAAGATTGCATCAATGTTGATTCAAAGGATGAAGATGAGTCAACCAGTCAGAAGAAGGGCAAGAAGCGCAACAAGAAATCAAGAGATAAGGTAGTGATGACTGTGGATGGTTCAAGCACGCCTAGTACTAGCAAGAAGGCCAAGGCTGAGGCCCCCGGCAAGGAAGTTGCTGCATGCATGGCTTGCCGGGAAGCCGATGCTGCCGAGAAAGCTGGGAAAGGCAATGGTTCGTACTGCAAGATCCATCGGACCAAGGGCCACGACCTTCAGGAGTGTTATCAGGTTCAGCAGCTTGCCAAGAGGCACAGGGAAGAGTGTGATAAGAGAGGCAAGGAAAGAGGTCAGAATGCTGCCGACGGTAAGGGCTGAGGCGGTGAAGCAAATCGCCCCGGCAAACCCTTTCGGAACCAAGGAAGACCCGCCAGGGCCCAAGAGATGGAAATCTGTGGCAATGAGAGGGATGGAGGGAATGAAGAGGAAACCAGTGAGCAGGAATTTCAGAGGGCCACTGACGCCCTATGCATTAACGGAGGTGCATCTTTGCACACATCCCATCACCAACTCATGCGATGGACAAGGGAGGTCAATGTTGTGGAGCAAGCGCCAGAGGCCCGAAAGCCGCTCAAGTGGTCCCGCACGCCCATCATCTTTGATGAGGAGGACCACCCTGGCCGCGTCACATCAGTAGGGTGTTTGCCATTGGGTGTCTCTCCAACAATTCGCAACCTCAAGGTCACAAAGATGCTAGTGGATGGCAGGGCTAGGTTGAATATGATTTCTCCGGCAGTCATCAAGAAGCTTCAGATAGGAGAAGAAGAGCTAGAGGTTACCGGCACGTTTCAAGGAGTTAGCACTGGCAGGCACCGTCCTAAGGGAAAGATTACGTTGCCGGTGACGTTTGGGGGGAGAGCTGAACTACTGGACTGAGAAGATTGTGTTTGATGTGGTTGACCTCCCCCTGCCGTACAATGGAATTCTGGGACGCCCGGCCCTAGCTAAGTTCATGGCAGCATTCCATTATGCTTATAACACCTTGAAGATGCCTGGGCCACTGGGAGTCATCACTATCCCATCAGACGAGAAGGACACCATCATCTGCGTGGATAGGATTTACCAGGATGCAGTCGCAGCAGAGGCTGCGATAGCAGCAGCTCCCACCTCGGTAAGCAAAGAAAAGAATAGGGATTGTTGGACCTCCGGCAAGGAGTCCGGGAAGCATGCCCCCTCTGAGTGCACGTCACCCATTGATGACATGTCGGAGTGTTCCAACAACAAGAGGCCCAAGGCTGCTGCAGCCCAAGTGAAAAAGGTCCCATCAGGGCAGGTTGGCGTTGACGGTACTTTCACTATCAGTGCCACCCTTGATGACAAATAGGAAAGCGCGCTCATTTCCTTCATGCGGGCGAATATCGATGTGTTTGCCTGACAACCATCTGATATCCCCGGTGTTCCCAGGAAGGTAATTGAGCACCACCTTGTTGTCTGCCCACATGCCTGACCTGTGAAACAGAGAGTTCGGAAGCAGGCCTTGGAGCGGTAGCAGTTCATTGCCGAGGAAATCAAGAAACTAGAGGCAGTTGGTTTGGTCAGAGTAGTGCTGCACCCTACATGGTTGGTGATACGTCCATTTTGCATCATGCTTATATGTTGATATTTATTGCATTATGGGTTGTTATTACATGTTTTGTCACAATACTTATGCCTTTTCTCTCTTATTTTACAAGGTTTACGTGAAGAGAGAGAATGCCGGCAGCTGGAATTCTGGGCTGGAAAAGGTGCAAATTCTGGAAACCTATTCTGCACAACTCCAAAAGCCCCGAAACTTCACAGAATTTCGTTTCAAAAAATATAAAAAGTATCTGGCGAAAGAAGATCATGAGGGGGGGGCACCTGCTGTCCACGAGGGTGGGGGCGCGCCCCCTGTCTCGTGGGCCCCTCGAAGGCCCCGCGATGCCCATCTTCTTCTATATGAGGTGTTTTGACCTGGAAAAAATTAGAAGGAGGCTTTCGGGACCAGACGCCGCCGTCTCGAGGCGGAACCTTGGCGGAAACCAATCTAGGGCTCCAGCATAGCTATTCTACCGGGGATACTTCCCTCCAGGAGGGGGAAATCGTCACCGCCGTCATCACCAACAACTCTCCCATCTTGGGGAGGGCTATCTTCATCAACATCTTCACTAGCACCATCTCCTCTCAAACCCTAGTTCATCTCTTGTATCCAATCTTTGTACCCAAACCTCAGAATGGTACCTGTGGGTTGCTAGTAGTGTTGATTACTCCTTCTAGTTGATGCTAGATGGTTTATTTGGTGGAAGATCATATGTTCAGATCCATTATGCATATTAATACCCCTCTGATCATGAACAATATTATGTCTTGTGAGTAGTTACTTTTGTTCCTGAGGACATGGGAGAAGTCTTGCTATTAGTAGTCATGTGAATTTGGTATCCGTTCGATATTTTGATGAGATGTATGTTGTCTCTACTCTAGTGGTGTCATGTGAACGTCGACAACATGACACTTCACCATTATTTGGGCCTAGAGGAAGGCATTGGGAAGTAATAAGTAGATGATGGGTTGCTAGAGTGACAGAAGCTTAAACCCTAGTTTATGCGTTGCTTCGTAAGGGGCTGATTTGGATCCACTTGTTTCATGCTATGGTTAGGTTTACCTTAATACTTATTTTGTAGTTGCGGATGCTTGCATTAGAGGTTAATCATAAGTGGGAGGCTTGTCCAAGTAAGGACAGCACCCAAGCACCGGTCCACCCACATACCAAATTATCAAAGTACCGAACGTGAATCAGATGATCGTGATGAAAACTAGCTTGACGATAATTCCCATGTGTCCTCGGGAGTGCTTTTCTTTATATAAGAGTTTGTCCAGGCTTGTCCTTTGCTACAAAAAGGATTGGGCCACCTTGCTGCACCTTATTTACTTTTACCTTTTGTTATTTGCTACCAATTACCTTATCACAAAACTCTCTGTTACCTATAATTTTAGTGCTTGCATAAAATACCTTACTGAAAACTGCCTATCATTTCCTTCTGCTCCTCGTTGGATTCGACACTCTTACTTATCGAAAGGACTACGATAGATCCCCTACACTTGTGGGTCATCAAGACTCTTTTCTGGCGTCGTTGCCGGGGAGTGAAGCGCCTTTGGTAAGTGGAATTTGGTAAGGAAAGTTTTATATAGTGTGCTGAAATTTATTGTCACTTGTTACTATGGCTCATAATCCTTTGAAGGGCTTGTTCAGGGTATCTTCACCCCGACCAGAAGAGCCAAGAGTTGCTCCTCAACCTACTGCACCTACTAAAAATGTTTGCTTTGAAATTCCTTCGGGTATGATAGAGAAACTGCTAGATAATCCTTTTACAGGAGACGGAACACTGCATCCCGATTTACACCTAATCTATGTGGATGAAGTTTGTGGATTATTTAAGCTTGCAGGTATGCCCGAGGATGTTATCAAGAAGAAGGTCTTCCCTTTATCTTTTAAGGGAGATGCATTGACATGGTTTAGGCTATGTGATGATATTGGGTCATGGAACTATAATCGTCTGAAGTTGGAATTTCATCAGAAGTTCTACCCTATGCACCAGGTTCATCGTGATCATAATTATATCTATAATTTTTGGCCTCGTGAAGGAGAAAGCATCGCTCAAGCTTGGGGGAGGCTTAAGTCAATGTTATATTCATGCCCCAACCATGAGCTCTCAAGAGAAATGATCATTCAAAAAATTTATGCTCGGCTTTCTCTCAATAATCGCTCCATGCTACTTCTTGTTCTGGCTCTTTTATGATGAAGATTATTGAATTCAAATGGGATTTATTGGAAATAATTAAATGCAACTCTGAAGATTGGGATCTCGACGAAGGTAAGGAGTCAGGTATGACCCCTAAGTTTGATTGTGTTAAAGCTTTTATGGATACCGATGTTTTCCGTGAGTTTAGCACTAAATATGGACTTGACTCTGAGATAGTAGCTTCTTTCTGCGAATCATTTGCTACTCATGTTGATCTTCCCAAGGAGAAGTGGTTTAAATACCATCCTCCCATGGAAGTAAAGTAGTTGAACCTGTTAAAATTGAAGAAAAGACTATCACATATAATGTTGATCCTTGAAAGTGCACTATATCGACTAGAGGGGGGGTGAATAGGCGATTTTTATGAAATGCTTCAAAACATGGAAGTTTCGAAGACAAATGATAAATCCAATCCTATTGATATGCAGCGGAAAGTAGAATACACTAGACAAGCCATAGTTAAGTAGTCAATGAAGTGAAAGCATGAAGACTAATAGCAGCTAGGCAGTAAGGATCAGGATGGAAGATGGAATGAAGCCAATCAGAACAAGTAGTCACACAGTGAAGTCAATCAGATAAGGCAAGCAGGCAATGACTTCACAACATAAGACAGTAAGTAAAGGGAAGGAAACGATAGAACCAGTAGCTCGGGGAAGACAGTGATTTGTTAGACCAGTTCCAGTTGCTGTGACAACTGTACGCCTGGTTAGGGAGGCTGAGATTTAACTCAGAAGACCGCATCTTCACCTTATTCCCCTTGAGCTAAGTACACCTAGTCCTCGCCTAATCACTCTGGTAAGTCTTCAAGGTAGACTTCCAAACCTTCACAGACTTCGTTCACCGGCGATCCACAATCACTCTTGGATGCTCAGAACGCGATGCCTAACCGGCTGGAGGAAACACAGTCCTCAAGTGTAATAAGTCTTCAGGTCACACAGACAGAAAGACTTCAGTGATGCCTAACACTCTTTGGCTCTGGGTGTTTGGGCTTTGTCCTCACAAGGATCTCTCTCTCAAATGCTTCGGAGGTGGGTTGCTCTCAAACGACAAAAGCCGTGCAATAACTCTGAGCAGCCACCAATTTATGGTGTAAGGGTGGGCTATTTATAGCCACTGGGCAACCCGACCTGATTTGTCCAAAGTGACCCTGGGTCACTAAGGAACTGACACGTGTTCCAACGGTCAGATTTCAAACACACACGGCAACTTTACTTGGGCTACAAGTAAAGCTGACTCATCCAGCTATGGATAAGATTTGCTCTCATTGTCTTCGCTAGAAGACATAGGATTTGGTTGAGCATCACTTCAGTCACTCTGGCTTAGTTCACTTGGACCCTACTTAAAAGTGCGGTGGTTCCTATGACTCAACAAAGAAGAAAAGGAAACAACGAAACATCTAAGACTTCGTGCTCCATAGTCTTCACACAATGTCTTCTCTTGTCATAGTGTTCAATATGGTTCTCTTCATGTACCACCATTGTCGTCAATGTCTTCATACATTTTTAGGGGTCATCTCCGGTAGGTAAACCAAATCAATGAGGGACTACTACCTGTGTTATCCTGCAATTCTCACAAACACATTAGTCCCTCAACCAGGTTTGTCATCAATACTCCAAAACCAAATAGGGGTGGCACTGGATGCACTTACAATCTCCCCCTTTTTGGTGATTGATGACAAACTGGTTGAAGTTTTCAACGGGGATAAAAGTTTGTGAAATTATAAAGGATAAAGGTATTGTCTTCGTAAGTAGCAAAAGGCTCCCCCTGAAGATGTGCATATAGTTGATTTGCCTTTGAATGAAAATGCACATGGTAGGTTGTATTTGTGGAGATCATCTTCAACTTATGAAGACAATTCATCATGCATAATTGATATATCGAATATAATGATATGCATAATGAAAAATGGACGTCTGCAAAAATGACTAAGTGCGGAATATATTGTAGCACATGCAGAATTTATCATCGCATTACAGAGTACCAGAAAACGTAGCAGACGACCATCAAGTTTAAGTGTTACAACTCAAAGAACCAGATGTAGCAAAACGTGAGTTGTAAACACTAGGCAAAATATAAAGCACCCGCCCATATGGACCCCCTTGAAGACTATCAACTCATATGCTTCTCCCCCTTTTGTCAGTAAGGACCAAAAAGGTTTGAAGACATAGAGCCTCTACTCGTTCCTAGTCGGAGCAGGAGAGGATGCAGGGTCGGCGTTGGTGTTTGGCGGTGCAGAAGTAGTTGGTGCAGTGTCGACACGCGCTGAAGTAGGAGGTGGTGAGGTAGCATCATCTTGATCGTCTATCACCCTGGCGTCAACCGTTGCAGCGCAGGAGGAGTAGTCAGAATCTTCAAGAGATGGAGTTCGATGCAGAACAGCATTCCGTGGAGGAGTGTGGTCAAACTCGAATCTCTATGTGAAGCGATCGTCTTGAAGATCCGCTTCAGCACTCAGCAAGGTTAGACTCTTCCATGACCTCCGACAGGTTTCATGAGCAACAAAGCATTCTTGGTGTCAAGGGTGCGAATGCGATTGATGTGCACCAAGAGGCTTTGCATCTGACGCTTCAGCCAGTAGTGATGCTTATCCTGTTTTTGATGTAGGGCAACGAGAAGCTCTCAGTTATTGAGAACACGAGAACGCTTCTGAGGCCTCTGGGCAATGGTGCTCTCAGTAGCTTCAGTTTCAGCATGTCGACGTAGGCGAGTACGGCCAGGCAGAGGATAAACGCGAGAGACTGCTTGAACTCCTTCAATTGGCTGAGTGAAGCTCTGGTGATCAGCGTTGTGAAGACTAACAGGCTCTTTGGCAGGCTCTTGGTATATGGCTTCAGCTGACATATCAACCTCTGACAAGAATATATGATGGTTGCGAGCAGAAGGCTGATAGGTGATAGCAGAATGCAGCTTGATGAGGCGCATTATCCATGGAGCATAGAACTTAATGCCAAATAGATCAGAGCCTGACACAGCCAACTGCCTGATGAAGAAATCTTGAGCATTGAAGCTGATTCCATTGAAGATATAAAAGACAAATGTCTTCATTGTGCCTTCAAGCTTGGCTGATGAGAAATGCCCTTTGACAGGCCGTAGACTTCGCCTGATGATATGATAGATGGTGCGTGGCAGATACTCTAGGTCTTCAACAAAGAACTCCTTTGGATATTCAGCATCACTTGGCAAAGGCTTCATCATGCTCAGCATCTGGCTCATGTTAGGCTTACGCTTCTGAAAGATATTCTCCAGGGCTTCATTGTGCAATTGACAGCCAGGTTCATACAGTTCTCCTGGAGTGGGCAGGCCAGTAAGCTCAATGAGATCAAAGGCTTTGGCTTCATGATGGACATTGCCTGTCATCCACTCAAGGACCCATGTCTTCGGATCCCTGCTGTAGCCGCGAATGTGGAGTGTTGCATAGAATTGCAGAAGCAGCTCTTCATTCCAGTGCTCTTTGTCAGTCACAAAATTGAGCAGGCCAGCATCACGGAAGCAATCAAGAGCTTCCTCAAGAGAGGGCAGTCCAGCAATAGCTTCAGTATCAAGACGCATATGAGGGAAAACGCGCCCTTGATCATAAAGTACTCTTGAATAATAACTGTGTTGTTGATGGTTCCAGAACCTATTTGATGATATAATTGGCTTTGAATAGGGGTTCTTGGCACTGTCAAAAAATGTGTTGTGCACAGTGAAGCTATTGGCATTGAAGGACCCTTGAGAGGTGGCAATACCTGGGAACCTTGGCAGTCTTGGCTTAGGCTTCTGAACCTAAGGCATGTGCTCAACATGATGGTCAAATTGAGGACCAGTAGCATGCAGTCCAGCAGCAGGCGAAGGAGTTAGAATGGGCCATCTGACAGAGACGAGCTGATCATATTGGTTGTATGCTTGCTCAATTGTATGGGGCCTTGGAGGCGGAACAGGAGCAGAGGCAGTGGCTTCAGGCTGCTGATTGACTGCAGGTGCAGCACTTGCTTCAGGTGCCATCACTTCAGGCACCACAATGACTTCAGGTGCCACGTTAGCTTCAGCCATGACCACGTCATTGGCTTCAGTGGTGGTGGTGGCAGCCTCTGAATTTGTAACCTCCACTTCAGGAGCTGGAGGGTCGGACACGTTCTCCTCGAGAACAGGGGGTGTGGCAATATGTGCTTCTTATTCCTGGGGTTGTTCTTCTTCGGCTGATGCAGCCTGAATATCTTCAGCCGCTTTGGCTTCATACTCTGGGAGGTTCCCAGTAGGAGTAGCTTCAGGAACTGATTGTTGCTCTTCTCCTTCTGGAACACTTGGGGTAACGACTTCAGGCCTTGGTGCTTTGCGAAGCATGCGGAATGCTGGCGACGCCTGAGGGGATGGAGTTGGTTGGGCCTCAAAGTCTTCATCTTCAAGCACCGAACTGGTGACTTGAGTTGGGGGAGTTGCTGGTGTATCTTGTGGGTGATCAGCCCACGAGTCATCCTGTGCAATTGGCGTCAATGGACGACCAACGTTGATGCGTTCGTTGTTCGTAAGAACAGGCGAAGATTCTTGTACGTAATATCTCCCCATGGACGCTTGATGGCATTCTTTTCAGCATACTCTTGGGTCACGAACCTGTACTTGAACCACTGTTCAGCCCAATATCTTCGAATCCATTGGATTCGAGTCTTCTCTGATTGTAATCCTCCTCTGGATCAATCTTGTACATTTCACTGAGATCAGGAGGCAAATCTTTGGAGGTGTTGCCACGGCGTTGTCTGCCACCCTTCCTAACTGACTTGTCGGTTGCCATTGGGTTCAATCTGAAAGGCTTCAAATTGAATGGTTTCGAAGATAAACCAAGTGTGAAGACTTTGCAAATGTAACGCCAATAGAAACGCTTCAGACAAAGATTTGGTGGTGGCGTTACCCACCGTATAGGAAGTATTAGACCCAGACACGGCACACAATTATCGTGGCACTCTGAAGTCAAATTCCGCGTTAATGTATTCACACTTAGAATGTAAGTCTTCATTGATTGAAGATATACTTTACTTCGTGTGTTGCACATCTAAGTCATCAATATGCATAAGTGTTAGGATGTGTGCCTGATTACATGACATTTGAGGATTCTAAGATATTTAGCTCACACCGCAACTTGCAAAACCTTTTATCATCCAAGGGCTTTGTGAAGATATCTGCCAGTTGCTCTTCAGTGTTGATGCGTATGATATCAATATCTTCCTTCATGACATGATCTCTGAGAAAGTGATGACGAATTTCAATGTGCTTTGTATTCGAGTGCTGAATTGGGTTGTTGGCAATCTTGATGGCGCTTTCATTGTCGCAGTAGAGTGGCACATGCTTCAGATGGACACCATAGTCCTTTAGTGTTTGCTTCATCCAGAGAAGCTGATCGCAGCAAGATCCAGCAGCAATGTATTCAAATTTAGCAGTGGAGAGTGATGCACAGTTCTGCTTCTTTGAAGACCAGCAAACAAGTGATCGTCCCAGAAAGTGACATGTGCCTGATGTAGACTTGCGATCAACTTTGTCGCCAGCATAATCAGCATATGAGAATCCAACTTGATCAAACTCTGAGCCCTTTGGATACCATAATCCTAGTGTTGGGGTGTAAGCCAAATATCGAAGTATTCGCTTCACAGCTAAGTGATGCGACTCCTTTGGTGCCGCTTGATATCGATCACACATGCAAACACTAAGCATAATATCTGGCCTAGATGCACATAAATAAAGTAAAGAACCTATCATGGAGCGGTATACCTTTTGATCGAAATCTTTACCATTGGCGTCGGGACCCAGATGGTGTTTAGCTGGCATATGTGTTGAGTATCCTTTGCAGTCTTGCATTCCAAACTTCTTCAGGAAGTCTTTGAGGTATTTCTCTTGAGATATGAAGATGTCGTTGCTTTGCTGATGAATTTGAAGACCAAGAAAGAACTTCAGCTCACCCATCATGGACATCTGATATTGCTCTTGCATCATGTGACCAAACTCATCACTGTATCTTTTGTCAGTGCAGCCGAAGATAATGTTGTCCACATAGATTTGGCAGACAAACAGTTCATCATCATATGTCTTCGTGAAGAGTGTGGGATCCAGGGATCCAGGTTTGAAGCCTTTGCTCTTCAGGAAGTCTTTGAGTGTGTCATACCAAGCACAAGGGGCTTGTTTGAGGCCATACAGTGCCTTGTTGAGCTTGTATACCATATCAGGACGTTTTGGATCTTCAAAGCCAGGTGGTTGTGCAACATACACTTCTTCTTCAATCCTTCCATTGAGAAATGCACTCTTCACATCCATTTGATACAGAAGTATGTTGTGATGATTTGCATAGGCTAGCAGTATACGAATAGCTTCAAGTCTAGCCACAGGAGCAAATGTTTCATCGAAGTCAATCCCTTCAACTTGAGTGTATCCTTGAGCAACAAGACGTGCTTTGTTTTTGACAACTTGACCATGCTCACCTTGCTTGTTGCGATATATCCATTTTGTGCCTATTATGTTGTGCTTGTGAGGGTCAGGACGCTTGACAAGTTCCCATACGTTGTTCAGCTCAAACTATGGAAGCTCTTCTTGCATTGCTTGAATCCATTCGGGTTCCATAAAGGCTTCAACAACTTGCTTGGGTTCAGATATTGAGACAAAAGCAAAGTGCCCACAGAAATTTGCTAGTTGTGTTGCTCTTGAACGAGTAAGTGGACCAGGTGCATTTATGCTGTCAATTATCTTCTCAACGTGTACTTCATTTGCAACACGAGGATGAGTTGGACGAAGATTTTGCTCTTGCTGTACATTGTCATCATCAGGAGGATTGTCTTCAGGCTGAGCATTGTCGTCAGGTTGATTTAGAACAGAAATGAGGAGTTCCTTGTCAGGCTATGCTTCAGAAGGCATGATCTCACTGGTTCCCATTAGCTTGATAGATTCATTTGGTGAAGCTTCATCCAGCACATTTGGCAAGAACTCTCTTTGTGAACCATTTGTTTCATCAAACCGCACATCCACAGTTTCAACTACTTTATAGAGAAAGATGTTGAAGACTCTGTAGGAGTGTGAGTCTTTTCCATAGCCGAGCATGAAGCCTTCATGTGCTTTTGGTGCAAATTTTGACTTGTGATGTGGATCCTTGATCTAGCACCTAGCTCCAAATACTCTGAAGTAACTTACGTTTAGCTTCTTTCCAGTAAGGAGTTCATAGGATGTTTTCTTCAGAAGCTTGTGAAGATAGCCACGGTTGATGATGTGGCATGCAGTATCAATAGCTTCGGGCCAGACCCTTCTTGGTGTCTTGTATTCATCGAGCATCGTTCGAGCCATCTCAAATAGGGTTCTGTTCTTGCACTCTACGATGCCATTCTGCTGAGGTGTGTACGGAGTTGAGAACTCATGAGTGATTCCCATTGTATCCAGATAAAGATCAAGGCCGGTGTTCTTGAATTCAGTGCAATTGTCACTTCTGATATGCTTGATCTTGACGACATAGTTGTTCATGGCACGATTGGCGAAGCGTCTGAAGACATCTTGCACTTCAGTCTTGTAGAGAATTATGTGCACCCATGTGTATCTTGAATAATCATCAACAATGACGAAGCCATAGAGACAAGCTGTGGTAGAGAACGTGGAGTAGTGAGTAGGGCCAAATAAGTCCATGTGAAGCAGCTCGAAGGGTTTGTATGTCATCATGATTGTCTTTGAGGGATGCTTGGCCCTAGTCATCTTCCCAGCTTCACAGGCACCACACAGATGATCTTTCTTGAACTTGACGTCCTCGATGCCTACGACGTGCTTCTTCTTTGCGAGAGTGTGCAAGTTCCTCATGCCGGCATGTCCTAGCCTCCGATGCCAGAGCCAGCACTCTGAAGCTTTTGCTAGAAGACATACGGCCATCTGCGGTCCAGCTGAGAAATTTACCATATACATATCACCTTTTCTGTATCCTTCAAATACTAGAGACTTGTCAGACTCCATTAGTACAAGGCAACAAATTTTTCCAAATATCACAATCATGTTTAAGTCACAAAGCATTGAGACAGACATTAAGTTGAAACCAACCGATTCAACAAGCATGACTTTATCCATGTGCTGATCCCTTGAGATTGCAACTCTACCTAGACCCAACACTTTGCTTTTACCAGTATCAGCAAATGTGATGTGACTCTTGTTAGATGGACGTAAGGTTGAGTCCATAAGAAGACTTCGATCTCCAGTCATATGATTTGTGCATCCACTGTCCATAATCCATTCTAAAGACTTTGGTGTCACTCCCTACAATGCAGTTAGGAGGATAGGCTTCACCAATAGCCATTGTGAAGCATAAACATTTGACGTACAAGTGGATTATGAAAGCTTAGATCCAAGTTAGGACCGATAAGATGATTAGCAAGCGATTCATGAACAATATGGATAGTAAACCATTTGGGCATTTGATCTTGTGCCCTACAAGTGTTTTAGGTCCCCAGCAATAGCATCAGATGTCTTTGATTTTCGGCTGGAGACCTTTCCCTGCAAGATAAAGTTAGTTCTTCTTAACCACCCACATCTTCACGGGTGGCTTAGAGGCAATGAGTCTAAGAGCAGCATCTGAGAATTTTGGCTTAGGAGCCCTAGCAAACAGTCTTGCAGGAGGAGAATAATACTCATAAGAATAGGCAGAAAAATTATTTGTTTTGTGAACATAGTGGTTTGAGGAAACACGCTCATATTCATGGGTCTGAGTATAATTTCCCTGCAAAACATCGGCGTTAGGGTGACTCAGATGAGTCCTTTGTCTGTATGAAACCTTAGGACCATATGAAGCCTTTGGTCTTGGGTTTGTCTTCTTCCCAGGAGGTGTCATGATGACATTTGCTGGAAGCTTCTCAAGACAACCTTTGGGAACCCAGATCTTCTTCATAGGTGGCCCGTTCCTGCAGTTAGTACCAATATACCTGGCAAACACTTCACCATTTTGATTCTTAAACAGTTTATAGTTTGCATCAAAGGATTCATCAATGATAATAGGATTAGCACAAGTGAAGCCAGATAGGGTAGATGGATCCACTGAAGGTTCCTTTGCAGCAACCCATGTGGTTTTGGGGTACTGCTCAGGCTTTCAGTATGAACCATCAACATTCATTTTCCTCTCGAACCCTACACCCTCTTTCCTAGGGTTTCGGTTCAGTATCTTCTTTTTGAGGACATCACATAAAGTCTGATGCCCTTTGAGGCTTTTGTACATCCCTGTTTCAAGCAAAGTCTTCAACCTAGCATTTTCATCAGCAATAGTAGTGGTATCCTTAGTAGAGGGGTTAGTTACCACATCAGCAGTTGAAGATATTGCAACAGTGGCAGCAGTAGAACATTCAGCAACAGATGTAGCGTTATCACGCTCAATGCATTTTAGACATGGTGGTTCAAATCCTTCCATAGTGGAGCTGATCAGTTGTGCGCCGAGTGACTCATTTTCTTTTTGAAGATCTTCATGAGCCGCTTTCAATTTCTCAAGTTCTCGCTTCCATTGAAGGTAATCGTGGGAAAGCTTTTCATGAGTTTTTGAGAGCGATTCATAAAGACCTTCAAGTTCCTCGTACTTAACATGAAGATTTTTTATGTCTTCAATTAAGGACTGAGAATGGGTCATTTCCGTGTCCAATAGGTCATCGCTTTTATCTAAAAGTTTTTGAATATGTTCCATAGCTTTCTGCTATTCAGTGGCAATTTTAGCAAGAGTTTTCTAGCTAGGTTTTGATTCACAATCAGAGTCATCTTCACTGGATATTTGAAAGTAAGCATCACGTGATTTTACCTTGGCACCGCGTGCCATGAAGCAGTAGGTGGGAGCAGAGTCGTCGTCCTCATCATCAATCTTGGTGACGGGGCCATTGTCTTCAGTGTTGAAGATGGACTTGGCCACGTAGGCTGTGGCTAGAGCCAGACTTGCAGCACCAGAATCGGACTCCTCCTCAGACTCCACCTCCGCTTCTTCTGAAGCAGACTCCTCTGAATCCATCTCCTTGCCAACAAATGCACGAGCCTTGCCAGATGAATTCTTGTTGTGTGATGAATACTTTGATGAAGACTTGGAAGAAGACTTTGAGTATTTTCTCGTTTTCTTGTCATCAGAATCATATTCCTTGCTCTTCTTCTTCTTCTTCTCATTGTCCCATTGAGGACACTCAGAGATGTAGTGACCAGGTTTCTTGCACTTGTGACATGTTCTCTTCTTGTAGTCACGGGTAGAAGCTTCATCATTTCTTGAGCTGCATCGTGAAGACTTTCTGAAGCCTTTCTTCCTAGTGAATTTCTGGAACTTCTTCACAAGCATGGCAAGCGCATTTCCAATGTCTTCAGGATCATCAGAACTGCAGTCAGATTCTTCTTCAGATGAAGAAACAACCTTTGCCTTCAAGGCGCGAGTTCGGCCATAGTTGGGACCATAGATGTCACGTTTCTCAGATAGCTGGAACTCATGTGTGTTGAGCCTCTCAAGTATGTCAGACGGATCGAGAGTCTTGAAATCAGGGCGTTCTTGAATCATCAGGGCAAGGATGTCAAATGAGCTGTCAAGTGATCTCAGGAGGGTCTTGACGATTTCATGCTTGGTGATCTCAGTGGCGCCAAGTGCCTGAAGCTCATTTGTGATGTCAGTGAGGCGATCGAATGTGTGCTGGACATTCTCATTGTCGTGTCTCTTGAAGCGATTGAAAAGATTGCGAAGGACACTGATCCTCTGATCTCTCTGGGTTGAGACTCCTTCATTGACTTTTGAGAGCCGGTCCCAGACTTCCTTTGACGTTTCCAGGGCACTCACACGACCATAATGTCCTTTGGTCAGATGACCACAGATGATATTCTTGGCTTTTGAATCTAGTTGAACGAGCCTCTTGACATCAGCAGGGGTGATACCTTCACCAGTCTTGGGATCGCCGTTCTTGACGACAAACCAGAGGTCCACGTCAATGGCTTCAAGGTGCATGCGCATCTTGTTCTTCCAGTAGGGATATTCAGTGCCATCGAAGACGGGGCACGCGGCGGAGACTTTGATTATCCCTGCAGTCGACATAGCTAAAACTCCAGGTGGTTAAACTGAATCACAGAGAACAAGGGAGTACCTTGCTCTGATACCAATTGAAAGTGCAGTATATCGACTAGAGGGGGGGTGAATAGGCGATTTTTATGAAATGCTTCACAACATGGAAGTTTCGAAGACAAATGATAAATCCAATCCTATTGATATGCAGCGGAAAGTAGACTACACTAGACAAGCCATAGTCAAGTATTCAATGAAGTGAAAGCATGAAGACTAATAGCAGCTAGGTAGTAAGGATCAGGATGGAAGATGGAATGAAGCCAATCCGAACAAGTAGTCACACAGTGAAGTCAATCAGATAAGGCAAGCAGGCAATGACTTCACAACATAAGACAGTAAGTAAAGGGAAGGAAAGGATAGAACCAGTAGCTCGGGGAAGACAGTGATTTGTTAGACCAGTTCCAGTTGCTGTGACAACTGTACGTCTGGTTAGGGAGGCTGAGATTTAACTCAGAAGACTGCGTCTTCACCTTATTCCCCTTGAGCTAAGGACACCTAGTCCTCGCCCAATCACTCTGGTAAGTCTTCAAGGTAGACTTCCAAACCTTCACAGACTTCGTTCACCGGCGATCCACAATCACTCTTGGATGCTCAGAACGCGATGCCTAACCGGCTGGAGGAAACACAGTCCTCAAGTGTAATAAGTCTTCAGGTCACACAGACAGAAAGACTTCAATGATGCCTAACACTCTTTGGCTCTGGGTGTTTGGGCTTTGTCCTCACAAGGATCTCTCTCTCAAATGCTTCGGAGGTGGGTTGCTCTCAAACGACAAAAGCCGTGCAATAAGTCCGAGCAGCCACCAATTTATGGTGTAAGGGGTGGGCTATTTATAGCCACTGGGCAACCCGACCTGATTTGTCCGAAGTGACCCTGGGTCACTAAGGAACTGACACGTGTTCCAACGGTCAGATTTCAAACACACACGGCAACTTTACTTGGGCTACAAGTAAAGCTGACTCATCCAGCTCTGGATTAGATTTGCTCTCATTGTCTTCGCTCGAAGACATAGGATTTGGTTGAGCATCACTTCAGTCACTCTGACTTAGTTCACTTGGACCCCACTTAACAGTGCGGTGGTTCCTATGACTCAACAAAGAAGAAAATGAAACAATGAAACATCTAAGTCTTCGTGCTCCATAGTCTTCACACAATGTCTTCTCTTGTCATAGTCTTTAATATGATTCTCTTCATGTACCACCATTGTCGTCAATGTCTTCATACATTTTTAGGGGTCATCTCCGGTAGGTAAACCGAATCAATGAGGGACTACTACCTGTGTTATCCTGCAATTCTCACAAACACATTAGTCCCTCAACCAGGTTGTCGTCAATACTCCAAAACCAACTAGGGGTGGCACTAGATGCACTTACAATCCTATTGTTCCTACTGCTTATATTGAGAAACCACCTTTTCCTGTTAGAATAAAGGATCATGCTAAAGTTTCAACTGTAGTTCATAAGAGTAATACTAGAACACCTACACCCTCTGAGCAAATTAAAGTTGAACCTAGTGTTGCTATGGTTAAAGATCTCTTGGTAGAAGATTTAGATGGACATGTTATTTACCTCCAGGAGGAATATGCTAGAATAGCCAAACCCGATGCTAGGAATAAACATAGACCAATTGTAGGCTTGCATGTTATCTCTGTTAAGATAGGAGAGCATTGCTATCGTGGTTTGTGTGACGTAGGTGCTAGTGCGGGTATTATCCCTCATACCTTATATCAAGAAAGTATGCATGACATTGCACATGTTGAGTTAGAAGGGATTGATGTTACTATTAAGCTAGCTAATAGAGACACTATTTCACAAGTTGGGATTGTTAGAGATGTTGAAGTCTTGTGTGGGAAGGTCAAATACCCTGCTGATTTTCTTATTCTTCGTTCCCCACAAGATGAATTTTGTCCCATTATATTTGGTAGACCCTTCTTGAATACTGTTAATGCTAAGATAGACTGCGTGAAAGATATTGTTACTGTTGGTTTGGGGGATATGTCTCATGATTTTAACTTTGCTAAATTCCGTAGACAACCCCTTGATAAAGAATTACCTAGTAAGGATGAAATTATTGGTCTTGCTTCTATTGTTGTGCCTCCTAATGATCCTTTAGAACAATGTTTGCTAGATCATGAAAATGATATGCATATGAATGAGAGAAGGGAAATAGATGAAATATTCTTTAATCAGGGACCCGTATTGAAAAACAACTTGCCAGTTGAAATCCTAGGGGATCCTCCTCCACCCAAGGGTGATCACGTGTTTGAACTTAAACCTTTACCTGATAATCTTAAGTATGTTTATCTTGATGAAAAGAAGATATATCATGTTATTATTAGTGCTAACCTTTCATAGCAGGAAGAAGAAAAATTATTGAAAACTCTGAAGAAGCACTGTGCTGCTATTGGATATACTCTGGATGATCTTAAGGGCATTAGTCACACCTTATGCCAACACAAGATAAAATTGGAAGAAAACGCTAAACCAGTTATTGATCATCAACGACAGTTAAATCCAAAGATGAAAGAAGTGGTAAGGAAGGAAATACTAAAGCTTCTAGAGGCAGGTATTATCTATCCAGTTGCTGATAGCCAGTGGGTAAGTCATGTCCATTGTGTCCCTAAGGAGGGAGGTATGACTGTTGTTCCTAATGATAAAGATGAATTGATCCCGCAAAGAATAGTTATAGGTTATAGGATGGTAATTGATTTCCGTAAATTAAATAAAGCTACTAAGAAAGATCATTCCCCTTGCCTTTTATTGATCATATGCTAGAAAGGTTATCCAAACATACTCACTTTTGCTTTCTAGATGGTTATTCTGGTTTTTCTCAAATACCTGTGTTAAAAGGGGATCAAGAAAATACCACTTTTACTAGTCCCTTCGGTACCTTTGCTTATAGACGTATGCCTTTTGGTTTATGTAATGCACCTGCTACCTTTCAAAGATGCATTATGGCTATATTCTCTGATTTTTGTGAAAAGATTGTTGAGGTTTTCATGGATGATTTATCGGTTTACGGAACTTCTTTTGATGATTGCTTAAGCAACCTTGATCGAGTTTTGCAGAGATGTGAAGACACTAATCTTGTCTTGAATTGGGAGAAGTGCCACTTTATGGTTAATGAAGGCATTGTCTTGGGACATAAAATTTTTGAAAGAGGTATTGAAGTTGACAAAGCTAAAGTTTATGCTATTGAAAAGATGGCGTGCCCCAAGGACATCAAAGGTATACATAGTTTCCTTGGTCATGCTGGGTTTTACAGGAGGTTCATAAAGGACTTCTCCAAAATCTCCAGGCCTCTGACTAATCTCTTACTAAAAGATATTCCTTTTGTCTTTGATGATGATTGTCTAGAAGCATTTGAAATACTTAAGAAAGCATTGATCTCTGCACCTATTGTCCAGCCTCCTGACTGGAATTTACCCTTTGAGATTATGTGCAATGCTAGTGATTATGTTGTAGGTGCTTTTTTAGGGCAAAGAGTTGATAAGAAATTAAATTTTATCCAGTATGCTAGTAAAAGTCTAGATAGTGCCCAGAAAAATTATGCTACTACTGAGAAAGAATTTTTAGCAGTTGTATTTGCTTGTGATAAGTTTAGACCTTATATTGTTGATTCTAAAGTAACTATTCACACTGATCATGCTGCTATTAAATACCTTATGGAAAAGAAAGATGCTAAACCTAGACTCATTACATGGGTTCTCTTACTGCAATAATTTGAGTTGCATATTATTGATAGAAAGGGAGCTGAGAACCCCGTTGCAGACAACTTGTCTAGGCTAGAGAATATACTTGATGACCCACAACCTATTGATGATAGCTTTCCTGATGAACAATTAGTTGTCATAAATACTTCTCGTACTACTCCATGGTATGCTGATTATGCTAATTATATTGTTGCTAAGTTTGTACCTCCTAGCTTCACATACCAACAAAAGAGAAAGTTCTTCTATGATTTAAGGCATTACTTCTGGGATGATCCACATCTTTATAAAGAAGGAGTGGATGGTATTATTAGACGTTGTGTACCTGAGCATGAACAGGAACAGATCTTATGCAAGTGCCACTCCGAAGCTTATGGAGGACATCATGCTAGAGATAGAACTGCACATAAGGTATTGCAATCCGGTTTTTATTGGCCTACTCTCTTCAAGGACGCCCGTAAGTTTGTCTTATCTTGTGATGAATGTCAAAGAATTGGTAATATTAGTAGACGTCAAGAAATGCCTATGAATTATTCACTTGTCATTGAAACATTTGATGTTTGTGGCTTTGATTATACTGGACCGTTTCCTACCTCTAATGGATACACACATATTCTAGTTGCTGTTGATTACGTTACTAAGTGGGTAGAAGCTATTCCAACTAGTAGTGTTGATCATAACACTTCTATTAAGATGCTTAAAGAAGTTATTTTCCGAGGTTTGGAGTCCCTAGATACTTAATGACTGATGGTGGTTCACACTTTATTCATGGTGCTTTCCGTAAAATGCTTGCAAAGTATGATGTCAACCATGGAATTGCATCCCCTTATCACCCACAGACTAGTGGTCAAGTAGAACTAAGTAATAGAGAGTTGAAATTAATTTTGCAAAAGACAGTTAATAGGTCTAGGAAGAATTGGTCCAAGAAACTTGATGATGCATTATGGGCCTATAGAACTGCATACAAAAATCCTATGGGTATGTCTCCATATAAGATGGTTTATGGAAAAGCTTGTCACTTACCTCTTGAGCTAGAACATAAGGCATATTGGGCAATTAAACAGCTCAATTATGATTTCAAACTTGCCGGTGAGAAGAGGTTATTTGACATTATCTCCATTCATGAATGGAGAATCCAGACCTATGAGAATGCCAAGCTGTTTAAAGAAAAAGTTAAAAGATGGCATGACAAAAGGATACAAAAGCGTGAGTTTAACGTAGGTGATTATGTCTTGCTATACAACTCTCGTTTAAGAGTTTTTGCAGGAAAACTTCTCTCTAAGTGGGAAGGACCTTACGTTATCGAGGAGGTCTATCGTTCCGGTGCCATAAAAATCAACAACTTCGAAGGCACAAATCCGAAGGTAGTGAATGGCCAAAGAATCAAACATTATATTTCAGGTAACCCTATAAATGTTGAAACCAATGTTATTGATACCGTAACCCTGGAGGAATACATAAGGGACACTTTACAGAACGATTCGGCCTCCGAAAAGGAAGAGGTATGTGGTACGGTAAGTAAACCTACTCCTAAACAGTTCTAAAGGCATTTTTTCTCCGTTTTGGAATATTTACAAAAATAGAAAAATAAGTGGCAGTCCGGAAGAGACACGAGCCGTCCATGAGGGTGGAGGGCGCGCCCCCCCTTCCCTGGGTGCGCCCCCTGCCTCGTGGGCAGCTCGTGTGCCTCCCGGACTCCGATTTCTTGTATGTTACTCCTTTTGGTCGGTGAAAATTCATTATATATACTCCTGAAGGTTTTGACCTATGTATCACGCAAAAATCCTCTGTTTTTGTTTCGAGTTGTTTCTGTCGCAGATAAGAGCAATATGTTGTCCCAGGATTCGGAGGGAGAAAGCTATGTGGCGGATTTCCTCGCGGACCCTAAGGTCTGTGGGGACTTTGAGCATTATGGTTGGACCACGGAGGAAGAAGAGGACCACGATCCCAAGGGGAAGGATTGGACCAGCTCAGATGAAGACGAAGTCCCACTACCTCAACCGGGGGACATGCATGTGGAGTTCAAAAAGTCAAGCCTCCCCAATAGAGTAAAGAAACCTAAGATCGAATTTATCCCTTTTAACCTCTTGCAGGAAAACAAGCAAGCACTATGCAAGAAGATATTAAATCTTGAGCAAGAGATCAACGATCTAAAGGAGCAAAACTCTGTCCTTAAGCGCAGGCTAAGGAAGAAGCCTACATCACCACCCCCGAAGAAGGAGACATAATCATATGGGTATGGGCACTCCCCTTGGCAACTGCCAAGCTTGGGGGAGTGACCCCGGTATCGTATCGCCATCACTCCTATCTTTACCATTTTTTCTTATTTCGATCATTTTGGTAGTATCTTGATCTAGTAGAATAAAGTTAGCATGATCTAGTTGTGAGCTTTTGCTTTATGATCTTTACCCTTGTAATCGAGTCCGTGAGCTATATAATAAAGATTAGTGTTGAGTCAAGGGCTTGATTTCCTCACTTGGGTCATGATAAATAGAAAGAAAACATAAAAAGTATCAAAGAGATCATATCGATCATATGGGAAGTAATGACTTCACATATAAAGAGTATGATGAATAAAAGTTGTTGGGAGTTGACACACATAGTTTTGGTCATCGTTGCAATTAATAGGAAGTAATAAAAGAAGAGAGGCTTCACATACAAATACACTATCTTGGACATCTTTTATGATTGTGAGCACTCATTAAAATATGACATGCTAAAGAGTTGATGTTGGACAAGGAAGAGAACATAATGGGTTATGTTTCCTTATATCTGAAATAAAGTATAATGTCATGGATCATCCAACATGTTGAGCTTTCCTTTCCCCCTCATGCTAGCCAAAACTACTCGTACTAAGTAGAGATACTACTTGTGCTTCGATACATCCTTAAACCCAGTTTTGCCATGAGAGTCCACCATACCTACCTATGGATTGAGAAAGATCCTTCCAAGTAAGTTGTCATGTTGCAAACTCGCTATAGTGTGGAGGAAATAAGCTTTATACGATCTTGTGATATGGAAGTAATAAAAGCGACGGACTGCATAATAAAGGTCCTAATCACAAGTGGAAATATAAAGTGACGTTCTTCTATGCTAAGACTTTGTGCATCCAACCATAAAAACACATGACAACCTCTGCTTCCCTCTGCGAAGGGCCTATCTATTATTCTTGCCTTATAAGAGTGAAGGTGAAATTCACCTTCCCTTTTTATATTTTATCCTTTGGCAAACACATTGTGTTGGAAAGATCCTGACATATATACCCACTTGGATGTAAGTTTTCATGGTCTATTACTGTTGACATTACCAATGAGGTAAAAGGTTGGGAGGCAACATCATAAGCCCCTATATTTCTCTGTGTCTGATTAAAACTCCATAAACATAATTATTGTGTGAGTGTGAGAAATTGTGAAAGATTATATGATGGTTGAGTATGTAGGCTTGCTAAAAAGCTCTTATATTGACTCTTTCCGATGTTACGATAAATTGCAATTGCTTCAATGATCGAGATCATAGTTTGTTAGTTTTCAATGAAGTTTCTGATTCATGCTTGATATTGTGAATGAATTATTACTTTAGCGTAAGAATCATATGACAATATATATATATGTTGATGTTATGAGAGTGATCATGATGCCCTCATGTCCGTATTTTATTTTTATCAACACCTCTATCTCTAAAAATGTGGACATATTTTTTGATTTCGGCTTTCGCTTGAGGACAAGTGAGGTCTAAGCTTGGGGGAGTTGATATGCCCATTTTGCATCATGCTTATATGTTGATATTTATTGCATTATGGGCTGTTATTACATGTTTTGTCACAATACTTATGCCTTTTCTCTCTTATTTTACAAGGTTTACATGAAGAGGGAGAATGCCGGCATCTGGAATTCTGGGCTGGAAAATGAGCAAATTTTCACAACTCCAAAAGCCCCGAAACTTCATAGAACTCCGTTTTAGAAAATATAAAAAATATCTGGCGAAAGAAGATCACGAGGGGGGCCACCTGCTGTCCACGAGGGTGGGGGCGTGCCCCCCTCTCTGGGCGCGCCCCCTGTCTCGTGGGCCCCTCGAAGGCCCCCCGATGCCCATCTTCTCCTATATGAGGTATTTTGACCTGGAAAAAAATCAGAAGGACGCTTTCGGGACTAGACGCCGCCGTCTTGAGGTGGAACCTTGGCGGAAACCAATCTAGGGCTCCGGCAGAGCTGTTCTGTCGGGGATACTTCCCTCTCGGAGGGGGAAATCGTCATCGCCGTCATCACCAACAACTCTCCCATCTTGGGGAGGGCTATCTTCATCATCATCTTCACTAGCACCATCTTCTCTCAAACCCTAGTTCATCTCTTGTATCCAATCTTTGTACCCAAACCTCAGATTGGTACCTGTGGGTTGCTAGTAGTGTTGATTACTCCTTGTAGTTGATGCTAGTTGGTTTATTTGGTGGAAGATCATATGTTCAGATCCATTATGCATATTAATACCCCTCTGGTCATGAACAATAGTATGTCTTGTGAGTAGTTACTTTTGTTCCTGAGGGCATGGGAGAAGTCTTGCTATTAGTAGTCATGTGAATTTGGTATTCGTTCGATATTTTGATGAGATGGATGTTGTCTCTCCTCTAGTTGTGTCATGTGAACGTCGACTACATGACACTTCACCATTATTTGGGCCTAGAGGAAGGCATTGGGAAGTAATAAGTAGATGATGGGTTGCTAGAGTGACAGAAGCTTAAACCCTAGTTTATGCATTGCTTCGTAAGGGGCTGATTTGGATCCACTTGTTTCATGCTATGGTTAGGTTTACCTTAATGCTTTGTTAGTAGTTGTGGATGCTTGCATTAGAGGTTGATCATAAGTGGGAGGCTTGTCCAAGTAAGGACAGCACCCAAACACCGGTCCACCCACATACCAAATTATCAAAGTACCGAACGCGAATCAGATGATCATGATGAAAACTAGCTTGACGATAATTCCCATGTGTCCTCGGGAGCGCTTTCCTTTATATAAGAGTTTGTCTAGGCTTGTCCTTTGCTACAAAAAGGATTGGGCCACCTTGCTGCACCTTATTTACTTTTACCTTTTGTTATTTGCTACCAATTACCTTATCACAAAACTATCTGTTACCTATAATTTCAGTGCTTGCAGAAAATACCTTACTGAAAACTGCCTATTATTTCCTTCTGCTCCTCTTTGGGTTCGACACACTTACTTATCAAAAGGACTGCGATAGATCCCCTACACTTGTGGATCATCAGTTGGCAAATCCAGTGGTAGTCCAGAAGGCTAATGGGAAATGGAGGCTTTGCACTGATTTCACGGACCTCAACAAGGCTTGCCCAAAGGACCCGTTCCCTTTGCCGCATATTGACCAGATTGTGGATTCCACATCAGGTTGTGATCTGCTCTCCTTTTTGGATGCATACTCCAGCTACCACCAAATATCCATGTCCAAAGAAGATGAGGAGAACACAACGTTCATCACTCCGTGTGGCACATACTGCTTTGTCCGCATGCCTTTCGGATTGAAGAGTGCCGAGTCCACTTTTGCAAGAGCAGTCCAGATTGGTTTTGAGCCTCAGCTACACAAGAATATAGAAGCTTATATGGATGACATCATGGTCAAAACCAAGGATAAGGCCACCCTTATCCAGGATTTGGAGGAGATGTTTGCTAATCTGCGCAAGATCAACTTGAATCTTAATCCAGAGAAGTGTGTGTTTGGTGTTCCCTCCGGCAAGCTGCTTGGATTCTTCATATCCCATCGGGGGATTGAAGCCAACCCCGATAAGATCAAAGCCATTGAGCAGATACAGGCGCCAAGGACAGTTAAGGATGTAAGGCGCTTGATGGGATGCGTTGCCGCGCTAAGCAAATTCATCTCCAAGACTACCGAGCGCGCCTTGCCGTTCTTTAAAATTCTGAAGACGGCAGGGCCAATGAAGTGGACCCCGGAAGCAGATGCAACATTGCAAAAGTTGAAGGCCTACCTATCGTCTGTGCCTACCTTGGTTGCACCCAAACCCCAAGAGTCGTTATTTCTTTACTTGGCGGCAACCAACCAAGTGGTCAGTGCGGCGTTGATAGCACAACATGAAGTATATGAAGCAGAAAGTGGCCAGATCATGGCAGAATCAGGAAAGGATCAAGACAGCAATAAGCACGACAACGAGAGCAACCCCAAGGACGCAGCAAGGAAGAAAGTGGTGCAGCGCCCAGTGTATTTCGTCAGCTCCTTGTTACAAGGAGCTCGGTTGAGGTACTCTGGCATGCAAAAGTTGATCTTTGGCCTTGTCATGGCCTCAGGGAAACTGCCCACTACTTCCAAGCCCATGAGATCACGGTTGTCACTCGTTTTCTGTTGCAAAGGATACTTCGAAACCCTGAGGCTACTAGCAGAATAGTGGAGTGGGCTTTGGAGTTATCCAGCTTTGGTTTGAAGTTTGAGAGCACTTCAACCATTCAGAGCAGGGCACTGGCAGAGTTTATTGGAGAATGGACGCCAACCCTTGACGAGGAAGTAACAGAGACAGCTCTTCCCGGCACGGAATCACTGAAGGTAATATGCCCTAGAGGCAATAATAAAGTTATTATTTATTTCCTTATATCATGATAAATGTTTATTTTTCATGCTAGAATTGTATTAACCGGAAACTTAGTACATGTGTGAATACATAGACAAACAGAGTGTCACTAGTATGCCTCTACTTGACTAGCTCATTAATCAAAGATGGTTAAGTTTCCTAGCCATCGACATGAGTTGTCATTTGATGAACCGGATCACATCATTAGAGAATGATTTGATTGACTTGACTCATTCCGTTAGCTTAGCACTTGATCGTTTAGTATGATGCTATTGCTTTCTTCATGACTTATACATGTTCCTATGACTTTGAGATTATGCAACTCCTCAATACCGGAGGAACACTTTGTGTGCTATCAAACGTCACAATGTAACTGGGTGATTATAAAGATGCTCTACATGTGTCTCCGATGGTGTTTGTTGAGTTGGCATAGATCGAGATTAGGATTTGTCACTCCGATTGTCGGAGAGGTATCTCTGGGGCCTCTCGGTAATGCACATCACTATAAGCCTTGCAAGCAATGTGACAAATGAGTTAGTTGCGGGATGATGCACTACGGAACGAGTAAAGAGACTTGCCAGTAACGAGATTGAACTAGGTATGATGATACCGACGATCGAATCTCGGGCAAGTAACATACCGATGACTAAGGGAACAACGTATGTTGTTATGCGGTTTGACCGATAAAGAACTTCGTAAAATATGTAGGAACCAATATGAGCATCCAGGTTCCGCTATTGGTTATTGACCCGAGATGTGTCTCGGTCATGTCTACATAGTTCTCGAACCCGTAGGGTCCGCACGCTTAATGTTCGATGCGATTTGTACTATGAGTTATGTGATTTGATGACCGACATTTGTTCAGAGTCCCGAATGAGATCACGGACATGACGAACAGTCTCGAAATGATCGAGACGTAAAGATCGATATATTGGAAGGCTATATTCGGACATCGGAAAGGTTTCGAGTGATTCAGGTATTTTTTGAAGTACCGGAGAGTTACGGGAATTCGTATTGGGCCTTAATGGGCCATACGTGAAAGGAGAGAAAGGCCTCAAGGGTGGCCACGCCCCTTCCCCATGGACTGGTCCGAATTGGACTAGGGAAAGGGGGCGCCCCCTTCCTTCCTTCTCCTTCTCCCTTCCCCTTTTCCTATTCCATGTGGGAGGAGGAATCCTACTAGGACTAGGAAGTCCTAGTAGGACTCCACACTTGGCGCGCCCCATCTAGGGCTGGCCTCCTCCTCCTCACTCCTTTATATACGTGGGCAGGGGGCACCCCAAGCTTTGTCTTAGCCGTGTGTGGTGCCCCTCTTCACAGTTACACACATCGGTCATATCGTTGCAGTGCTTAGGCGAAGCCCTGCGCCGGTAGCTTCATCGTCACCGTCACCATGCCATCATGCTGACGAAACTCTCCCGCGACGCTCAACTAGATCAAGAGCTCGTGGGACGTCATCGAGTTGAACATGTGTTGAACATGGAGGTTCTATACGTTCGGTGCTTGGATCGGTTGGATCGCAAAGACATTCGACTACATCAACTGTGTCACTAGACGCTTCCGCTTTCGGTCTACGAGGGTACGTAGACACACTCTCCCCGCTCGTTGCTATGCTTCTAGTAGATAGATCTTGCGTGATCGTAGGAAATTTTTGAAATACTATGTTCCCCAATAGTCGCATCATGAGCTAGGTCTATGCGTAGATGATATGCACGAGTAGAACACAATGAGTTGTGGGCGATAGTAGTGATACTGCTTACCAGCATGTCATACTTTGATTCGGCAGTATTGTGAGATGAAGTGGCACGGACCGACATTACGCATATGCTTACGCGAGACTGGTTTCACCGTTACGATCACTCGTTGCTTAAAGGTGACTGGTGGGTGTCTGTCTCTCTCACTTTAGTTGAATCAAGTGTGGCTACGCCCGATCCTTGTGAAGGTTAAAACAGCACATATTTGACAAAAAATAGTTGTGGTTTTTGTATGCGTAGGTAAGAACGGTTCTTGCTAAGCCCGTAGCAGCGACGTAAAACTTGCAACAACAAAGTAGAGGACGTCTAACTTGTTTTTGCAGGGCATGTTGTGATGTGATATGGTCAAGACGTGATGAGTTATACGTTATTGTATGAGATGATCATGTTTTGTAAAGTTCTCGGCAACCGGGAGGAGCCTTATGGTTGTCTCTTTATTGTCTGAATTGCGAAGGCCATGTAATTGCTTTACTTTATCACTATGAGTTAGCGATAGTAGTAGTAGCAATAGTTGGAGAGACGACCACGACGCTACGATGAAGATCATGGTGTCAAGCCGGTGACGATGGAAATCATGATGATGCTTCGGAGATGGAGATCAAAAGCACAAGATGATGATGGCCATATCATGTCACATATTTTGATTGCATGTGATGTTTATCTTATTATGCTTCTGATTTTGCTTAATACTTCGGTAGCATTATAAGATGATCCCTTAGAAAATTTCAAGGTACAAGTGTTCTCCCTGAGTATGCACCGTTGCGAAAGTTCGTCGTGCCGAGACACCACGTGATGATCGGGTGTGATAAGCTCTACGTTCAAATACAACGGGTGTAAGACAGTTTTGCACATGCAGAATACTCGGATTAAACTTGACGAGCCTAGCATGTACAGACATGGCCTCGGAACGCTGGAGACCGAAAGGTCGAGCGTGAATCATATAGTAGATATGATCAACATAAGATGTTCACCATTGAAAACTACTCCATCTCACGTGATGATCGGACGTGGTTTAGTTGATTTGGATCACGTGATCATTTAGATGACTAGAGGGATGTCTATCTAAGTGGGAGTTCTTTAGTAATATGATTAATTGAACTTTAATTTATCATGAACTTAGTCCTGGTAGTATTAGCATATCTATGTTGTAGATCAATAGCTCGCGATGTAGGTCCCCGTTTATTTTTTTACATGTTCCTAGAGAAATATAAGTTGAAAGATGATTGTAGCAATGATGCGGACTTGTTCCATGATCTGAGGATTTTCCTCATTGCTGCACAGAAGTATTATGTCCTTGATGCACCACTAGGTAACAGATCTATTGCAGGAGCAGATGCAAACGTTATGAATGTTTGGCAAAGCTCAATATGATGTCTACTTAATAGTTTAGTGCACCATGCTCTACGGCTTAGAATCGGGACTTCAAAAACGGTTTGAACGCCAGAGAGCATATAAGATGTTCCAAGAGTTGAAATTAGTATTTCATACTCATGCCCCGTGTCAAGAGGTATAAGACCTCTGACAGTACTTTGCCTACAAGATGGAGGAGAATAGCTCAACCAGCGAGCATGTGCTCAGATTGTCTGGGTACTACAATTGCTTGAGTCAAGTGGGAGTTAATCTTCCAGATAAGATAGTAATTGACAAAGTTCTCTAGTCACTATCACCAAGTTAGTAGAACTTCGTGATGAACTACAATATGCAAGGGATGACAAAAGTATTTCCCGAGCTCTTCGCGATGCTGAAATCGGCGAAGGTAGAAATCAAGAAAGAGCATCAAGTGTTGATGGTTAACAAGAGCACTTGTTTCAAGTAAAGGGCAAAGGGATATAATGGGAACTTCAAGAAGAATGACATGCAAGTTGTCACTCCCGTGAGGAAACCCAAAGCTAAACTCAAGCCTGAAACTAAGTGCTTCTACTGCAAAGGAAATGGTCGCTGGAAGTGGAACTGCCCTAGATACTTGGCAGATAAGAAGGATGGCAAAGTGAACAAAGGTATATTTGATATACAGATTATTGATGTGTACTTTACTAGTAATCATAGCAACCCTCGGGTATTTGATACCGGTTCAGTTGCTAAAATTAGTAACTCAAAACGAGAGTTGCAGAATGAACAGAGACTAGTTAAAGGTGAAGTGAGGATGTGTGTTGGAAGTGGTTCCAAGATTGCTATGATCATAATCGCACACTCCCTATACTTTCGGGATTAGTGTAGAACCTAAATAAATGTTATTTGGCATTTGCGTTGAGCATGAATATGATTTGATCATGTTTGTTGCAATACGGTTATTCATTTAAAGTCATTGAATATTGTTATTCTGTTTAAATGAATAAAACCTTCGATGGTCATACACCCAATGAAAATAGTTTGTTGGATCTCGATCGTAGTAATACATATATTCATAATATTGAAGCCAAAAGATGCAAAGTTGATAATGACAGTGCAACTTATTTGTGGCACTGCCGTTTAGGTCATATAGGTGTAAAGCGCATGAAGAAACTGCATGCTGATGGGTTTTTGGAATCACTTGATTATGAATCACTTGGTGCTTGCGAACCATGCCTCATGGGCAAGATGACTAAAACTCTGTTCTCCGGAACAATAGAGCGAGCAACTGAATTGATTGGAAATCAGACATACTGATGTATGCGGACCAATGAGTGTTGAGGCTCGCGGCGGGTATCGTTATTTTCTGACCTTCACAGATGATTTGAGCAGATATGGGTATATCTACATGATGAAACACAAATTTGAAACATTTGAAAGGTTCAACAAAATTTCAGAGTGAAGAAGAGAACCATCGTAATAAGAAAATAAAGTTTCTATGATCTGATCGCGGAGGCAAATATTGAGTTACGGGTTTGGTCTTCATTTCAAACAATGTGGAATAGTTTCACAGCTCACATCACCAGGAACACCACAGCATAATTGTCGTGGTTTTGTCATGGCAGATGTCCTAGCGAAAGGACTTAGTCGTGAGGCCATCGCTACGGGTTAGCTTAAAGGGGTTAAAGTGGACAAGGACACAGGGATTTTATACTAGTTCGGCCCCTTCGATGAAGGTAAAAGCCTACGTCTAGTTTGGTGTAATATTGCGAGGGTTTCGATGACCAGGGAGCGAATCTGCTTGCCTATGTCTCGAACTGTTGTTCTCTGCCCTTGAACCGTCGCCAGGTCGTCCCTTTATATACGAGGTGACGCCCGGTCCGGTTTACAAAATCCCGAGGCCGGCTCATAAACGTGTCCGGCTCGGTCTCTATCCTTCCTATCTTACATCACCAGTTACACACAGTATGTCGGTTTACAAATCATGGGCCCTAATACTTGGGCTCTAAACCTCCTGGGCTTAGGCGTCTTGCTCCATGCTCTACTGGGCTTTAATAAAAGTAATCTCACCAGACATTAACCGGCCCCTCCTGGGCGGTTTATACCTGGTAGTAACATCCCTCACATTAGGCCCCAGATTGATTTGAACCTGGTCATGTCAATCTTCAAAGTCTTCTATAGATTTCCCCTTCCGCAGCTTCAAGTACTTCATAAACCGGCGTGACGTCATCTTCTCCGATCACATTAAACCGTCATGACGTCAGTTTCCCACTTACACTTGTACCTGTTTTTTATCTTTCATTCATTAAAAGCTCCAGAGATCGAGGCAACAGTATCTTGCCATATCCGCCTTTTTTTCGCTCTTTGATTCCCGTGCATGATGTTTCATTTTGCGGCTTATAAATAGGCCAGGGGGTATCTCCTTTCCCCCCCCCCCTTGCCCCCTTGCCTTCTCCTTATTCGCGTCTGTTCATACCCGAGCTCCGCCGCCGCCGTCAAGCTCCGTGTCTTCATCAAGCTTGGCCGCTACATCAACCTGACCGGACCAGAGAACTCCGGCGCGCCTCCGCATTCGCTTGCTCCGGTAAGTTTCCTTCTTATCCTGCCCCTAGATCCCATTAGGGTTTCTCCTTTATACGAGCTTGCGGGTAGGCACTGTTCTTCCTAGTTCTTCGTCATAGCCCGATAGTTTTAGTGCAGATCTGAATCTCCTATTTGATAGTTGTAGGAGTAACTCTGTTTCTTCACAGTGCCTTTATCTTTCCCAATATTACTAGTTAGATTGCATTTGCTAGAACCTCCATCACATCTGTTGAATATAACCTGAATATCTCTGAATTTCCAGCATGTTGTAGATCCGTATTTTCATTACTGTCTATGCGAAAACTGTTTCTTCACAGCTTCAGAACTTTATCTTGTATACCCTTGTTTGGCGGTTTAACTTTTTCAGACACTGTAATCCGGTAGACGCCATTGTTTTTTAGTTGTTCCAGATATCTTATCTTAATCCGGTAGATACCATTAGGCCCCTGCTTAAACCGCCGTTTTTAGACAAATACCTTCATAGAGGCTGCCGGTTTAAACTTGCTTAAATTGTAAACCGGCTCTTCATTATATTTTCAGACTTTTCCTTCAAAAATGGCCAAGCAGTTTACCTCCTGCAACTGGGTCCGATCCCGGGTTACTGAGGATGACTTAGAAAAACTGGCCGAAATTGGTGCTTTAGGCCCAAAAAATGTCCTTCACTGGAGGGTCCCCGGATCAGAATGTCCCCCAGAGCCCAAAGAGGGAGAAGTTGTCGTCTTTCTTGATCATTTAGCCCGGGGATTCAATCCTCCCGGGTCAAAGTTCTTCCGTGATGTACTGGCCAATTTCCAACTCCATCCGCAAGATATTGGTCCCAACTCTGTGTCAAATATTTGCAATTTCCAAGTCTTTTGCGAAGCTTATCTTCAAGAGGAGCCGTCAGTTGAATTGTTCCGGGATTTCTTTCACTTAAACCGTCGCACAGAATTTCATGACGGTCCAAATACTGAACTCGGTGGGATGTCTATCCAGAAAAGGAAGGATGTTAGTTTTCCTCATGCCAGTCTCCACAGCCATCCAAAAGATTGGAATTGGACTTGGTTCTACTGCCTAGATACTTCCCCTGAGAGGAGAATCCGTTGCCGGGTTATCGCTCCCACCGTCTTTCGGAGAACCACCCTTTTCCCTAGCGGCTTAGTGCCCAGGAACGAGCTCATTACGCTCCTCAGCTCTCAAAGCTTAGGGATTTCACTGCCAATGGTTTAACCGGGGTTGACTTTATCCGCTGTTGGATTTCTTGGAGTATTCTCCCGCTAAGCCGGCGTCCGGTTTAATGTGTGAGTATACTGGGAATCCCAAAGATCCTTTGCGCCACACAGAAGCGGTGTTATCAGAAAATGAGATCAATGAATCCATCAAGAGACTGCTGAATGAACCCATAGAAGCTTGTAGTCAAACCGGATTGGCTCCCTTCTTTGCGTTCAACAAACCGCCCTCGGTAAAATTCCTTTCATATTGCTTTGTTTTAATCTGTCTACAACACTCGTCTTGAAGTGTCTTTATTTCTTCAACGGGGTAATGATCCATTCTGGAAGAGGAAGGCTCAGGATAAACCGACGAAAGCACCTCGCCAAAAGACCAAGGCTATCAAGAAAACCATCAAGAAGAAGAACACTGCCGCATCTGGATCCAATCCGGAAGATGATGAACCGGCCTCCGAGGTACTACCTGATTCTTTTGACTTCCTTATCTTTTCTTTATCTGCATTTTTATTAATAATGACTGTACCCAGGGACACGCTGAAGGCAGTAAAGCGGACGATGTTGAGGTAATTACTCTTTCTTCTGGTTCAGAACCGTTGCCATCACAAAAAAATCGTGAGACAAGCCGGAAAGTACAGTTTTCTCATCCTTTCGCTTATTTGGATCCAAACTTTATTTTGAAGAAACAGCAACATGAAGCTCGCCGCACCACTCGTCATAGCGGTCACACTATTGAATCCACCGGGTTACCGCACACTCCAGCCCGGAGGCGCCGTTCCGAGGTTTTACACACTCCAGACGCTCTTTATCCCAAAGCAGGTCTTATTCGACAACCTCTTAATCCATCTGATTCAAATTATCAGGATACTCCTCATTCATCTTCTGGCGAATCAACAGCCACGCAGATTCCTCCCCTCAAAACTGTTCCTGGGTAAGCTGTTTTTCACTTTATCCGGTTTAATTTTTGTCTTGACTCTTCTGATTTTCATTATCTTTATCTTTCGCAGTAAACCCAAGCCTAGCAAAAAGGCCAAACCGAATAAGCCTACGGGTGACGATGTGATTCTTGAACCAGCCAAGGATCCTGAACATACTGAAGAACCTATTGATACTTTGAATGACGATCCTATTCCTACAGATCTAGAGGCCTTCGTTGATCAAGCAAACATTCCAATGGATGATGATAATGAACCGGCTGATGGTGTCCGAGCCAGCCCTGCTCCCACAAGCCCGGCTAAACGCACAGCCGCTTCAACTGAAGAAGTTGAAATCACTGGAATCGGCTACGCCGTTCCAAGTGAACCTGTCGCTTTGTCCAAGCATACTGCTAAGGATGAAGTTCCCAGCAAGGACAAAGGACAATGGAATACTGATTTGCCCAGTTATGCTCAGCTCAGCGCCCAGGAACTCCATTCCGGCTATCTAAACCGGCTATACACCAGCCGTGATCATGAAGCTGGCTTGGTAAATATGATGAAGGAACGCTATGAGGTAACCTTTCTATTTTTTGACTTGTACTCTATTCCTACTTATTTGTTGTAGTCTGTCTTTACTCCGTCGTAGCCCCCAAGTGCCGATTTAGCCCTTTAGGGTGAACCGGGACTTTAGTAGATCGAGTAGATAGCCTGTTTTGCACATGTGTAGTCCCCAAGGGTCGGTTTACTCCTGTAAGATGAACCGGGACTTCAGCTTGTATTCTCTTGATGATGTCACATTAGCCCCCAAGTGTCAAGCATATAACTTGTTATGTGCTTGGGACTTGACTGAAAAAAGGGTATGTTTAACTGCAAATACACATTAGCCCCCAAGTGCCAAGTGTATAACTTGTTATGTGCTTGGGACTGGTCTGAAAAAATATATAATGTACTTTCCTTTTGGCAGACTGACTTAAACCGGAAAACCTCTGAAGTGACCGAGCTCCGGGATACCTTGAAGTTCCAAGAAACTGCTGCTATCAAAGTCAAGGACGAGCTGACACTTGCTTTAGCAAGTATAGAAAAGCTGAAGAAAGACTTTGAAAAAGAGCGGTCAGACTGGGATGCTAAGAAAGCTACCCTGGAGAAGAGGGCCATTGATGCAGAGGCTGCTCTTAATCCGGTGACAGAGGAATTGTCCGGATTAAAGCAGCAGATAAATGCCATGACAACTGCCATCTTTGGTAAGTACTATTAACATAGCCCTGAACATTGCAGTCCTGTAGCGTTCCGGTTTAACTCATATTTTTTAATGCAGGAAGACGCATTGCTCATCTTGGCGATGATATGCGAAGGAAATTGAAGGCCGCGTATACTCTAATAGAGAAATTATATTCCGGTGCCCAGAGGATAGTTTGTGCTGCCTCGCACAACAAACCGGTTCCCACAACAATCAAAGGTACTTTGGAAAAGCTGTCCATTCTACATGCCCTTCTCGTGGAGCTTAAAAAGTCGTCTGCAAGGGCGGGTGCTATGATGGCTTTAACTCGAGCGAAAGCTTGGGTGCGTGATTTTGATCCGGCAGAGGCGATGAACGGCTACCCAAGCATGAAGGAAGATGGATCAGCCTTCTCCAACGATGACTTACGTGCGTTAACCAAGGAAATGCGGCCTTTGGCTAGAAAATTAGCTGATGAGGCTGATCTGTCTTGATATCATCTGGGATATGATGCTGAGAACGTGCGGGCCGAGCTTCCGGCTTATGAAATTGAAAACCTTATTCCGCCTGTCTGTAAGCACACTTTTGCTCCTGAAATTGATCCGTCCGACCTCGTGAATGATGAAGTTTATTTCCGAGTGCTGACCAAGATTGATTGGACAACTACTGACTTCCAGCAGCTGGAAGAGACCGTCGAAGAACTGGAGCGAGCTGATCCACAACCTTCACATCAGGCTGACACAGAGTCCTTAGCTGGTGCCGGTTTAAATTTTATGTCCCAGCATTTGAGGAAAAAACTGATATTATTTTGGGCCCTCCAGCGTCTTGTTATAGGATAGCTGAAATACTTTATGTTGTCACATACTATCCTTTGTATGAGATTGCTTTAGTTGGCATCGTCTTAATTATTTCTTGCTTATAATGCCTTTGACGATTTATTTTACCTGCTTCTGCATAAAACAATGTTTAAAGTGTCCTGGCGGTTTGTCGTCGGACGGGTCATAATGCCCAAACACATGGTCTAAGTTTATAACTTGAATTGTGTATAAAATATAAAGTATGTATCATACATGTGATTAAGTGTATCATGATGAACCTTAATCCATAATCGATAACAAAGATAATGATCCAAGATGCAAGTATTGATGACTCCCTTGATCATTTGCCGGTTTATCATGAAACCGAACCGGATTATGATAATCACTGGTTTAAATGTAGTCAGTACTGGTGTTTGTATAATCAACCCAGACTAAGCTTCTGTAAAACACAGGTGTAGTGGCAACTTATAGTCATCCACTCCCTGAGCCAATGGACTTGGATGAACACCAATGACTTTGAAGATAAAAAAATTATAAAAAATCAAAAAGAAATTTTTGGGCAAATAAGACCATGTAGTCGAGGCTTTTTACGAGCTGCCAGGCTCCAAATTAGAGGCTTTTTATGAGCTGCTAGGCTACTGTCATTAACCATTTTACAAAGCCTGTTAAGATGGTCCTCAATCCTTAACCAAATCATCAATGTTAATGTTACCAAGTTCAGGGTCTGTAAAGATTGACTTGTGTAAACACTCGATGATCGTCAATTTAACGTTACCAAGTTCAGGGTCTGTAAAGATTGACTTGTGTGTATGTTCAACGGGCCGTACCAGGTTTACCTGGGCGGAGTTACTTACGTAATGCTGGCAGGCTAATCTGGGGTTTTAGGTGTATACAACAGGCTTCCAAGCCATGGCTTGATAGCCTACTACAAGGGTTGTCAACTAGTTGATGCTATGCATCAGGAGCACCCAGGTAGCATTTGAGCTATGCTCGTCGGGGCCTATGTTTGAGTTGTGCTAGGCATCAAAACTCGCTTTTGCCCCTCATCATCATGTGGGAATTGCCGAAGCAACCAGAGCTATGCTCTTATGATGGTCTTGACGTGGTCGCCAGTTTAAGAGGCCATAGGAACTCCCTTGCACACAGAAGCCCCCATGTGACAAACTCTTTATGAAAAAAGGCGGCTGATACCCCGCTTTATCGGGGGTGCAGGTTTTTATATTGATCATAATATATACATTGTAAAGATATGTACATAAAACGGAGCCTATGGCTCAGGTGTAGTAAGGTCGAAGAAGAGCGATGTTCCACGGCCGTCTGGTCTCCTCCTCCGCCGTACGTGAGTCCTTATGTTCTTGAACATCAACGAGGTAGTATGATCCGTTGTGCAGGTTCTTGCTGACCACAAAGGGTCCTTCCCAAGGCGGGGACAACTTGTGCATGTCTGTCTGGTCTTGGATGAGCCGGAGCACCAGATCTCCTTCTTGAAACGTTCTTGTTTTAACCCGGCGACTATGGTACCGGCGCAGATCTTGCTAATAAATCGCTGATCGAGCTGCCGACGTGTCCCGTTCCTCATCCAGTTGGTCTAATGCATCTTGCCGTGCTTTTTTGTTACGAGCTTTCACGTAAGCCGCCACCCGCGGCGAATCATGACGGATATCACTAGGGAGGACCGCTTCAGCTCCATATACCATGAAGAAAGGCGTGTACCCTGTAGATCTGTTAGGTGTAGTGTTGATGCTCCATAATACAGAGGGTAATTCCTCCACCCAACAACCCAGCGTCATCTGCAAAGGGACCATAAGACGGGGCTTAATTCCTCTCAAAATCTCTTGATTGGCTCTTTTAGCTTGACCATTAGACTGAGGATGAGCTACTGATGATACATCAAGGCGGATGTGTTCTCGTTGACAGAACTCTTCCATAGCCCCCTTGGATAGATTTGTACCATTATCAGTTATAATGATGTGTGGAAAGCCAAACTGGAATATCACCTTTTTGATGAACTGAACCACCGTTGCTGCATCACACTTGCTAACTGGTTCCGCCTCAACCCATTTGGTGAACTTATCCACCGCCACCAAAAGGTGGGTCTTCTTATCCGGGGATCTCTTGAAGGGTCCGACCATGTCAAGCCCCCAAGTCGCAAACGGCCAAGTAATTGGAATCATCCTCAACTCCTGAGCCGGTATATGAGCACGTCGTGAGAATTTCTAGCAAGCATCGCATTTTCTGACCAAGTCCTCTGCGTCGGCATGAGCCGTCAACCAGTAGAACCCATGACGAAAAGCTTTAGCCACCAAAGATTTTGAACCGGCATGATGACCGCATTCTCCTTCGTGGATCTCTTTAAGAATATCACGGCCTTCATCCGGCGACACACACCGCTGAAACGCCCAAGAGACGCTGCGATGATGTAGTTCTCCACTGACGATAGTCATTGACTTGGAACGCTGGATTATCTGTCTAGCCAAGACATCGTCCTCTGGTAACTCACCTCGGTTCATGTACGCCAGGTAGGGAAGCGTCCAATCCGGAATAACATGAAGCGCCGCCACCAATTGAGCCTCCAGATCAGTTATGGCCAAGTCCTCTTCTAAAAGTAACTTTACCGACGGATTATGTAATACATCCAGGAAGGTATTAGGTGGCACCGGTTTACGTTGAGAACCCAGCCGGCTTAACGCATCGGCCGCTTCATGTTTTTTGCCGGTCTATATGATCCACCTGATAGCCCTTAAAGTGTCCAGCAACAGCGTCTACCCCTCGTTGATATGCTGCCATGAGTGGATCTTTAGAATCCCACTTACCAGACACCTGTTGAGCCACCAGGTCTGAATCTCCAAAGCATTTAACTCGGCTTAGATTCATCTCCTTAGCCATCCGCGGACCATGGAGGAGAGCTTCATACTCAGCTGCATTGTTAGTGCAAGGGAACATTAAATGGAGGACATAACAGAACTTATCACCTCGTGGGGAAGTTAATACGACTCCAGCCCCTGAACCCTCCAATTGCCTGGAACCATCAAAGTGAATAGTCCAATATGTATGATCCGGCTTTTCCTCTGGTGCTTGCAACTCTGCCCAATCATTGATGAAATCTACCAATGCTTGGGATTTTATCGCAGTACGGGGCACATACTTCAATCCGTGCGGGCTAAGATCAATGGCCCACTTTGCAACCCGACCAGTAGCCTCTCTATTCTAGAGTATATCCCCCAGAGGAGCTGAACTGACCACAATGATTGGATGGCCTTGAAAGTACTGCTTTAGCTTCCGGTTTGCCATGAAGACTCCATACACCAATTTCTACCAATGCGGGTATCTCTGTTTTGATTCAATGAGCACCTCACTGATGTAGTAAACCGGCCGTTGAACCGGATATTCCTTGCCTGTCTCCTTGCGCTCTACTACAATGGGAACGCTCACTGCACGGGCATTAGCAGCCACATATAACAACAGCGGCTCAATATCAACTGTGGCAGCAAGGACCGGCGGCTCTGCCAATTGCTTCTTCAAGCCTTCAAATGCAGCATCAGCAGCATCTCTCCAGACAAAACGGTCTGTCTTTTTCATCATCTGATAAAGCGGGATGGCCTTCTCTCCCAAACGGCTGATAAACCGGCTGAGCGCCGCAATGCGGCCCGCCAAGCATTCGACATCGTTGATGCACGCCGGTTTAGCCAAGGATGTAATCGCTTTGATCTTCTCCGGATTAGCTTCAATTCCCATGTTTGATACCAAGAATCCCAGGAGCTTGCCTGCCGTAACACCAAAAACACACTTATCCGGATTAAGCATCATTTTGTAAATCCGGAGATTATCAAAGGTTTCTTTCAAGTCGGTTATTAATGTCTCCTCCTTCCTGGATTTCACCACAATGTCATCCACATAGGCATGAACATTCCGCCCAATCTGTCCATGAAGGCAGTTCTGCACACAACGCTGATAGGTCGCCTGGGCACTCTTAAGCCCAAATGGCATAGATACATAGCGGAAGGCTCCAAAGGGAGTTATAAAGTCCGTCTTCTCCTGGTCCTTAACTGCCATTTTGATCTGATGATAACCTGAATATGCATCCAAAAAAACTTAGTCGCTCACAACCTGCCGTGGCATCAATGATCTGATCAATACGGGGGAGGGCAAAGGGATCAGCTGGGCAAGCTTTGTTCAGATCCGTGTAATCAACACACATTCGCCAAGTGCCATTTTTCTTAAGCACCAGCACCGGATTAGCCAACCACTCTGGATGAAACACCTCAATTATAAAGCCTGTCGCCAAGAGCCTAGCCACTTCTTCACCAATAGCCTTGCGCCTTTCTTCATTGAAGTGGCGCGGAAATTGCTTAATAGGTTTAAACTTAGGATCAATGTTGAGAGTGTGCTCAGCGAGTTCCCTCGGTACACCTGGCATGTCAGAAGGTTTCCATGCAAAAATTTCCCGATTCTCACGGACGAACTCGATGAGCGCGCTTTCCTATTTTGGATCTAGGTTAGCACTGATGGTGAACTGCTTGGATGAATCGCCAGGAACAAAGTCAACCTGTTTGGTCTCTTCAGCTGATTTGAATTTCAAGGCCGGATCATGCTCTGTGGTTGGCTTTTTCAGTGGAGACATATCTGTTGGATCAACATTATCTTTATAAAACTTCAGCTCCTCAGTTGCATAAACCGCCTCGGCATACGCTGCATCACCTTACTCGCACTCCAACGCAATCTTGCGACTCCCATGGACCGTAATGGTTCCCTTATGGCCCGGCATCTTGAGTTGTAGATAAACATAACACGGCCTCGCCATGAACTTAGCGTAAACCAGCCGCCCGAATAGGGCGTGATACGGGCTGTTGATCTTTACCACTTCAAAGGTCAAAGTCTCAGACCTGGAATCATGCTCATCTCCAAAAGTGACCTCCAAGTCTATCTTACCAACTGGATATGCCGATTTACCTGGCACCACACCATGAAAAACTATGTTGGATTGCCAAAGCTTCTTATATGTCAGCCCCATGCGCCGGAAAGTCTCATAGTATAGAATGTTGATGCTGCTGCCTCCGTCCATAAGCACCTTGGTAAACTTGTAGCCACCCATTTGAGGTGCCACAACTAAAGCCAGCTGACCCGGATTGTCAACCTAGGGCGGATGCTCCTCTCAGCTCCACACAATGGGCTGTTCTGACCAACGCAGGTAGCGTGGCACTGCCGATTCAACAGAATGTACTGCCCTCTTGTAAACTTTCTAATCACGTTTACATAAGCTCGTGGTGAAGACATGATACTGCCCACTGCTCAACTGCTTTAGATTATTCTGATATCTGGACTGCTGCTGCTGTTGGCGCTGTTGACTTCCCTGGTTGTTATAACCGCCCTGGCCGTGCCGTTGGCTATGCTGATTGTGCTCGTTGTGGTTGCTGTTATTACCTAGGAACCCTGAACCGGATCCACCGCCTTGATAACCCGGCCCGTGAAAACCGGGGCCTGATCCGCCGGATGGTCAATGATCATACAGAGACCGGTTCATGATTTCCTGCATAATGAAATAGTCCTTCTAGAGGTGTGTAGCTAGCTTTTCTGTTGTACCGTGCCTTGGGCAAGGTATGTTCATCTGGCATTCCAGATTAATAGGCAGCCTCCCATTTCGTGGGGGCGGTCTACCCTTGCGGCGCTGGCCGTTCTCCTGAGCATTGGTGTTGGCCACAAAATCTGAGTTACTATCCGCTTTACGCTTACCGTTGTATCCTTGATTCGCCGGATTGGGCTGTGGCGCTTTACCATTCTTCTTCGCCTTCCTTGACTTATCCTCATCAGAATCTGGGTATTTGGCACTATCTGAATCCGCATACTTCACCAGGTGCCCATGAGCGTCCCCATGTCATCACAATTACGTTTAAGCCGTCCCAACTTCAACTTCAAAGGTTCAAACCGGCAATTGCCTTCCAAGGTTACAACTGTTGTGCTGGGGTTGATGCTGTTGGAGGAATGTAGGATCTCCGACACTCGACGCACCCAATGACTTGTTGATTCGTGCTCACCTTGAACACAGGCAGCTAAATCGACGACGGACATCGGCTGCTTGCACGTGTCTTTGAAGTTATTAATAAACCGGCTGTGCAATTCGGCCCATGATCCGACGGAATTAGGTGGCAAGCCTTTCAGCCAAGTGCGAGTTGTGCCCTCCAACATCATTGTGAAATACTTAGCGCACGCTGCATCATCCACATCAAGCATCTCCATTGCCATCTCATTGCTTTTGACCCATGTCTCACGGGATAGATCCGCAGTGTAGTTGGGCACCTTGCGCGGTCCTTTGAAATCCTTGGGCAATTTTACGTTGCGTAAAGCAGGAGTAAGACAAGGCACTCCCAAGGAGCTGGACATCACCCCCGGTTCAACTGAGGTAGACGGACGAACCGGCGTTAGCTGACGGGCTTCATACTGTGCTGCTAACTCGGCCTCCCGGCGCTGCCTGCCCTGATCGACCACGCCCTGAGCATTCGCATCTCCTCCTACCGGATCATCCCTCTGCGGGGGGTTACGTCTTCACGCGCTGCTAGACATGGCCGGTTCGTCCAGGTGCCTTGTATAACTCCGGCTTGGGCAAGGGGTTGAATGAATCCTCTCACGCCTGTGAGAATAAGCTTGCTGTTGAGTTAGCGCCGTTTCCAAAAACTCCCTGGCCCGTCGTGCCTCCACAACTACAGGGGATGTTCCTTCAATGGGAAGGGCGGCCAGTCGTGAAGCGGCGGCGACTATGTTATCCAATGGATTAGAATAATGACCGGGAGGGGTGGGTACATGTTGTGGTGGGACAACCTGGCGGGTTGGCTCCGCAGCCTGTGGCTGGATTCACTCTCCTGTGCCCGGTGCTCCTCCCCGGTTCACCTTCGACTAGTTACTGGTCCCTGCTCCTGGCGTGTTAAAAGGTTCCTTGCTTCGTAAACCGGTGGCAAGCGAGATCGCTGCCTTCTCTTCATTACCTCGTGTGAAGCGGTCTGATCCAACATGAGTCGATAAGCTTGAGCATCAAGGTCAGCCTGCTTCGCAGCCATCCTGGTTTTCTCAGCAGCTAGGTCCAACTTGGCTTGATCTATCAGACTTTTCACCTGAGCGACTTCTGCATCATGTTGCTCCTTATTGACCTGGGCTACCTCTGCCGTTCACAGTGTTGTCAAAGTATCGACCAAGGCGGACAAAGTTTCGGCCGGCGATGGACCAGGACCTCCAGCCCTAGCTCCTGCCATGTCTGATGTTAACGCCGCTGTAGTTGATGACTTCTGCATAGGTCGTGATCCGGCCATGAAGACTGCGACCCGGTTCAGCGGATCAAGGGTGTCCGGAATACTATCACCATCGGAACAGCCCTTGGATCGGCCATCCTGCAACAGGTATAAAGATTCTGTCTCTCTAGAGGACGATTCACCACCGGAATAGACAACAGTCTCACCGCCAGAGTCCGATCCGTCCTCAGCTTGCACTTCATGAAGTGCTCCAACGAAGACGTGCTTCATGGCGGGCTGAATCCGGCAGGTCTCGCACACTGAGCCCGCTCGATGATGTTGGGGAAGATGTCCGGCTTAGGGCCCAGTTCGCCAATCTTGCCGATCAAGACGTGGATGCCGCCAAAGGGTACCCGGTACCCGTATTCGATTGAATCGGCCTCGGGGCCCCAGCCTGCATCGCCGATGTAGATCTTGCCGCGACGACTCTTGGTCATCCGGCCCACTGCATAACCCTTGAGTCCTTCAAAGCTGCCCTTCAAGAACTCGAAACCATCGTGCGATAGCCCCACGGTGGGTGCCAACTGTCGTGGTTTTGTCACGGTAGATGTCCTAGCGAAAGGACTTAGTCATGAGGCCATCGCTACGGGTTAGCTTAAAGGGGTTAAAGCAGACAAGGACACAGGGATTTTATAGTAGTTCGGCTCCTTCGATGAAGGTAAAAGCCTACGTCTAGTTTGGTGTAATATTGCCAGGGTTTCGATGACCAGGGAGCGAATCTGCTTGCATGTGTCTCGACATGTTGTTCTCTGCCCTTCAACCGTCGCCGGGTCGTCCCTTTATATACGAGGTGACGCCCGGTCCGGTTTACAGAATCCCGAGGCCGGCTCATAAACGTGTCCGGCTCGGTCTCTATCCTTCCTATCTTACATCACAAGTTACACAGAGTATGGCGGTTTACAAATCATGGGCCCTAATACTTGGGCTCTAAACCTCCTGGGCTCCAGCGTCTTGCTCCATGCTCTACTAGGCTTTAGTAAAAGTAATCTCACCAGACATAACCTGGCCCCTCCTGGGTGGTTTATACCTGGTAGTAATATCCCTGACAATAATGGTGTGTCCGAACGTCGTAACCACACTTTATTAGATATGGTGCGATCTATGATGTCTCTTACCGATTTACCACTATCGTTTTGGGGTTATGCATTAGAGACAGCTGCATTCATGTTAAATAGGGCACCATCTAAATCCGTTGAGACGACACCGTATGAACCGTGGTTTGGCAAGAAACCTAAGTTGTCGTTTCTTAAAGTTTGGGGCGGCGATGCTTATGTGAAAAAGTTTCAACCTGATAAGCTCGAACCCAAATTGGAGAAATGTGTCTTCATAGGATACCCAAAGGAAATTGTTGGGTACACCTTCTATCACAGATCCAAAGGCAAGATATTCATTGCTAAAAATGGATACTTTCTACAGAAGGAGTTTCTCTCGAAAGAAGTGAGTGGGAGGAAAGTGGAACTTAATGAGGTAATTGTACCTTCTCCCGAATTGGAAAGTAGTACATCACAGAAACTAGTTCTAGTGATTCCTACACCAATCAACGAGGAAGCTAATGATGATGATCATGAAACTTCAGATGAAGTTACTACTGAACCTCGTAGGTCAACCAGAGTGCGTTCCGTGCCAGAGTGGTACGGTAACCCGGTTCTGGAAGTCATCTTACTAGACCATGATGAACCTACGAACTATGAGCAAGCGATGATGAGCCCAGATTCCGCAAGATGGCTTCAGGACATGAAATCTGAGATGGGATCCATGTATGAGAACAAAGTATGGACTTTGGTTGACTTGCCCGATGAACAGCAAGCCATTGAAAATAAATGGATCTTTAAGAGGAAGACTGACGCCGATGGTAATGTTATTGTCTACAAAGCTCGACTTGTTGCGAAAGGTTTTCGACAAGTTCAAGGTGTTGACTACGATGAGATTTTATCACTCGTAGCGATGCTTAAGTCTGTCCGAATCATGTTAGCAATTGTCGCATTTTATGAAATCTGGCAAATGGATAACAAAACTGCGTTCTTTAATGGCTTTATTAAAGAAGAGTTGTATATGATGCAACCAGAGGGTTTTGTCAATCCGAAAGGTACTAACAAAATGTGCAAGCTCCAGCGATCCATCTATGGGCTGGTGCAAGCATCTCGGAGTTGGAATATACGCTTTGATGAGGTGATCAAAGCATATGGTTTTATATGGACTTGCGGTGAAGCCTGTATTTAGAAGAAAGTGAGTGGGAGCACTACAGACTTTCTTATAAGTATATGTGAATGACATATTGTCGATCAGAAATAATGTAGAATTTTCTGGAAAGCATAAAGGAGTGTTTGAAAGGATTTTTTCAAATAAAGACCTCGGTGATGCTACGTACATATTGAGCATCAAGATCTATAGAGATAGATCAAGATGCTTGATAAGTTTTTTCAATGAGTACATACCTTGACAAGTTTTTGAAGTAGTTCAAAATGGAACAGTCAAAGAAAGAGTTCTTGCCTGGGTTGCAAGGTATGAAGTTGAGTAAGACTCAAAACCCGACCACGGCAGAAGATAGAGAAAGAATGAAAGTGTCGGTGTACTAAAGTAGGGGTACCTTAGTATCCCGAACTTGTGCACAGGCAGTTGCAGCGTCCCGCGGCAAGGCTTGCCAGGCGACCGCCAAGATCCTCCGCGGTTCCCTTGGAGCTATTCAAGAACAAAGTATCCAAGTCCAGAAGACAAGACCCCGGCAAGAGGAGCTTGCCGGGAAGGCCACTCAAGGCACAGAACCACTCAAGGCACGAGACCCTGGCAAGAGGAGCTTGCCGGGAAGGCCAATCAAGGAATATCAAGGAATTTGCCGCGACGCGCCACGCGTCCCGGCAAGGCCCGGTAAGCGACAAGCTCCCGGAAGCGACAAGATAGCGACTGCGGCAAGGCGCTTGCCGCGGCAAGCTTCCACTCAGTACCCACGCTCCAGCGCATCCACCCACGTGTCGCTCTGGGACCATCCCAGGCACGCGTGGCGGAAGGCTGTGCAGCCTGGGGTACACGGTGGCAAGCAGCGATGACGAGGCTACCGTCGTGGCAGACGGTGGCGCCCCTGACGGCCACTTTTTGCACTGTTTGGGCGACGGCGACGGGCATTTAATGCCCTTGTCCCCTGCCGTCAGGGTTAGGTATGGAGCACTATACAAACATTGTTCCAACTACCACCCTTTTTACATTTTTACCCCCATCTGTGTTGCCACCTGTCGGTGACCCCTTTGACCTATAAAAGGAGGCCCATGCGCAACGTAGAAGGGGTTCCGAACATCGATCATTCCCACGCTCGGTCTTGCTAGCGGTTAGAGTGTACTGTAGTTCTCCTCGCTCCCGAGCAAGAACACAATACAAACCATAGCAGGAGTAGGGTTTTACGCATCCGTGCGGCCCGAACCTGGGTAAACTGCTCGTGTGCTCGCCTCGATCCGCTCTTTGTACGATCTCCGCCCCCTGCCGTACCGAAAAGGGGCTCCGGTCCCATAGGTGTTCGTGGGCGATCAGTTTCCCCGACATCTTTGGCGCGCCAGGTAGGGGGTGCGTCGAGGTTGTGTGAACCCGATCCGGTGTCCACACGAGATAGATCTTCACCAACTTCATCAACTTCATCGACTCCATCAACATGCCGCCGAAGAAGAAGGCTTCGGAGGCAGCAGGCCCGTCCGCGTCGATCCCGCCACCGCCGGAGCCAATGGCTGGTGGGGTAGACACCGGCGGAAGAACGGACGCCGACGAGGGAACTCACGGTACCGCCAGGTCCAAGGACAAGGCCGCGCTGCCCATCGGCGGCGTAGCCAGCTTCCACGACGACCGGGCGCACTCCAAGACCTTTGCGTCCGTGCATGCACCGCGTCCCTCTCAGGAGCCGCGGGATCGGCAGCGTCGTGGTACTCAAGGTACCATACGCTTGCTGGGCCAAGGTCAAGCTGGCGGATCTCGGGACGCTCAAGGCTAGCATGCACACCAACATGCCGGCACGAGCAAAGCGCGGTCGCCGGGATGGGATGTTGCTCCTTCTAACGCAGTTAGAAGTCCGAGCATATCCCGCTCCTCGCACCGTTCGCCACCGCTACCCGCCACTCCAGCAGAAGCTCTAGCACGAGATCAACTGCTTCTAGATTTCCCTCCAGCGGCAGACAAGGCCGACGACTGGAGGGCCGCCATTCAGAGTCTCATCGCCTTCACCAACGGCGACACTCCGCAGCAGCCAAGCACATCGCGACCGTGGCAAGTCAGCCAGGCGCGGGCCGATGGCGACAAGACCGGTGGAGGTGCAACCACCGTGCACTCTCCGCCCCGAAGGCCGAGATCGCCGACTCGCCGGATCAACATCGACGACAACTCCACTGCGTCATCAGATCCGCGAGCTCGCCGTGATCAGCGCCAAGTTCTCGACGATCGCCGACAAGAAGACGCTCGTACTCGCATCGAGCGACGAAGAGAAGCGCGCGTCAATCAGATCAGCGCGCTGGGCCCACTGTCGACATGCAAGCGCCAGGGGGACCAGGCGACTTGCCGTATGTGGTAGGTTGTCCTGCGTTCACTCGTGAGCTGCGGCAAGTCCAGTGGCCCAGCATGAAAAATTTCAAGCCAGATGTGCCGGAGAAGTACGACGGCAAGACGCATCCGTCGGAGTTCCTCAGCATCTACACCATCGCGGTGCAGGCTGCTGGGGGACGAGGCGAGAAGATCCTTGCCAACTACTTCCCTCTGGTACTCCAACCCAACATCGGGTCCTGGCTCATGCACTTGCCGGACAACTCCATTTCTTCTTGGGCAGACCTGTGCCATCAGTTTGTCGGCGCCTTTACAGGCGGCCACAAACCCCATGGCCAAGAGAGTGACCTGCACCTGCTCGCCCAGAAGGAAGGAGAGCCCCTGCGCAAGTACATCCAGAGATTCAGCTGTGTCCAGCACAACATCCCAGACGTCCACCCTGCCGCGGTCATCAGCGCGTTCCATCCGAACGTGCGTAACCGCAGGATGAGGGAGGAGATGGTGATGTGCAAGATCAGGGACGTCAACGAGCTATACGCCCTGGCCGACAAGTGTGCACGTGCTGAAGAGGGGAGGAAACTCCCCGGAGAGGATATAGGAGCCGGAGGATCTGACAGCGAGGATGCCGCCCCGGCAAAGAAAAACCGGCGGCGGAACAATAGAAAGAAGAAGAACAAGGAAGTGCTAGTCGTCGAGCAGTCCGGCAAGGAGGCCGGCGCCAAGAAAGCCCAAGTTGGTAGCTCCGGCAAGGAGACTGCCGCATGCACCAACTGCCAGGCTGTGGCGGCCGCCGACAAGCAGGACGGCACCGACAAGCAGTACTGCAAGATCCACCGCACCAAGGGCCACGATCTCCAGAACTGCAAGAGGGTCGAGCAGCTTGTTGAACTGCAGAAAGCTGAATACGAGCGGCGCGACAAGGAGAAGGCCCAAGGAGGTGATGGGGGATCCGGCAAGAAGCGGCCAATCAATGGCCAGGGAGGACGCCGCGGCAAGGCCAAGCAGCGACAAGGAGACAGACCTCCCCGCGGCCGCGACAAGGACGAAGATGACGACGACGACGAATACATGGATGATGGAGAGACCAGTGAGCAGGAATTTCAGAAAGCCACAGAGGTTTGTGCGTTGACGGCGGTGCTTCTCTGCATACTTCACACCGCCAACTTAAACAGTGGGTGCGGGAAGTCAATGCGGCAGAACCACCTATCGAATTGCGCAAACTTCTGAAATGGTCCAGCACGCCTATCGTCTTTGACATTGAGGACCACCCTGATCGCACAACGGCGGTCGGGTGTTTGCCGATGTTGGTATCACCAACCATCCGCAACCTCAAGGTCACGAAGATGTTAGTTGACGGCGGGGCCGGCTTGAACCTGATCTCCTCCACTGTGATCCAGAAACTCCAGATCCCCGACAGCGAGCTCGAAGAGACCGGCACTTTCCAAGGAATCAACCCGGGAAGGAGAAAGCCGAAGGGGAAGATCACATTGCCAGTAACATTTGGCGGCGAGCTGAACTTCAGGACTGAGAGGGTCACGTTCGACGTTGCTGATTTCCCATTGCCTTACAATGGGATACTTGGCCGTCCAGCGCTTGCCAAGTTCATGGCAGCCTCTCATTACGCCTACAACATGCTGAAGATGCCAGGCCCGATAAGCGTCATCTCTGTCCCTGGCGACAAGAAAGATGCCCTTATCTGCGCCGACAAGATTTATCGGGAAGCAGCAGCCGCAACAGAGCGACAAACACTTGCCGCTGAAGCTCCCGAAGGGAAGAAGACCAAGTCCGGCAAGAGCTCTGGGGCCCACTCCGGCAAATGCACCTCTTCGGAGTGCTGCGCTGCCGTTGAGGATGCACCATCGAGCTCCACCGGCAAGTGTAAGAAGATGATGGCAGCTCCGCCAGAGACCAAGAAGGTGTCCGCCAAGGAGGACGGCAGTGGTGGTACCTTCACCATCAGTGCAACGCTTGACCCTAAATAGGAAAGCGCGCTCGTTGCTTTCCTGCGGGCGAATGTCGACGTGTTTGCATGGCAACCGTCTGACATCCCCGGTGTTCCCAGGAAAGTGATTGAGCACAAGCTTGCCATTTGTCCTCACGCGCGGCCCGTCAAGCAGAATGTTAGAAAGCAAGCGGTGGAGCGCCAAGAGTTCATAGCGGAGGAAATCAAGAAGTTGGAAGCAGCGGGCCTTGTCAGAGGAGTGCTCCATCCCACGTGGTTGGCCAATCCAGTAGTCGTGCGTAAGGCAAATGGGAAATGGAGGCTTTGTACCGATTTCACCGATGTGAATAAAGCTTGTCCCAAAGACCCATTTCCCTTGCCGCGCATTGACCAGATTGTTGACTCCACGGCCGGATGTGACCTGCTTTCATTTCTTGACGCATACTCAGGATACCATCAGATCTTCATGGCTGAAGAAGATGAGGAAAAGACCGCATTTATCACCCCATGTGGCACATACTGTTTCATACGGATGCCTTTTGGTTTGAAGAATGCCGGTTCAACGTTTGCAAGGGTAGTCCATACAGCTTTTGAGCCACAAATTCACAGAAACGTAGAAGCATACATGGATGACATAGTGGTCAAAAGCAAGGACAGGGCGACCCTGGTGCAAGATTTAGAAGAGACCTATGCGAATCTGCGCAAGATCCAGCTCAAGCTCAATCCCGAGAAGTGCGTGTTCGGAGTCCCTTCCGGCAAGCTTCTCGGGTTCTTCGTGTCTCAGAGGGGGATTGAAGCCAATCCCGACAAGATCAAGGCCATTGAGCAGATCGAAGCACCGAAGCGCGTCAAGGATGTACGGAGACTTGCCGGTTGCGTGGCTGCTCTCAGCAGGTTTATCTCTAAGTCAGCAGAGCGCGCCCTGCCGTTTTTCAAAATTTTGAAAAAGGCAGGTCCAATGAAATGGACTCCGGAAGCGGAGGCAGCGCTGCAAGACTTGAAGAGGTATCTGTCCTCCACTCCAATACTTGTCACACCTAAACCACAAGAGAAGTTGTTGATGTACCTAGCAGCAACCAATCAAGTGGTTAGTGCTGCGTTAGTAGCGGAGAGGGAGGCAGACGATGAGCCAGCAACTGCGGCAAGCATATCTAGCGACAAGCAGGGGGCTTCCCCGACAAGCTCTGGTCCCGACAAGGATGGATCTGCGCATATGCAAGAGGAGATACGGAAGAAGATGGTGCAGCGCCTAGTTTACTTTGTCAGCTCCCTTCTGCAGGGGGCAAGATCAAGGTACTCTGGTGTGCAGAAGCTGCTTTTCGGCCTTCTTATGGCCTCGAGAAAGCTGCGTCATTACTTCCAAGCACATGAGATAACAGTTGTCACTCGCTTTCCGCTGAAGAGGATACTGCAAAATCCAGAAGCAACAGGCAGGATTGTCGAGTGGGCACTAGAACTATCAAGCTTTGGCCTCAAGTTTGAAAGCACTTCAACTATCCAAAGCAGAGCATTGGCAGAGTTTATAGCGGAGTGGACGCCAACACCAGATGAAGAAACCCCAGAGACGAGCATCCCCGTCAAGGAAGCAAGCAAAGAGTGGATAATGTACTTTGATGGTGCCTTCTCGCTGCAAGGCGCCGGTGCTGGTGTGCTTCTTGTCGCACCAACCGGAGAACACCTCAAGTACGTGGTCCAAATGCACTTTCCCAAGGAGCAAGCGACAAACAATACTGCAGAGTATGAGGGTTTGCTTGCCGGTCTCAGGATCGCGGCAGACCTTGGGATTAAGAACCTGATTGTAAGGGGTGACTCGCAGCTTGTCGTCCGCCAAGTGAACAAGAATTATCAGAGCCCGTTGATGGAAGCTTACGTTGATGAAGTGAGGAAGCTTGAAGAACACTTTGACGGCCTATAGATGGAGCATGTTCCAAGAGCTCAGAACGACATCGCAGATGGCCTGTCGAAGTGCGCCGCACTAAAGTTGCCTGTGGAACCAGGGATCTTTGTGCTCAAGCTGACTCAGCCATCCGTAACACCATCAACTGGACAAACCAAGAAGAGGAAGTTGGTTTCCGGTGACTATTTTCCGGCAGAGCTTCCCGAAGCCGCCGCCAAGAAAGTCCCCAAGATCAACATCGAAAATGCTGAGGAGCAGTCTGCTCTTGCAAGCCCTAGGGTTTGTACAGTTGAAGCAGACGCTCCCGACAAGTTTTGCTCCGGCAAGCTTGCCGGGGATCGTCAAGCTCCGGCTGAACCACAGGTTCTAGCCGTGGAAGCGGACGTTCCCGCAGCAGTAGACGTGCCTTTAGTCCTTGTTGTCGAGCCACAAGCTCCAACATGGGCACAGCAGATTGTCCGTTTCCTTCAGACAGGAGAACTTCCCGAAGAGCAAGAAGAAGCGGAAAAAGTAGCCCGGCAGTCAAGTATGTACCAGTTTGTCGACAACACACTGTGCAGAAGAAGACTCAACGGTGTGAAATTGAAGTGTATTCCCCGGGAAGATGGACAGAAGCTGTTGGCAGAGATACATGGAGGCATATGTGGCCACCACATTGGCGCAAGAGCACTTGCCGGCAAGGCATTTCGGCAAGGTTTCTTTTGGCCGATAGCCCTCCAGGATGCAACTGCACAAGTAACCAAGTGTGAAGTGTGCCAGTTCCATTCCAAGCAGATACATCAGCCAGCTCAAGCTCTCCAGACGATCCCTTTATCCTGGCCATTTTCGGTCTGGGGGCTCGACATCCTCGGCCCCTTTCCCCGCGCAGCCGGGGGCTTTGAGTTCTTGTACGTTGCAATCGACAAGTTCACAAAGTGGCCGGAAGTGGAACCAGTGAGAAAGGTCACCGCACAGTCAACGGTCAAGTTCTTCAGGTCGATTGTTTGCCGTTTCGGGATCACTAACAGGATCATCACCGACAACGGCACACAATTCACAAGTCGCACCTTCATGCAGTATGTCCAAGACCTTGGCGCCAAGGTCTGCTTCGCTTCTGTTGCTCACCCAAGGAGCAACGGTCAAGCGGAGAGGGCAAACGCTGAAGTGCTGCGTGGACTCAAGACAAGAACTTTCGACAGGCTGCACAAGTGCGGAAGAAACTGGATCGAGGAGCTGCCAGTGGTTCTTTGGTCAATCAGGACGACGCCAAATCGAGCCACTGGACAGACACCCTTTGCTCTAGTCTATGGAGCAGAGGCAGTTCTCCCCACGGAACTCGTATACGGGTCGCCTCGAGTGCTCGCTTATGATGAGCTCGAGCAAGAGCAGCTGCGACAAGATGACGCGCTGCTCCTTGAGGAAGACCGTCTTCAGGCTGATGTACGAGCTGCTCGATACCAGCAAGCTTTGCGCCGCTACCATAGCCGCAAAGTTAACGCCAGAAGTCTCGAGGAAGGCGACCTTGTTCTTCGGCGCGTTCAGTCCGCCAAGAATTCCAACAAGTTGACGCCGAAGTGGGAAGGCCCTTATCGGGTAAAACGAGTCACTAGGCCCGGCGTTGTCCGCCTTGAGACCGAAGATGGCTATCCGGTGAGCAACTCCTGGAACATTGAGCATCTTCGCAAGTTTTACCCATAAGGCGCGGTTGCCGTGATCCGTTCCGGCAACCACCTTTTGTACAAGTCTTGCCGCTGCTGCATGTAATCCTTTGTACAAAGCCGGGCATAGACCCCGTGCATCAGTAAAGCTTATGTGCCCCGCACATCCTGTCATTTCATGCTTTTTATTTTCTTGCGTGTATTATCTGACACTTTGTGCAGCACCTACCCCCGGTAAGCAATAACGAGCCCAAAGGCTCCATATCTTTATTTTTCTCTTCTTTCTTTATCTCTCAAGGAAAGGAAGTTTCTCTCGCGCACAAGTTTGCCGGGGGGAGGAAGATAGTAGTATGGACCAAGCGCCGTTCAAGAAAGCCTTGCCTTGCCGGGAAGCAGACAACACAAAAGCTAAGTGCCAAAGTTTGAGCAATCAAATTTTTAAATTTTTAAGTTATCTTCCTTGAACGACCGCGCTTTGTATGGAAAACCTTTGCGCGGAGGAACCAACTCGTAGCTAGTTGCGCCCTTACTTTGTTTCGAGTTTGCTATACAGCTTAAGCATGCTGTGACTAGTGTCGCGCCCTTACTTTGTTTACGAGCCCGCTCAACAACTTAAGTGTGCTGCAACTGGTTGCGACAAGGTTTCTTGTCGGCAACGGCACCGCCAGCAGGCTGCTGAAGTTCCGCACTCAGCGCTCGCGGCAAAGGTGCCTACACCGTCAAGTTCCCTAAAAGCGTAGGGTAATAACATACAAAATAGAGGAGTCAAGTAAAGGAAATAACATTGCATTAACTACCCAAAATAGAGTTATATTACAAAGCAACTTGTCGCAACTCTAATGGTCTGTTTTTCATAACATGGCTAACAGCGACAAGGAAAAGAAGAAAATAAGCAGCCTAATCTGCGCGGTCGCCTTCAACTCTCTTGATCCCGCCCACCTTGTCCACAATGGGTGCGACAGGGGCCTTGAGCGCCTCCTGATCAGCGTCCGGCGGCAGGGACCTGAGGACGTTGGTAAGGTTGAGGCCTGGATTGCGGAAGGCCACCTTCATCAACACCTTCTGCAGGGCTCCCGCGCAGAGCCTGCGCGACTCGTCCGCCAGCTGCTTTGGGATCTTCTCCCGGAGTTGCTGGAGGGCCATCACCACACCCTTGAAGAATAAAGTAAGCTTGGCGCTGGGGTGGAGGTTCTCGTCGGTGGAGTACCCGAGGTACTCCGCCCCCAGCTGCGCCAACTCCTTGTCGATGTCTGCGGCGGCGTTGACAAGGCCTTCCGTCCAAAGCTCGACAGTCTGCCTAAAATTGTTCTGGGTGACGGCAGCGCTCGCCAGCAACGCCTTCTCGGCCCTGATCTGCTCCTTCAGAGTCGTCTCCCATTCCTTGGCGCCGTCCAACGTCTTGGTTAAGGTGGCCAGCTTCAGCTCGAGGTCGGCGTTGGAGTCCTTGGCGGCGGTGAGCTCCTTGCCCTTCTCGGAGAGGCGGACCTGCAGCTCGGAGTGGCTGTGGGCGTCCTTCTCCCGCTCGACCTTGAGCGCAGTGACTTCTTCGCTTCTGGCCTTGAGGTCGGCCTCGAGCTGCGCCACCTTCACCTCCAGTTCCTTCTTGGCGGTCTCAACAGCTGCTGCGGCATCCTTCGCTTCCTGGAGGGCCCCGCCAAGTGATTGCTCGCGCGCGGCAAGCTCATCCTCGTGGCCGTCAAGGTTGACCTTCCATTGCGCCAGCTTGCCCTCTCGCTTGGACAGCTCCTCGGTGGCAAGCCGCTGCTGCTCCTCCACTTCGGCCTTCTCGAGAATGAAGGCCTGCTGCGCCTTGGCAAGTTGCTCCCGCTCCTCCGCCAAGGACCGGAGAGCTGCTTGGTTGATGGCCCGGAGCTCCTCTGCGCGCTTCTCCATATCAACTCCCGCCTTGGCGGCCAGAGCCTCGCGGGACTCCAGCTTGGCCTGTCGGGCGCGGTAAAGCAACAGCAGCCTGCGCAGCAGCCATTCCTCCTCAGGCTCGTTGCTGCTGCTCGGCGCGTCGACAAGCTTCAGCCCAGCAGAGGCAAGCACCTCCCCATCGAAGACCTCTCCCTCGACTGGCGCCCTGGACATGGACGCCCAAGGGAGCTGGATGAAGATGTCGTCGCCTGCCTTTAAGTAGGCGCCCGGCTCGGGCTCGTCGGAGCTGGGGGCTGCGGCAGCGGTGGAGGGCTCGGCGGCCGGTGTAGCGACTGGCGCTCCTGCGGCCTCAGGGCCGTTAGTACGACCATCAGCCCCTTCGCCAGCTGCTGCGGCGGCAGCCTCGGCGGCCCCTGCGCCGGCGGGATCGTCTGCACCGACCGCTTCCTCGGCAACGGCGGCGTCGTCAGCAACGGCCTCTGTCTCCATTGACTCAGCTGCGGACGGGTCTGACGGAGGAAAAGGAAAGAAAAACAGTCAAGCAAATATCCAAAAAAGAGGAATCTAAAGGAGAAAAGCCCAAGGGGAGTTTTTAAAGCAAAGGGATTACCTGCGCGGGCTGGCTCTTCGGTAAGGTTCCTTGCCGGGGAGCTCTCCCTCGGCGGCGTGGTTGTAGCTCCCGCCGGCGGAGGGCCGCTAGTGTTATCCCTCGCCGGAGAACTCGCCCTTGGCGGAGTGTTCTCCCTTGCCGGAGAGCTTCCCCTTGGCGGTGTGGTCGAAGCCTGCGGCACGTCGGGGGCGGTCTCTTGGCGCTCTTGGTGCTGCTGCTCTGCTCCTACACGGATCAACGAACAAGACGTCAGTAAAGAAGAAGCACCCACGCGCGCCTAACAGCAGAGGATAAACCAGACACTTACGCTGGGGGCTGCTCTGAAGACCAATTGCCGGGTCCGGCAAGCTTGTCTCGGGCGCGCCTTCTGCTGTTGCAACGGGCTCGTCCTTGATGACAATCACCGGGGCCATGGATCTCTTTGCTGCCCTCTGAGCCAGAGTTCTGAAAAAGAAGAACAGGTTCAGAGTTAGGCAAAAGAGATACAAGACAAAACGACAAGAAATCGAAGAAATACAAGAATTGCAAAGACTTACTCTTCTTCCTCCTCGTCGGAGCTAAGCGCAGAAAAGTCGAAGTCTGGCTCATGCGTCCCGGTGCGAGGAGGCGGAGGAGTAGGCTCCCTTGGCCGCTTGGCGGTAGCAGGGGCGGTGGTCTGAGAAGACCCTGCTCCGGTTGCCGCCGAGGCACGAGGGGCGGCAGGAGCAGAGGCGCCAGTCCGGGAAGATCCCCCTCCAGCCGCTGCAGAAGCGCGAGGTGCTCCCGCAGCAGCCTTGCTTGCCGCGGTGGCACGCGTTGCGCTGCGCGGCGGCTGTTGGCCCGTCTGCCGCTCCGTCACGTCCCCGGCCTTGCGGAGGCGCTTTCGCGGAGCTGGAGGCTCTGCTAGTGGTGGCGAGCTACCTGAAGACCAAGAAGAGGAGTCGATCTCCAGTGAGCCGCTCGTGTCCCCAACGGGCCCGCTCGACTCGGCACCCTGCTCGGCGGGCTCACTTGTCTCGGCGACCTGCCCGGCAACCTTCCCCGCTTTGAGAAACTCTTCTTGCTCGGCAAGGCTTGGCACCTCCACCGCCTCCGCCTCCTCCACTGTATACCCGAACTCGCCCGCGGCCGCGGCTTCCGCCGCCTCTTCCAGCCTGGTGGCAATATATGCCATCTCCTGGTCAGTGGTGTCGCTGGTGAGGCCTTTCTTCTCGTCGAAGTCGATTGGCATTTCCACCAAATTGTCGAAGAATGCCTGCACAGCTTCGTCAGCAGGCTCTTGCCAAGTGGGCTCGATCCCGTGCGAGTCGCACAGCGGCATCATTGCACGGATGCCACTGAGCGCTGAGCTGTTGCACAACGGAACTACGCCCCTCGACAACGGGAACCATTCGGGATGGTCGGAGTCGTACTTGAAAAACGCTTGGAGCATCACGTTGAGCTCCAGGACAGTGAAGTTGTAATTGAGGCCCGGGCGCAGCCTCATGTATCTGTCGCGTTCTCGAACTCCCAGGCGGGCCTCTTCCTCTCCTGCAGGGGGGCGATGCGGCGGCGGAGAAAGTCTGCTCCAACTGAGTCTACGGTCAGCCCGGCAAGCCTAAGGCGAAGGATTCGGGTAGTGGCAATCTTCAATCTTCTATCTTCCGGGGCCAAGTCGCTCCAGTCGTCGCCGCATACCACTGGGGCTTGGCGCCGGGCGGTAAAGTGCTGCGGGTTATCCTCTACGATCCAACACCAATTGGCTCTCCACTCATCCCACTTGCCGCGGAGCTCTCCTGATAAGTAAGCTTCCTTCTTGTGGGTCCTAGAGATCCAAGAGATTCCGCCAGACAGAGGCTCTCCCCTCTCAACTCAGGGCGTGAAGTAGTGGCGGAAAAGAGCTACATTGGGGTAGACTCCGACAAAGTTTTCACACAGATGTGCGAAAACGGCCATGGTCAGAACGGCGTTGGGGGTGAAATCAAGGAGGTGAAACCCGTAGGTATTCATGATGTCGCAGAAGAACTCAGAATAGGGCGGGCAGAGCCCGCAGTAGAAGAACAGAGCGAAGAATGTGTAGCCATTCGGGAACATCTCGCAAGCTACAGCTGGGAGTACCTTGGTGCGCGGATGCGCTTTCGTCTCCCTCGACCAGAAAAGGTAGAAGGTATCCCTCAGCTCCTCCGCGTCAAGCTTGGGGGGGAAGACCGCCTTCCTCTTCCGCATTGCCGCGAGCCGCAGCGCCTTGACCGATTTCTTAATCTTCCCCTTCTCGCCTTTCGGAGCCATGGCGGAAGCGGTGAAGGAGGCCGACGGCGCTGGTAGTGCTGGTGGCGACGGAGGGCGGAGCGCTGCTCTCTTTCGGCCTTCGGGAAGGAGGGGAGCGGCGGAGATTTCTGAGGAGTGAAGAAGCAACGGGCAGATGGACGAACTGCCCCAGTTTCCCCTGCTTATAAGGGGGGGAAGGGGGCGGACGTTCCGCATTTCCAATTAAAGAAACAGGCCACGATCTCTCCCACGACGCCATGATTGACGCGTGCCATTAGGGGAGGGCGCGGTGGATACGGAGTGGGATACGGCGTGCCGCAGGCCGCGCGTGCCCGTGCACTGTTTTGGGCCTGGCCCAACAGCGCTCGGCACCGTGTATGGCCCAGGCCCGGGGGCTCCTGTCGGTGTACTAAAGTAGGGGTACCTTAGTATCCCGAACTTGTGCACGGGTAGTTGCAGCGTCCCGCGGCAAGGCTTGCCATGCGACCGCCAAGATCCTCCGCGGTTCCCTTGGAGCCATTCAAGAACAAAGTATCCAAGTTCAGAAGACAAGACCCCGGCAAGAGGAGCTTGCCGGGAAGGCCACTCAAGGCACAGAACCACTCAAGGCACGAGACCCTGGCAAGAGGAGCTTGCCGGGAAGGCCAATCAAGGCATCTCAAGGAATTTGCCGCGACGCGCCACGCGTCCCGGCAAGGCCCGGTGAGCGACAAGCTCCCGGAAGCGACAAGATAGCGACCGCGGCAAGGCGCTTGCCGCGGCAAGCTTCCACTCAGTACCCACGCTCCAGCGCATCCACCCACGTGTCGCTTTAGGACCATCCTAGGCACGCGTGGCGGAAGGCTGTGCAGCCTGGGGTACACGGTGGCAAGCAGCGATGACGAGGCTACCGTCGTGGCAGACGGTGGCGCCCCTGACGGCCACTTTTTGCACTGTTTGGGCGACGGCGACGGGCATTTAATGCCCTTGTCCCCTGCCGTCAGGGTTAGGTATGGAGCACTATACAAACACTATTCCAACTACCACCCTTTTACATTTTTACCCCCATCTGTGTTGCCACCTGTCGGTGACCCCTTTGACCTATAAAAGGAGGCCCATGCGCAACGTAGAAGGGGTTCCGAACATCGATCATTCCCACGCTCGGTCTTGCTAGTGGTTAGAGTGTATTGTAGTTCTCCTCGCTCCCGAGCAAGAACACAGTACAAACCAAAGCAGGAGTAGGTTTTTACGCATCCGTGCGGCCCGAACCTGGGTAAACTGCTCGTGTGCTCGCCTCGATCCGCTCTTTGTACGTTCTCTGCCCCCTGCCGTATCGAAAAGGGGCTCCGGTCCCATAGGTGTTCGTGGGCGATCAGTTTCCCCGACAGAAAGTCATTCCCTATGCCTCAGCCATAGGTTCTATAAAGTATGCCATGTTGTGTACCAAACTTGTTGTGTACCTTGCCATGAGTTTGGCAAGGAGGTTCAAAAGTGATCCAAGAGTAGATCACTGGACAGCGGTCAAAATTATCCTTAGTTACTGGATGACTAAGGAAATGTTTCTCGATTATGGAGGTGATAAAGAGTTCGTCGTAAAGAGTTACACCGATGCAAGCTTTGACACTAATCCAGATGACTCTAAGTATCAATCTGGATATTATTGAAGGTGCGAGCAATTAGCTAGAGTAGCTCGATGCAGAGTAATGTAGACATAGAAATTTGCAAAATACATACGGATCTGAATGTAACAGACCCGCTGACTAAACTTCTCTCACAAAGCAAAACATGATCACACCTTAGTACTCTTTGGGTGTTAATTACATGGCGATGTGAACTAGATTACTGACTCTAGTAAATCCTTTGGGTGTTGGTCACATGGCGATGTGAACTATGGGTCTTATTCACATAACGATGTGAACTATCGATATTAAATCGCATGGCGATGTGAACTAGATTATTGACTCCAGTGCAAGTGGGAGACTGAAGGAAATATGCCCTAGAGGCAATAATAAAGTTATTATTTATTTCCTTATATCGTGATAAATGTTTATTATTCATGCTATAATTGTATTAACCGGAAACTTAGTACATGTGTGAATACATACACAAACAGAGTGTCACTAGTATGCCTCTACTTAACTAGCTCGTTAATCAAAGATGGTTAAGTTTCCTAGCCATAGACATGATTTTGTCGTTTGATGAACGGGATCACATCATTAGAGAATGATGTGATTGACTTGACCCATTCCATTAGGTTAGCACTTGATTGTTTAGTATGCTGCTATTGCTTTCTTCATGAATTATACATGTTCCTATGACTATGAGATTATGCGACTCCCGAATACCGGAGGAACACTTTGTGTGCTATCAAACGTCACAACGTAACTAGGTGATTGTAAAGATGCTCTATAGGTGTCTTCGATGGTGTTTGTTGAGTTGGCATAGATCGAGATTAGGATTTGTCACTCCGATTGTCGAAGAGGTATCTCTGGGCCCTCTCGGTGATGCACATCACTATAAGCCTTGCAAGCAATGTGACTAATGAGTTAGTTGCGGGATGATGCATTATGGAACGAGTAAAGAGACTTATCTGTAACGAGATTGAACTAGGTATGATGATACCGACGATCGAATCTCGGGCAAGTAACATATCGATGACTAAGGGAACAACGTATGTTGTTATGCGGTTTGACCGATAAAGATCTCCGTAGAATATGTAGGAGCCAATATGAGCATCCAGGTTCCGCAATTGGTTATTGACCGGAGATGTGTCTCGGTCATGTCTACATAGTTCTCGAACCCGTAGGGTCCGCACGCTTAACGTTCAATGACGATTTGTACTATGAGTTATGTGATTTGATGACCAACATTTGTTCGGAGTCCCAGATGAGATCACGGACATGATGAACAGTCTCAAAATGGTCGAGACGAAAAGATCGATATATTGGAAGGCTATATTCGGACATCGGAAAGGTTCTGAGTGATTCGGGTATTTTTCGGAGTACCGGAGAGTTAGGAATTTGTATTGGGCCTTAATGGGCCATACGGGAAAGGAGAGAAAGGCCTCAAGGGTGGCCACGCCCCTTCCCCATGGACTGGTTCGAATTGGACTAGGAAAAGGGGGCTCCCCCTTCCTTCCTTCTCCTTCTCCCTTCCCCTTTTCTTATTCCATGTGGGAGGAGGAATCCTACTAGGACTAGGGAGTCGTAGTAGGACTCCACACTTGGCGCGCCCCATCTAGGGCTGGCCTCCTCCTCCTCCCTCCTTTATATACGTGGGTAGGGGGCACCCCAAAGGAACCCCAAGATTTGTCTTAGCCGTGTGTGGTGCCCCTCTTCACAGTTACACACCTCGGTCATATCGTTGCAGTGCTTAGGCGAAGCCCTGCGCCGGTAGCTTCATCATCACCGTCACCACGCCATCATGCTGACGAAACTCTCCCGCGACGCTCAACTAGATCAAGAGCTCGTGGGACGTCATCGAGTTGAACGTGTGTTGAACACGGAGTTGCCGCACGTTCGGTGCTTGGATCGCCTGGATTGCAAAGACGTTCGACTACATCAACTGCGTCACTAGAGGCTTCCGCTTTCGGTCTATGAGGGTATGTAGATACACTCTCCCCGCTCGTTGCTATGCTTCTAGTAGATAGATCTTGCGTGATCATAGGAAAATTTTGAAATCCTACGTTCCCCAACAATCACCCCAAGAATGGATCTTGTATTTTTTACGGTGCTTTTTCCCTACAAGGTGTAGGGGGCTAGCGTGCTTCTCGTTGCACCCTCCGTGGAGCACTTGAAGTACGTCGTCCAAATGCACTTTGCCCGGGAAGAAGCCACCAACAATACAGCTGAGTATGAAGGGCTCCTTGTTGGGCTCAGGATTGCAACAGAATTGGGAATTAAGAAGCTGGTCGTACGAGGAGATTCACATCTTGTGGTGAGACAAGTCAACCAAATTATAAAAGCCCATTGATGCAAGCATACATCCAGGAAGTGAGGAGATTGGAGGAGCAATTTGATGGGTTGCAAACAGAGCATGTACCCCGTGCAGAAAACAGCATAGTTGTTCACCTGTCAAAGTGTGCTGCGCAGAAGCTTCCTGTGGAACCAGGAACTTTTTTTCTCTGTCTCTCTCAGCCCTCCGTATCACCAGCCACAATGGCTCGGAAAAAGGAGAAAGTTGGACTATGGTAAGCCTCTCCCGGCAGATCGATCCGCTCCCGGTAGAGACCTTGCCGGAAACAACTCCTCATAGCTTGTCGGAGCACCCCCCTCCTGCCGGGCCCAAGGGCCCCGCACGCGAGGCCATGTGTTCCCGCAGTAGAGGAGGTGCCGTTAGTCCTTGTTGTTGAGCCTCAGGCTCCAACTTGGGCAAGGCACATTGTGCACTTCCTCCAAACCGGAGTACTCCCTAGCAACCAAGATGAAGCTGATAAAGTAGCCCGGGGGGCAGTATGTACCAGTTTGTCGATGACACTCTGTATAGAAGGAGATCCAACGGTGTGAAATTGAAGTGTGTTTGCCGGGAGGATGGAAAGGAACTGTTGGCTGAGATTCACAGAGGAATGTGCGGCTCACACCTTGGATGAAGGGTGTTAGTTGGGAAAGCATTCCAACAAGGATTCTATTGGCCCACAGCCCTCCAAGATGTTGTCGAGCTCGTCATGACATGTGAAGCATGTTAGTTCCATTCCAAGAGAACACACCTGCCTTCCCAAGCTCTTTAGACAATCCATCTCTCATGGCCATTTTCGGTTTGGGGGGCCGATATTCTCGGCCCCTTCCCCCGAGCAATCGGGGGCTTTGAATATTTGTTCGTTGCCATCGACAAGTTTACAAAGTGGCCGGAAGTGACTACCGTGAGAAAGGTGACTGCCCAGTCAGCTATCAAGTTCATGAAAGAATTGGTGTGTCGTTTCGGAGTTCCGGCAAGGATCATCACTGACAACGGCACCCAGTTCACAAGCCACGCCTTCATGCAATATGTTCATGCCCACAGATGCAAAATCTCATTCGCTTCCATGGCACACCCCCGGAGCAATGGACAAGCTGAGAGGGCGAATGCTGAAGGGCTTCGTGGACTCAAGACAAGAACTTTTGATACGCTGCAGAAGCATGGCAGGCAGTGGATTGAGGAGCTGCCGGTAGTTCTCTGATCCCTCAGAACGACACCTAACTGAGCTACCGGGAAGACTCCCTTCTCCCTGGTCTATGGGGCAGAAGCAGTTATCCCCACAGAACTCATTTACGGGTCCCCTAGAGTGCTTGCCTACGATGAAGTAGCGCAAGATCAACACCGGCGTGACGACGCTCTGCTAATCGAACAGAACCGTCTCCGGCTGCTACGCGTGTTGCATGCTATCAGCAAGCCCTGTGTCGCTATCACAGTCGCAGGGTTCATGCCCGGTGTTTTGAGGAAGGTGACCTTGTCCTTAGGCGCGTTCAGTGCTCCAAGGGTACAAACAAGTTGTCACCTAAGTGGGAAGGCCCTTATCGGGTGGTACGGGTCACCAGACCCGGCGCAGTCCGTCTGGAGACCGGAGATGGCACTCAGTTGCAAAACTCATGGAATATTGAGCATCTCTGTAAGTACTACCCGTAAGGTGCGAGGCTGCTGGGCAGCCACCCTTTCGTACTGGCCTTGCTTCAGTTGCATGTAACCCCTCGTACAAAGCCGAGGCGATGACCCCGTGCAAGAGAAAATAAAGAAGCGCTATAGGGGGGGCCCAACTAAGATTGCATGCATGCACCAGCACACCAAGATCACTGCATTTGCATGAGCATTAGCATATGCATATAGATAGGATTGCATCATGCATTCATTCTCATCTACATGGAGGTGCAGGTTCCTGCCGCGAACTTGGCTCCAACAAAGGACGAGAAGATTGCACGGCACAGCGATCCCCGACGAACCAGACAGATAAGTTTACCTCCTGTCCATTAGTCCTATGTAAAGCTATAACTTTGCACGGGAAAACCTCGCCTCTCTCTTTTGAAACTTAGGTGCTCCCGTCCATGACTCGAACGCCGCTTTGGTCAGGATGGTCGTAGTAGCCTTAGGTAAAAATAAGTTGGCGGGGGGCTGGCCCCTCTGTCTGTTCCCCGGCAGACATGGCTCTCCGGCAGACGAAGAGGGTGCTGGCAGGATATCTTGCCGGGGGAAAACTTGTTTATTTACATTAAAGAGGCATTCCACCTCTACATGGACGTACACATGCACGGGTTCCCGACAAGTTTCATCCTTTTCATTCACATGCTGGTACAAGTACAAGCATTACAGAACACAAAGATGGACTCGAGGGTTTATATTATTTGAATTAAAATTTGGCGTTTGCCTACAAGTTTAAGATTGAAAAAAGATAAGTGCCCCATAATCCCCTCTTTTTGTTTTCCCTCATTCAGGCACTGCGGTGGAAGGAGGAAAAGATGAGAAAAGGAGCACCCAAGCGGAATCCCACCCTGGTCTTGTCAGGGCCTGTCAGGCACAGCCTGACAAGACCGGGAGTGGCGAGGCTGCGAAGGAGGAGCGCAAGGGGCGGGGTGGCGTCCCCTGGTCACCACCTCTAGGGCCGGCAAGAAGCCCCGGCTTGAGCACCGGTGGAGTCATCCATCAAAGCTCAGCCGGAAGACTGATGGAGGGGAGGTGAAGGCGCCAAGAGAACATCCATCCTCGGCCACCACTCAAAGAGGCTGGTGACAATGGTGCCGGGGAGGGAGGAGAGGAGCGAAAAGACGAGGTGACAGGTCACCAAAAGGGGACAAGCGTGTCGGGGTCACCATACTCCGACCCGACCCCGTGCCATCCGCCTTCTCCGTCCTCTCTCGCTTTCTCTTCATCACCGCCATTCTCGGGAACGCCAAGGCCCCAGCCCAGTGCCCCTAGCAGAGGAACAACGAACATCCAGAATGGCCAGGGGGCTAGAGGTGCATTGCTCCCCACCTTGGCGGGTGGAAAAGTGTGCCCCTCATCGACATCAGCCCCAAGACCTCCGGGAGGGGCGATGCTGGGATTACTAATGGTCTCTAGCCCTGCCTCCCGGCCGAGCCTCGAAGAGACCAAGAGAGCCATTACGCCAAGGACCAGGCTCCCTCCCCGGGCACCGGCATCAGCATGAGGCAACAACAGCCTCAGGCAGAAGCCCGGGGGCTGGCCCCGAGCTCCTCTCTTGGACATCACCAAAGGAAGCAGAGAACAAGAGAGAATGAAGAAAGAGGAGGCAAATATGGATGACTCCACTCTATTCCACCCCTCCTTTTATAGGTAGAGCAAGGAGGGGAGCGCTCCATCAACGGGCGACCGCCGTCCTCCTCCGCCAATTCTAGGCAGGCGGACCCACTCCAAGGCAATCCTCCGTGCCACGCTCCTCCGTTACCCACACCACGCGATGCATGCAGCATACGTGGCTGAGGATAAGGATGCTATCGAGGTTTTGGTGCAACATATGCCAAAGGATGGCTTATCATGCATGGGGACAGTAGAATGTCGCCGGGCCCTGGAAGCGGGATAAGGCGATACTTAGGACGCCTACGAATCTTACCCAGGTTTGGGGCTCTCCGTGGAGATAACACCCTTAGTCCTGCTCTGCGGGGACTCCGCGTCATGACTAATGTCAATAAGGTGGCTACAAGGTTGCTCCTTGAGCTGAGTCGCCTAGAGGAGGAAGAAGGGCAAGGCTAGCTCTCCAGCTTCGCTCTAGGGAATCGTAATTGTGGTTAGGGTTCTTTCCTATTCCTCTCTATGTCTCTCTTCTTCTTAGAGTCCAACCTCTCCACATGGAGGACCCTGGGGGGTTTATATAGGCCTACCCCCCATGGGTACAATAGTTATCCAGGTGGAATGGCCCCCAGCTGTCAGCGTCTTCGGGTGCCGGCCCTTCCGCCTATCTACTGGGGCCCGCCGTCTATGGGCCATCGTGATTGCCTTTCACTGTAGGCGCTCTTCTGCTGACGGCAGCATCGTCAGGAGGGAAATGGCTACAATGCCATCGCCTCCTGCCGTACACTGCCACCACGTCCTATCTTGTCATATTGATGAGGTTCATACTCCTAGGGCATGGTGAGCCGCCTGCTACCAGGCGGACCGTCCCCCAGGCCGCCTGCCAGGGGCCGCTTGCTTCTTGTTCACCCACTGGCCGGCGGGTCCAGCCGCCTGTGGGTAGTGGGATCATGGCCTCCTCTGACCAAGGCTTGGTCATTGGCAGCATGGCTACAGTGATATGCCGCTTAAGAGGCGTCCATAAGATACACCCTCACTGTAGCCACACCCTTATAGATTCTCTAAGGACACGCTCAACTGTAGCCATATCTTAGCCTTGTCGCGGTTCCCAAACACACGTCCTGAGGTAGAGGCATGAGGCCGTCTTCTGGATGCAGGTCGTGAGGCTGCCGCCTGTTCATGCCCTTGTCGTCTACTGGCAGCCAGCTCCTGGGCCTAGCTACCCCAGGAGGTGGCCCGATGAGCAGGCGGTCGGGGGGGGGG
>LR738715.1:731501946-731535678 GCA_902687465.1 Secale cereale
GGACAGGCGGCCCCCAATTGTCTTGAAATACCATGGGTGGTCGATGAGGACACCCGTGGTTAATATCTCCGACAGTAGTCCCCGAAGCTGGTGGAACTCTTTGGTTGCGATTGGGGCTACGGGGTTCCAGCAGCTTCCCACTCCAAGTAAGGTTGGGCGTTCCTTGTCCGTCTTCTGGAAAGGGTCGGCTGCTGGCAGCCGGGCCTCTGCAAAGGGATGGCTTCTGGCAGCCGGGCCTCTATCTTTGAATCTTTGGTAAGAAGATACCATCTGGACGGCGGGCTATGGCGTGGGTTTGCCGACCGTTGGCGGCACTCCATGCGTCGTCGCCCTATTGCGTCAGCCTGCCAGCCCACGCGCGCGACGGGAGGTAGCAACGGGCTGGGGCCCGCCACTGCAGGGCCTTGGTCCGCGCGCGGATCTAATGTGGTAGAGGCAATCGATTTCCCTCCCCACGCGCATTTAATGTGCATGGATTAGGCGCGAAAAAGGTGGGGATCATGCGGGGCATGGAGTAGTTAATCCCACGCCCCCGCCTCTTCGGCTTCGTCGCCCCGAGCCTATAAGTAGGCCGGGGGTGGGGGGTAAGCGCCGCTCGCGCATGCACCTCGCTCCATTCTCTTCTTCCTCTTTGCTTTCCCTCGCACTCCTCGCCACCTCTGCTCGCAGCGCTCCAGCGGAAAGAATCCGTGCCCCGAGCCATGGCTACAGCGGCGCAGCCACCGGCCCGCCACTCCGGCGAGTGGGACGGCAGCGAGATTCTCACGGAACACATCTTCTACCTCCGTCGTGTGCGGAAGTTGCCCTCCGAACACAAGGTCACCGTGCGCCTGGCGCCGGCGGCAGAAATCTGGCATGCGTCGCGGTTCGGTGAGCGGGTCATTTTCCGCTCGCACTTCCCGTGCGGCTTCGGGCTCCCCACCAGCGGCTTCTTCCGCTCCTTCCTCGAGTTCTTCAACATTCAGCCCCACCACCTCACACCGAACACGGTGGTGACGTTGTCCACCTTCGTCATCCTTTGCGAGGCATACCTCGGGATTCTCCCCACAATGGAGTTGTGGACCGAGATCTTCTACATGAAGCTTGGTACCGCGGCCCAGGGCGTGGCGGCCTAGTGCGGGGGATGCATTGCAGTAAAGTGCAGCGGGGCCAAGAACTACTTCCCACCGCCTCAGCTCGTGCAGTCGGTGAAGCTGTGGCAGAAGACGTACTTCTACGTCTCCAACGTCGACCCCGCGCAAGACTTCATCCGCCTGTCGGACTGGGCACTTGGCCCGCCTGCCGAGCCCCGTGACTCTTGGAAGACCCGGCCCGTCTCCCTCACACAGGGGGCCTCCATCGCCGTGCGGCGCCTGCAGGAGTTGAGGGACAACAAGGGCCTAGTGTTCTCGGACCTCCTGCTTACTTTTGTAGAGCGTCGGGTGTTACTGCTGCAGTCCCGCCTGCACATAATCAGCGACATGAGCGGGCGCTGGGACCCGAGCCGGACATGCACCAAGCCGATGCCATATAAGGAGGTGGCATACTTCATGAATTCCGTCTCCAACTACAAGCTCTCCGACTCAGGTTGGGCCTTCGGCAGTCCGCCGTACAGCCGCAGCAACCCACCGCCTGCGGTGAGCTCTCTTTTTCCTTGTTCTTCTTTCTTTTCTCTCCACATGTCCCAGCTGCCTGACCCTTGTGCTGCCTGCAGATCTTCCTCGGCCAGCCAGAGCCGGGCTCTAACCAGCCGGGCCGCCCCCTAGAACCAGACCGCTCCCAGAGCGATACGAGCGACCCCAATCTTGGGGCCGCCGCTATGGAGGAGGAGGAGGTAACAGGCGGCGGGGGCCAGCCAATAGGCGGCCCGTTAGAAGGTGGCGTCGAGAGCTGGCCGGATGACGGCGAGGAGGAGGAGGAGGCGCCAATTCGCGTCCGAGAGGCGAACCCGCCCGGGTGCGGCAGCCACCAGGCGGGGCCGTCGACCACAGCCGGCGGCGTGAAGCGTCGGTCCTCTGCTAGGCCGTCTGGCAGCAAGCCCAAGAAGCTCCGGCTATCGGCCACCGCCACCAAGCGCCAGGAGGCGGCCGCCAAAGCGGTCCTTCCTAGGGTTCCCAAACCTAGGCCAATTGTATCCGGGTAAGTACCGCATTTTCTTTTCTTTTTGCATTCATCTTATTCCTTCACCCCCATCGTGGCTGACTTGTTGTCTTCTTGGGAATGCCTGAACAGTGTCCCGCTTTCTCTCTCGTGGGCGCCTATGGGCTCGATGGTTGGGGGCACGGATGTCCCCCCTGCGCCGCGCCGCGTGGACCCTGCCGCCGCGCTCCGGGAGGCGACAGAGAGAAACGCCCGTGAGGCGCGCGAGGAGCAGGAGGCCGTGGCCCGTGAGCGGGCGGATGCTGATGCTGCTACCAAGGCGGAGGCCGAGGCAGCCACCAAGGCCCAAGCGGACGCCGTCGCACAAGTCCAGGAGCAGGAGGCGGGCCTCCAGCAACCGGCGGACTGCGCCAACCCCCAGGACATGGGCTATCTGGAGCCGTCCATCCAAGTGCCGGCTGCTGGCGAGCAGCCGGCTCTCAATAATGAGGGAGACGGCCGCGACGCCCTGGAGACGGAGGTGACTCCCCCCGCGCCGCCTTCTGGCACGCACGACGGCCGGCCTGCGGGAGCAGAGGTGCCGCCAGCAGAAGGCGTGTTGGTGGCAGGCCCGCAGCCAGCCCCCCGAGCCCCCTTCCGTCCACGTCATGCGAGGGCGGTCTCAGCGCCGCGGCGAGTAGAGGCCGGCGCCGCCAGCTCGTCATCGCCGGAGAACGAAGCCACCAGCGCGGCGCCGCTAGGCTGGACCCCCGGAGGTGGCGGTGCGTTGATTGTTGCGTCGCGAGACGTCCTCGACCGCTTCAATTCTCTGAGCGAGGTCGTGCAGACGGTCTTGTGGGAGTTCTTGGCCACGTGAACTTCCGTTCGGGTACGTTGACTCATTGTTTTTTTTATTCCTTCAATTTCTTCCGTGGGGGCGCGTCAGCGCACCCACTGGGTGTAGTCCCTGAGTTCCGAGCCAGCTGCTGAGCCGGCGGCTTGGAACTCCAAGGTATTACTTTGTGGGCTAACATGTTTCTTGCTGCAGGATTATCAAAATCTTCGGGTGGCGGCCTTCAACTCCCAGCGTCAGGAGCTGGCGCAACTGAGGACTGCTCTGGCCGACAGTCAGGGTAAGTGCGTTCTTTTCTTCCTTGCGGGGGCGCGTCAGCGCACCCGCTGGGTGTAGTCCCCGAGTTCCGAGCCGGCTGCTGAGTAGGTGGCTTGGAACTCCAAGTTTGTCTTGTCTTTTGCTGATGCTGACGCCCTTTCTCTTCTCTTGCCAGCAACCGCGACCAACCTCCGCAACCAGCTGGGCGAGGTTCAGGCGGAACTTGCCGCCAAGGAGTGGGAGCGTGACCTTGCCGCCCAGGACCGAGACCGCCTAGCCAAGGAGCTGGCAGACCTGGCGGCGACGCACAAGGCGGAGCTTGGGAAGTTGGCAGATGCCGAGGTGCTCCTTTGGGCTGAATTCCAGACCGAGCACTCGAACTGGGCTGAGAAGGAGGCGGCTCAGCAAGACGGCTACGGGGCCATTGAAGACATGGTCGACGGTAAGCCGTCTGTCCTGCTCTCTTGTGCTTGCCGTCTGCTATGGCCAGCTTTCTTTTTTCTGACTCATTGTCTAGTTCTTGCAGAATTCTTCCCGGGCCATTCTGTTGCCGCCAGCCAGGCTATCGAGGCCCAACGCGACGAGAGGCGCGAGGCGGGCCGGGTGATCGCGCCCAACGCGCCCAGACTCCCACCGAACAGCTTCTTGTTGTCAGGGCACTCCTCCAGCCGGCCCACCGCCTGCTCCGCCGCCTGCAACGTACTGGGGCCCAAGTACTAGCTGCCCTCTGGCCAGGCGTCCTAGTACTCCGCACGCCCAGCCGGACCGCCGACTAGTTGGAGGTGGCTGGCCGCCGCTTCGAGGCCTGGAAGGGTGCTGCAGCGAGGGCTGGTGTGCGGACCGCCCTGGAATTCGCCAAGGGTTGGTACCCAGACCCGGATCTTGCCCAGCTGGAGACCTTCCGCCTGGAAGCCAAGCCCGAACTAGCAGCGGCGCGAGGAGATCTCGTCAAGCGCACCGCCTCCCTCGCTGAATACGCCGACACTGCCGTATTCATCCCTGAGTTGGATGAAAACGACCATGTGGTGCCACCCGACAACTTTGGGCTGGACCTGGCGGCGCCGGAGGAGCTGGACGAGTAGATCGCCTCCAGCGACGACGGCGAGGACGAGGATGACAGCGATGGGGAAGCCAGCTCCCAGGAGGCGGAGCCGTCTGCTCGCTACCAGCCCGATCAGGCTTCTACGAGCGGGCCCAGCGGGATGGCGTCGTCTGCTACAGGAGGCGACCAGGCCGAGACCCATCAGGCGGCCCCCTCAACAGTCGGCCCCGTTGATCTCGTCGTGCCACCTGCTCCGCCTGCTGCACCTTAGTCGTTGTTGTGTATCTTTCATTTCCTGTTTTTACTTAAGACTTTGTAGGATTAGTCCGAACAATTCCACCCACTGGGTGTATCCGTAAGCTACTGCTGGAAGGCGGACTTCAAGGCCTTTTGTTATAAATAGTCTCTTAAATTCTGCATATGTTTATGTTGTTTGCCGGGTTCTAGAGTTAGCACCGTCCTTTATTCCTTCGGGCATTTTTCTTTTGCCGTTTCCTTTAACTGCCGTCCTGCCAGCCATACAGCCACTCTGTGGTCTGTGACTGGATCAGGTACTTAGCTGTTTTCCGGATAGACAAGTATCCCGCCCTCTGGAACGCGGTGTGGCTAAGCCAGAAGCCGGTTGGCCGGCTGCTCAGCAGCCGGCGAACTTGTATAAAGGGCCGTCTTGCCCTATGTTTATTTTTATTTAGCCATTTTTCATGTGGGCACCACTTCCTGCCTTTGACTCCCGCCAGTCGGACAGTCGCGTTCTGCGAGTCTGTGACTGTAGGTGGGAGAGGGCTTGGATGCCGTCACATTACTTGTCCGACTGCTGAAGAAAAAGTTTTTAAACATAGGGCCAGGCGGCAAGTCCCCGGGCGGTCTGCTTGGTCCCGGTGCCGGACGAAAGAATGAAAAATACTCATTAATAGGCATAATTCTTATCATATAGATAAAGGGTTTGACAGTCCCCGAGAACTCCTCGGGGGTCCCATTGTTTCTCAAAATAAAGTAGATAGCGCGACACATATTGTCTTTAGCTATAAAAGCGGTCAAGTAGGTTTGCGTTCCACGGGCGCTCCGACTCCTTGCCTGAGTCATCTCTCCTGCATGCTCTTGGCTTCTGCGCATCGATGAGGTAGTAGGCATCATTGCCTAGTACCTTGCTGATGATGAACGGTCCTTCCCAAGGGGCTGAGAGCTTGTGCTGGCCGGCTGTTCGCTGGATCAGCCGGAGCACAAGATCCCCCCCGCGGAAGGAACGTGGCCTGACCCGCCACCTGTGGTAGCGACGGAGACCCTGCTGATAGATGGCGGACCGGCAGAGTGCTACCAGTCGGGCCTCCTCCAGCAGATCCACGCCGTCTTCTCGTGCTTCTTTTGCTTCGGCTTTTGAGAAGGAAATTGAGGATTGGCTGTGCCCAAGACGGTGCTGAGACCCCTGTTATTTCTGCCACTGAGACCAAGGCGATTGGGCTGGGAGGCGGAGGGCTGGGGTGAGCCGCTTGTTGTGCTTCTGAAGCCCCCGGGCCGGCTGCAGCAGTCCCCGGGCCGTCTGCTAGAGCTGACGCTTCTTGGCCGCCTGCTGGAGCAGTTCCCGGGACGGGTACCAGCGCAGCAGCCCCTGGGCCGTCTGCTAGAGTTGGAGTATCTAGGCCGCTTGCTGGAGCAGTCCTTGGGCCGGCTGCTGAGGTTGTTGGGCCGTCTGCCCCAAGATCAGCTGGTATGAAGATTGACTCTGACTCTCGTGATGGCTTGATAGACGGCTTGAGCAGGCATTGGAGGGACACGCCGGCTGGTATCGCCTGGCGGGTGGACCCGATTCGTGCCAAGGCGTCGGCTTGCACGTTGTCGGCTTGTGGCACATGGAGGAACTGGCAGCCGTCAAAGTGCCCACTGATCTGATGGACAAGGAAACGGTAACTTGCCATGTTTGCATCCTTGGCGTCCCAGTCCCCGGAGGACTGCTGGACAACCAAGTATGAGTCACCATAGCACAGCACTTGGCGGATGCCAGTCTCTTTGGCCATCCGGAGCCCATGAATGAGTGCCTCATACTCAGCCACATTGTTGGAGGCGGCAAAGTGGATTTGCAGGGTGCATTTGAGCTTGTCGCCCTTGGGAGAGGTGAGGACGACGCCGGCTCCCAAGCCAGTGCGCATCTTTGATCCATCAAAGTGCATCCGCCAATGGGTTGAATCTGGAGCAGGCGGCAGGTACTGGGTCTCGGCCCAGTCGACGAGGAAGTCGGCCAGAGCTTACGATTTGATGGTGGTGCGGGGCTGGTAGAAGATGGTAAAGGGGGCCAGCTCAATGGCCCACTTCGCCACTGATACGTCTCCAACGTATCTATAATTTTTTATTGTTCCATGCTATTATATTATCCTTCTAGGATGTCTTATGGGCTTTTATATACACTTTTATATGATTTTTGGGACTAACCAATTAACCTAGAGCCCAGTGCCAGTTTCTGTTTTTTCCTTGTTTTTTAGTTTTACAGAAAAGGAATATCAAACGGAGTCCAATTGACGTGCCAATTTTTGATGATTTTTTTTTGGACCAAAACAAGCCCCCGAAGTAAAAGAGCTGGGCCAGGGGAGCCACCGGCTCGCCCCCAAGCGGCGGTTTTCGGCGCGTCTTGGGGGCGAGCCGGTGGGGACACAAGAGACTCTTTGTTATTTGGTTGCAGGGTTGTTTGAGAGAGACCATCTTCATCCTACGCCTCCCACAGATTGATAAACCTTAGGTCATCCACTTGAGGGAAATTTGCTACTTTCCTACAAACCTCTGCACTTGGAGGCCCAACAACGTCTACAAGAAGAAGGTTATTTAGTAGACATCAAGCTCTTTTCTGGCGCCGTTGCCGGGGAGGTGAGTGCTTGAAGGTATATCTTTAGATCTTGCAATCAAATCTTTTAGTTTCTTGTTTTATCACTAGTTTAGCTTATAAAATAAAACTACAAAAAATGGAATTAAGGTTACCTCATATGCTTCATCTATTTAATATCTTTCGTGAAAATGATGGGAAGGAAAATTGTGCTCAAGTACTAGAAGAAGAATTACATAGAATGCTTGACATAGAATGTGTGCATGATGAGCATGATTGCAATGTTGTTAGTATGAATTCTTTGAATACCCATGATGCTAATGATATGCAAAGTCATAAGCTTGGGGAAGCTATGTTTGATGAAGATGATATTTTTAGCCCCCCAAGTTTTGATGATAATATTTATTACGATGAAAGCATGCCTCCTATTTATGATGATTATATTGATGAAAGTGAATTTGGAGAGGTCATGACTTTATTTAGTGATGAATCCATTATTTCGGAAGAGGTTCCAATTGATTATGAGAACAAAGTTGCTATCTATGATGATTATTGTGATGACTAGTATGCTACTAAGAAAAATGATAACCATGAAACTTGTCATCATGATTTTAGTTTCCAATTGGATTATGCTTCACATGATAGTTATTTTGTTGAATTTGCTCCTCCCACTACTATGAATGAGAAGAATTTTGCTTATGTGGAGAGTAATAAAAATTATATGCTTGGTGATCATGACAAAAATGCTCTATGTGCTGGTTATATTGTTGAATTCATTCATGATGCTACTGAAAATTATTATGAGGGAGGAACATATGCTTGTAGGAATTGCAATAATATCAAGTTTCCTCTCTATGTGCTTGAAGTTTTGAAGCTATGCTTGTTTTGTCTTCCTATGCTAGTTGATTATTGTTCCCATAAGTTGTTTGCTCACAAAATCCCTATGCATAGGAAGTGGGTTAGACTTAAATGTGCTAGTCATATTCTTCATGATGCTCCCGTTATGTTTCAATTCTTATCTTTTATGCGAGCATCATTGAAATCATCATGCCTAGATAGGGGCGTTAAACGATAGCGCTTGTTGGGAGGCAACCCAACTTTATTTTATTTTATTTGTTTTTGCTTCTGTTTAGGAATAAATATTGCATCTATCTTCTGTTTAGATGTGGTTTTGTGTTTTAATTAGTGTTTGTGCCAAGTAGAACCTTTGGGAAGACTTGTGTGAAGTTTATATGATCTTGCTGTGAAAAACAGAATCGTTCTCGCTAGAATGGTCATCAGATTTTACTGGAGAGTGCTATTTAGTTGATTCTTTCTGCAGATGATTAATAGAAAAATTCCTCACGTTTACGAATTTAGTTTCAATTTTTTTGATTTACAGAAGTATGCGAAACCTACAGATTACTACAGACTTTTCTGTTTTTGATAGATTCTGTTTTTCGTGTGTTGTTTGCTTATTTCAATGCATCTATGAGTAGTATTGGGAAGTCTGAGTCATAGAGAAGTTGGAATACAGTAGGTTTAACACCAATATAAACAAAGAATGAATTCATTACAGTACCTTTGAGTAGTGGTTTGCTTTCTTATACTAACGGAGCTCACGAGATTTTTGTCTAAGTTTTGTGTTGTGAAGTTTTCAAGTTTTGAGTATTGCTTTGATGGACTATGGAACAAAGAGTGGCAAGAGCCTAAGCTTGGGGATGCCCAAGGCACCCCAAGGTAAAGTTCAAGGACAACCAAAAGCCTAAGCTTGGGGATGCCCCGGGAAGGCATCCCCTCTTTCGTCTTCATCTATCGGTAACTATACTGAGAGCTATATTTTTATTCACCACATGATATGTGTTTTGCTTGGAGCGTCAATTTAGTTTATTTTGTTTTTGCTTTCTGTTTGAATAATATCCCAAGATCTGAAGTTCTTAAATGTTAGAGAGTCTTCACATAGTTACATAATTATTCAACTACTCGTTGATCTTCACTTATATCTTTCGGAGTAGTTTGTTATTGCTCTAGTGCTTCACTTTTATCTTTTAGAGCACAGCGGTGGTTTTATTTTGAAGAAATAGATGAACTCTCATGCTTCACTTATATCATTTTGAGAGTCTATTAGAACAGCATGGTAATGTGCTTAGGCTATAAAACTAGTCTTCACATGATAGACATCCAATATCAATTTAGTAAAAACTTTCACACTAAGTGCATTCAATATGATGAGAAGTTGGATGCTTGATAATTTTTTTGAGATATGAGGATAGTGATATTAGAGCCATGCTAGTGGAGTTATTATGAAATTGAGAAATGCTTGTGTTAAGGTTAGTGATTCGCGTAGCATGCACGTATGGTGAACCGCTATGGGACGAAGTTAGAGCATGAGGTATTTGTAAAGTGTCAACCTTTGTGTGGAGGTCGGGGCGCGCGATGGTTAACTCCTACCAACTTCCCCCCTAGGAGCATGCGTTGATTTCTTTGTTTTGATGACTCGTAGATTTTTGCAATAAGTATATGAGTTCTTATGACTAATGTTGAGTTCATGGATTATACGCACTCTCACCCTTCCACCATTACTAGCCTCTCTTGTACCGCGCAACTTTCACCGGTGCCATACACCCACTATATATCCTTCCTCAAAACAGCCACCATATTATTCCTCAAAACAGCCACCATGCCTACCTATCATGGCATTTCCATAGCCATTCTAAGATATATTGCCATGCAACTTTCCACCGTTCCGTTCATATGACATGCTTCATATTGTCATATTGCCATGCATGATCATGTAGTTGACATCATATTTGTGGCAAAGCCACCATGCATAATTTTTCATACATGTCACTCTTGATTCATTGCACATCCCGGTACACCGCCGGAGGCTTTCATATAGAGTCATACTTGTTCTAGTATCGAATTGTAATATCGAGTTGTAATTCAATGAAAGTGTGATGATCATCATTATTAGAGCATTGTCCCATGGGAGGAAAGGCTAAATCTATAAAGCCCCTCCACAAAAAAAGGCCAAAGAAAAAAAGAAAGGCCCAAAAAAAGGGACAATTGCTACTATATTTTTTACCACACATGTGCTTCAAAGTAGCACCATGTTCTTCATGATAGAGAGTCTCATGTTTAGTCACTTTCATATACTAGTGGGAATTTTCATTATAAGAACTTGGCTTGTATATTCCAACGATGGGCTTCCTCAAATGCCCTAGGTCTTCGTGAGCAAGCAAGTTGGATGCACACCCACTAGTTTCTTTTGTTGAGCTTTCATTCATGCTTAGCTCTAGTGCATCCGTTGCATGGCAATCCCTACTCACTCACATTGATATCTATTGATGGGCATCTCCCTAGCCCGTTGATACGCCTAGTTGATGTGAGACTATCTCCCTCCTTTTTGTCTTCTCCACAACCACCTCTCTATTCCACCCATAGTGCTATGTCCATGGCTCACGCTCATGTATTGCGTGAAAGTTGAAAGGTTTGAAAGAATAGAGTATGAAAACAAGTGCTTGGCTGAAATCGGGGTTGTGCATGATATGAATATTTTGTGTGATGAAGAGGGAGCATAGCCAGACTATATGATTTTGTAGGGATAACTTTCTTTAGCCATAGTATTTTGAGAAGACATGATTGCTTTGTTGGTATGCTTGAAGTATTATTATTTCTAATGTCAATATAGACTTTTGTCTTGAATCTTTCAGATCTGAACATTCATGCCACAATTAAGAGAATTACATTGAAAACTATATTGGTTAGCATTCCGCATCAAAAATTCTGTTTTTATCATTTACCTACTCGAGGACGAGCAGGAATTAAGCTTGGGGATGTTGATACGTCACCAACGTATCTATAATTTTTTATTGTTCCATGCTATTATATTATCCTTCTAGGATGTCTTATTAGCTTTTATATACACTTTTATATGATTGTTGGGAATAACCTATTGACCTAGAGCCCAGTGCCAGTTTCTGTTTTTCCTTGTTTTTGAGTTTTATAGAAAAGGAATATCAAACGGAGTCCAATTAACGTGCCAATTTTTGATGATTTTTTCTGGACCAAAAGAAGCCCCCGAAGTAAAAGAGTTGGGCCAGGGGAGCCACGGGCTGCCCATGAGGGTGGGGGCGCGGCCTGGGAAGGTGGTGGCGCCCCCCTATCTCGTGGACAGTCCAGAAGCCTCCCTTACTTGGGACCTACGCCCAAAAATCCTATAAGTACTGAAATCTTCGGAAATTAACCTAGATCGGGAGTTCCGCCGCCGAAAGCCTCTCTAGCCACCGAAAACCAATCTACACCCATTCTGGCACCCTGCCGGAGGGGGGGAATCCCTCTCTGGTAGCTATCTTCATCATCCCGGCGCTCTCCATGACGAGGAGGGAGTAGTCCACCCTCGGGGCTGAGGGTATGTCCCAGTAGCTATGTGTTTGATCTCTCTCTCTCGTGTTCTTGAGATGGCACGATCTTGATGTATCGCGAGCTTTGCTATTCTAGTTGGATCTTCTTCTCCCCCTCTACTCTCTTGTAATGGATTGAGTTTTCCCTTTGAAGTTATCTTATCGGATTGAGTCTTTAAGGATTTGAGAACACTTGATGTATGTCTTGCACGTGTTTATCTGTGGTGACAATGGGATATCATGTGATCTACTTGATGTATGTTTTGGTGATCAACTTGCAGGTTCCGTGACCTTGGGAATCTATGCATAGGGGTTGGCACATGTTTTCGTCTTGACTTTCCGGTAGAAACTTTGGGGCACTCTTTGAAGTTCTATGTGTTGGTTGAATAGATGTTTCTGAGATTGTGTGATGCATATCGTATAAGCATGCCCACGGATACTTGAGGTGACAATGGAGTATCTAGGTGAAATTAGGGTTTTGGTTGATTTGTTGTCTTAAGGTGTTATTCTAGTATGAACTCTATGATAAATTGAACGTCACTACGGACTCTTGAATAGATCGATCAGAAAGAATAACTTTGAGGTGGTTTCGTACCCTACCATAATCTCTTCGTTTGTTCTCCGCTATTAGTTACTTTGGAGTGACTCTTTGTTGCATGTTGAGGGCTAGTAATATGATCCAGTTATGTTATCCTTGTTGAGAGAACTTGCACTAGTGAAAGTATGAACCCTGGGCCTTGTCTACTATCATTGCAATACCATTTATGCTCACGTTTACCACTTGCTACCTTGCTGTTTTTATATTTTCTTATTACAAAAACCAGTATCTACCATCCATATTACACTTGTATCACCATCTCTTCGCCGAACTAGTGCACCTATACAATTTACCATTGTATTGGGTGTGTTGGGGACACAAGAGACTCTTTATTATTTGGTTGCAGGGTTGTTTGAGAGAGACCATCTTCATCCTATGCCTCTCACGGATTGATAAACCTTAGGTCATCCACTTGAGGGAAATTTGCTACTGTCCTACAAACCTCTGCACTTGGAGGCCCAACAACGTCTACAAGAAGAAGGTTGTGTTGTAGACATCAGCCACTCTTCCTGAAGTATCTCTGTTGCCCATGATTTCAGCAAGTGGGGCCATGCATACGACCATGATCGGATGATCTTGGAAGTACTGCTTGAGTTTCTTGGCGGTGAAGTACACGCCATAGCACATCTTCTGGTAGTGGGGGTAGTTTTGCTTGGAGACTGACAGCACCTCACTCAAGTAGTAGACCGGCCTCTGGACAAGCAAGGCTCTGCCGTCCTCTGGGCGCTCGACCATAATCGCCGTACTGACCACCCGGCTGGTGGCGGCTATGTAAAGGAACATTGGTTCCTTGTATGTTCGCGCCGCCGGGACAGGCGGCATGGACAGCACTTTCTTGAGTTGCTGGAAGGCTTCATCCGCCTTGTCGTTCCACTCAAAGCAAGTAGTCTTCTTCATCAGTTGGTACAGGGGGGTGCCTTTTCGCCCAGCCGGCTGATGAATCGGCTGAGCGATGCCAGGCATCCTGTGAACTTCTGGACGTCTCGTATGCGAGTCGGTCTCTCCATTTTCTCAATGGCCTTGATCTTTGCGAGGTTTTCGAAGGTCTCTTGGAGGTCATCCAACAGAGTTCCCCTCTTCTCCGTCTTCACCACGATATCATCTACGTAAACCTGGGCGTTTCTGCCAAGTTGCTTGAGGAGACACTTCTGCATGCAACGTTGAAAGATGGCGCCGGCATTCCTCAAGTCGAACGTCATAGTCAGGTAGCAGAAGGCCCCAAATGGCGTGAGGAAGGCAGTCAGCCGGATCAAGTTTGATCTGGTGGTACCCGAAATAGGCATCAAGGAATGACAGCAGCTCGCATCCGGCTGTGGAGTCAATCACTTGATCTATTCGCGGCAGAGCAAACGGATCTTTAGGGCAAGCTTTGTTGAGGCTGGTGTAATCAATGCACATGCGCCATTTGTTCTTCTTCTTCAGCACCAGGACCGGGTTGGAGAGCCACTCAGGATAGAACACTTCCATAATGAAGCTGGCTGCTAGCAGGCGGGCAACCTCTTCTCCAACAAATCTTCTTTTTTCTTCTGACAGGCGGCGGAGTGGCTGCCTGACAGGCTTTTCATCTTCTCTCACATGTAGCTTGTGCTCGGCGAAATCCGTCGGGACACCCGGCATGTCTTTGGGGGACCATGCAAAGATGTACCGATTCTCACGGAGGAAATCGACGAGCTCGCTTTCCTATTTGCTGTCTAGGTTTGACCCTATGACAGCAAATCTCTCTGGGTGAGACGGGTCCAACGTAATCTTCTTTGTCTCCTTGGCCGGCTGGAATGAGCCTTGCGGCTCCGCCTCCCTGGGGTCGGTTGGTATGGCTGGCTGCTCGCCAGCCATTGCCACCAGCCATTCCAGGCGGCGCTTCTCTTCAACCACGACAAGGGACTCGGCCAGCCGGCTGCTGGCAGTCACACATGTGATGGACTTCTCATAGTCCCCGTCCAGGGTGATTATTCCTTTGGGACCCGGCATCTTCATCTTGAGGTAGGCGTAATGGGGTACTGCCATGAACTTTGCAAGAGCTGGCCAGCCCAAAATCACGTGATAGGGGCTTTCCAGGTTCACCACTTCAAACCAGACCGGCTCCCGCCGGAAATGCTTCTTATCACCAAACAGGACATCAATCTTGGCCTTGCCGATTGGTGAGAAAGAGAGGCCCGGTACGATGTCGTGGAACACGGTCCTGGTAGGCTGAAGTTGTTTTTCTTTGATGCCCAACTTCTCCATGGTGTCACGGTACATGATGTTGATGTCGTTGCTGCCGTCTACTAGCACTCGGGAGAACCAACAGGCCCGCCTGTCGGTGGAGAGAGTTGCATCCAGAACCAAGGCATAAGCTCCTGGTGAAGGCATGACAGCCGGGTGATCTTCACGGCTCCAGCTGATGGGCCTTTCAGACCAGTGCAAGAATTTTGGGGCTTCAATGGCAACGGTGTTGATTTCTCTGCGCTGCTGGCACCGGCTGTGTCTATCGTCCGCCTGGCTAGTGAAGACGATGTAGGCTCCATTCTCTTCTGGGAACTCGTCCTGGACCTGGCCGCCTGGGTGAGCTGCCGGTGGTTTGGGAGGCAGAGCCGCCTGCCCAGCAGGCGGCGGTGGCAGAGCTTCTCCTCTGGCAATCCGTATGAGCCAATGACACTTTCGTGTGGTGTGATTGGAGGGCTTCGCGCCGCTGTGAAACTTGCAGGGTGCGTCCAGAGCTTGATCGAAGGAGAAGGCTGGCTGCCAGGCTGGCTTGCCACCTTTTGGCGTTTGGGTCCCGCTTGTGCTTCTGGCTACTGGCCATCAACTGCTGCCGCCAGCCGGCTGTTGGAAGCCGGCGGGTGGGCCTTTCGCTTGTGATCGGTATGCTGCTCGCGCCGATTGGACTCTCCAGCCGGTGTTTTACGAGCCGGGGAAGCCATCTTTCCGGAGGCATACACTTGCAGCTCAGACTTCATGGAGGAATCAGTAGTGGCGTATTTGTCCGCTATGCTTAGCAGCTCGTCCAACGTGGCAAGCTCGTCGCACAGGAGTTTGTGCTTGAGCAAGGTGCCTTCTCTGCACCCGGCCATGAAGTACTCGATGGCTTGCACCTCGTGCACTCCCTTGCAAGAGTTGCGTAGCTCTGCCCAGCGTGTCAAATAATCACGAGCAGACTCATTCGGGCCTTGGATGCATAAGGAGAGCTGGTGTGGTTTGGGAGGACGCTTGAAGGTGCTGGTGAAGTTGCGAGTGAAGGCGTCGGTGAAGTCCAACCAGCCATTGATGTTGTTGGGCTTGAGGCTGTTCAACCACGTCCGGGCCATGCCCTGGAGCATGAGTGGCACATACTTCACCGCAACGCGCCTGTTGCCGGTTGCTATGCTGACAACCATGGAGTAGTCCACCAGCCAGTCCTCCGGCTTCACCGATCTGTTGTACTTGGGGGTGTCTCTGGGGAGTGAGAAGCCCTAGGGAAAAGTCTCATCATGGATGCGGGGGCCGAAACAGGCTGGGCCGAGATCATCTTCTTCTTCGACCGCCTGGGACCGAGCCAGTCAGTCGAGGCGGTGGCGGGCGTCGTTCTCCCCAACTCCCTCGCGGCGGCCCAAGCGGCCTGCGAGAGAAGGGTGGTCAACAGGCGGACGAGACACATGCCTCTCCCGACGAGGAGGAGGCGGGCGCTCCTCTCGCCGCTCTACAGCCCTTGGGCGGCCGTCTTGATCGCGCTCGATGGTGATGCGGGTTTGTCTGCTGCGGCTAGCAGCCGGCTCTGAGTCACGCCGGTTGTGGGCGCCGACTGTTGGAGAGCGGGACGTGGATCCTTGTTCCCACCGAAGAAGGCGGTTATCTGCTTGCGTGTCAGCCTCCGATGCCTGACGACGGGCTTCCTGCTGCGCAGCAGCCGCGTCGAGGAGCTGTCGGGCGTGCTGAGTCATGCAGCGTAGCTCGTCTCGCTCCAAGTGGCCTAGCTCATCAACTACCGCATGGGCAGCCTTATGTTCTTCGACGGAGTGGGGTACACGGGCCGCGGGGCCCACAACATATCTGCCAGCACTCCGTCGCGATCGCAAACGGCACCAGCCCGGCTGGGCTCGCCAGCAGCCGGTGTGCCGCCTATAGCACGGTCCATCTCGCGGCGGTAGGCTTCGGTGAGGCGCCGTGAAGCGGCCAGCTTGTTGGAATTGTCGAGGAGCGAGACGCGGAGCGCCTCCAGCGCCGCGTCGTCCGTCCCCGCGGCGATGGGGGCGGAGAGGCTCTGCATGGCTGCCTGCAGCGGGTCTTGGCCCGACCCGCACGAAGGCTCGTCGTGGCCGGTGGCTAGCACCTCCGTGACGGTGCTGACACCACTACCGCAAGCTGTAGTGGGGAGGGGGTCGTCGATGATCACCACATGCTCGGGGAAGGAATCGGCGGACGCCGCGTCGAGTTCGATGATCATGTCGACTGGTGGGTCAGAGGAGCCCACGGACTCCATGTCGGAGGCACGCTCATCGACAATGTGGAGCTTGTCGAGGAGCTCGACGAGGCACCTCTCCGGGGCAACTGGCTCTGTAGCCGGAGAGGGCTCATCGTGAATGTGGACGCCGACGAGAAGGTCGGCGAGTCCGCTCGCAGCGCATGCGGCCTCAGCGCCGCGAAGCATCCCCGCGTCCACGCCTGCTGGCATGCCAGGCTGGCTGTGCTCGCCAGGGAGGAACAAAGTTCCCGTCCAGGACATGTCTCCGGACGACGGTGCACCTTGCCCCACGGTGGGCGCCAAATGTCGGGGTTTTGGTGCGACATATGCCAAAGGATGGCTTATCATGCATGGGGACAATAGAACGTCGTCGGGCCCTGGAAGCGGGATAAGGCGATACTTAGGACGCCTACGAATCTTACCCAGGTTTGGGGCTCTCCGTGGAGATAACACCCCTAGTCCTGCTCGGCGAGGACTCCGCATCATAACTAATGTCAATAAGGTGGCTACAAGGTTGCTCCTTAAGCTGAGTCGCCAAGAGGAGGAAGAAGGGCAAGGCTAGCTCTCTACCTTCGCTCTAGGGAATCGGAATGGTGATTAAGGTTCTTTCCTATCCCTCTCTATGTCTCTCTTCTTTGTAGAGTCCAAACCCTCCACATGGAGGACCCTGGGGGGTTATATAGGCCTACCCCCAGGGGTAAAACAGTAATCCAGGCGGATGGCTTCTAGTTGTCAGCGTCTTCGGGTGCCGGCCTTTCCGCCTGTCTGCTGGGGCCTGCCGTCTATGGGCCCTCATGATTGCCATTCACTGTAGGCTCTCTTCTGCTGACGGCAGCATCGTCAGTAGGGAAATGGTTACAGTGCCGTCGCCACCTGCCGTACGCTGTCACCACGTCCTGTCTTGTCATCTTGATGAGGTTCAGACTCCTAGGGCACGGTGAGCCGCCTGCTACAAGGCGGACCGTCCCCCAGGCCACCTGCCAGGGGCCGCTTGCTTATTGTTCACCCACTGGCCGGTGGGGCCAGCCTCCTGCTGGCTCCGCCGCCTGTGGGTAGTGGGATCATAGCCTCCTCTGACCAAGGCTTGGTCACTGGCAGCATGGCTACAGTGATACGCCGCTTAAGAGGCGTCCATAAGATACGCCCTCACTATAGCCATGCCCTTATAGATTCTCTAAGGACATGCTCAACTGTAGCCATGCCTTAGCCTTGTCGCGGTTCCCTGGCACGCGTCCCGAGGCGGAGGCGTGAGGCCGTCTTCTAGATGTCGGTCGTGAGGTTGCCGCCTGTTCATGCCCTTTCCGTCTGCTGGCAGCCGGCTCCTGGGCCTAGCTGCCCCAGGAGGCGGCCCAATGAGCAGGCGGTCAGGGGGGAACAAGCGGCCCCCAATTGTCTTGAAATACCATGGGTGGTCGATGAGGACACCCGTGGTTAATATCTCCGACAGATGCGCAGTGGGAGGAGTAAATTGGCAGTTTCCGCCCCGTGCGTTAAAGTCATTCACGGGCCATCATTGCAGCGGCCCCACCACTATTGGCCTACACTAACGCGCGGGGGAATCAGAAATCGTCCCCAAAATCAAGACAAATGAAGCAGCAAAGGAAATCTCAAGGGGCCTACCCCTTGAGCAATCCTGCATGTGCACTTATTAGGCCCTACCCTGACGATGCTCAACAGCGCGTTCGGGGCAGGCCCGGGGGCTTATGTCGGTGCAACAAACCCTGGGTCTGTTTCCCAACTATGCATAGGCACGAGACCAAGGATGAAGCACCAGCTCAAGCCCAAGGTTGAAGAACCAAGAGATTCGAAGAACCAACACGCAGCCAGAGAGACCAAGGCCAAGCCAAAAGAACGAGATATCGACAAGAAAAGAGCCTCCCTTGCTGGGCAGGTGAGCCCGGCAAGGGGCAAGGCCACCACTGAAAACAAGCCATCAGGGACTCCCCGGTAGGGCCTGCCGGGGACCGCGGGGGGTAAACCGCCCCGCCAACCACTCAAGCACGACTTACATCGTCGATCAGTGCAGTGTCAAGCCGTGAAGTGATTAAGTGGCAGCCATTCACCACATGGCAGCCATTCCCTACGGAATAAACCCACAAAGGACACCCGTCCTGCGACGTGTCAGGGAAGCAGATGCGGAGCTGGCAAGACAGCTCGGCGAGCCTTGTCGGGCAACTGGCGATGTGACACTAAGCGGTGCATTTAATGCACCCTGACGGTCGGCAGAGTTAGGTATGATAGCACTGTTCGCTGTCATATCAGTCGATAATGACCATTTTTCCACTGTGGTGACCCCTTGATATATAAAAGGAGGCCCATGGCACCTATAGGGAGGGTTGGAAAGTTGATGAACCCAAGCCACCATACGCGCGTAGTCACTGCGGCCCTGAGGCACGTCTTGCCGGGCAAGTGTACTACGCACCACCACATTAATTCCACCATCAATCCACCAAAGCAGGAGTAGGGTCATACGCCTCGCGGCGGCCCGAACCTAGGTAAATTTCTTGTGTGCTCTCTATCGTGTTGCCGTGCGCCGTTCTGCTCTTTGTGCAACGCGCCGTCCCCCCGCCAAACCAGCAAGGGACCGCCCGGTCCCATAGGTGGCCGTGGATATCCCGCGACAGTGATACGATGTAGACTTACGATGTCTATACTCAGACATTTGCATGTGGTGCTGATGGACTTCATGGAGATTTTATTTGATTTTCGGCTGTATTTTGCTTGTATGCTAGCCTTGAGCTATAGAGGTATGTAATATTTTTTTAATTCTGGATCTATGATGTAATATTATGACATGTGGTTTATTTTTGATATTACATCTTATACTCTGTGTTCTAGCTATTGATCCAAGGACTAGCACAGTGGGCACATAGACATCGAATCTTATCAGGTTCGGGTCGTTACAGTGAGTGAGTCTCCTTAGACAACCATTGTCTACATGTGTCCCAAAGAGGTGTTGTGTTATGTTTGAATATACTCAATGCACAACTTTGATGTGCCTCCTGCTTTGCAAAACAGAAACGCCCCACAAGGAGGTTCACGACGCATAGTTCCCCTCACTTCGAGTCGGTGGGATATATATATATATATCCCACCCCTTAAGACCTTATTCTCCTAACAAAACCCTTATTCTCATAACACCCCTCCCCTCCCCGCCTCCTAGCGCGGGAGCGCCCCGGCAACCGGCAGAAAGCGGCGTCCCCCTCCCTCCCCGCCTCCTAGCGCGGGAGCGCCCCGGCGGCCGGCAGCCAGCGGCGTCCCCCTCCCTCCCCGCCTCCTAGCGCGGGAGCACCCCGGCGGCCGGCGGCGTCCCCCGCCCCTCCCCGCCTCCTTGCGCGGCAGCGACCCAACGGCCGGCGGCGACCCCCACCCCTCCCCGCCTTCTTCCGCGGCAGCGCTCCGGCGGCCGGCGGCGACCCCCACCCCTCCCCGCCTTCTTCCGCGGCCAGTAGTGCAGAGCGCACGCCGAGCGGCCGGCGATGCAGTCCGTTGGCGAGGATTCTTCCGCGGCGGCGTTTAGGAAGCGACGCCGCCCCTCACCTTCGCCCCAACACCACCTGGGGGATCCGCCGCTGAAGCATCCAGCCTCGGTGATGCATGGCAGGGGGAAGAGAACTGCAAGGATGCCTTCTCCATCGCAGTCGTCGTGGATGCGAACTGCAATGGTGCCCATCCAGCCTGTAGCCGCAAGGACCCCTTTGTGGTTCACTTGGTGATCCAAAAACAAAAACACATCAGAAAGCAGCTCACTTCTCAACACTTCTCAACGCGCGTAAAAAATTAATTAGTACGAAAAAAGACAAACAGCAAATCATGAGGTTCACTTTTGGTAGTGTTCCGCTTCACTTTCGGGAGTGTTGCGGTCCACTTTCCTTCGAAAAAAAAGTTGGGAAAAAGACAACAAAACTCCTCTGAGAAAAATCTACGTCCAAAAAAATAAATCATGAGGTTCGTTTGACTGTCTGATGCAGTGCGTTCTTCAGTTTGAAGCAGTGCGCTTTTCTGTCCGATGCACTGCACGCGTCGATTTTGTTGTCGCGAAAAACAGAGTTTCCGCGTTTTTGTAATTTCAAAACTGCTCTTAAACCGTAATGAATTAGAGGGCGTGTTCTACATGAAAAAGTAACGTCTCGACGATATCTTTCCAACGGTGTATCATTTGGATCATTCCGACCAACGTTTTGTAAAAATTTCACGAAAAAACGGCCGCTGCCGTTCGTAGTCAGCCGCACGATTTTCAAATTTAACTAAAAACCGTAAAGAATCTCAAAAACATTTCAACATATGAAAGTTGTGCCTCGTTCGTAGCTTTCCAACGGTATATTACACGCCTTGTTTCGACAAACGGTTAGAAAACTGGATTGAAAACAGTACCGAAAATTTGAAAAAATTCGAAAAACACAATTCCGCGATTTAGTAAATTCAAAACTGCTCTTAAACCGTAACGAATTAGAAAAAATAATAGATATGAAAAAGATGAGCGGCGACGATACCTTTCCAACGGTGTATCATATGTTTCATTCCGACGAGCGGTTTAGAAAAAAACGCCAGAAAACGCTCGCTGCCATTCGTTGTGAGCCACACGATTTTCGAAACTGCTCTTAAACTATGATGAATTTTGAAAAGTGTTCAACATGGCGAAGTTGCGTCTACTCCATAGCTTTTCAACGGTATATTACACGTATAATTCCGATAAACGGTTAAAAAACTAGAGCAAAAAAGGTACCGAAAAAACAACACGTACAGTTTTTTCAAACATGAAGTTCGCTGGTCTCTGTGGTGTGGTGCGATGCGTATAGATTTCCAATGCAGTATTGCAATGCAGTTCGGAAGTGTTATGAGAATATTATTCTCATAATGTTATGAGAATAGACCGGCTATATATATATATATATATATATATATATATATATATATATATATATATATATATATATATATATATATATATATATATATATATACTTATTCTGCACATTAGTTTCTTATTCTGCTAACACCCTACCCAGTAGGCACCCGACACGCGCTGACCTAGCGACTAGAAACATCCACCCTTCCTCCCACGGCCGCCCACCACTCTCCCCTCGAACCCCACTCTTCCACAAACCTCCCTCCACGATACCCCACCCACCACGACCTACCTCCAGCATCGCCGTCGTCCACCACCTGCTTGACGGCCGACGACCACAGGGATGGCCTCGCCAACCGCGACACCCCACCCCACCGCCTCCTCTCACTCCAGATCTGCGCGCGCCTCTCTCGCCTAATGCACAGTGCCCCGCCTCCTCCTCCCACCGGCCGGCGCCGCCCCGCCTCCTCCTCCCACCGACCGGTGCCGCCCCGCCTCTTCCTCCCACCGGTCGGCGCCGCCCCGCCTCCTCCTCCCACCAGCCGGCCCCGCCTGCTTCCCCCCGCCACCTACCACCGCTGAGCCGCCACCAACCCTGCCACCCAGGCACCATCCCGCGGCCTCGCGGATTTGACCAGTCATGGGTACAAAACGAGGCGCCATCACTGGATCTAGCCAGGGGCCTTCCCTCCCTGCGCGACGCCGACGGTCCTCTCCACCTCCTGCATCCGTGCGCGTGGATCCCCTATGAGATCCGACGATGAGGACCCGGTCCACGGTGGTGCTCGTCTGTCCAGCCCCCCTTCCTCATCACGGTGGTGACGAATGTGATGGCTTCATCTCCGGTCCCAGCCACATCTCACCTCGCCTCCCCTCTCCCGCGGTCCACACCCTCGCAGTCCGTCGTCCCGACCAGGTGATGCTCCTTCTTTGTTCCCCACTGATGAACATTGATCTCGAGACGAGAGTGCAGCTCGGTTGCGCGGCAGGTGCGGCTCGACCAGCTTCTGCGTGCAGTTCGCTATACAAATTCCCTTTCTATTATTGAGAAAAAGATACATCGCAGTTTACATCGCCGTTTTTTTTTTGCAGAAATAGAGAAGCTACGATGCAGTGCGTTTACCCGAGCAAGCTACATCACCTCCCCCTGACCTTTCAGTTCATGGCCGTGCACTACTCTAGTGATGCCACAGCGGTGTTGTTGCATTGGGTGATCCTAGTGCACTTCAAAGTTTTTTTGGTTTGTTCAGATTTGCGCGGCAGTGTGGTGCACATCAACCCAGGGGTGCCCCTATGTAATTCATGTTTTTTGGCTCTTCAATTTTTGTATTGTTGTACTTGTAAGGTGTGGTTCCCTTCTTTGTTTGAACGGGGCAAGCACATTAAAAAACGGTCGGTCTGAACGGCTCCAGACCGGCCGTTCACCTCGTGGATGCTTGCAGTCCAGCCTTGCAGTTTGCGGACACGGCCACGGCATGAAGTTTGGTTAGAGCAGGCATGAGGTTCGGCCAGACCATGGGTGTAGTTCGCTTGTGATTTGTGAATGCATTTTTTTAATGTATTCGCTTGACACTATTTCTATGTGTTTGCAATGCAAAGAGAAAAAGATTGTAGTACGCTTGCCTTGCCTCGATGTCACATAGCCGCATTTATTTTTCATTTGAGATGGTGCGCTTTGTTTCGCTTGTGTGTTTCAAAGCTTGGTGTCGCGGTGCGTTTTGTCCTCCGATGTGGTTCACTTTTGAGAGTGACGTGAAAAGTGTGAAAAATTTAGCGAAACAACAAGATATTAATTTGGTTCACTTCGATATATGTCGTGGTTCACTTGTCCCCATCTCTGCGCGGTCCACTCTCTTTCATAAGGAAAGTTTAAAAGAAGACAATAAAAACTCACAAAAACTCATTAGAGAAAAATGTACGTCCAACAAAAGAAATCATGAAGTTCAACTGACTGTCCGATGCAGTGCAGTTTTCAGTTTGAAGCAGTGCGCTTTTCAGTCCGATGCAGTGCACGCGTCAATTTTAGTGTCGCGGAAAACAGAGTGTCCGCATTTCGGTAAAATCAAAACTGCTCTTAAACCGTAAGGAATTAGAGAGAGTGTTCTACATGAAAAAGTTGCGCCTCGTCGATATATTTTCGATGGTGTACCATTCTAATCATTCCGACAAGCGGTTTGAAAAAATTTGGCGAAAAATGGTCGGTGCATATCGTGGTCAGCCGCACAATTTTCAAAATTAACTAAAACCATAAGGAATCTCAAAAACATTTCAACATATGAAAGTTGCGCCTTGTTCGTAGCTTTCCAACGGCGTATCATACGCCTCGTTTCGACAAACGGTTAAAATACTGAAGCTAAAATAGTACCGAAAAATTGAAAAAATTCGAAAAACAGAATTCCGCGATTTAGTAAATTTGAAACTGCTCTTAAACCGTAACAAATTAGAGAAAATAATAGATATGTAAAAGAAGCGCATCGATGATACCTTTCCAACGGTGTATCACTTGCTTCATTCCAACGAGCGGTTAGGAAAAAATCGCGGAAAAACGCTCGTTGTCATTCGTCGTGTGCCGCACTATTTTCAAAACTGCTCTTAAACCGTGTGGATTCTCGAAAAGTGTTCAACATGACCAAGTTGCGCCTACTCCGTAGCTTCTCAACGGTATATTACACGCATAATTTCGATAAATGGTTAAAAACTAAAGCGAAAAAGGTACCAAAAAACAACGCGTACAATTTTTTGCGACATGAAGTGCACTCGCATTGGTGCTGCATTGCTATTGCTTCGAAAAATGATGTGCACTTCCGTTGAGTGTGCAGTTCGGGAGTGTTAACAGAATAACTATTCTGCTAATATTAGCAGAATAGAACGGCTGCTATTCAGTGGGTCTATTATGATAACACCCCTTAAGAGTCTTATTCTGCTAACACCTTGCTTGTTCTGCTAAAACATATAGACTGCCACGCCCACCCGAAAGCGGACACCAACAAAAAAACCGTGCCAAACTGCAACAGGGAAAAAACACCCCCACTCCACCTTCTTCCCAATCGGGCCACGACCCCGCCCCCTCCTCCCACTTCCCTCCACCACCGACCACCGGGGCTGCGAGATCCTCACGCCCCACGAGCTCCCCGCGCTACCGACGTCATTCCCACGCAATCCGGGCTACCTGTGCCGCCCACCCTCCTCGCTGCCAAAATCCGGGACGGCCCCAGCCGCCGGATCCATGCCTCCACGGCCACCCCGCCACTACCTTTCTCCCATCCGGCCGTGCAGCCCCACCCCGGTGGCACGCCGCACCACCGCCCACCTTCCCTTCTCTCCCATGCCCGCCCTTGCACGCGTCGGGTCTGCGGAGTCACATCCGGGTTGCTCCAGCCCCAAGGACGCCGCGCCGCCCCAAGATCCGGCTTCCTCGAGCATCCACGACAAGCTTTGCTGCGGGGACTTAGGCGACCACGACCACACCGACGAGCGCTCGCCCCCACCCCTCGGATCCATCTCGTACACTACTTCACGCCGAGCTCCACGCGCACGGTGCCACCATACATATTCAACTGGTCTCCACGGCTCTCTCGCTCCCGTTTGTAGTGCAGACAGGCGGTGCTGCAGTATACCCCCTTTTCCCTTTCTTCTTGCCGGCGAAGAGGACCCCCTACATGCAGCGTTGGACCCGCGGTACTCCCCCTTTCCTTACTTCTCACTGGCGATGATGGGTACGAGAGGCGCACCATGCGGTTCGGTGCTCGTGTGCTTGCGGTTATGTAAAAAGATGAAGTGCACTCAGTTTGTGTAAAAAGAATATGTTTCATTATCCCTATGTACGAAGTGCAAAAATTGTTTCGTGTTTCAAAAATCAGTTTGCTAAATCAACGTCTGCAGTTTGTTTGGTCCTGGATGTGGTTCGCTTTTGAGAGTGTTGCCTTTACTTGCGCACATTGTGGAAGCGTGATTTTCTATAGCGAAACAACTAAAAAATAATGCGGTCCACTACGATATTTTTCGCGGTTCACTTGCCACATCTCTGCGGTCCACTTTCATTCATAAAAAAAGGTTGGAAAAAAGACAACAAAAACTCGTCTGAGAAAAATTTACGTCGGTCAAAAGAAATTATGAAGTTCACTTGCCTATCTGATGCAGTGCGGTTTTCGTCCGATGCAGTGCTGTTTTTCGTCGGATGACGTTCACTTGTCGATTTGGGTGTCGCAAAAAACAGAGTGTCCGCATTTTCGTAATTTTAAAACTGCTCTTCAGCCGTAAGGAATTAGAGGGAGCGTTCTACATGAAAAAGTTGCGTCTCGGCGATATCTTTCCAACGGCGTATATATTGAATCATTTCGACCAGCGGTTTGTAAAAAATTCGCCAAAAAATGTTGCTGCCCCTCGTAGTCAGCCGCACGATTTTCAAAATTAACTAAAAACCGTATGGAATCTTAAAATCATTTCAACATATGAAAGTTGCGCCTCATCCATAGATTTTCAATGGTATATTACATGCCTTGTTTCAACAAACGGTTAGAAAACTGGAGTGAAAACAGTACCGAAAATTTGAAAAAAATCGAAAAACAGAATTCCGCGATTTAGTAAATTTGAAACTGCTTTTAAACCGTAACGAATTAGACAAAACATTATATATGAAAAATATGCTGCTCGATGATATCTTTCCAACGGTGTATCATATGTTTCATTCCGACGAGCGATTTAGAAAAAAATACGAACAAACGCTTGCTGCCATTATTCGTGGGTCGCACCGTTTTTAAAACTGCTCTTAAACCGTGAGGAATCTCGAAAAATATTCAACATGGTGAAGTAGCGCATAATCCATAGCTTTTCAACGGTATATTACACGCATTGTTCCGACAAACGGTTCAAAAACTAGAGCAAAAAAGGTACCGAAAAAACAACACGTACAATTTTTTCAACATGAAGTTCACTAGTCACTATGTTGCAGTACCTCTGCTACGGAGAATGCAGTGCCCTCGCGTTATGCGTGCAGTGCGGAAGTGTTATCAGAATATTTGTTCTACTAATATTAGTAGAATAGACCGGCTGTACAATTGCCCGTGCGTTGCAACGGGCGGAAAAATTGTAAAACGTGCTCTATGTGCCATTACACGACATTTCATATATGTAGTTCCGATAAACATCGGTAATGAGATTACACTATTGTCGCATTTTGAAGCATGAAGTGTGGACATATGCCCATGCGTTGCAACGGGAGAACACAACACGCAAGATGCGAGAATTAGGTTGTGCAGATGTGGCCAAGATCTGAAGCGTGCAAACATTAGCCGGCGTGTCTTCAAACGCGACGTGCCCTCACACCATCAAATTGCCTCATGCATCCAGGCGATGTAATTCTTGATTGGTTCCAACTTCCAAATCTACATGGAAATTGATTATGAGGTCGTGCCTAGGATATATCGAAGCAACATATGTTAACATGAGATAAGAACTTGTTTAGTTTAGCTGCCTGCTCTGGTTTTGAGTAGTGCGGTCTTCCCCGAATCTTGTAACAGTTTGAACACCCGACCGGTGTGCGCCTTTTCTTTTGTTTTCTTTGGATCTGGTTGGTCTCTGTAGGTTGAACCAATTAATACAAAAAAAGACTTTTAAAATACCATTTGGAAAACTGAAAATATGATGGCATTATCACGGATTTAGATCCTAAGGACTAATCCAAAATATTTTTGGCCAAAACGTATGTAGCCATGAGTAAACATTTTTCCCGAATAAAATAGATACAAAAAGCAAAATAAATATGAAAATCCAACACAACATAAGAACAGAATTGCCGCCTAGATGTTTTTTATGTACATGAAATGATTTGAAAAATCATTGAGTCTTATGTAACTGGACGGAATGAATCTTATGGTCATTGTAAAGACACAATGCACATGTAACATGCAGGGGTTATAGCCTGGAAGTAGGCACTTTTTCTTTGCTTCTTCTTTGCATGGCTAAAATCCATTTTCTAGAGCAGCAAAGGATGTACAGGTTTTCAACCACAATTAAAAATCCTTTAGACAATGGCTTGTTTTACTGCCCAAAAAAAAACAAAGATATCCTCGGAACTGGATGGTGTGTTTTGTTACTATGGAATTGTAGAACTTGTCAATGGTTGGCAACATACAGAAAAGAGGAGGATCAGGATGTTTCTGTGATTAAGTCATAGCATCTCTTGCTACATATCCTGCTCTAGTAGGGAATTAGCATTGACAACAAATCCAACTGAAACTTCTTCCTTAGATTTTTGGTTTGATCCTATAGTTCTTGCTCCTGCAGCTCATTTTGTCAGCCATTAAATAAACAATAGTAACAGAAGGAGCATACTATCTAGGGTGAGAATAAAATGAAGTTCCTGATTCACCATGACCTTATTTTTGAGGTCAAATAGCTCATCAAGTAATACCTTATTCTGCAAAAATATGCGGCTTCGACATAAGCAAGGCAGAACCACTAAAAGTTAACCTAACTCTACAAAATTGTCTTAAAAGTTGAGCTACTAACTACAGTGGATACATCACCATTTGGATGCTCTGAAGTAAAGAGGTTTTCACTGAGAGAATTCAAAACTGATACATGTTCTGAAACTGAAGCAGTATTTGCATAACAGAAAAAGTTCTGAATCTACTAAACCTTACCTTATGTAACAAGTTTTCTACCTTCCCTTGACCTGATATGCTTGACGGATATTTCGGTTTGATTCTCAATTTGATCAACCTCCTTCATGCTAAGTGGACCTATAAATACACCGAGTATATTTGTACTGCTACGATTGAGGGTTGATAAATTGGATCAACATTGCAATATATATATATATATATATATATATATATATATATATATATAACAAGTAACTATTCAGCCCCATCTCTCAAAACTACCTTTGTATGCATATTTCCAAGTTTTATAAGAAACTTGAGTATCATCAGGGATGTTGCATCATGTTGTTACATTGTTACTGCAGTAAAAATTAGTAAAGTAAAGCATAAACCTATAAGCTACGGACTTTGTGAAAACAAAAGTCATTTCTAGCATGAATAAAATAAAAAATGCAGTAATAAACTTTATTATAATATGGCTTCATATTCTGAACAGTGCAAGAAAAGGTTTTTGGTTAAATATTCTAAAAATCTGCATCTGTTGTACATAGATGTTGCATGAGAATATCCAAACATAGTACATGTATATGCAATTAACTATTATAGCACATAACAGAAGGAATAGAAAGAATTGGAAAACATCAAAGGGTGCTTCTACCTAAACCAAAAGGCGGTTCAATCTTTCTTCTGCAAAGGACTTATTACAACAAATTTAAGAGGGAAAGAAATATAGGAAATCACAACCTACATGACACATCACAAAAGCCATATGCTTAATTACACCAGGAGCTCGATCGCACAAAGTTTCACAGCTCAAACTTCTACTCACCGGTCCATCCATCATCCATGGCAGATCCACCACATGCTTGGCTTCAAGTTTGGATGGTTTGCCACCTTCATATCACACGACATGCCACACTGCATCCATAAATCAATCATGTTAATGTTACGGGACAGGAAAAAATTCAGAGTAAATCCATCGATGCATGCATGGGTCGATGAGAGATGGTCGATCAATTGCTCAATCAGATGGATTACAAGTGAGAAGCGATTGACTCAGATGGCACACGACACATAGCTCGACCTTTGGATATCTAATGGTCGCAAAACATAAAGGTGGCATGATTTCATAACTGTATTGAAGGTTTGTGCCATTAAGACCACTGAAATATATACCTAATTGCTAGTATTTCTTCACGCCTTTGCTGGCGTTCCTCGGTGATGCCCAACAAATATCGCATTAGACTGAAAACAACAAAATCTGTTTGTTGTTGCTTACCCGAAATCAGCAAACTCATGTACATATAATACTGAATTTGACATTGCTTTGTAGTGCTTCCAACTACTGATAGATATATAGAGTTCACTGAGTAGTACATGGTTATGAGTAAGATGATAGTTTAAGAATCGAGGATCAAGTACTCTTATCTCATTGATCACTAATAGTTGTAAGTTTCAGAATGTGCATTGTGCACAAATACTGACAGTACATAGTTCATCGAGAAGTCAAAGGTTATATGTAAGATAATATCATTGCAATCAAGGGCGAAATACTCTGAATAGGCGTTCATCCATACAATATCTGCCAAGAATTCAGGACCTACATTATAACTTATAAAGGGGGCAAACCTTTCAAAATGATTATAGGGAATATGTATCGTGCAACTTTGTTTCAAGCACAATACCAATTAAAAACCTCACATTGTTGTCATAAAAATACATAGAACAGTATTTACAATTATGCCAAGAAAATTCAGTATGGATCTATGTTAACCTGGAGCTGGCGCAAGGTTCCGTCTTGACCTCATGAACAAATTCGATCTCAAATTGACTTGACTCGCATGATTTATGGATGATTTTTTCCCAGAAACAGTGGTAATAGATAAATCATCACATAGAAATATATCAAAACAAAGATATTTTATCGTCCATGCGCTGCTGTGAAGAAAAGAATCATATATGAACATGTTATTCGATATGGGATATAAAGAACACAATATGGAGCGTAGCTTGCTTTCTGTTTGAATTTTTGTCTGCTATCCTCAAGTTCAGATGCTATGATCTAGATGCATCTATGGAAGTAGCTTATAATGATGTATTTCTGGATATGCTAAGTTTTACCTATCAATGTTCAGTACCAGCAGCAATTCGAACCATTCTATTAGGGTGCAGATAATCCAGTGCCTAGCTAGAGAGCAGTTGCATTGGCCTTCTTCTTCAACGGATTGATTTTTCCAAATCAAACATGGGTCTCGCGCGCGAGCACAGCGCTGATCACGGCCCGGAACCCCTGAAGCAAGCTGTTGACGCTTGCATCGTCAAGCTGCAGCCACCATCGCTGGCACCAGGACAGCACCTCCTCCTCGTCGCCCGTCAAACCACCGCCCCGGCCCCGAGGCCATCGGAAACGGCCGACGCCGTGCTGTCACGCCCGAGCCCTGACGCCCTCGCGACCGCCGTCGCCCTCGCCAAGCCCCCGCCGGAGCGCCACCGGCCGGCGTCCTCCTGCTCCTCCTCGACCCCGCCTCCTCACGCCCGAGTGCCGCCGCCTCGGCCTCGCCTCGCCGGCGACAAGGGCAGAGGCGAGCTGTAGGGCATGAGCAAAGGCGCGCGCGGCAGGCAGAGGCGTTCTCCCGGCGAGGTTGGCACGCAGCAGGACGCGGACGGAGGCGAGCACGCAGGCGCGCGCGGACAGCAGCGAGGGGGGAGTTGTCGTCCTCTGCTCCGGTCGCGAATTCGCCGGCCAACGCCAGTGCCTCATTGACTTGGCTGCCTCTGCCTCCTCGACCAACGCCACTGCTCCACCTCAGCACTCGCCCCGGCGAACGTCCTCCAACCTCCTGGCGAGCGCCCTCCATCCTCCCGCGCGAGGCACGACGGCGGCCGTCGCCGGCGCACGACGGAATGGGTGAAGCCGCCGTCATTGTCGCAGGAGAAATGGATAAGACGATGGGAGGACTGTGGATGGAATTCAAATGAGTACATGTTTTTTTTTTGTAAAATTGAAACGTTATGTACATACCCACTAAAACAGGGATTGCGGGTTAATTTCTTATAAACCGAGGGGTTTTTATGCAAAATCGCAGGCAACGACGGACGACCAGAAAATTATTAGGTACTAGTACAAATGCCCTGCGTTGCACCGGGCGAAACATGAAAACCTGCTCCATGTGCCATTATGCACTTTTTTTAATCTAATTTTAGCAAACATCAGAAATAAGGTTACATTGAGTATTTTTTTTTAGAATCAATATATTATTTTTTAATTCACACAAGGCAGGTGGAAGGAGATAATGACGAACTCACCCGTTGATTTGTTGTCTTCACTGTCAGCGCTGATGTTGGCCAAGGATAAATTCTGATGGCTCGTTGTCTTTTGTGTTAACGACGATGCCGGCGAAGCGACGTGGAAAGCAAGCGACATGGAAAGCTGAGTTGCTAAGTAGCTTATTTGACCAAAGACTTAGTACATTATAAGGATGTTGTATATGTATATATTATATATTCTAGTGATATATTATATAGCCCCGTGCGTTGCAACCGGAAAACTTATGTGTCAATTATGAAATATAAAGTTTGTTAAAGTCCCCAAAACACTTTATTTAAATTCCTCATATTTCTCCTATCCTAGAGAAATAACTATGTTGGTCTAAATCCCATCTCTATCTTTATTTTATTCAAGTTTCTGTTTAATTTCTCAAAAAAAAGGTTTTGGTTAATTTAAAAAAAAGGAGAAAGGGAGTCTAACCAGCCCAACACCAAATTCCTTGGCCCAGCCTTAACTTTCTAGATGGATCAGCCCAACTACCCCGTTAACAAAGAGCGAGGAGACCGATCCATCCACATCTCATCTCTCGCTCATCACTGAGCGCCTCCTCCACACATCTCGTCTCTCCCTCGGCCCCCTCCATCTCCCGGCTGTCCTCGAGGAGTTCCCCGTCCCCGTCGCCGGCCATGCTGCTACGATGTCTCCCTCTTTCCTCCCTCTCCTTCCTTCTTTTTCCCTATGATTCTCCTTTCCCTAACACTTGTCTCTCTCTTGTTTGCTGCTGAACGCAGGACGCCGCCGCTCCTACCAAATCCAGCCTCCACCGGACCAGATCCGTCTGGATCCGGCTGCCCTCGACCGCCCTCGACCTCATCTACTCCTCCAATCGCCGGATTTGATGCGCCGCCGCCGACCTCATCTACAGGAGGCCTCGTTTGCGCCTTCTGTAGCCGGATTTGATGCGCCGTTTGCTCCTCCCGTCACATGATTTGATGCGCCACCTATCCGATTTCTTTGCAATTGGCTTTTCTTTGATCGATTATTTGATAGACCGAATCCTTCCCTTGTGATTATCCTCATCTTTGTGTCCTGATTTCTGTGGTCGCTTGTTGAATCATCAATGTCTACCTATATGAACCAGTGAGATTAGGTGTAAAGAAGCGATGTGGTATTATTACTTAGCCAAGTCATATAATTTTTTCGGCATGATCCTAGGAAAGCAAGGAGAAAGCCTATCAGCATATGAAGCCCAGTACGGGCGGCGTGGAGGACGCGTCACGAATCTGAAATATGGATTTTTTTTCACTTATATGCTGGACTGCGGGTTAATTAGTTAAAACCATATGTTTTTTTTGCAAATAGTGTGTCCATGCGTTGCAACGGAAAAAAAGCTATTAGATTACGAGATAATGGACTTTTAAAAAGTTATTTAAAAAAATATGATGCTCACTTGATTTTCTAACGCGTCATAACGAAAAAAATGTCGGTGAGCAAACTGCATTGATGAACACTGCCTGAGCTAGACTGATGAGTGAGTGCCTCGCCTTGATCTAGCGTAGCAGTGTTTATAATAATCAGTAATGTAGTACCAAAAAAAATATAACCGTGTATGAAGGCAAAATAGAAATTTAGTCATTTTTATATAGCTTATAAAAATAAACCCATAGAATGTTGTGTCAATTTTTGAGGGCTCAGCGTTGTACAAGACATGGATTTTTTTTACCCAAATCGAGGGACTGAATACAATCATGAAGCGACCCCTAGACGGTTCGTTATGTTAATTATTTATGAATCTGTTTTAATTTTTTTGAACATATTCCAAAGTTTTGATGGACATTTTTTAAATTCCCCTAGTATTTTTTGTATACTGGATATTTTTTAAAAATTGTGAACATTTTTTATTTCCTGAAAATTTATTTGAAATCGTGATAGTTTTTTATAATACGTGAACAACCTTTTGAAATGATGATCATTTTATGATTTTCCGAATGTTTTTTTAATTCACAAACAGTTTATAATTTTTCAAGAGTTTTTTTGAAATATTGTTCTTCTGGAAATCACGAATAAATTGAAAGAAGAAAAAACTAAAAGAGAAATGAGAACGTGAAAGGCAAAAGAGAAAATGAGAGATAAAAAGAGAGCAGGCTGGGGATCGAACCCTGGTCTCCAGGGTGGAAACGTGCAGCGCTAGCCACCGCGCTCAGCATATGTTTGTGTCATATTACTGGATCTCCACATATATAAACCAAAACCAACAATGCGATGTGTGAACCGTTTTTTGCCACTTACGGGTGGCATTGGTGGGTAATTTTTGCCAACTTCGAGGGTATTTTATGTGACGTACGGGCTGAAACCCAATTTTCTTTATTATTAGGTAAAGATATAATATATATAGGTAAAACTGTGTCTACAACAGCTTGCCACAGAACTAGTTAAGGCTCGCTAAGCTTTTTAACGGTGTAAATATTATGAAATAAATTGAAATAAATAGTGGAGCACCACTATAATGTAACAAGATAATCCAACGATGTGATTGTGAAAATATGCATTTATGTGTTGTCGGCAAAAAAAAACAATCATTTCAGCTCATTGC
>LR738715.1:731535934-731576812 GCA_902687465.1 Secale cereale
ATATACTGAACTATTTGTTTTTTTTCCATGACACATACAATCATAATTTGTCAATCCCTCCGTTGGATCTTGTTATATTATAGGTATGTTGCTTCAGTATTTCTTTCAGGATTTTTAGACACTTTTACACCGTCAAAAACCTTAACTAGTTCTGTGGCAACCTATTGTAGAAAATCCTACTCCTATATATATATATATATATATATATATATATATATATATATATATCCGAGCTATTCAGGAACCGTTCCTAACTGCATGAGAACAGACAGCTAACTGTGCGAACTATACTAGTTAACTGTCGGGCAGATTTTTTCTGCCATCGGTTTTTTGCACTGTTTCTGGGTCATAATTACTTAACTGCTAATCGGATTGATGCAACTGATATACTGTTGGATAGCTATTGAGAAGGAGCAAAAAAACTCATTTTGGTCGTTTTCCCAAAATCATTCCAGTTTTTAAACAAAATTCAAAAAACTGAAAATCCATCAAATGAGTTTCCAATATTTTTGTGAAAGGAATTTTCAAAGCTTTATTCGGAACGATGCGTATGATATACCGTTAGAAAGGCACCGATTAGCCCGAACTTTGGCATATATAACACGTTTTCAGATTTTCTACAGTTTAAGAGTAGTTTTCAAAAAGCAAACATCATTTTCGACATTTTTTGCCCGAACTGCTACAGTACACGCTAACTGCTCACGCGGAATAGCTAACTCACATATGTTGACAAGCTAATTGCTGAGACTGAAGAAAATTGTTTTTTTTCTTCTATACTTTTATCGTCAGGTCAAGTTAACTTCCGGGAGTGAAATAGCTAACTATCAGGAATCGCAACAGTTAGCACCAAGTTAACTGCGGGACTGTTTTTCTTTTCTTTTTTGATTGGGTCACACTAACTGCGGGTATGAAATACCTAACTGCACGCGATGAGCAGGCTAACTGCAATGGTTGATAATACTTGTTTTGCTTCTTTTGTTTTCAATTTTTTTTCTATTTTTCCCTGTTCAAGTTTACTGTCGGGACTGGAATAGCTAACTGTCGAGACTGCGATAGTTAACTGTCAGGATTGAAAATACTTTTGTTTTGTTTTTTGCCTGGTTCAAGCTAACGCCCGGGAGTAAAATAACTATCTGCTAGGGATTGTGGCAGTTAACACCGAGTTAACTACCGGGATTATTTTCTTTTTTGATTTGGTCACACTAACTGCGGGTATGAAATACCTAACTGCACGCGATGAGCAAGCTAACTGCAATGGCTGATAATACTTTTTTTGCTTCTTTTGTTTTAAATTCTTTTTTTCTATTTTTCACTGGTCAAGTTAACCGCCGGGACTGGAATAGCTAACTGTCGAGACTGCGATAGTTAACTATCGAGATTGAAAATATATTTTTTGTTTTTTGCCAGGTTCAAGCTAACGACTGGGAGTAAAATAGCTAACTGCCAGGGATTGCGGCAGTTAACACCGAGTTAACTGCCGGGATTAAAAATATTTTTTGTACCTCACGCAAGGAAGGGCTTGGAAAACAAACTGAACCCTCTCATTAGATTGCTATTTTTTGTACCTCACGCAGGCAGGGGCTTGGCAAAATCATAGTTGTGTACATCACTTAATTTTTTTGGACACAAGATAACTGCAGTCAATCCCTGAACTAACTGCTCCATGAAACTGAGCATTGGCAAACCGCGCACCGTGGATCACGCCGCTGGCAGCATGGGGGGCAAGTGCTAATTGAGCAGTGGTCTCTGTTTCTTTTTTACATAAATATCAGTAAAGCAAACTGCTCCTTGAAACTAAGCTAACATATCCATGAAATTGAGCTAGCTGTAGAGAGGTTGCTCCACCAGTAAATCCCCATCAGGGGTCCTGCACCTCGTCGATCCCCGGCGCAACGGAGCAGAAGTTAACTGCTAACAGGAAAAATAATATTCAATGGATCCCCAAAATAATAAACTAGACAGGGATGTCTTGACTCTTGACACAATATTATTTTGCAAGTAAGAACTGAACATGCAAGTACACAGACACGTATCCTTGTAAGATATACACATCACGTCAGTAAATGCTGCAGTTTAGATGCCCTGACGCATATTAGACCTCAACAGTAAAATTCACTGGCTACCCAAGTATCCAAATAGACAAGTAACACACCTTTTTTTCTTCGGTTTGAGCTAACTGAAATGGCCGGCTCAGTCAACTCCTTATTCAGTTCAAGGAAACTGCTAGCTCCAGATAACCCCCAAATAGCCAACTAGAGAGGCTGGGTCGGAGAAGTAGAAGAAACCCAAAAGCTAACCGCCGGAGATCCACACCATGAACTGCTCGAGGACGAGATCCATCTAGGACATGAAGAGCAAGTTAACTGAAGGAGGCAAAGAGTTTTAGCGCTACTGAAGTTAACTGAAAAGCAGGAAGTCACCACCGGAACAAGCTTCTGCGCCTCCACTAGAACGACGACATGGGGAAGGTGTCACCGGAGCTGGAGCCCGGGATGGGCAGGACTATGTCGCCGAAGACGGAGTAGGCCACCCACCACGGGCCTAAAGAAGGGTGTGCTCCAACAACCTCCCCACGGCAGCGGCGTCTGGCTACGATGGGGCCGGGAAGGCACAGTGGCGAGAGTCAACGCCCGAAACCATGGCTAAAGGGCGAGCTCGCGCGGATCTGGTGGTCAGAGTGGCGTGGAGAGGAAGCACGCCGCAGACTGTCGCATGGCAGGATGCAGGAGGGAGGAGGGGTTGTGGCCTGCGACGCAAGTGTGGAAGGCAAGGAGGAACCTGGAGGAGCGCCGCGCGTAGGAGACTACCTGTAGAAGCGGGGGAGGTCGAGGAATGGTGCGTGCTGGGGGGTTGGTGGTGGAGCGAGGATGCGGCGGCCGGTGTTGGCGTACTACGCGCGGGGCACCGGCATGGCCTAGATTGGCTGCATCTGGTGGCAAGCGGCGGCGGCAGCGCCTGGAGAAGGTGGTTTGGGTGGCTGGGGGCGCAACAGCCAGCGGCAGACCAGAGCTCGCTCGCTCCCTCCCTTCAGGAAAAGAAACTGGTTAGGAGGGTGGTTCCTAAATAAGCTTATTTAGGAACTCTAGAGGGGGTTGCAGAATAGTCCCACCCTATATATATATATATATATATATATATATATATATATATATATATATATATATATATATATATATATATATATATATATATACACACACATACACACACACACACACCTGTCCAGGACACCATCTGAGGGACTATCCGACGACCTCCCGAAGGGTTGTCCGAGGAACCGTCTAAGGAGCAGACGAGGGAAAACATTCTCACGATTGGTAGTTTGTAACTCCTAGTTGCGGGGATCTGCACCGGCGATCTTCATCCACTCTACTTCCGATGTGCTACAAGTCGGCAATGATCAGATCAAAACCTTGTCTGCATCCTCATAGTGGTCCTATGCATGTTCGTAGTGCATAATTTTTTGTTTTCTGTAGCGTTACCCTACAACACTTGCGTGCCATTGAATGAAGGAAGCTATAAGAAATTTTCCTAACCATGGAATGGAAGAATGGTTAATCCTTCATTTGTTTTATAATGGTTTAAACCCTATGTCAAAAACTATGCTTGATACAGGTACATGAGGAACTATTATGGGTAGGCCCATAGATGATGTCAAGAAGATACTTGATGATATACAAGAGAACCATGCACAATGGCATGTTGAAAGAACTACCACCAAAAGAGTCAATGCAGTTGAAGAAAAGAGTACAAAGTTGACCGATAAACTTGATGAACTCATCTCCGTCATAAAATGTAAAGAAGAGGTAAACGTGAATGGCATCCGTGATGAAGAAGTGAATGATGTTAATTTCATTACTCACAATAGCTATATTCCCAACTGGAGAAATAATGGGTATGCTCCTAGACTGCCTTGTCCTAATAATAGTGGAGCACCCAACAATTTCAATGGAGCTATAGTAGAAATAGAAATACTCTTGAAGATACTTTGCATTTTTTATTGCTAGCCAAAATGAGCAGAATGACACCTTCAAAAATATCCTGAAGAATCATGATAACTTACTTGGTCAGTTGACCGGTAAGATTGTTGAACTAACAAATGATGTGCAGATCCTTGATGGAAGAACTAAGAATATTGAAGCACAAGTGACTAAAAGTGTAGAGAGACAAACTTTAATCCTAGCCAAGTTTGTAGGTGAACCAAAACTTAACTCGAGTGAAGATGTCAAAATGAAGAGAAATGACAGAGGAAAGGCACAATAGCTTGATAAAAGCCATGTGCCAAAATACACTTATACCGTTGCAGACTTCGTGAAGATGATAGCAATGAAGCACCCACTACCCAAGGTAACAAACGAGCGAGGCATATAATGTCTTTGTTGATCACGTTGCAGCCAAGGTACATGAGTTAGATGGTGAAAAAAAGAAGTTATACCGTAAGTTGCCAACTAAGCAAGATCTTTTTGAGCCTACTACAGATATTAAGATTGGTTTAAATAAATTCAGTGCTTTATGTTATCTACTCCCTTCGTTCCTAAATATAAGTCTTTTTAGACATTTCACTAAGTGACTACATACGGAGCAAAATGAGTGAATCTAAACTCCAAAGTATGTCTATATACATCCGTACGTAGTTCCCTAGTGAAACCTCTAAAAAGACTTATATTTAGGAACGGAGGGAGTAGATGCTAGTGTTTCCACTATCCCTAAGTCTGTTTATGATAGTCTCAATCTAGGTCATTATGCTATTACTGAGATTATATTGAATATGGCTAATTCCACTTTTACTCAAGCAGTGGGAATTAAGCATAATGTCCTTATGCTACTACTGCCAGTTTTGAGTTTGCTTAACATCTTTACGACACATGTCGGACATTTTCAAATACATGATATGATTTAAAAACTTCATATTTTGAATACATGGTAACATTTTCAGATACGCGTAGTACTTTCTTAATTGCGATAAACAATTTCCTAACAACACGAACATTTTTAAAATTGTATAAACAAGTTTTAGAAAATTTATGACATTTTTTGGAAACGCATGAATATTTCTACAAAATGTCACATACTTTTTTTATATGGAAATGAGCCTTTTTTAACCTACAAGAACATTTGCGTACTTGTATAAACATTTTTAAAATGTCACAAACACTTTTTTAATCACAGGAATTTTTCTTTAAAATGTCATGTACCTTTTCTAAATACAATAAAAAAATTGCGCAAACATTTTTTTCATTGTATACTTCTTTTTTTTAAATGTAAAAAAAAGTATTCAAGCTCGTGAGTCATGAACACTTTTTGAAATGTAAGTTATAGTTTTTTTAATGTATGAAACATTTGTTTATAAATTACATATTTTTTTTACATTTTAAAACTAATTTTTAAATGTCACTTACATTTTTTTAAACATGTGACATTTTTAAATGTCATAAACATTTTCCGTACACATGATGAACAATTTTCTATACGTGTTTGACATTTTCAAATGCATGATTAATACTTTTCAAAATTAAATGTTTTTTGAGTATATTTAGAATATTAGAAAATATAAACAAATAAAGGAAAAAATGACCCCATAAGAAAATAGGTACACCGTTTGGATCTCATACAAAGTTGCACAAGGTTTACTTTATTTCTAATGGGCACATCACACATTTTTTTGAGGAATAACATCACGTATTCATGAATCTTATAGGATCTAAAAAGTTCACTACCAATGGGCTGGTGGAAACCACATGAAGAAATAGAAGCATTGTGTTAGTGGATGGATTTTTTCCTACAAAACAGTGTGCAAAGAAATCCTTATGAATTTTTTCTATGAGTTCAAATCCTGCAATGCAAACCAAACAAATTAGACATGATTTTTTTCTAAAGATTCAAATCCTCCCAAAAAAATCCTACGAAAATTGGTTGAATCAAAGAAGCCTAGTGTAAAGGGATCCTTCGAGAAAAATCCTAAAATAATTCTAACATATAAATCAAAGCGAGCAAAGAAAAAAATCGTAAGGATTCCAACTCGTCTTATAAGATGTAAAAACTTCGGTACCAATGAGTGTCTGAAAACTAAGGAAAATAGAAGACTTGTACCAGTGGATGAACATTTTCCTCCAAATAGAGTGCAAATAAACCCTTGTGGAAATTTTCTATGAATTTGAATCACGCGATGGAAATCAAACAAACTACACATGTTCTAAGGACTCAATTCCTCCAAAATAAATCCTGAGAAATTGGGTTGAATCAAAGGAGCCTGGCAAAAGGAATCATGAAACCAAAGTGTTAGTTCTTTCTTTTGAAGAGAGAGAGAGAGAGAGAACTAGTGATGGACTTGGGAGCCTGGTGCTCCTTCATTCGAAGAACAAAAACCCTAGACTAGATAGAACTGACAAACATATGGAATTATCAGGTCATAATGCATCACAGAGGAAGATATAATATGTAAAAGTCTGAAAACTGATATATGTCATAACACGACCGATTATCGAATGGGTTTAACCAAATGCCACAGAGCACTGGAAACATGTCCGAGCATCAGCAGCTCTACCATATATCTCCCGGGGATTTCTCCCCAGGAACCCTCATTGCTTATACTGTTCACAAGTCTTATTATTATATTAATATAAAAGCAGTTCTTCAGTTGCCCCTCTTCAGGCAGGCAACGGCATGCCGTAATCATCGCCGGCAAACTGGGGGCTCCAGACTCAGAGCACGTTGTAGGCGACGCCGGACTGGTTCGCAGAATCGTACGCCAGGGCGTCTCCAGCAGCCGGTTCATTAGCCATAGGTGAGTTGTCGACGACGTTCGCCGGGTTTGCCGGCTGAAGCGCCTGGTTCCAGGCTTCGTCTGCCTGGAGCAGTTCCTCTGGGTCAATGCCGTCTATCTGGAGCAGATCCACTGGTTCAAGGCCTTGCTGCTCCTGCCCCTGTCCTCCCATCTGGTTCCTCCAGAATTTCTCAACTTCTTCCCAGTCACTGAAAGGCTCAGACTGCACATTCTCTGCAGCGGGTTGGTAGTTGTCTATACCATCAAGCAGGGCATTGCCTGCTAGATCCACCAGATAACCAGCGCCCATGGCTGCAGCAGGCACCTCATTCATTTCATGCGGAGCAACTGCGGCGTGTGCCTCGGCCATGGTGTCTTTCTGCAGAGTAACTGCGGCGTGCACCTCGTTTCTGGTGTCTTTCTGCAGTGTAACTGCGGCGTGCACCTCGTCCATTGTGTCTTCCTGCGGTGTAACTTCGGCGTGCACGTCGTCTGTGGTGTCTTTCTGCATGTCATCGCTCTCCATGTTGATGACAATCTTGCCTGATGCTGCAGTACGACTGGTCTCCTCTCTCTTCCTGAATATCTTGCATCCATATCCATCAAGTGCTTTGCTCTTTACAGGCAGCACCTCGCGTTTGTATGACAGGCTCTCATTATAGTACTTCAGGCTCTCCTCATATCTATCCCAGATGGACTTGGTACCATGTATCAGAACTGGAGGTGAGCATGCATTAGTCTGAGAAACTCGTGCTCTGGCCGAACTCTCCCCCACTTGTCTACACAGCTTTCCGGGGTAATTGTACCACATAGTAGAGGCAGCTGAACTTCCCTCCACATGTGGCCACACCATCCCGGGGTACTTGTCCCAGATAGCAGAGGCAACCCCATGTGTGAACTGCGTCTGGGTTGTTGCCGGATGATTATTGGGTTTAGCACTGTCTGCCTTGTACGCCGATGAAATCATTTCAGATAATTCCTTGATGCTGGCATAATGTTGATAGCCCTCTTCATAGTGAGATAACCTCTGCCTCTGCACTCGCAGCCGGTGTTTCTGCATCACAATACAGAACAGAAAATTCAGGACAGGGATCACACATCACAATATAGAAAGTGAGAGTAAGGCAGAAATTTTAAATTGCACTTTAGCATAACAACGCTGAAATAGATGAACCTGAAACTTGTCGAGTATGCAAGTTTTTTTCTTTCTCAAACACGCGCCCAGGATGTGTTTCATTTTGTATTAGGAGAGTGCCAAGAAAGCACGAAGAGTACAAACAAACACTAGCAACGAGGCCACAAAGAAGCCAAAACCCTACTGCTAGCACCAGCCTAAGGGTAGACCAAAGTCAAGTCAATAAGCCCCCAATTTAACAGATAAAGTGGTACATTGTTCACAAATTCCCTGAAATGTGATAACAATTATTAATCCGTCGATTTGGTAAACTGGGTTATAATAATGCTTTGGATAGTCTGATTATCTACGAATTAGGACAAAACTTAATCTCCATGGCATACAGAGACAGAGTATACTGATTACTGAGGCAGGTATGAGACATCCATGTACATGTGTTTCTTCTGGAAAATTAAGAAATAACAAAGGACACCCGGTAGAGTTATCATGGTGTAAACATTCTTTCCTTCCAAGTTTGTCCTGTTAAAATGGAATCTTGACCCTTGTATTGAGCATGCAAACTTGCCTGTAACTGTGTGAGCTTTTACTGAGTATGAATTAAAAGGTCAAACATTAAATAAAGTTCTCTTCCTATTTGTTTTTTCAACGGTGTGCGCATAGTTTTTTAATATTTTGTGAACTCAGACACTGTTGCCACAGAAAATTACCCAATTGATTGAACAATGCAGAACGTATATTTACACAAAATAAATACTAGAGAGAAATGTTTTATTTTGGCACTAAGATCAAACCAATCATAAAAAATTGTCTATTATGTGGTTGCTGCTATTCCAGTAGGGGTTTGTTTAATTGTTTCTCGTTTACCCTTTTCCCTTTTCGCCCATTTACTGTAGTCGGTAAAAGGACTCATCTGCACGTAACATCAACTTCTTTGGTCACTCAGCATCCATGCCAGCCTCCATGCGTTAGTTACCGTGTCCCTCAAAATCTTGCCGAATCGGAAATCCGAATCCGAGCCAGATTCGGAGACCGTGACTTTGTCCGAGCAGCACTAGCTGCTGGTACTTAACGTGCCAGGGTACAAAACAGTGACAAAGGTGATGTCCGAGGGGTGGCATGCAGCTGCAACTTCGGGAATCGTGTAATGATGACCACCGTGAGCAGATTTCTTGCAATTAGCTGGTTCTGCTAGATTAGTTTAGGCAATGCCGCAACCATTCTTGTTGGTTAATCATATACTGTACATGTGTAGGAATGGCAAGTACGTAGTAGGTTCCATCTTAACCAAATATTCATGCATGGGGGATCAGGTTGGCAGTGGTAATCAATGGCCAATGGCCACGGAAGGGGGATTGTCAGCTGTAGTAGTGGGAACCAATGACTAGACAGAACAATGGTCATGCCATCGAACTTCAAGGCTATAGCACAATGACAATATCATCTTAATTAGTGGCAAAAACAAAAGGTTTCATTCGGGAAAGTGCATAGGATGTAAGAAAACTATATAAGGCTCAAATGCCAAACGTTCAATCAGTTTAAACTAACTAGCATATGCAAATGCATAGGTTGTCACCTTCTACTACTTATGATCGTCTATTAAATCAATCACCCACCTGGAGATGGCTTGCGACGTGCTGTATGGTCAAATTCAAATCCTTTGCATTCATGTACTGGTGAATTTTTCTAGCCGTAGCAGCTGTTAGCCAAAAAAAAACATACACTCAAAGGTCATGCTTAAACATAACAAATGACTAATTTATGCCAAGTACAGATAGCCTTACACGCCCCAAGCACTTCAACAGCCTGCAAGAACTTTTCATGGAGCTCACTGCTCCATATGAACCGACCCAGATTATATGAATAGACATTCACATTCAACGCAGCTTGTTCTTCATCCTCAGTTTCAGACCTGTGATTTTTTATAGACCTGTGTTGCAGTGCTCTCATCCTCAGAAAATTGACGGTTTCAGTATCCAACGGCTTAACCACATTGAAGCATGTTCCAAGGGTCATGCGTGCAGAGGCTGCCTCGTCATAGCCACACATAGCTGCAGCCAAGAAACAACACTCCTGGATTAATTAGTTTGGGATGGAAGAAAAAATTCTTAAAACAATACAGCTCTGAATACAAATGCTTACTGATGAGAGGCACTTCTAGTTCATTCAGGATGTGGTGAAACAGCCGCAAGGTGCCCACCTCTGTATTGCCAGGATGAACTTCCGCTACTATCAAATCAAGCTCCTCGTCTTTAGCAACCCCCCTTTTAAGGGAATCTAGGGCCTCTTCTCCTGTTTGGAAGGGAAGAACTACAAAACAGTTGAAGTTAGACTCAAAACTTTGGAGAGTAAACACCGTGTTATCATGTCCAAATATAGTTATATTAATATCCCAACCTGCACGTACCATTGCAACAAGTGAGTATCTTCTAAACTACTATAGCTACTTGGTATGTGTTTTTTCCCATTTGACCACATAATCCAACACTTTCTGCAATCTAATAGCACTAGGAAGGGCGGCCCAGTAACTAGCAACTAGCTATATCCCATTACGAACTACATATGCTACCTCTGTTTAAGCTGTGAAGTTCACACAATATATTACAGACATATGCTGTATAATCTAATGGTCCTTTGGAAGGGTGACGCTTTCTGTGAAAAAATGTCATATATCTACAGAAATGCTCCACATATATGATGGTTGTCGATCTACACATGATACTGAGGACAGGTTCACTGCCATGTGGGGCCATAGCTCGCCAAGCTTCACATCATGAGAAGTGTTCTATATCCACACACGCAAACCATCCAACCGTTAATTAGTGGTCCAGATCATGATGGATAGAACGTATAAATATTCCCAACGGACGACCGTACACCCAAACTTCACACCAAGCAGCCGTACACCCAAACTTCCCACCAAACATCCCACCGAACAGCAGAAATATGAAATATCCGAAATTCGATCAGATGTGCTTGTGTGGATACAAGACACCAACAGACATCAAATTGTGCCTTTTGTAGTAGCCTCGTGCTTGGGAATTGAAATGCGCACCTTTGAAGTTCAATCTAGCAAGCGTATTGGAGATGGTCCACAGGGAAACCGGATCCTGATCAAGAACTAAAACTGAAAGATTTTCCATCAGGTCAGTGAGACCCTATGCGGAGGACAAGAAGTCTACCAGTGTTTGTGATGGGTCTAATCATATATGGATCTAGATCTAATACCTTCTTTTGGCGTGAGACCTTCACCAAGGGCAAAGGATAGACACTATATATCCCTATATATCAGATGATGTCAGAAAAGGACAAGATTTAAGGAGTAGAGTCCATCTAATTTTTTATTCAAAAGCTGACCTGAATTTGGACAGGGGGGTTGAACAAGATATACTTACTTGAGAAATGCAAGTTAAGATTATCATTATTTTGTCCTCTTGTGCTTCTTCAGTTTCCAGTGTAAAGAAGAAGCAAGACCATGTACAATGCAAGCCGGTGCTTATCTGTAGAAGCAGATTCTTAATTAGGCACCTCTGCCACACACATAAGCACCGGTGCTTAAGAAAAACACGGTTTATTTTACTAAGCATCTTGCATTGTACATGCTCTAAGAAGGTGTGAACCCTTACCATCATGACTTCATGTTATCTGTTCTCTATCATCACGCTTGCTTTTGGCACACCCTTTGATGTGACCCGACCTGCATTTCGAACAGTCTATGCAGAAACAAGTTCAAAAAAAGACAAAAATAGATTGAAACAGATGCATGAAAACCATATCAATACTTCAGTTGCAACCATTAGAACTTCCAAGTCCTAAAGGGTCTCAAGTCTCAACTTTCAAATGTCAAAACAAACCAAATGGTGATGTGCTGCTTTAAGATGATTCCTCAGGAAAAAGTCTGGAGAGTAAATAAGGTAATTTATTGGCCAGCTTCACTATTTATAACATGCAATAGTTTCACTGATTTATAGCATATACTGTCATGCATACCAAGAATTCTACTATAAGGAGTCTTTCTGTGCACAGGTGTCGCGACGATATATCATATAATCAATGGGTTAATGCATGCTGGTGAATTTGACCTTGCGGTGGTGCCTGGCGCATGGCTGGCAATGTTGCGAGCACGCAATCCCACATGATGTATGCATGAGCACTAATTGCACCGATGTACAAGATAACTTCACAAAAGACAAAAACCAGTAGTTGTAGCCGCGATTGCATCACTATCTTAATGCCGCAACAGACACTCACCCTAGCCCCAATTGCATCACAACGTCTGTTCTTTTTAGGCACCAAACCTACATATGGATCTATCTTCAGGAAAGTGTACCGGCAACAAAACAAAGATGTGCAATTGATTTCTATTAAGGAAAGGTATAGGACCGATTCCTTAACAAGGAAGATATATGGATGCTATTAAATATTAATCGCTTCCGGAAACAGTGGCGGGGCAAGGATTTAGCCAAGCCCGGGGCGGTTGCAGTCTCTGAGTGAAGGCAGAAACTGGGGAAGAAACACCCAGGGCCAAGCCAAAAATCACTAAAAACTTCTCAAAGGAAAAGTATCCACCGCCATGGGTTCCAAGGCTTGTCACCGCTCCTATCCTGGTGCATGGGTTTCTTGAAGGAACTGAGTACGCATATATTAATCTTGATTGAAGGAATTGTATCCCAGACGAAACGCCCTTCATGGATGACATGACAGATTCTTCTTCAGACAATCGAATAGCTAGCAACCAGCAAATCAACCAAGCACGCGCGCGCGAACCGGGATCTGGAGAATCCACATACTCTAAGCAAACAATCGAAGTAGGCGCGACACAGATACTATACATAACAAAACCAAACAGATAAAGCTAACAGTAGGGCACAGGCAGACGCTTCGGAATGGTGCACTCACTGGGGGAGGGAAGGCCAGGGTCGACGGCAGCGGTGCCGCCGGCGAGCGCGAGGCTTAGGAGGAGGCGCCGCGCCTCCCGACCGAGCGACGTCGGGATCCCTCTTCTCTCTCGCCGGCGGTCGCCGCCTCGCCATGCGCCGCCCCGCGAGTAGAATGGTCGGGGCCCACGGGGGTTTGGGACGGAAACGAATGGGCTTGACTGTTCATGGGCTCAAAATGCTTCGGCATAGTGGGCCGGCATGCCATAAAAGAGCTGTCATGGCACGCTCGTGTCGGGCGGAAGGAGCTCGAGGATCGACCTGCCACGCGTTAAGCACAAACATTTTTTGAATCGCGGAAATTTTTATTTAGATTGTCACATAAATTTTATAAATTCTATAAATTATTATTTTCATTGTATACATACTTTTTAAAAATTTCAAAAGAAAACTGATATTCATGAACATTTTTTAGATGCAACTTACATTTTTAATGTATGAAACAACTTTTATTAATTACCAGATTTTATAAAATTTTATAAACAATTTTAAAATATCACGTGACATGTTCTAAATGTCACAAACATTTTGTGTACACGTTATTAATAATTTTCTATACATGTTTAACAATAAACCATAAAGGAAAAAACCGAAACCATAAGATAATGGCTACATCATTTGGATATGATACAAAGTTTGACAAGATTTTGCATATTCTAGAAAAAAAATATCAGTTGGATGTGGAATGGTTGTTGAATGCCTACAAAAAATTTATACCATGTCAATCATTTCTTACCTATGCACAATTTAACTGGATCTTTGTTGTCGTTGATAGAACAACTACAACAAAGTCGTATCTAACTATTCAAGATACACCCTTAATCCTATGGTTTCATTTTTCTTTTTTCTATTTCTGAAAAAAAATGTTCTAGATTGAGCATTCCCTTCTTTTGTTTAGAACACTACTTATTTTGTACATGGGGATTGAATTTTGTGTTCAGTTCATCCAAGAGTCGCACATGTGAGTGATCAAAATCCAATTTAGGGCATCTACCAAAGTATTTTCTTGGAACAATTCAAGTTCTTTTTTCAGAAATGGAAGACTTTATACACTATATCGGTCCTTTCTAGTTACTCTTACAAAAGCTTTCTATAAATGTTAATGGCTTCATTGTTTGTGTGCTTAAGTTGCTAGCAGAGTTGGCACATGTTTCTCTATATGAGTTAAAAAATATATTCATGAAACTATTTTAAAGGCTTTGTCTCATTGAGTAAGAGGAACTGTGCTTCTGCCTTCCAATTCAATGGACATATAATATGTGCTATTCATGGGGCTACCATAAAATGTTCACACACTTTAAAATGTTCCTCAACTTAAAAAAATATTCATTTATTTTAAAAACTTTCACGAATTCTAAAAGATGTTTGTAGATTTTTTTAATGTTCATGAATTAAAATGTGAAATAAAAAATAAAAAATAAAGGATAAACTATTAAAACTAATGACAACACATAAAAAATAGGCAAAATATCAAACAATCCTTCTCAAACCAAGACAAATCGGCAGGCCTCAACATCGCGAGAGCTATGTACCCCTCGTACCGAGTCCTATTTAGGTATCGCGTAAGGGCGATCGAACTGGGCCGACTCATTACCGTCGTTGTGTTGGTTAGCTCTACTATGGTTTTCTTTGCTTTTTTGTTTTCTATCCATTTCTTGTTCTTTTTTTCTTACTTTTTTACTGGTTTTGTTCGGGGTTTTTTCCCTGTTATACTTTGTTTTTGTTGTTTTCCATTGGTTTCTTTGGGTTTTTCTATTTTATTGTTATATTTTGGTATTATTTATTGTTTTCACTAATTTTTTGTTTTTCTTTCTTCGTCATACTTTGGTTTTCATTGTTTCTTTGTTGGTTTTGATTGCTGTTGTTTATGTTTTTTGGCGGGGTTTTTTGATATTCCTTTTCTTACACATGTATACTTTTCTCAGTACAGTGTACATTTTTAGGGCACACGTAAAACATTGCTTTAATACACATTGGACATTTTTCAAATACTCCATGATGTATTTTTTTAAAATACAGGTTTTAAACACTTTTTTGAAGACACAATAACATTTTTTAAAATACACATTGTACTTTTTTAATTGCAATAAACATTTTTCTAACTACAGGTCATTTTCTGTATAAACAATTTTAAAAAAATGACCCAAACATTTTTTTAAATACGTGAATATTTAAAAATCATGTTTGTATTTGATGGAAATAAACCTTTCTTCACCTACATTAACATGTGTTTACTGTTATAAACATTTTATAAATGTCACGAATATTTTTTTGGATCACGGGATTTTTTAAATGTCATGTGCATTTTATAAATTCCATTAAATATTTATTTTACATTATGCAAATATTTTTTCCATTGCGTACTCATCTTTTGAAAATGTTATAACCAAATTTTTGAAACTAGTGAGCATTTTACAAAATGTAACTTAAATTTTTCATGTGCAAAATATTTTTTATGAATTACATACTTTCTTACATTGTATAAACAATTTTTAAATGTCATAACATTTCCTTAATATATGATTAAAAAAATTCTATGCACATTTAACATTTGTAAATGCATGATTAGTATTTTTATTATTTTTTCTGAAAAGTATTTTTGCAATATATATTTATAATATTTCAAAATATAAATAACAACAAAAATAAAGGAAAAATGAAACCGTGGGATAATAGGCACACGGGTTGTATCTGATACAAAGTTGCAGCAGATTTTGCATATTCTAGATTTTTTTTTATCAATTGATACTATGTCAACCATTTCTTACCTACACACAATTTGACTGGATCTTTGTTGTTGTTGATAGAACAACTCTAACAAAGCCATGTCTTCCCGTAAAAATACAAAGCCATGTCTAACTATTCATGGTATACACTTAATCCTATGATTTCATTTTTATTTCTTCTATTTCCGGATATTAAAATTTGGTTCGAGATTGAGCATTCGCTTCTTTTATTTGGAACACTTCTTTTCTTTCTACATGGGATTGATTTTTTTGTTCATTGTATCTAAGAATACCACTTGTTAGTGATCAAAACCCAATTTAGGGCATCTAACAAGGTATTGACTCGGAATAAATCAAGTTTTTTTTTCAAAAATGGAGGAGTTTATACAGTATATTGGCCCTTCATAGTTACTCCTACAAAAGATTTTTATAAATGTTAATGGTTTCATTGTTTGTCTGCTTAATGGCATCTACAACCAGGATGGGCAAATCCCCACCCCCATGCCCAAACACATGCTTGCACGTCCGGGCGCGTCCGTGGTAATGCTCGGATAGTTGCCATGTCCCTCTGCCCACAACCACAAACCCCAAATCTCCTACACCTGCTTCATACAAAAGCATGCAAAATATGTCGACCAAACAAAATATCATCAAACTTAGCATTTGAAATGGCGAAAATCCACATAGTTCATACAAAATGACCCAAACAGTTCACATTTCAACAAAATAAACTAAAATATTGATGAGTGTTATTTTTACAATCCTCTACCCTTAGTTTAAACCGAGATATTTCATTAAAACCGAGATATCCGCTCAGATATTACCACTAATGACTAATGAATGCATTGGTTTCATTAAATCCTCTCTTTATTGTGTATCTACAGGAAATGGCTTAAAACATGGACGAAACCAAGTGCTAATATGGAAAGGAGTAAAGGAGAAGATAGAAGAAATCAAGTGGAGGCGCACTAGCCAAGCCAGAGCAAAAGACCTTGTTTCATACGCCCGCGGCCGCTTGTATGAGCGGTCGTATGGCGTGGAAATCGAGGCTCCTCGTCCACCTGAACAACTTTTGTAAAGGGCCAATGCCAAAATGTCAATAGAAAAGCCGTGAACGGAGGCAGGATAGAGTCATCTTCATCCCATCTTCATCAACCCTAGTCACCGCCATTTTCATCTCCATAGCCACCATCTCCCTCCACCATAGTTCTCCCTCCACAAGATCATACTTGTAATCGTGTATCACACACAACATCCATTGTAAGACATATTATCGATCAATCCACCTTCATGATGTGTTCTTCGTGTGATTGGATCTCCATGTATGTGTAGTTTGGTAAGGTATGGGTTGAGACAAGGGACTTGCAACCCGCTGTATTTGTTGAAGGGATCAATGGAAATTCACTGAATTAATGTCCCGTATGTGTGAAATAAATTGTTCCATAGACGTCTCTTGTCTCTTTCACATTCATCATCCCTGCAGGTACCCAAGATCATGAGGAACGAGTCATGAGGAGGCTAAAGTAGGGATACCATGAAGTGTTATTCTGAACACCAGTGACAGAAAGGTTTAGTACGGTAACACTGATCCTATCTCTGGGGATTCAAGAGGTGTAGTCATTAAACGCCCAATACTTTTGCCTGATTATTGCAATCTTAATTATCGAGGCAACCCCGCGAGATGGATAGGTCCTTCGGTTGTACATTTGACTCTTGATACAGGACACATGTCGTTCAAGATGTAATTTGGACACATCCCCACTTCGGTTCATGATAATCCACAAGTATAGGGGATCGCAATAGTCTTTGAGGGTATTATTTCACTCGAATTTATTGATTCAACACAAGTGGAGCCAAAGAATATTTACAAGCCTTAGAAGTTGAGTTGTTCATTCAAACACACCCTGAAAGTTGTTTCTCTTCAGCAAAGCGTTTAGTTGAACAATAGTTTGATAGTAGTGGTAAAAGTAGCAGTGGTAGCAGTAACATTAACGGTAGCGGTTTTATAACGATTGTAACGACAACAACAATAGTAACTTAGCAAAGACAATATGATCAAAGTGTAGGCATTTTATCAGTGGCGGATATTTGTGTGGATGACATTCATCATGTAAAAGTCAAAATTCACAACCTAGAGCGATACACGATAGCTCCAATTTATCAATTTAATGCAGGCATGTATTTCATATATAGTCATATGTGCTTATAATAAGAACTTGCATGACATCTTTTGTCCTACCCTCTCATGGCAACTGGGTCCATAAGGAAATCTAAGGGATACTAAGGCCTCCTTTTAATAGAGAAGCGGAACAAATCATTAACACATGATGAATACATGAACACCTCGAATTCCTCATAGAGTATGCTAATTATTGTCACCTTGGGGTCTACGGTTTAGAATAATAACAAGTGCATATAACTAGCAGATAGGATCAAGAACTCAAATATATTGATAACAACTTAAAGGGTTCATATTTGAAATCATGGCACTCGGGCCCTAGTGACAAGCATTAAGCATAACAAAGTCATAGCAACATCAATCTCAAAACATCGTGGATAATAGGGATCAAGCCCTAACAAATTGACTCGATTACATGACAAATCTCATCCAACTCCATCACCATCCAGCAAGCCTACGAAGGAATTACTCACTCCCGGTAGTGAGCATCATTGTTTTTTTACGCTGACAATGACGAACCCCCCCTCTCTGGAGCCCCGAATGGACTCCAGATCAGCCCTCCCAATGGAGAACATGAGGTGTAGGCAACTACGTATCGTAAAACATGATGAAACTTTCTCTCTGACTTTTTTCTCCACAAGACGGAACTTATAGGATCAGAGGTAGGGCAAACGGAGGCTCGAGGGGCTCACAAGCTCAGGTGGCACGCCACCTGAGCTTGTTGCTCTGTGGTGGCCCCCTCCAGTATATCTTTTTGTCAGTATTTTTACATTTTCTAGAAAAATTCTTCGTAAATTTTCAGCCCAATCCGAGAACTTTTATTTCTGCACAAAAATAGGTAGTTCTGCGGAAAGCAGAGTCAGTCCTGATTAGTTTCATTCAAACTATGCAAATTAGAGTCGAAAATAAGAGCAAACGTGTTTGGGAAAGTAGATACGTTTGAGACATATCAACTCCCCCAAGCTTAACTCATTGATTGTCCTCAACCAATTCAGTTGATAAACTGAGAGTGAAAAGGAAAAACTTGTACAAACTATTTTGTTTTAGTTGCTATATATATGCTTAACTAGTAATCAAGTTTTCAGCAAAGATCATGAACTAACCATATAAATTATAACACTTACATCTCACATTTACTCCTGAAAATGTCATAATCAACTAGTGAGAAATAATAATATATCTCGAATGCCAACAATTTGTCAAAAATAATCATGATACAATATGATACCATGGTATGTCGCTAGCCCTTTCACAACTAAGTCCTTCCCCTAGGACATCTGTCATGACAACTCCAGGACAGTTGGCGCCCACCGTGGGAACTGCGCACGGTGGTTTCGAGTTCTTGAAGGGCAGCTTCGAAGGGATCAAGGGATACGTTGTGGGGGGATGACCAAGAGTCATCGCGGCAAGCTCTACATCGACAATGCAGGCTGGGCCCCCGAGGCCGGCTCAATTGAGTATGGGTACCAGGCCCCCTTCGGCGGAATCCACATCTTCATCGGCAAGATCGGCGAACTGGGCCCTGAGCCGGACATCTGCACTGACATCATCGAGACGGCTCAGCGTGCGAGACCCGCCCAGGTTCAGCCCGCCGTGAGGCGTGCCTTTGTTGGATATATCCATGGGGCTGAATTGGAAGGCTCTGTATCTCGCGGTGAGACGGCCATCTATTCTGATGGTGAATCGTCCACGGGCGAGACCGACTCAATGTATCAGCTTCAAAACAGACGACTTGGGGGCTGTTCCGATGGTAACAGTATTCCGGACCCCCGTGAGCCACCGAACAGGGTGGAGATCTTCATGACTAGCACCCAGTTGGTTCTCGGTTCAACAACTGCCACGTCTATGACTCCCGGCGCAGAGGCGATGACAGCGGTAGGCGCGCGCGGACCAGCACACCCGCCGGCTCAAGTTTTAACAGATTTATTAGAGGCTCTGGCGACTCTGATGGGAGCAGAGGTAACCCCGGACAACCAGGAACAACACAAAGTGGATGTGGCTAAGCTGCGTGATGAGATAACACAAGCAAAGGAAGAGCTGGCGGCGGAGAACGCTAGGATGACCGCAGAGCGGGCCATTTTGAACGCTCAAGCACAACGGATTCAAGCAGACTCATACCGGCTCACGGTGGATCAGAACGCTTCCAATGAAGTCTTGAGGAGAAAGCACCGGAGTCGACTGCCTTTCGTTTATGAGCCAAGGAATCTTTTCAATACAACTAGAGCAGGGACCAGTAACCTGACGGTGATAAACCAAATGGCTGAAGCGCCAGGGGGTGGAGCACCGGTTCAGCCACACGTGACAGGTTCTCCACATGTGAATCACGCCCCGCCTCATCACCTGGTGACACCTCCGGGTCATTATTCCAACCCTCTAGACAATATGATTGCTGTGGCTACGCGATTGGCGGCTCTACCAGTCGAGGGCGAGACTCCGGTGGCAGTTGAAACCCGAAGGGCCAGAGAACTCCTTCAGACAGTGCTGGCGCAGCAACAGGCTTATTCTTATAGTCGTGACCGGATTCTTTCGACCCCTCGTCCAAGCCAGAGGTTTCGAGTACATTGACTCACCAGCGGTTTCGAGTACTGAGCGGCACCGTAACCAACCTCGTGGGCATGACTCGGTGCGCAACGGTGCCAACGCGCAAGACTTGGTGGATCAGGGCAGAACGCGTCGGGAGACCGAGCTGGTGGCTCAACCGGTGGCTCATCAGAACGTGTCATTTTACCGAACAGCTTCAGTGGAGGCAGGTGTGGCTTCTAGAACTTGGGGTGTGCCGTGTTTAACGATGGCTCTGCGAAGCGAGCGTTTGCCCAAGGACTTCAAGGGCCCTCGTAAGGTGCCTCATCATACATCAGATCGGCCCCCTGAGGTTTGGGTGGAGAGTTATGAGCTGGCTATGGAGATGCTGGATGTTAGTGAAGCTGCATATGCTAAGTATTTCACCATGATGCTGGAAGGGACATCCCGTAATTGGTTGACAGGACTACCTGCCAACTCCATTGGGTCATGGGCAAAACTAAAATCCAAGTTTATCCGGCATTTCAAGGATACATGCAAGCAGCCTATGTCAATTGTGGATTTAGCTTCCTGTGTTCAAGCCAAGGGTGAATCGACGACCAGCTGGGCGCACCGGGTCTCGACCATTATACATTCTTCAGATAAGATCAACACCGGCTCAGCAGTTTTAATGTTTGAGAAAAATTGATGTTTCCTTTGACTCAAATAGAATCTTGGGCGGCTTACACGTCATTGCGATGATATTGGGGAGCTCATGGCGGCTCTTGTCAAATATGCTGACTCAGATAGTACCAAGGACCCCGACTCTGAGGATGAAAGATTGGGAAAGGGAAAGAAGAGTGGCGGTATGAGGGGACAATAGTTTAACCCGGCCAATCAGGGCGGTGGCGGTAAGCGCAAGGCTGATGATTTTGTAGCTAACACCGCTGGGCAGAATTATAACCAGCGCCGTAAGGGGAGGACGGCTCAAGGAACAAAATATAACCTTGAAGAAATAATGAATCAGTCGTGTCCGAAGCACGGAACTGAGGAAATGCCATCTACCCATATGTGGAAGGATTGCAACATTATGAGACATTTCAGGGAGTCTATCCAGCACAACCATGGTCCGAATGGCGGTTCAGGATCCGGCTCCCATGGTCCGGGTCATGGAGGCGGCGGCTCAAATTCCGGGTTTCAAGGCCAAGGCAATCAAGGTGGTAACAATCAGCAGAATAATCAATGGAATCAGCAGCATCAGTCTGGTTATCGGAACAACCCGAAGCAATTGAACAATGGGCAGTACCACATTTTTACCACAAGTTTATGCAAGTGGGATCAAAAGCTTTATAAAAGGGTTGTGAACACCGTTGAACCGGCTGTTCCGCGCTAGTTGCGATGGTCCAAGCAGCCCATTGTGTGGAGTCGTGAGGATCACCCGCCCCAGGTTGATAATCCGGGTCAGTTGGCCTTGGTGGTGGCGCCTCAGGTTGGAGGATATAAGTTAACTAAAGTGCTCATGGATGGGGGCAGCAACATCAATATCCTTTACTATGATACTTTCCGTCGCATGGGATTAACTGACAAAAATCTTAAACCATCCAATACTATTTTCCATGGAGTGGTGCCTGGTAAGTCGGCGTACCCGGTGGGCAAAATTGATCTGAAGGTAACCTTTGGGGATGAGTATGACGCTAGAACAGAAACTCTAACATTTGAAGTTGTTAAGATCCACAGCCCGTATCATGCTCTCTTTGGACGGCCGGCTTATGCTAAATTCATGGCGAGGCCGTGTTATGTTTATCTGCAGCTTAAGATGCCAGGTCACAAGGGCACTATAAGGGTGCATGGGAGTCGCAAGGTAGCCTTGGAGTGTGAGGAAGGTGACGCTCCTTACGCAGAGCCTGTTTGTGCCACAGAGGAATTGAAATTTTACAAGGATAACGTTGACCCGGTGGATATGACGTCTTTGAAGAAGCCAACCACAGAGCATTACCCTTTGTTGAAGTTTAAATTGGCGGACGACACCAAGCTAGTTGACTTTGTTCCTGGCGATTCATCTAAGCAATTCATCATCAGTGCTAATCTAGATCCGAAATAGGAAAGCGCGCTCATTGAGTTCATCCGTGAGAGCTAGGACATCTTTGCATGGAAGCCTTCAGACATGCCGGGTGTACCGAGGGAACTCGCTGAGCACACTCTTAATATTGATCAGAAGTTTAAGTCGGTCAGACAATTCCTTCATCGTTTTAACAAGGAGAGGCGGAAGGCCATTGGTGAAGAAGTGGCCCGGCTCTTAGTGGCCGGGTTTATCATTGAAGTTTTTCATCCTGAGTGGTTGGCTAAGCGGTATTAGTGCTTAATAAGAACGTCACTTGGTGAATGTGTGTGGATTACATGGACTTAAACAAGGCTTGTCTGGCTAATCCGTTTGCTCTCCCTCATATTGATCAAATCATTGATGCTACGACGGGTTGTCAGCGTTTGAGTTTTCTGTATGCTTATTTTGGTTATCATTAGATCAAGATGCAGTTAAGGACTAGGAGAAGACAACTTTCATTACTCCGTTTGGAGCCTTCTGCTATGTATCTATGCCTTTCGGGCTCAAGAGTCCCCAGGCGACTTACCAGCGGTGTGTACAGAATTGCCTTCACGATCAAATCAGGCGTAATATTCATGCTTACGTGGATGACATTGTGGTGAAATCCAAGAATAAGGAGACCCTAATCAACGATTTGAAGGAGACGTTTGACAACCTCCGGGTTTACAAGATGATGCTTAACCCGGCCAAGTGTGTCTTCGGTGTACCAGCAGGCAAGCTTTTGGGTTTCTTGGTTTCAGAACGAGGCATCGAAGCTAACCCGGAGAAAATCAAGGCTATTACTTCCCTTGCTAGGCCAAAGTGTGTTAATGATGTCCAGCGTGTGGCAGGTTGGATAGTGGCTTTAAGCCGGTTCATAAGCCGCCTAGGACAAAAGGCTATCCCTCTATATCAGATGATGAAAAAGACGGATGATTTTGTCTAGAGTGATGCTGCTAATGAGGCATTTGAGGCACTTAAGAAGCAACTGGCTGAGCCACCGGTTCTTGCTGCTCCCATTGATAAGGAGCCCTTGTTGTTATATGTGGCTGCCAATAGCCGGGGTGTTAGTGTGGCCATCGTGGTGGAAAGGACAGAGGCAGGCAAGGAGTATCCGGTTCAACGACCGATTTATTACATCAGAGAGGTACTTATTAAGTCCAAGCAGAGGTATCCGCACTAGCAGAAGCTGGTGTATGGGGTCTTCATGGCAAGCCGAAAGCTCAAGTAATATTTTCTGGTCATCCCATTACTGTGGTGAGTTCTACTCCCTTAGGGGATATCATCCAAAATAGAGAAGCCACGGGTCAGGTAGCCAAGTGGGCCATTGAGCTTGGACCCCATGGTTTAAAGTATGTGCCTCATACGGCCATCAAGTCACAAGCACTCGTGGATTTTATCAATGACTGGACAGAGTTGCAGACGCCTAAGGAAAAGCCGGATAACACATATTGGACTATTCACTTTGATGGATCCAGGCAGTTGGAAGGCTCGGGGGATGGAGTTGTCTTGACTTCCCCATGAGGTGATACATTTTCTTATGTTCTCCGATTAATGTTCCCTTGTACTAATAATGCAGCTGAGTATGAGGCCTTGCTCCATGGTCTTCGGATGGCTAAGGAGATGAACTTAAGCCGGGTGAGGTGCTTCGGCGATTCAGATCTGGTAGCTCAACAAGTTTCTAGCACTTGTGATTCCAAGGATCCGCTCATGGCGGCTTATCGTTGAGAGGTTGATGTTATTGCGGGTCACTTCAAGGGTTACCAAGTTGAGCACATTGATCAAAGGAAGAATGAGGCTGCCGATGCCTTAAGCCGGTTAGGGTCTCAGCGTAAGCCAGTGCCACCTAACACGTTTTTGGATGTTCTTCTTAACCCTTCTGTCAAGTTACGTACAGAGGAGGATCTTGCTGTTCCTAACCCGGAAGTACAATTGGTGGCGGCTCTTCATGCTATTCCTGATTGGACAATTCCGTATTTGGCTTACATGACCCGGGGCGAGTTACCTGAGGATGGGATTTTGGCCAGACAGATAACCCGGCGGTCTAAGTCAATGACTATTGTCAATGGGGAGTTGCACCATCGTAGTGTCATAGGAGCGTTTCAACGTTGCGTCTCTCCCGAAGAAGGTTGCGAGATCATGCGAGAGATCCATGAAGGAGATTGTGGTCATCACGCCGTCTCTAAGTCTCTCGTGGCCAAGGCTTTTCGTCATGGGTTCTACTGGTTGACGGCTCATGCTAATGCTGAAGATCTGGTCAGCAGATGTGACACTTATCAGAAGTTTTCACGACGAGCTCATGTTCCGGCTCAAGAGTTGAGGATGATTCCAATTACTTGGCCGTTTGCATCCTGGGGGCTTGATATGGTTGGGCCTTTCAAGAGGTCAAAGGATAAGGAAACCCACTTGTTGGTGGTAGTTGACAAATTTACTAAATGGATTGAAGCAGAGCCGGTTAGCAAATGTGATGCAGCAACGGTGGTTCAATTCATCAAAAAGGTGATCATCCGTTTTGGTTTTCCCCACAACATTATAATGGATAATGGCAATAATCTATCCAAGGGTGCTATGAGAGAGTTTTGTCAACGAGAGAATATTTGACTTGATGTTTCCACCATGGCTCACCGCCAGTCTAATGGTCAAGCGGAACAAGCTAATCAAGAGATTCCGCGAGGCATCAAGCCCCGGCTTATGGTTCCTTTGAAAAGAATGCCGGGTTGTTGGGTGGATGAGTTACCCTCAGTGTTATGGAGTATCAATACAACCCCCAATAGCTCTACGGGTTACACACCTTTTTTCATGGTCTATGGAGCAGAGGCGGTTCTTCCTAGTGACATTAGTCATGATTCGCCCCGTGTGGCGGCTTATGTTGAAGTTGATAATGAAAAGGCATGTCAAGATGCACTTGCCCGGTTGGATGAGGAGCGTCACCTCGCGGTGGCTCGTTCAACGATTTATCAGCAAGATCTGTGACGTTATCACAACCGCCGGGTCAAAACCAGAACCTTTCAAGAAGGCGACTTGGTGCTCCGGCTTATCCAGGATCAAACTGATATGCATAAACTATCACCGCCTTGGGAAGGACCTTTGGTCATCAGCAATAATCTGCATAATGGGTCGTACTATCTTATCGACGTTCGAGAACACAAGGACTCACGAACATCAGAGGAGGAGACCCGTCGGCCGTGGAATATTGCTCATCTTCGGCCCTACTATACTTGAGCCACCGGCTCTCATGATGTACATAGTTTGATTATGTATGTATTAGCAACAATATAATAAAGCCGGCATCCCTGATAATTCAAGGCCTCTGTCGTTTCACTTCCTCGAAGCTGAGTCTTTATCATCGTCTTACATGTTCACTTAAGAGGCTTGACGCCCAAATTACAGGGACCAAAGAGAGTTGGATGCACAACACAGCTCAAACATAGGTCACCAACGAGCGCAATTCGTAAGTATGTCACTTGGGGGCTTCCTGTTCAAACATAGGTGTATTCACCAAAGAGAACATAGCGTTACTACCCTTTTGACCAGGTTATCTTGTTCAAACATAGGCGTATTCGACCAAAGAGGACATAACCTTTCGGGGTCATCCTACCTGTATACCAGCTGCTTCAACTCCATCAGGTCATCCTGATTGACCCACCGAACTCTTAGCAATCAATCTTTTACGACGTATTCGACCAAAGATCCCGAGCTTGCTAAGGTTAAAACGCCGGGTTGTCATGCGAGAGCACGGCTTACAGATAGTCAGGATAGATCCAGGCTCATAAAGCATCCTTCCTTGAAACTTGGATAAATCGGCCTGTGATGCAAGACGCAACTCTGACTCCGCGTACTCTAGATAAGTCTATCTTTAAATAAGACCTGAACTTATCTAGGTTCAAATGTCGATTGGGTACTGTGAGAGCCGGCTCACAAAAAGCGTGTACCTTCCAGTGGCCAACATGCTAGTTTCATTGAAGAAGAAACTTTGGCTTGGCGGCCCGTAGAAGCCTTGGATTTTTATTGACTTTCTATTTTGGCTTTATTTTTCATCGTTTTTCCCTTGCCGTATGGTTTTTACAAATCAGGCCAAGCTGCCTCTATTTATGTCTCATATTTGAAGCATCTTTGGGTCTTTGCAACCCGACAGGATGGCAGACTCTAAGTCGCCAGAGGATAATAATCTCATATTTAGAGTTATACCTCTAAAGACTCTAACTGCATGGAGCTGATAAGCTGGCAGTCTAAGCACACACCACATGTATGATTCTATATTTCACAATTGTGTCTGTTAGGAATGCAACTTGTATAATTAGGAGGCAAAAGCCAGCATATATACACATACATGAGGATGCAAAAGGCTACAAGAGGATGCCAAGAGACTAGAATGCAAAAGGCCAAAAGACATGACTAATATAACTCTAACACCCCCCTCACAAACTCATGGTGGATCCACAACACTGAGTTTGGAGAGGTGAAATCAATGTTGCGCTCTATTCTGGGCCTTTGTGAAGAAGTCTGCAAGCTGTAACTCAGAAGGCACATACCGAAGAGCAATAACATGATCCTGCACAGCCGCGCGCACATAATAAGCATCAACACCAATATGCTTGGTAAGATCATGCTTCACGGGATCTCGCGCAATACTGATAGCACCTGTATTGTCTAAGAAGAGGGTGGTAGGTGTAGTAACAGAAACACCAAAATCCTCCGGTAACCATCGTAACCAAGTCACCTCTGCCGTCAGAAGAGCCATAGCTCGTAACTCAGCCTCTGCACTCGAACGGGAAACTACAGTCTGTTTTTTCGTCTTCCAGGCAATGAGAGAACCACCAAGAAAAACACAGTAAGCAGAAAGTGAACGGTGATCCATAGGATCCCTAGCCCACGTAGCATCTGAATAGGCCTGGAGCTGTAATGAGCTAGAATGGGGGAAAAGAGACGATGAGAGATTGTGCCATGAAGGTATCGTAGAACACGAAGAAGATGACTATAGTGAACTGAAGTGGGAGCAGAAACAAACTAACTCAGAATATGGACATGATAGGAGATATCTGGATGAGTGACAGCAAGATAGACAAGACTCCCAACAAGATGATGATAACGCGTCGGATCAGACAAGGGCTCACAATCAGAAGCGCGAAGTTGAACATTGAGCTCCATAGAAGTCTCAACAATGCGCTCATCACTAAGAGCCGCACGAGTAAGAAGATCATGAATATACTTTTCTTGAGAAATAAAAAACCCGTCAAAGGTGGAAGAAACCTCAATCCCAAGAAAGTAACAAAGAGGACCAAGATCAGACATAAGAAACTGCTCACTGAGATGGGCCTTGACAAAGGCAATGCACTTAGAATCATCGCCAGTGATGATCATATCATCAACATATAGAGGAAGAAGAGTGCGGCCACGAGCAAAAAGGTGTACAAACAACACTGGATCATGTGCGCTCGCTGAAAAGCCAGCCGTAGTCACCACAGAGGCAAAACGCTTGAACCAGGTGCGAGGGGCTTGCTTAAGGCCATAGAGAGAGCGACGAAGATGGCAGACCATGCCATCAGGAACAGAATACCCAGGTGGCGGTTGCATGTAAACCTCATCACGGAACTCACCATTAAGAAAGGCATTCTTAACATCAAGCTGAGATACAAACCAGTGACGAACAGAGGCCACAACAAGAAGTGTGCGAACAGTGGTCATATGGACCACAGGAGCAAACGTCTCATCGTAATCACGACCATGCTCCTTCTGAAAGCCACGAGCCACAAGACGAGCTTTATAGCGCTCAAGAGAACCATCAGAGCAAGTCTTAACCTTGTAGACCCACTTACAAGTGATGGGACGAACACCAAGAGGAAGATAAACAAGAGCCCACGTGCGAGTGCCCTCAAGAGCAGCAAGCTCCTCGGTCATCGCAAACTACCATTCAGGGTGAACAATAGCATCGCGATAAGAGGTAGGCTCAAGTATAGTTGAAAGACCATATTGGGAAGGAGAATATCGATCAGGAGGAGGAGAAGGCCGAGGTCAAAGACCATAAGTCGGCAGAGATGCGGAAGAAGGCACACCAGAAGTAGATCGTGCATTAGTGGACCCATCCACAACACGTGGACGGCGAGTGTAATGGGAAGGAAAAGAGGGATGGGTAGGAATCACTGGATGTGGAGATGGGGAAGGCATCGTTGATGAAGATGGAGACGAAGAAGGTATCGGGGATGAAGGTGGAGAGTCATGCGACGAGGGAGGAGAAGAAACTGTGGGAGAGGATGGCACCGTATCTGTAATAATGGGGGAATGAGGGGTAGGAATATGGGACACAGAGGGAGGTGTATCGGGAAATGTGAGAAAAGAGATGTCCTCCACAGAAAAAGTTGAGGAGGATGGACGTAGGTAGAAAGGACGAGACTCATCAAAAGTCACATCCCGGGAAATACACATTTGACGACCGACATGATCCCAACATCGATAACCCTTATGCTCATCGATGTATCCTACAAAGACACACTCAACAGACTGAGCCGTTAGCTTGGTGCGTTCACGTGGGGGGAAGAAGAACATAGCAAACACAACCAAACAAACGAAGCGTTGAATAATCAAGAGAATGATCAACAAGATGTTCAAAAGGAATACCACCCTGCAAAGCAGCAGATGGCTGAATATTAATGAGATAGATGGAAGTGGAAATAGCCTCAGCCCAAAAGTGAGGTGGAAGAGAGGTAGCAATCATCATCGCACGCGCCGTCTCAAGAAGGTGACGATGCTTGCGCTCAGCCACACCATTCTGAGCATGAGCACCAGGGCAAGAGAACTGGGGAAGAGTACCCTGTTCAGCAAGAAATCCTCGCAACGCATGAGATATATACTCACCAACAGAATCTGCGCGAAAAACACGAATGGGAGTGGAGAATTGGGTATGAACCATGGCATCAATTTTTTGTATATAGATAAGACCTCCCTCCGAGAAGACATGAAATAGATCCAAGTGTAGCGAGTAAATTCGTCTATAAAGATAATATAGTAGCGATGACCCCCTTTTGAAGCGAAGGGAGCTGGACCCCAAACATCAGAGTGAACGAGATCAAAAGGGCGCTCGGACACTGACTCACTATGAGGATAGGGTAGCTGAATCTGTTTGCCAAGCCTACAACCTAGACAATCCAATGAAGCGTTACCAGAGACAGACCCCAGAACACCATGATGAACCAAAGACGAGAGATGAGAACCACATAAATGTCCAAGATGATGATGCCACTACTGAAAAGAGCTGGTAGATGCAGCAACAGGGGTTGTAAGACTGCCAACGGTGGCAGCGGAGGGAATACGAAACCAGTCAAGCTCCCAGAGGCCATCAGAGCGTCGAGGGCCAGCACCAACACTACAAAAAAATACACTTCCGTGATGATACATGTTTGTCACAGTAGGTCACGTTTTCTGTCATGCAGGTACATCCATGACAAATTTATGACAGAATCAAGATAGTCATACCTGTGCTATCATAGAAGTGTTCCATGACATTACCAAAATTATCATCACGGAAGTGTCCACTTCCATGACGATAAATCGCGCGTCACAGAAGTGCTTTCTTCAAGGGTGACCGACACATGGCATCCACCGTAACGGAATTCCGTTAAGCTATCGGGTCCAGTTTTGGATCCGATAACCCGTTAACAGCCCCGACCAATGGGGATTTTCCATGTGTAAAATCATCATTGGATGGAGGAAACACGTGTCGGCTCACCGTTGGGACAGATGTCATCCACTCATTGGACCCAAAGCGCCTATGATACGTCAACACGTGGCACGGCCCAACAGAGGCCCGTATAGGTTAAAAAGCCCGGCCCAGTCAAAGGCCCGTAGTACTTACTCAGGTACTAGTGGGCCAACCCAATAACGGCCTGCTTAATAAAGGCCCATTTATGGTCCGAAGCCAGATCTGGCCCGTTAATTGTTCGCCGAATATTTGGGCCCATTTATGGCCCGAAACCAGATCTGGCCCGTTAATTGTTTGCCTAATATTTGGGCCCAATTACAGCCCACTGACTTTCGGCCTGTTAGAGGCCCGATGTAGACATGGGCCCATTTGAGCCCGGTGTGACTTTCGGCCTGGGAATGGCCCGTGTTGCCCATGGGCCATATATGGACTGACAGGACATCGGGCCCACTAACGGCCCGTGATAAAGGTGGAAACAGTTAAGCCCAACGTGACTTTGGGCCTGTTAAAGGCCTGTCGCATAATTTGACCCGTTGATGTCTGTACTAAGCTTTCGGCCTCTTAAAGGCCCATGATATCAGTGGGCCAACTAAGGCCCGAGATATGTTTCGGCCTAGTAACTGCCCGTGATATAACTGGGCCCAAAAAGGCCCCGTCTAAATTTCAGCCTGCTGAAGGCCCGTCGACGACTAGTGAAAATTGAGGCCCAATATGCATTTCAGCCTGCTAAAGGCCCATGGTTTCATCTGGGCCGTAACAGGCCAGTACAATATCCAGTCTGTTAATGGCCCAACGCTACCTGGGCCAAACTAAGCGCTCGGTCCACAAAAGGCCCAACTAAAATATAGGCCGGTGTAAGTTGTGGGCCTCGTGCAAAGTGTGAAGGCCCCAATGATTCGAGCCCAAGAAAGATGCAGGCCGGCCCAATTGTGGCCCGCTAAACACCAGGCCCGTTAGAGGCGAATGTTTCGGCCCGGTCGAGTACATCTGATTTTTTTAGATAGCGAATGATGGCAGTAACTAGTAAGAATTAAGAACAAACCTACACTATACAATAAAGAAATTACGACATAGTAACTAAGAATAAACCTACACTATACAATAAAGGATTTATGGTATATTACATCAACTGGGCATCGAAGTTCGCCACCAGTGATCATAACGTGCAACGAAGAAGCAGATTACAAAAACTGGGCACCATTGCAGCGTAACAAAATAATACTGAACCGAGACCACTTCCAAGACAATTCAAGAAAGGTTAGCCTTGCGCGGGAACTGCTGCGCAAGCTGCTGAGCAAGGCTGTGAGACCGGCCTAGCATGTCGGTCATAGCTTCCAGGTGTAGCTGTTTAGCGATGAGGTTCTCATTGGTGTTCTCCGCAATCTTTCTTAGAGATAGGACTTCAAGTCGAAGTTGAGTTGCAGAATGCCTTTCTGCTAGAACTTGGGACTGAAGAAGTCGAACTGATTCAGACAACGAATTTCGTGAGCTTGTCTAACTGCTCGTCTCAAGTAACTTGAACACTGCATCAAGACAAGACTTTGGGGTTGTCTTGCTATCTTCAAGATGTTTTGCCTTCTTTGGTGCGATATATGTTGGCTTTGTCTCACAACCTTCAGCAGACTTGTGCATGCCATCAGGCATATCACCCTGAAACAAAGCAGAGAGATGACAAGTTTTGCACATGTATAAACAAAGATGATAACTGTGCTGTCAACTCCATCCAATTTCAAATTAGAAAATAAAGAGTAAGTTCAAAATATCAATAGCATAATTTGGCATTGTTCATAATGCGGGGAGCTTCACCACATTACTGGATTACCATGTCAACATAACAAGCATATAGGAAGGGCAAAGAAAATCATTGTATCTATTTTGGTTAATGTGCATGGCATGTTGTCCATATCATCAGCCACATCAGTAAGATAAAACAGGAGATGACAAGGTGCAAACGTGGGCTGCTTCACCACACACTGGATTATAGATCCACAAAAACAAGCATACATATAGGGAGTATTGAGTAATGTGCATGGTATGAATAAGGAATTTGGTTTTACAAGTAAAACTTAGAACTTACGGTTCTTGCGAACATGCATTTTGGTAGAAACAACAAACTAAATAGCAGTAAACGATAGGGAGTATGAGCAAATTAAACAGCAGTTGAGGATAGAGGCTTTAGAAGGACTAACTTACATTAACAGTTAACACCGGCTTTATAATGCCCTTCTCCATGTCAAGGGAAGGATACCTCAAGAATTTCAGCACATAATCTTCTTCATAAGCATTGCCTGTACTCTACATTTTGCAGAGAGTAATTATAGATATGATAATACTAGAAGGGATAGAGGATAATTAAGATAAGATGCAGATTGATGCTACATAATCAACTACCAATCCCTGGAAGTACAAGCATTACAGGACAAAATGTAATGACAAAAGCAATGGGCTACACTTCTACACTGGCATTGTCTGTGTATTCTACTTTTTGGTAAGATTAAATATAGATATGATCTTTTTTAGTAAATTGTGGGCGAGGGAGATAAGATGTAGAATGCTACACAATGAACCAATCCCTCTTCCCATAATACAAGAGTGTTTTGAACACTAGTGTACTGTACAAAATGTTCTTATATTATGGGACGGAGGGAGTAGCTGTTAATGTAAGTACAGTGATAGACGATGTTCAGTCCTTACAAGAGGACTACATAGCTAAACCTCTTCAAAAGCATTGGGTTGATTCTAAATTTATGTAAGAGTCCATACAAATCTTATAATGCCCACCAAATGGACGATAACGAGGCTAACATGTGCAATGATGCTACATAATCAAACAACTATGAAAGTAAGTATGGTCATACATGGCAGAGGTACTCACAAGAGCAATGCAGTGTGCAGTTTAGTTGCGAGATTCTATGGTCCCTTGAGAATGAATGTTCTTCTGCTAACAGTTTTCGTAGAAGTGAGACGTTAAGGAAAATGCAGAAATGTAGTTCAAATTGTGATGTGATATCATAGATAGTACCTTACGCTATAGCCGAGACCAATGTGTAACAAGAATATTCCAGTCACCATTGGATAAATGTAGCACCGGAGAATTTACAAAAATTTCGTTTAGAGGCTTGCCATCGAAGTGCGCTTGCCTCAGGTAGGAATGATACTTCATCAACGAGTGTGTCGGTGTACTAAGGTAGGGGTACCTCAGTACCCCAACTTGTGCACGGGCAGTTGCAGCTTCCCGCGGCCGGGTTTACCACGCGCTCGCCGGAGACCTTTCTGCTCCATATTAAGCCATTCAAAAACAAAGTATGCAAGACAGAAGATCGAGACCCCGGCAAGTGGAGCTTGCCGGGAAGGCCGTACCAGGCTCAAGACTGCCCCACTAGCACAAGGCCCTGGCAAGAGGAGCTTGCCAGGAAGACTAGAAGACACGCCTCGGCGCTATATGCGCCCCGGCGAGGGCCCGGGGAGCGACAAGCTCCCGGGCCCGGCAAGATCAGGGCCCCGACAAGGTGCTTGCCGGGAGAGTTGCGTTGTGTGCCCGCGCTCCAGCTCATCGGCCCACGCGTCGCCCTGAGGCCTATCCAGGGACGCGTGGCGGATGGCTGTGCAGCCTGGGGGACACGGTGGCACTCCACGGTGGTGGATCCATCGCCGTGGCGGACGGAGACGCAAGGGCGGGAGCTTTTGGGGTCGACGGCGACGGGCATTAAATGCCCTTGTCCCCCACTGTCAAAGTAGGTAGCGACCACTGTTCGCGCACTGTAGCTCCACTGTTCCCGCACTGTTACAACTACCACCTCTTTTACGTTTTTACCCCTTTCTCCTACGTTGACACCTGTCGGTGACCCCTTGCACTATAAAAGGAGGCCCATGCACAACGTGGAGGGGTTTCGGAACCTAGATCACTCACACGCTCGGTGTAGCTGCTTCTCCAAGCTCCCGAGCTCTCCAACTTAATACACAACCAAGCAGGAGTAGGGTTTTACGCGTCTACCGCGGCCCGAACCTGGGTAAAACTGCCCGCGTGCTCGCTACGATCTGCTCTTCGTGCTCCCTCCGCCCTCGTACCGCACAGACAAGGGGCTCCAGTCCCATAGGTGTTCGTGGCGGACAGTTTCCCCCGACATCTTTGGCGCGCCAGGTAGGGGGCGTCGAGGTTGTGCGAACCTGATCCGGCGTTCGCGCGGGCGCATTCTTCATCAACCTCTCCGAATTCGTCAACTTCACTAGCAGCAGCTCCATGGCCCCGAAGAAGAAGGCTTCGGAGGTCGGAGGCCCGTCTGCGTCTCACCCGCCGCCACCAGAGCCAACGGTGGGCGGGGGAGACGCCGTCGGAAGGGTGGTCGCCGGCGAGGACACTCACGGCGCCACCAGATCCAAGAACAGGACGGACGACCGAACCTCGGTCTCCGTGGACGCACCGCGTCCCTCTCAGCACACAACAACCCAGCAGCGCCATGTCACAGGAGGTGGCATCCGTTTGCTGGGCCAAGGACAAACCGGGGGCTCGCGGGACGCCCCGGACTTCCGTTCGGGCACAAGCAAAGCGAAGGCGCCGGCACGGGACCCCGCTCCTTCTAACACCGTTAGAAGTCCGAGCGTATCCCGCTCCTCACACCGCTCGCCCGCGTTCCCCTCCACTCCGGCAGAGGCGCTCGCAAGAGCGCAACTGCTCCTCGACTTCCCTCCAGCGGAAGACAAGGCCGAAGACTGGAGGGCCACCATCCAGAGCCTGATAGCCTTCGCCAACAACGATTCTCCACAGCAGCCGTCGGCCTCGCGGCCGCGGCAAGCTGAGAAGACGAAGGCCGACGGCGACAAGACCGCCGGGGGTGCGACAAGCGTGCATTCCCCGCCGCGGAAGCAGAAGACGCCGCCCCGCCGGAACAACGCCGACGACGGCTCCACGGCCTCGTCGGACCCGCGGGCCCGTCGGGACCAGCGCCAGGTCCTCGACGACCGGCAACAAGAAGACGCTCGGACAAGAATCGAGCGCCGCCGAGAAGCTCGGCGACAATCAGACCAAAGAGCTGGGAACGCTGTCGACGCGCGCGCGCCCGGTGAACCAGGCGACTTGCCGTACGCGGCAGGCTGCCCTGCGTTCACCCGCGAGCTGCGGCGCGTCCAGTGGCCCAGCATGAAGAATTTCAAGCCCGACGTACCGGAGAAGTACGACGGCAAGACACACCCCTCGGAGTTTCTCAGCGTTTACACCATCGCGGTGCAAGCTGCCGGGGGGCGCGACGAGAAGATCTTGGCAAATTACTTCCCGCTCGTGCTTAAGCCGAACGTCCGTTCATGGCTTATGCACTTGCCGGAAGGTTCCATCTCTTCTTGGGCCGACCTTTGCCACCAGTTTGTTGGCGCCTTCACCGGCGGCCACAAACCTCACGGCCAGGAGAGCGATCTCCACATTCTGGCCCAGAAGGAAGGCGAGACCCTGCGCAAGTACATCCAACGCTTCAGCCGTGTGCAGCACAACATCCCCGATGTCCACCCTGCCGCGGTTATCAGCGCGTTCCACCAGAACGTGCGTAACCGCCGCATGCGTGAAGAAATGGCGATGACCAAGATTCGGGATGTCAGCGAGCTCTATGCTCTGGCTGACAAGTGCGCACGCACAGAAGAGGGGAGGAGACTCCCCGGGGAGGATGCTGGCGCAGGAGGAAGCGACAGCGACGACGCCGCCCCGGCAAAGAAGAGCCGGCGGCGGAATAACAGAAGGAAGGGCAAGAAAGAGGTGCTTGCCGTCGAGAAGTCCGGCAAGGAGGCCCCCGCCAAGCAAACGCAGGCTGGCGGCTCCGGCAAGGAGCCTGCCCCTGTAGCGGCGGCCGACAAGCCGGGCAGCTCCGACAAGTAATACTGCAAGATCCACCGCACCAAGGGTCACGATCTCTCCAACTGCAAGCGCGTTGAGTATCTCGTCGAGCAGCAGAAGGCTGAGTACGAGAGGCGCGACAAGGAGAAGGCCCAAGGTGGCGGGGAAGAGCCAAGCAAGAAGCGGCCATTCAACGGCCGGGGAGGACGCCGCGGCAAGGCCAAGCAGCGGCAAGGAGATCGACCTCCCCGGGGCCGCGACAAGGACGAAGAGGACGACGATGAAGAAATGGAGGACGAGGATAACAGCGAGCAGGAGTTCCAGAAGGCCACGGAGGTCCTGTGCGTCGACGGTGGCGCCTCCCTGCACACCTCCCACCGCCAACTAAAGCAATGGGTACGTGAGGTGAATGCAGCGGAGCCGCCCGTGGAGTCGCGCAGGCTCCTCAAATGGTCCAACACGCCCATCGTTTTTGATCTTGAGGATCACCCTGACCGCACCACTGCGGTCGGGTGCTTGCCGATGCTGGTTTCTCCCACCATCCGCAACCTCAAGGTCACCAAAATGTTGGTTGACGGCGGGGCCGGGCTGAACTTGATCTCCTCTGCTGTGATCAAGAAACTCCAAATTCCAGATGGCGAGCTCGAAGAGACCGGTTCTTTCCAAGGAATCAACCCGGGAAGGAGCAAGCCCAAGGGAAAGATCACTCTGCCGGTGACCTTTGGCGGGGAGCTCAACTTCAGAACCGAGCGCATCACTTTCAACGTCGCCGATATTCCATTGCCCTACAATGGAATACTTGGCCGTCCTGCCCTCGCCAAGTTCATGGCAGCTTCCCATTATGCTTACAACGTACTCAAGATGCCGGGGCCGATAAGCGTCATCACTGTCCACGGCGACAAGAAGGATGCGCTTGTTTGCGCCGACAAGATCTACCGGGATGCGGCAGCTGCGGCCGAGAAGGATACTCTTGCCGCTGAAGCTCCCGGGGGGAAGAAGACGAAGACCAAGTCCGGCAAGTGCTCTGGGACCCACTCCGGCAACCGCACCTCTTCGGAGTGTTGCGCTGCCGTCGAGGACGTCCCATCGAGCTCCACCGGCAAGAGTAAGAAAGGAATGGCCGCTCCTCCGGCAACCAAGAAAGTGTCCGCCAAGGAGGACGGCACTGGTGGTACCTTCACCATCAGTGCCACCCTTGACAGCAAATAGGAAAGCGCGCTCGTTGCCTTCCTGCGGGCGAACGTCGATGTGTTTGCCTGGCAACCATCTGACATCCCCGGTGTTCCCAGGAAGGTAATTGAGCACAAGCTTGCTGTTTGTCCTCATGCGCGGCCCATCAAGCAGAAAGTGAGGAAGCAAGCTGTGGAGCGCCAAGAATTCATCAACGAAGAAATCAAGAAGCTAGAGGCAGCGGGCCTAGTTAGAGGTGTGATCCATCCGACGTGGTTGGCAAATCCAGTCGTCGTGCGCAAGGCCAACGGGAAGTGGAGACTGTGTATAGACTTCACCGATGTGAATAAAGCATGTCCCAAGGATCCATTCCCTTTGCCGCGCATTGACCAGATCGTTGACTCCACTGCCGGATGTGAGCTACTCTGTTTTCTTGATGCATACTCAGGATATCATCAGATCTTTATGGCCAAAGAGGATGAAGAGAAGACTGCATTTATAACTCCATGTGGCACTTATTGCTTCATACGCATGCCATTTGGACTGAAGAATGCAGGATCAACCTTTGCGAGGGTAGTATACACTGCTTTTGAGCCACAGATCCACAGAAATGTAGAAGCTTACATGGATGACATCGTGGTGAAGAGCAAGAACAAGGAAACCCTGATCCAAGATTTGGAAGAGACATTTCAGAACCTGCGCAGAATACAGCTCAAATTGAACCCCGAGAAGTGCGTCTTTGGAGTCCCCTCCGGCAAGCTTCTCGGGTTCTTTGTGTCACAGAGGGGGATCGAAGCCAACCCCGACAAGATTAAAGCCATTGAGCAGATAGAGGCCCCGAAGCGCGTCAAGGATGTCAGAAGGCTTGCAGGTTGTGTGGCTGCCCTCAGTAGGTTCATTTCAAAGTCTGCAGAACGCGCCCTACCTTTCTTCAAAATCTTGAAGAAGGCAGGTCCCATGAAGTGGACTCCGGAAGCGGAGGCGGCGCTGCAGGATTTGAAACGGTACCTGTCCTCCACTCCAATACTCGTCGCACCTAGACCACAGGAAAAGTTGTTGCTATACCTAGCGGCAACCAACCAGGTGGTTAGTGCTGCGTTAGTAGCGGAGAGGGAGCTCGACGAGGAGTCAGCACCACCGGCAAGCGAATCCAGCGACAAGCAGGGGGCCGCTCCGGCAAGCTCTGGCCCCGACAAGGATAACTCTGCGCAGGAACAGGATGAAGTGCGGAAGAAGATGGTGCAGCGCCTAGTGTATTTTGTGAGTTCCCTTCTCCAGGGGGCTAGATCAAGGTACTCTGGTGTGCAAAAGTTGCTTTTCGGCCTCCTCATGGCCTCGAGAAAGCTGCGCCATTACTTCCAAGCACATGAGATAACAGTGGTCACTCGCTTTCCGCTGAAGAGGATATTGCACAACCCAGAAGCGACAGGCAGGATCGTTGAGTGGGCACTGGAGCTGTCAAGCTTTGGACTCAAGTTTGAAAGTACTTCAACCATACAGAGCCGAGCTTTGGCAGAATTCATAGCTGAGTGGACCCCAACGCCCGATGAAGAAGTCCAAGAAACAAGTACACCCGTACAAGAAGCGACAAGTGAATGGGTAATGTATTTTGACGGTGCCTTCTCGCTGCAAGGCGCCGGTGCTGGCGTGGTACTCATCGCGCCCACCGGAGAGCACCTCAAATATGTTATCCAGATGCACTTTCCCAGGGAGCAAGCGACAAACAACACTGCTGAATATGAAGGCTTGCTTGCCGGCCTCAGGATTGCGGCCGAACTTGGGATCAGGAAGCTGATTGTGCGGGGAGATTCTCAGTTGGTGGTCCGGCAAGTCAACAAGAGCTATCAGAGCCCTTTGATGGAAGCTTATGTCGATGAAGTGAGGAAGCTTGAAGAGCACTTTGAGGGTCTGCAGATGGAGCACGTCCCGAGAGCTCAAAATGAAATTGCAGATGGCCTTTCAAAGTGTGCTGCGATGAAGTTACCTGTGGAACCAGGGACCTTCTTGCTCAAGCTGACTCAACCATCCGTTACACCATCAATTGGGCAGTCCAAGAAGAGAAAGTTGGTCTCCGGCGACTACTTGCCGGCGGATCTTCCTGAAACCGCCGCCAAGGTCCCCAAGATCAACAACCACAACGCTGAGGAACAGTTTGCTCCTGCAGATCCTCGGGTCTGTACAGTTGAAGCAAGCGTTCCCGACAAGCCTCGCCCCGGCGAGCTTGCCGGGGGACCATCAGCTCCGGCAGAACCAGAGGTCCTTGCCGTAGAAGCTGAGGTTCCCGCAGCGGCCCTCGAGCCTTTAGTCCTTGCCGCCGAGCCCCAGGCTCCGGCATGGGCGCAGCAGATCGTCCGTTTCCTTCAAACTGGAGAACTTCCCGACGACCCAGAAGAAATAGAGAAGATAACCAGGCAGTCAAGTATGTACCCGTTCGTAGATAACGAGCTGTACAGAAGAAGGCTCAATGGTGTCAGATTGAAGTGCATCTCCAGGGAAGATGGACAGAAGCTGTTGGCAGAAATACACGGAGGCATATGCGGCCACCACATTGGCGCAAGGGCGCTTGCCGGGAAAGCTTTCCGGCAAGGGTTCTTTTGGCAAGAAGCCCTCCAAGATGCAACTGCACTAGTAACCAAGTGTGAAGCGTGCCAGTTCCATGCAAAGCAGATTCATCAACCAGCTCAAGCTCTCCAAACAATCCCTTTGTCATGGCCCTTCTCGGTCTGGGGGCTCGATATCCTCGGCCCTTTCCCTCGTGCTGTCGGGGGCTTTGAGTACTTGTATGTTGCAATCGACAAGTTCACAAAGTGGCCAGAAGTGGAGCCAGTGAGAAAGGTGACAGCACAGTCAGCAGTCAGGTTCTTCAGGTCGATTGTTTGCCGTTTCGGGATCCCTAACAGGATCATCACCGACAACGGTACACAATTCACTAGTCGCACCTTCATGCAGTACGTCCAAGACCTTGGCGCCAAGGTCTGTTTCGCTTCTGTTGCTCACCCAAGGAGCAACGGTCAAGCGGAGAGGGCCAATGCTGAAGTGCTGCGCGGACTCAAGACAAGAACCTTCGACAGGCTGCGCAAGTGCGGAAGAAATTGGATAGAGGAGCTACCGGCGGCTCTTTGGTCAATCAGAACGACACCAAGTCGAGCCACCGGACAGACACCCTTTGCTCTAGTCTATGGAGCAGAGGCAGTTCTCCCCACGGAACTCGTATACGGATCTCCTCGAGTGCTCGCTTATGATGAGCTCGAGCAAGAGCAACTGCGGCAAGATGACGCGTTGCTCCTCGAGGAGGGACGTCTCTAGGCTGCTGTACGAGCTGCTCGATACCAGCAAGCCTTGCGCCGCTACCATAGCCGCAAGGTCAAGGCCAGGAGTCTCGAGGAAGGCGACCTTGTTCTTCGGCGTGTTCAGTCCGCCAAGAATTCCAACAAGTTGACGCCGAAGTGGGAAGGCCCTTATCGGGTGAGACAAGTTACGAGGCCCGGTGCTGTCCGCCTCGAGACCGAAGAAGGCTTACCGGTGAGCAACTCCTGGAACATAGAGCATCTTCGCAAGTTTCACCCCTAAGGCGCGGTTGCCGTGATCCGCTCCGGCAACCACCTTTTGTACAAGCTTTGCCGCTGTTGCATGTAACCCTTTGTACAAAGCCGGGCGCAGACCCCGTGCATCAGTAAAGTTTTTGTGTTTTTCTCGCCGATTGCCTTTTGCATGCTTTTCTTTGCTATTTGCATGTGTTGTTTGGCATTTGGTGCAACACTCAAGTATCCGGTAAGTATTAGCACGCCGAAAGGCCATATACTTGTCTCCCTCTCCTTTTTCCTTGCCTCTTAAGCAGAAGGAACGTTCCTCGCGCACAAGTTTGCCGGGGGGGGGGG
>LR738715.1:731576938-731612059 GCA_902687465.1 Secale cereale
GGGGGGGGAGGAGGTGGAGGAGGAACCAAGTGCTGTTCAAGAAAGAGAAGCCTTACCGGGAAGCAAACAATATATGAAAGCTAAGTTGTTAGAATTTGACCAGTTCAAATTTTAAATTTTTAGCTGTCTTCCTTGAACAATCACACTTTGTATGGAAAACCTGTGCGCGGAGGAACCTACCCGTAGCTTGCCGCACCCTTATCTTGTTTCCGAGTACGCTCAACGATTTAAGTGAGCTGCGACAAGTGTCGCGCCCTTGCTTCGTTTCCGAGTACGCTCAGCAAGCTAAGTGCGTTGCGACTAGCCGCGGCGAGGTTGCTTGCCAGTGAGGCCTTGGCCAGCAGGCTGCTCAGAGTCCAGCACTCAGCGCTCGCGGCAAAGGTCCCTTGCCGGCAAGCTCCGCGGGAGCGTAGGGTGAAAAACATACAAAGTCAAGGATTAAGACAAGGAAGATAACATTGCACTGATTGATCAAAATGAGATAAATATCTTACAAAGGATAACTTGTCACAATGGACTAATGAGTTCATGACATCATATGCAGCAACAAAAAGAGATAAAGATAATGGAGGCCTAATCTACGCGGTCGCCCTCCTTCCTGGAGATCTTGGCCACCTTGGCAATGATGTGGGCGACCTGCTCCTTCAGAGCCTCCATGTCTGCGTCAGCCGGCAAGCTACGAAGAACGTTGGTGAGGTTGATGCCCGGATTGCGGTATACGATCTTCGTCAGCACGCGCTCCAGAGTTCCCGCGCAGAGCAGGCGCGTCTCCTCGGCCAGTTGCGCGGGGATCTTATTCCGCAGATCAGCAAGGGCCGGCGCGATTCCCCTGAAGAAGAGGCTGAGTTTGGCGCCGTGTGGGAGGTTCGGATCCGGGGAGTAGATGAGGTGCTCCAGCTTCAACGCCAGCAGCTCCTGGTCGATGTTGGACGCGCAAGACACTAAGTCCTCGGTCCATACCTCAACAGTTTTGCGGAAGAGCTCGGCCGCTTTGTTGGCGCTGTCCACTAGGGTCCGCTCCTTGCAGAGCTCCTCCTTCAACTTGGTCTCCCGAGCCCGGGCAGCGTCGAGTGAATCCTTCAGTGTAGAGACCTTCAACTCCAAGTCCTCGATGGAGTCCTTGGCGGCCTTCAACTCGTCGCCCCTCTCAGAAAGACGCACCTGGAGTTCTGAATTGGTGTGGGCGTCCTTCTCGCGCTCCGTGATGAGCGCGGCAACCTTCTCCGCGCTCACCTTCAGCGCCTTCTCCAGCTGCACGACCTTGGCGGCGAGCTCCTTCTTGGCGGTCTCCGCGGCAACCACGGCGGCTTTTGCCTCCTTCAGTTCCCCGCCAAGGGCCTCCTCCCGAGCGGCAAGGTCCTCCTCATGGGAGTCGAGTTGGACCTTCCGCTGGGCGAGTTCTCCTCCTCGCCGGGACAGCTCCACCCCGGCGAGCCGCTGTTGCTCTTCAGCCTCAGCCTTCTCCAGCACCCATTCCTGGTATTCGCCGGCGAGCCGCTCGCGCTCCTCCGCCACCTCGCGGAGGGCCGCCTGGTTGGCGGCGCTGAGCTCCGCCGCGCGCTTCTCCATATCCGCGGCGGCCTTGGCGGCAAGGGCTTCCTGGGAAGCGAGCTTCGCCTGCCTGGCCCGGTATAGGGCCAGGAGCTGGTGAAGCAGCTTCTCCTCCTCGGGCCCTTCACTCCCGCCGGGCGCCTCGACGATCTTCAGGCCCGCGGAGGCGAGGACCTCCCCGTCAAATGCCTCGCCCTCCGCGGGAGCTCGCGACGACGAACCCCACGGCATCTGGATGAAGACGCCGTTGGGGGCCTCAAGGTAGTAGCCCTGCTCCTTGCCGGCGGAGGGGTCGGCGGCCGGCGCAGCACTTGATGCTCCCGCCGCCTCCGGGTCGGCGGTGCGGTCGCCGTCCCCCTCCCCGGCCGCTGCGTCCGCAGCCGGAGCGGTCTCCTGCGCGGCCGGCTCGGCGGCTCTCGCCGTGTCCTCGACAACAGGGACGTCGCCGCCGCCGCCCTGCGCGCCCTCCTCATCCTCGATGTTGATGACTTCCGTCTCCATCGGCTCGGGAGGAGGAGGATCTAAAAAGAAGAAGAAAAAGAAGTTCAAGCAAAAATCCAAAAAGAAACAACGCCAAGGAGACGAAGTACAAGACTTACCTTGGCGGACGTCCTCAGCGGCGGGCTCCCTCGCCGGGGAGCTCTGCCTTGGCGGAGTGGCCGCCCTCGCCGGGCTGCTCGCCCTTGGCGGGGTACTCTGCCTTGGCGGAGTACCCGCCCTTGGCGGAGCACTCTCCTTGCCGGAGAGTTCGGCCTTGGCGGGGACGGCGGGGCCTGCGGCTCCTCAAGGACGGTCTCCGGGCGCTCTTGCCGCTGTGGCTCCACCTCTGCACAAGTCGAGACAGGAAACATCAAGATGTTGAAACAAGACAAAACCCTCAAGCACACCCCGACAAGCGGAAGGATGGACCCCAGACTTACGCTGGGGGCTGCGCTGGGGGCTGCTCCTCGGAGCAGCGCTTGGGTCCGGCAGGCTTGGCTCCGGCACGTCCCCTGTTGCCGCGGTGGCCGAGCCTTCCGCGACCTCGACCACAGGCGCCTTGGCTTTCTTCGCCACGCGCTGAACCAAGGTCCTGAAATCAAAGCAACAAACAAAATCAGCATCAACAATAATCGAGACGAAACTTAAGAAGGTGTAAGACTTCGGACTCTTACTCCTGATCCTCCTCGTCGTCCTCGCTCAAGGCGGAGAAGTCATACTCCACCTGGGGCACGTCGGCACGAGGAGCAGAAGATGAAGATTCCCTCGGGCGCTTGGCGATCCCGGGGGCTGGGGGCTGCGAAGACCCAGCCCCTGTGGTAGCCGGAGCCCGGGGAGCGGGCGGAGCCGCTGCTCCGCTCCGAGAAGACCCCTGTCGGCTCGACGCCTGCTTGCGGGACGCCTCCGTCGTGGCCCGCGCGCGGGCCGCCTCCGCTGTGACTGGTGCGCCGGTCGCCCCCGGCGTAGCTTGGCTCCCCCGGGGAGCTGCCCGGCGAGCTGGTTGTTGCCGGGGCGCGTGCGCCCTCTCTCCCGTCGCCGTCTTGCGGAGACGCTTCGGTGGAGACTGCCTTGGGCTTGCCGGGGGCGGGGAGCTCTCCGACGAGGAGAGGTCGTCGGCGTAGAGCTCCGTAGATCCGTCGGAGTCCTCGGCCTCCTCCTCTTCCTCCTCCCCGGCCGGCTCACTGGGCCCAGCGCCCTGCGCTGCGGCCTCTTTTCCCTTGGCGCCTCCGCTCCCTCCGGCGCCTCCGCTCCTCGCGGCGCCTCTGTTCCCTCCGGCGGCACCCTCCATTGCCGCGGCCTCGGCCACGATTCCGTGGATCCCGGAGTGCCTCAGAGAGGGGACCCCGGCGAGCGCGTCGGGAGGGAGTTGCAGCAGTCTGCGGATCTCCGCCTCCTCCGCCTGGCTGGACGCATCCGCAGCCTCCGCCTCATCAGGCGTGTACCCAAAATCTCCTGCCGCTGCAGCTGCAGCGGCCTCTTCAGCCCGAGAAGCTATGTAAGCAAGCTCCTGCTCGGTGGTGTCCCGTGTGTGCTCCTTGATGTCGTTCTTGTTCTTCGCCACCTCCACGAGGTTGTCGAAGAAGGTGAGGACGTCGATGGGCTTGGGCGGAATCCACGTGCGGTCCACGCCGTGCGAATCGCAGGCGGGCATCATCGCGCAGAGACGGTCCCGGACTGTGCTGTTGCAGAGGGGCACCACTCCCCGGGGAGGCCTGAACCACTCAGGGTGTGCCGGGTCATACTTGAAGAGTTCCTGGACCATCCCCTTCAGCTCCAGCGTCGTGAAGTTGAAGTTTAGCCCGGGGCGCAGCCTCATTATATCCGCCGGGCCGCCGTACTCCCAGGCCGCCCTTTTCCTGTCTTGGAGAGGGGCGATGCGGCGGCGGAGGAAATCTGCGCCTACCTCTGCAACGGACAGCTTGGCGGTCCGAAGACGAAGAATCCGGACGAGGGCGACGTCGAGCTTGATGTCGTCCGAGTCCAGCTCGCTCCAATCCCTGCCGCGCACGATGGGCGTTGTGCGCGGCGCGGTGAAGGGCTGCGGCTCGTCCTCAACAATCCAGCACCACTCCGCACGCCACTCCTCCCACTTGCCGCGGAGCTCCCCCGGCAAGTAGGACCCCTTCTTGTTCAGACGGAAAACCCAAGAAATTCCTCCGAAGAGGGGGGCGTCGGCCTCTGCTCTAGGAGTGAAGAAGTGCCTAAACAGCGCTACGTTTGGGTGTATCCCTATGAAGTTTTCGCACATGTGTGCGAAAACCGCCATGGTGAGAATGGCGTTGGGGGTGAAGTCAAGAAGGTGGAGGCCGTAGGTGTGCATGACGTCGCAGAAGAAATTAGAGAAAGGAGGGCAAAGACCGCAGTGAAAGAAGGCTGCGAAGAAGTAGTACCCGCCGGGGTAGTTGTCCTTGGCGGCGGCCGGATAAGCTTGAGTGCGGGGGTGCGCCTTGGTTTCCTTGGCCCAGAACAAGTAGTACTTGTTCCAGAGCTCCCGCGCGCCGAGCCTCGGCGGGAAGACGAGATTCTGCTTCCGATACGTGGCGAGCTTCGCCGCTTGCTCCGACTTCTCCCTCTTGGCCTTCTCCGCTTTCGCCTTGTCGGTCTTCGGGGCCATGGCGGACGCGGCGGGGGAAGGGGGACGAAGAGCCCGGCGACGCCGGAGATGCAGACGACGGCTACGGAGGTGTGGAGGCGGAGCGCAAAGGGATCTCTGGAGGAAGAAGAAAATGCAATGAAAGCGCAAGGAGGGGAACCGCTCCTGCTTCCTCTGCTTTTATGGGGAAGTGGGGGGCGTTTCGCCCTTTTTCATTGATGGAACGTGGGCACGTCCCATCCCACGACGCCGCAATCGACGCGTGCCGTTACGGGGGGATGCGGCGGATACGGAAGTGGATTCGGCACGCTGTGGGCCGCGTGTGCCCGTGCACTGTTTTGGGCCTGGCCCAACAGCGCTGGGCACCGTGTGTGGCCCAGGCCCGGGGGCTCCTGTCGGTGTACTAAGGTAGGGGTACCTCAGTACCCCAACTTGTGCACGGGCAGTTGCAGCTTCCCGCGGCCGGGTTTACCACGCGCTCGCCGGAGACCTTTCTGCTCCATATTAAGCCATTCAAAAACAAAGTATGCAAGACAGAAGATCGAGACCCCGGCAAGTGGAGCTTGCCGGGAAGGCCGTACCAGGCTCAAGACTGCCCCACTAGCACAAGGCCCTGGCAAGAGGAGCTTGCCAGGAAGACTAGAAGACACGCCTCGGCGCTATATGCGCCCCGGCGAGGGCCCGGGGAGCGACAAGCTCCCGGGCCCGGCAAGATCAGGGCCCCGGCAAGGTGCTTGCCGGGAGAGTTGCGTTGTGTGCCCGCGCTCCAGCTCATCGGCCCACGCGTCGCCCTGAGGCCTATCCAGGGACGCATGGCGGATGGCTGTGCAGCCTGGGGGACACGGTGGCACTCCACGGTGGTGGATCCTCGCCGTGGCGGACGGAGACGCAAGGGCGGGAGCTTTTGGGGTCGACGGCGACGGGCATTAAATGCCCTTGTCCCCCACTGTCAAAGTAGGTAGCGACCACTGTTCGCGCACTGTAGCTCCACTGTTCCCGCACTATTACAACTACCACCTCTTTTACGTTTTTACCCCTTTCTCCTACGTTGACACCTGTCGGTGACCCCTTGCACTATAAAAGGAGGCCCATGCACAACGTGGAGGGGGTTCGGAACCTAGATCACTCACACGCTCGGTGTAGCTGCTTCTCCAAGCTCCCGAGCTCTCCAACTTAATACACAACCAAGCAGGAGTAGGGTTTTACGCGTCTACCGCGGCCCGAACCTGGGTAAAACTGCCCGCGTGCTCGCTACGATCTGCTCTTCGTGCTCCCTCCGCCCTCGTACCGCATAGACAAGGGGCTCCGGTCCCATAGGTGTTCGTGGCGGACAGTTTCCCCCGACAGAGTGCTTGAAAAGCGCAACCAACCCATGCTCGTCTTCACAATCCAGTTTGGTCCTCGCCTATTTAAAAGAATGAAATCTTGTGTCTTCTATCAACAGAAACATATGCAACAATGACCATGAATAACATTAGTACATTACTTACGCGCAAGTTGCGGAGGAAGACTGGAAATTGTTCTGTGTCTGCGGTATAATCTTTCCATGAAGGAAAGATGCGCACAAAGTTCCCGACAACAATATAAGCTTTGTCTTCTAAACTGGGAAGAAATGGAACATGGGTCCTATTTGCTGCAATTGGGGCTCTCTCTGGTTCGAAAAGGGATTTGGCAACTGGATTTGGTGTACTCTTTGCTAGAATGGGCGTTTTGCGTCATAGAGCTGGTGCTATGTCAACTGGCATAATCATAATGTTTGCTGCAGTTGGGGTCTGCTGAGTTGGGGCATTAGAAATGACCAGTGTAGTAGGGCTAGAGTCTGCTAGAGTTGGGGTGTTTTGTGGGTCAGGTGATATTGCAACTACACCTAATAGGCTATTTGATTTATCAGGTTCCACTATCTTTTCCAAATACTTTGCTTGTGCTCCTCCACAATCAGCAATCGCCCTCTTCCTTTTGAGCGTCTAATACACAAGAACAACATTTGAATGGATAAATATGGTATGATGACAGATGGAATATGTACTGAAAATGGATAGGCAGGGCGTATTCACATACACAATGTGTAAACTAAGCTAATGGCAGTTCAACAAAGTAGAAGCAATGCAAAGCATCAGTTGCAAGATGTGTGACAAATATAACCTTGGAAAGTTAGAGCAAGCACCTTGATGGGTGAATAAGATAGGGCATCTTCCTTTGACTCCTCCACTAGGGAGCTACATTGACTTAGGTCTCCCTCTAGCTCATAATCACTGTTAGGATCATATTCTGAGCATGAATCTGAAGGTGGAGAGCATTTGCATTGCATTGCATTCAGACTTGATTTCAGTCCCTTATGCCAAGTTTGTCAGCCATGGCATTGTTCTGCTTTATTCTTTTCATGCGCACAAGCTCATAATCATTATGATGCTGTTCAGAATCTGAGATTCATGAAAACATAAAAAAGTAGTCAGATTATCGATGGAATGCATTGCGGATTCAACTCGAAGAGTGTCTCCCTATAAACCCCTACATATGCAAAGTTCACCCCCCAACCGCGCTGACCAGACCACACACAGAAATACAAACCCCTTATGTCTCTATAACAGGCAGACACACATTTCAAAACTGAAGTAGGAACATTAGAATCATATGAAATTCGTATTTGAACAAATAAACTAAGGAATTATGAGTGGCATAATGTTTAGCTTCAAGGGTGAAGTGTTGGTAGTGCGACACAAAGCAAGTAGGCAGATTGTATTCCATGTGAAAGATCGAAGCCTATGTAAAAGCTAGAAATGACACTTTCTTTCTATACAATGCAGTGTTCGTTGCCCACACATGATGGAAGAGATCACATAGAGAAATACTATTCACTCATGTCTACGGTTGCAGTATTTAGAAATAGGGTGGTCCACCCTAAAAGAATATTGACAACAAATATGACAAGGCAAGCATAGATGTAGTGAATTAATCATTTACTTGTGAGCTTACTAGGACAAGTATGCAGAATTGTAATTGCAGTAAAAGACCGTCCAAAATCTGAATCAAGAAGTTTGTCTAGCACTTATTGTTTGCAACTAATCGACGTGAATAATTGGATATTATATCGAATGAGTAAGAAAGACAAGTAAAATTGTCAACAAACCTGGCTTGTAGTAGTAATCTGGGTCAATGTCACTACGACCAACAATCCAAAATGACTAGTGTCTGTTCCTAGGGCCGGAATTTTGAAAACCCTGTGAACTTTACAGGTACTAAAGATTACCGAAATACATCGGAACCATTAAGTGTAGGTAGCATTGAGCACACAACAAACCCTAATGACAGTCCTGCCTAATGAGTAATGAATCAATTAGAAAAGGGGTGATGAGGAGTGGCTGCTGAGTGTTGAGGACTTATCTCAGGATAAATCGGGTTGTCTTAGTGGGAGCTGCACGCCTGAGCCCTGAACGGACTGGGAAGGTAGGCACGGCGGCGCGCCCGGGCAGCGGTGACGCTGTTGGGCGAGTGGCTCCTGACCTCCTGTTAGTCCGGCATCTCCTCCTAGAGTCATGCCATCCGGGGACGGCAAGTCGGCGGCGAGGCAGGCGGCTGGGGGCGAGTAGAGATCGGAAGCGCGCAACAGACCAGAGGGGAATCGGGGCCTGGGACGACCCAAAATCGCAGGGTGGGCCGGCCCACCGTGGGCACCCTGTAGAGATAGACACCCGAGCAACGAACATGCATTTTTGAAACTAATTTAGGAACATTTAGCTGACCAATTAAACGAATTAGTTTTAATAATATCAGATTCGTATGTGAACAACTAAGCTTGTTTAGCTTGATGGGTCGAGCAGTGCTATTATGACACGAAGCACGTATTCTGATCGTATAGTGATCATAAAAGAGGGAAACCGGAGAAATGGTATTTAGCAGCCATTGTTTGCTTCGAACTAAGAACTAAATTCTAAGAGCTGAAAAGAAAGTAGAGTAACCAAGTTAAGATCTATTTTTTGGTTGAGATAAAAAAGTTGAGGAGATATGAAGTACCACCTCTCTTGCGGCGCCGTGTAGGCATCGGGGGTGCGATGGCTGTCGGTGGTGTTGAAGCAGATCTGCGACAGTAGACGGGTGCATCGGGGGATAAGTCCCGTTGCGGTGGAAGAGAAGGTCGTGTGAGCGGCCCCGGCAAAGAGGACGACAGTGCCGATGAAGCGAGAGGACGTGATGCAAGGCTCTTGGTCCGTCGCCGTGGATGAGAAATGTCCATCTCTAGCAGTGGACAACGCGGTCTTGGTAGGCGCTCCGGCATGGTGGAGGACGGTGGCGATGGATGTGGTGGAGGACGACGGCGATGGATGTAGTGGAGGATGGCGGCGAAGGATGTGGTGGCGGACGGAGGCTGGTGTGGGGATGGTGTTCTAGCGCGGACGGTGTATGAATGGGAAAATGGAGGGAGAGGTACGGGGAACCATGTTTTTGGGACGCGCCTGTCTGAAATATGGGAAAGTTACGAACTTAGCCCCCGTTTAAAATTTGGATGTCTCGTCGGTTGGGGATACGACGGTAATCTCGCATCTCGCCAATATTTACCCAGAGCGATTTTGGGCGAGGAGAGGGTGGTTGGCGCCCATGGTTGGCGCCCACGGTGTATGAACGGGGCTGACAGGTAGGGCGGTTGTGTCACGTCTAAGTGAAGTTACAAACCTGCCCCTATTGAAAATATTTGCCTACATCGATTTTGGCCGAGTCGAGTTTGTTTTTCCGCCCATCGTGTATGAATGGGGAAATGGAGGGAGAAACAGATGTCTTTCGGACGAGCTTGAATCAAATGTGGTTTGCCGCCCATGTTTGGCGCCCATCGTGTCGGAATGGGTTCAGAGGCGGTCGTGTCACGTCTAATTGAAGTTACTATCCTACCCCTATTTAGAGCAGTAGAAATTGGGCCGATGGATTGTCCGTGTAATGGGTAGACAATAATTCCCATCTCCCAAACACTTGGCTTCGGGCAGCTGATATGTCCATTTTGCATCATGCTTTTATGTTGATATTTATTGCACTATGGGCTGTTATTACACATTATGTCACAATACTTATGCCTTTTCTCCCTTATTTTACAAGGTTTACATGAAGAAGGAGAATGCCGGCAGCTGGAATTCTGGGCTGAAAAAGGAGCAAACATTGGAGACCTATTCTGCACAACTCAAAAAGCTACGAAACTCCACGAAACACCGTTTCAGAAAATATAAAAAATATCCGGCGAAAGAGATCTACCAGGAGGGCCACCACCTGTCCACGAGGGTGGGGGGCGCGCCCCCCCCCTCTGGGCGCTCCCCCTGCCTCGTGGGCCACCCGGTGACCCCCCTATGCCCATCTTCTCCTATATGAGGTGTTTTGACCTGGAAAAAATCATAAGGAGGCTTTCGGGACCAGACGCCGCCCTCTCGAGGCGGAACCTTGGGGGAACCAATCTAGGGCTCCGGCGGAGCTGTTCTGCCGGGGATACTTCCCTCCGGGAGGGGGAAATCGTCACCTCAGTCACCTCCGTCATCACCAACAACTCTCCCATCTTGGGGAGGGTTATCTTCATCAACATCTTCACCAGCACCATCTCCTCTCAAAACCTAGTTCATCTCTTTTATCCAATCTTTGTACCCAAACCTTAGATTGGTACCTGTGGGTTGCTAGTAGTGTTGATTACTCCTTGTAGTTGATGCTAGTTGGTTTACTTGGTGGAATATCATATGTTCAGATCCATTATGCATATTAATACCCCTCTGATCATGAACAATATTATGTCTTGTGTAGTTACTTTTGTTCCTGAGGACATGGGAGAAGTCTTGCAATAAGTAGTTATGTGAATTTGGTATTCGTTCGATATTTTGATGAGATGTATGTTGTCTCTCCTCTAGTGGTGTCATGTGAACGTTGACTACATGACACTTCACCATTGTTTGGGCCTGGAGGAAGGCATTGGGAAGTAATAAGTAGATGATGGGTTGCTAGAGTGACAGAAGCTTAAACCCTAGTTTATGCGTTGCTTCGTAAGGGGCTGATTTGGATCCATATGTTTCATGCTATGGTTAGGTTTACCTTAATACTTCTTTTGTAGTTGCGGATGCTTGCAATAGAGGTTAATCATAAGTGGGATGCTTGTCCAAGTAAGGGAAGCACCCAAGCACCGGTCCACCCACATACCAAATTATCAAAGTACCGAACGCGGATCATATGAACGTGATGAAAACTAGCTTGACGATAATTCCCATGTGTCCTCGGGAGCGCTTTCTTTCATATAAGAGTTTGTCCAGGCTTGTCCTTTTCTACAAAAAGGATTGGGCCATCTTGCTGCACCTTATTACTTTTACTATTTGTCACTTGCTACCGATTACCTTATCACAAAACTATCTGTTACCGATAATTTCAGTGCTTGCAGAAAATACCTTACTGAAAACTGCCTATCATTTCCTTCTGCTCCTCATTGTGTTCGACTCTCTTACTTATCGAAAGGACTACGATAGATCCCCTTCACTTGTGGGTCATCAAGACTCTTTTCTGGCGCCGTTGCCGGGGAGTGAAGCGCCTTTGGTAAGGAAAAATTATATAGTGTGCTGAAATTTACTGTCACTTGTTACTATGGCTCATAATCCATTGAGGGGCTTATTCGGGGTATCTTCACCCTGACCAGAAGAGCAAAGAGTTGCTCCTCAACCTACTGAACCTACTGGAAATGTTTGCTTTGAAATTCCTTCGGGTATGATAGAGAAACTGCTAGATAATCCCTTTACAGGAGACGGAACACTGCATCCCGATTTGCACCTAATCATGTGGATGAAGTTTGTGGATTATTTAAGCTTGCAGGTATGCCCGAGGATGTTATCAAGAAGAAGGTCTTCCCTTTATCTTTGAAGGGAGATGAATTGACATGGTTTAGTCTATGCGATGATATTGGATCATGGAACTATAATCGACTGAAGTTGGAATTCCATCAGAAGTTCTACCATATGCATCAAGTTCATCGTGATCATAATTATATATATAATTTTTGGCCTCGCGAAGGAGAAAGCATCACTCAAGCTTGGGGGATGGTTAAGTCAATTTTATATTCATGCCCCAATCATGAGCTCTCAAGAAAAATGATCATTCAAAATTTTTATGCTCGGCTTTCTCTCAATAATCGCACCATGCTCGATAATTCTTGTGCTGGTTCTTTTATGATGAAAACTATTGAATTCAAATGGGATTTATTGGAAAGAATTAAATGCAACTCTGAATACTAGGATCTTGACGAAGGTAAGGAGTCAGGTATGACCCCTAAGTTTGATTGTGTTAAAGCTTTTATGGATACCGATGTTTTCCGTGAATTTAGCACTAAATATGGACTTGACTCTGAGATAGTAGCTTCCATCTATGAATCATTTGCTACTCATGTTGACCTTCCTAAGGAGAAGTGGTTTAAATACCATCCTCCCATTGAAGTAAAAGTAGTTGAACCTGTTAAAGTTGAAGAAAAGACTATCACTTATAATGCTGATCCTATTGTTCCTACTACTTATATTGAGAAACCTCCTTTTCCTGTTAGAATAAAGGATCATGCTAAAGCTTCAACTGTGGTTCGTAAGAGTAATACTAGAACACCTACACCCTCTGAGCAAATTAAAGTTGAACCTAGTGTTGCTATGGTTAAGGATCTCTTGGTTGAAAATTTAGATGAACATATTATTTACCTCCAAGAGGAAGCTGCTAGAATAGCCAAACCTGATACTAGGAATAAACATAGACCTGTTGTAGGCTTGCCTATTATTTTTGTTAAAATAGGAGATCATTTCTATCATGGTTTATGTGACGTAGGTGCTAGTGCAAGTATAATCCCTCATTCCTTATATAAAGAAATTATGCATGATATCGCACCTGTTGAGTTAGAATGTATTGATGTCACTATTAAGCTTGCCAATAGAGACACTATTTCACCAGTTGGGATTGTTAGAGATGTTGAAGTCTTGTGTGTAGAAGGTTAAATACCCTGCTGATTTTCTTATTCTTAGTTCCCCACAAGATGATTTTTGTCTCACTATATTTGGTAGACCCTTCTTGAATACTGTCAATGCTAAGATAGACTGCGTAAAAGATATTGTTACAGTTGGTTTAGGGGATATGTCTCATGATTTTAACTTTGCTAAATTTCGTAGACAAACCCTTGATAAAGAATTGCCTAGTAAGGATGAAATTATTGGTCTTGCTTCTATTGCTGTGCCTCCTAACAATCCTTTAGGACAATATCTGCTAGACCAAGAAAATGATATGTATAGGAATGAGAGAAGGGAAATAAATGAAATATTCTTTAAGCAGGGACCCGTATTGAAAAACAACTTGCCTATTGAAATCCTAGGGGATCCCCCTCCACCCAAGGGTGATCCCGTGTTTTAACTTAAACCATTACCTGATAATCTTAAGTATTTTTATCTTGATGAAAAGAAGATATATCCTGTTACTATTAGTGCTAACCTTTCAGAGCAGGAAGAAGAGAAACTATTGAAAACTCTGAAGAAGCACCGTGCTGCTATTGGATATACTATGGATGATCTTAAGGGCATTAGTCCCACTTTATGCCAACACAAGATAAAGTTGGAAGAGGACACTAAACCGGTTATTGATCATCAACGACGGTTAAATCCTAAGATGAAAGAAGTGGCAAGGAAGGAAATACTGAAGCTTCTAGAGGCAGGTATAATCTATCCAGTTACTGATAGCTAGTGGGTAAGTCCTGTCCATTGTGTCCCTAAGAAGGGAGGTATGACTGTTGTTCCTAATGATAAAGATGAATTGATCCCACAAAGAATTGTTATAGGTTATAGGATGGTAATTGATTTCTGCAAATTAAATAAAGCTACTAAGAAAGATCATTACCCTTTGCCTTTTATTGATGAAATGCTAGAAAGGTTATCCAAACATACTCATTTTTCTTTCTAGATGGTTATTTTGGTTTCTCTCAAATACATGTGTCAAAAGGGGATCAAGAAAAGACCACTTTTACTTGTCCTTTAGGTACCTTTGCTTATAGACGTATGCCTTTTGGTTTATGTAATGCACCTGCTACCTTTCAAAGATGCATGATGGCTATATTCTCTGATTTTTTTTGAAAAGATTGTTGAGGTTTTCATGGATGACTTTTCCATTTACGGAACTTCTTTTGATGATTGCTTGAGCAACCTTGATCGAGTTTTGCAGAGATGTGAAGACACTAATCTTGTCTTGAATTGGGAAAAGTGCCACTTTATGGTTAATGAAGGCATTGTCTTGGGACATAAAATTTCTGAAAGAGGTATTGAAGTTGACAAGGCTAAGGTAGATACTATTGAAAAGATGCCGTGTCCCAAGGACATCAAAGGTATAAGAAGTTTCCTTGGTCATGCCGGGTTTTATAGGAGGTTCATTAAGGACTTCTCCAAAATCTCTAGGCCTCTGACTAATCTCTTACAAAAAGATATTTCTTTTGTTTTTGATGATGATTGTTTAGAAGCATTTGAAATACTTAAGAAAGCATTGATATCTGCACCTATTGTCCAGCCTCCTGACTGGAATTTACCCTTTGAGATTATGTGCGATGCTAGTGATTATGTTGTAGGTGCTGTTCTAGGGCAAAGAGTTGATAAGAAATTGAATGTTATCCAATATGCTAGTAAAACTCTAGATAGTGCCCAGAGAAATTATGCTACTACCGAGAAGGAGTTTTTAGGAGTCGTATTTGCTTGTGATAAGTTTAGACCTTATATTGTTGATTCTAAAGTAACTATTCACACTGATCATGCTGCTATCAAATACCTTATGGAAAAGAAAGATGCTAAACCTAGACTTATTAGATGGTTTCTCTTGCTGCAAGAATTTGATTTGCATATTATTGATAGAAAGGGACCTGAGAACCCCGTTGCAGACAACTTGTCTAGGCTAGAGAATATTCTTGATGACCCACAACCTATTGATGATAGCTTTCCTGATGAACAATTAGCTGTCATAAATGCTTCTCGTACTGCTCCTTGGTATGCTGATTATGCTAATTACATTGTTGCTAAGTTTATACCACCTAGTTTCACATACAAGCAAAAGAAAAAGTTCTATTATTTGAGACATTACTTCTGGGATGACCCACACCTTTATAAAGAAGGAGTAGATGGTACTATTAGACGTTGTGTACTTGAGCATGAACAGGAACATATCCTACGCAAGTGCCACTCCGAAGCTTATGGAGGACACCATGCTGGAGATAGAACTGCACATAAGGTATTGCACTCTGGTTTTTATTGGCCTACTCTCTTCAAGGATCCTCGTAAGTTTGTCTTATCTTGTGATGAATGTCAAAGAATTGGTAATATCATTAGACGTCAAGAAATGCCTATGAATTATTCACTTTTTATTGAACCATTTGATGTTTGGGGCTTTGATTATATGGGACCGTTTCCTTCCTCTAATGGGTACACACATATTTTAGTTGCTGTTGATTATGTTACTAAGTGGGTAGAAGCTATTCCAACTAGTAGTGCTGATCACAACACCTCTATTAATATGCTTAAAGAAGTTATTTTTCCGAGGTTTGGAGTCCCTAGATACTTAATGACGGATGGTGGTTCACACTTTACTCATGGTGCTTTCCGTAAAATGCTTGCTAAGTATGATGTTAATCATAGAATTGCATCCCCTTATCACCCCCAGTCTAGTGGTCAAGTAGAATTAAGTAATAGAGAGCTGAAATTAATTTTGCAAAAGATAGTTAATAGGTCTAGAAAGAATTGGTCCAAGAAAATTGATGATGCATTATGGGCCTATAGAACTGCATAAAAAAATCCTATGGGTATGTCTCCATATAAGATGGTTTATGGAAAAGCATGCCACTTACCTCTCGAGCTAGAACATAAGGCATATATTAAAGAGCTCAATTATGATTTCAAACTTGCCGGTGAGAAGAGGTTATTTGACATTAGCTCCCTTGATGAATGGAGAGCCCAGGCTTATGAGAATGCCAAGCTATTTAAAGAAAAGGTTAAAAGATGGCATGAAAAAAGGATACAAAAGTGTGAGTTTAACGTAGGTGATTATGTCTTGCTATACAACTCTCGTTTAAGAATTTTTGCAGGAAAACTTCTCTCTAAATGGGAAGGTCCTTACGTTATCGAGGAGGTCTATTGTGCCTGTGCCATAAAAATCAACAAACTCGAAGGCACAAATCCGAAGGTGGTGAACAGTCAAAGAATCAAACATTATATCTCAGGTAATACTATAAATGTTGAAACCAATGATATTGAAACCGTAACCTCGGAGGAATACATAAGGGACACTTTCAGAATGATTCAGACCCCGAAAAGGAAGAGGTATGTGGTACGCTAAGTAGACCGACTCCAAAACAGTTATAATGGTAATTTTTCACCGTTTTGGAATATTTAGAAAAATAGAAAAATAAGAGGCAGTCCGGAAAGGAAACGAGGCGTCCACGAGGGTGGAGGGCGTGCCCCCTTCCCCTGGGCGCGGCCCCTGCCACATGGGCACCTCGTGTGCCTCCCGGACTCTGATATCTTGCATGATACTTCTTTTGGTCGGTCAAAATTCACTATATATATTCTCCCGAAGGTTTTGACCACTGTATCACGCAAAAATCCTCTGTTTTTGTTTCGAGTTGTTTCTGTCGTAGATAAGAGCAATATGTCGTCCCAGGATTCGGAGAGAGAAAGCTATGTGGCTGATCTCCTTGCTGACCCTAAGGTCTATGGAGACTGGGAGCATTATGGTTGGACCACGGAGGAAGAAGAAGACCATGATCCCAAGGGAAAGGATTGGACCAGCTCAGATGAAGACGAAGTCCGACTACCTCAACCTGGGGACATGCATGTGGAGTTCAAAAAGTCAAGCCTCCCCGACAGAGCAAAGAAACCTAAGATCGAGTTTATCCCTTTTTGCCTCTTGCAAGAAAACAAGCAGGAACTATGCAGGAAGATATTAAACCTTGAGCAGGAGATCACTGACCTAAGGGAGGAAAATTCTATCCTTAAGCACAAGTTAAGGAACAAGCCAACTCCATCACCACCTCCGAAGAAGGAGACATAATCATATGGGTATGGGCACTCCCCTTGGCAACTTCTAAGCTTGGGGGAGGTGCCCCGGTATCGTATCACCATCACACTCCTATCTTTACCGTTTTTCTTAGTTCGATCCTTTTGGTAATATCTTGATCTAGTAGAATAAAGTTAGAATTATCTAGTTGTGAGCTTTTGCTTTATGATCTTTACCTTTGTATTTGAGTCCGTGAGCTATATAATAAAGATTAGTGTTGAGTCAAGGGCTTGATTTCCTCACTATGGTCATGAGAGAATAAAAGAAAATATAAAAATTATCAAAGAGATCATATTTATCTTATGGAGAGTAATGACTTCACATATAAAGAGTATGATGAATAAAAATTGTTGAAAGTTGACAAACATAGTTTTGGTCATCGTTGCAATTAATAGGAAGTAATAAAGAAAGAGAGGTTTCACACACAAATATACTATCTTGGACATCTTTTATGATTGTGAGCACTCATTAAAATATGACATGCTAAAGAGTTTATGTTGGACAAGGAAGACAACATAATGAGTTATGATTTCTTATATCTAAAATAAAGTATATTGTCATGGATCATCCAACATGTTGAGCTTGCCTTTCCCTCTCATGCTAGCTGATATGTCTCCAACGTATCTATAATTTTTTATTGTTCCATGCTATAATATTATCCTTCTAGGATGTTTTATGGGCTTTACTATACACTTTTATATGATTTTTTGGACTAACCTATTAACCCAGAGCCCAGTGCCAGTTCCTGTTTTTCTCCTGTTTTAGGGTTTCGCAGAAAAGGATATCAAACGGAGCCCAATTGACCTGAAATTCAACGGAGATCATTTTTGGACCAGAAGAAGCCCACAGAGTGCCGGAAGGGGACGAGATGACCCACGAGCTGCCCACAAGGGTGGGGGGCGCGCCCCCTGCCTCATGGATAGCATGTAGCCCCCCTTTGCTTGGCCCCGACTCCAACACCTCCTATATATACTGAAACCTCCGGAAAATAACCTAGATCGGGAGTTCTGCCGCCGAAAGCCTCTGTAGCCACCGAAAACCAATCTAGACCCCGTTCTGGCACCCTACCAGAGGGGGGAACCCTCACCGGTGGCCATCTTCATCATCCCGGCGCTCTCCATGACGAGGAGGGAGTAGTTCACCCTCGAGGCTGAGGGTATGTATCAGTAGCTATGTGTTTGATCTCTATCTCTCTCTCTCTCTCTCTCTCGTGTTCTTGAGATGGCACAATCTTGATGTATCGCGAGCTTTGTTATTCTAGTTGGATCTTATGATGCTTCTCCCCATCTACTCTCTTGTAATGTATTGAGTTTTCGCTTTGAAGTTATCTTATCGGATTGAGTATTTAAGGATTTGAGAACACTTGATGTATGTCTTGCACGTGTTTATCTGTGGTGACAATGGGATATCATGTGATCTACTTGATGTATGTTTTGGTGATCAACTTGCGGGTTCCGCGACCTTGGGAATATATGCATAGGGTTTGGCACAAGTTTTCGTCTTGACTTTTCGGTAGAAACTTTGGGCACTCTTTGAAGTTCTATGTGTTGGTTGAATAGATGTTTCTGAGATTGTGTGATGCATATCGTATAATCATACCCACGGATACTTGAGGTGACAATGGAGTATCTAGGTGACATTAGGGTTTTGATTGATTTGTGTCTTAAGGTGTTATTCTAGTACGAACTCTATGATAGATTGAACGTTACTACAGACTCTTGAATAGATCGATCAGAAAGAATAACTTTGAGGTGGTTTCGTACCCTACCATAATCTCCTCGTTTGTTCTCCGCTATTAGTGACTTTGGAGTGACTCTTTGTTGCATGTTGAGGGCTAGTAATATGATCCGATTATGTTATCCTTGTTGAGAGAACTTCCACTAGTGAAAGTATGAACCCTAGGCCTTGTTTCCTATCATTGCACTACCGTTTATGCTCACATTTACCACTTGCTACCTTGCTGTTTTTACATTTTCTTATTACAAAAACCTATATCTACCATCCATATTGCACTTGTATCACCATCTCTTCGCCAAACTAGTGCACCTATACAATTTACCATGGTATTGGGTGTGTTGGGGACAGAAGAGACTCTTTGTTATTTGGTTGCAGGGTTGCTTGAGAGAGACCATCTTCATCCTACGCCTCCCACGGATTGATAAACCTTAGGTCATCCACTTGAGGGAAATTTGCTACTGTCCTACAAACCTCTGCTCTTGGATGCCCAACAACGTCTACAAGAAGAAGGTTGTGTAGTAGACATCAAGCTCTTTTCTCGCGCCGTTGCCGGGGAGCTTAGTGCTTGAAGGTATATCTTTAGATCTTGCAATAGAATCTTTTAGTTTCTTGTTTTATCACTAGTTTAGTTTATAAAAGAAAACTAAAAAAATGGAATTAAGGTTACCTCATATGCTTCATCTTTTTAATATCTTTCGTGAAAATGATGGGAAGGAAAATTGTGCTCAAGTACTAAAAGAAGAATTACATAGAATGCTTGGCATAAAATATCTGCATGATGAGCATGATTGCAATGTTGTTAGTATGAATTCTTTGAATACCCATGATGCTAATGATATGCAAAGCCACAAGCTTCGGGATGCTATGTTTGATGAAGATGATATTTTTAGTCCCCCAAGTTTTGATGATCAAATTTATTATGATGAAAGCATGCCTCCTATTTTGTAAGGCCCAAGATGCGATTCTATCCCAATCACGTGACACTTACGTGATTGGGGCACAACCGCATTTCGGGCGCTTAGCAAGATGGATATCATTACATCGTACCATTACATACATACATGGGGGATACAACAATACATACAAGTCACATGGATACAACATCAATACAAGGCATCCGACTACGGATGCAAACATGAAAAGCACACGACATCCATCTGCTATCCCAGGCTGCCGACCCGGAACCTAACCCAAGACTGAAGAAGAAGAACTCCAACAAAAGAACAACGCTCTCACGTCAAGACATCGGAAACCTGCACCTGCAACTGTTGTTGTAGTATCTGTGAGCCACGAGGACTCAGCAATCCCATAACCATGGGTAACAAGACTATCAAAGCTTAATAGGTAGGAAGAGGTAAAGTGGTGAGGTTGCAGCAGCAGCTAAGAAAAATATATGGTGGCTAACTTACGAGTACAAGAATAAGATGAGCATCTACGCAAACAGTCGCAACTAGTAGTGATCGCTAAAGATCCTGAACTACCTACGAGTCAAACATAACCCCACCGTGTTCTCTTCTCAAAGTGAAAAGAGACAGTCACGGTTAGTCACACAGTTGTGTGTTTTACTTCGGATCCTCTGTCAAGTTTTCTACAACCGAACATTAACAAATTCCAATCTGCCACATAACCGCGGGCACGGCTTTCGAAAGATCATAACCCTGCAGGGGTGTCCCAACTTAGCCCATCACAAGCTCTCACGATCAGCTGAAGTGATAAATATAATATCATCACCCCTTATCTTAGGGACAATCCGATCAGGCTCGGCATCCCGGTGCACAAGACATTTCGATAATGGTAAAACAAGTCCAGCAAGACCTCCCGGCGTGCCGACACCCTGATAGTAGCCGCGCGTATCTCGTCTCAGGCCATGTCCGGATGAGCGAAGCGTACAGGAGCAGATACCCCAAGTTGCCAAGGGGCGGTCCCGCACAATGCTCTATTTGGGATCAACACCATCGGCACTGGCCCCCCTGCTATGTAGAAGAATCCTCGGGTAGCGCTAACTCCCTATGCAATTAATTAATTAATTAAGTTGTTATTATGAGGCAAATTAAAACCAATGTTGGGCCTTGCTGGAGGAGTTTTATTCAAAGGCAAACTGTCAAGGGGTCCCCATATACCCAACCGTGTAAGGAACGCAAAATCAAGGAACATAATGCCGGTTTATCGGCGCCTAAGGTGGCATGAGTGGAACAAAACACCGAGCAAAAGGCCAAGCCTTCCACCCATGCCCAGTATATAGGTGTGTTATTATATATATATATATAACATATTGTGATATACCAACAACAAGTTCCCTCCTGGAACGATCTTCATCTTCACCTACAACTAGCAACACTATAAGAGGGGCTGAGCAAGCGGGTAACATAGCCAAACAATGGTTTTGCTAGGAAGGTTTCAAAGGTTAGAGGTTTCATGGCAACAAGGAGAGGCTCACAATAATGATGGGTAGCGCGACATATAACGATAGCATCGAGACACTAAGCATGGCAATGATAGTAAAGGTATCCAAGGGTATGGTCATCTTGCCTGAGATCCCGCAAGGAAGAAGAACGGATCCATGAAGAAGACGAAGAAGAAGCCTTGAAGAAGAACCATGGGAAGACGAACAAATCCTCACGAACGCAACGGAACAAGCACTAACGAGAAGAAGCAAGCAATATGGTAAACAAACCACTCAAGAACATGACAATATGCACTACCAAGTAGGATGCACGACAAGTCTACATATGATGCACAGCAAGTCTATATAGGAAGCAAAATATGGAAAGGTAGGAAGCACAGTAAAACAACACAAGTCTATATATGATGCATTACATGGCAAGGTATGATGCATGACAAGTCTATACAGGAAGCAATTCATGGCAAGGTAGGAAGCACAGAAAAACAACACAAGTCTATATGATGCAATACATGGCAAGGTATGATGCATGACAAGTCTATATAGGAAGCACAACAAGTCTATACAGAAAGCAAAACATGGCAAGGTAGGAAGCACATCAAAACAACACAAGTCTATATATGATGCAATACATGGCAAGGTATGATTCATGGCAAGTCTATATAAGGAGCAATATATGGCAAGGTAGGAAGCACAGAAAAACAACACAAGTTTATATATGATGCAATACATGGCAAGGTATGATGCACTGTAGATGCACTTAGGATGCATTACATGACAACATAGGAAGCACACCAGAACAACACAAGAACAAGACAATAAGCTCAAGCAAGTAGGATGCAAGACAGATCCATATAGGATGCAAAACATGACAAGGTAGGAAGCACAGAGAAGCAACATAAGAACAACAAGTTTAAATGAGGCCGTAAGCTACTTAAGACAAATCCGGCAAGTCCTCATATGAATAGTTCGAAATTAGTCCAGATGTGCACAAACCTTAAGTTAAAGTTGTTAAACAGCAATTTAACATGCACCATTATGATCTACACGAAATTCTAGTCAAGTTTCATATAAAGTTTGTTTAATTCGGAGCTACGGTCTAGAAGATATGAGCAAAACAAGTTAAGCATGGCAACGGTGCAAGATGCACCCAAACATCAAGCAAACATACTCCAAACATGTTAACAAGATGATATTATGATTCTACATGCAAAAAAAACAAGTTTCATATAAGGCACACCCAAAACGGAGCAACGGGCTAAAAGATACACATGAAACAAGATATAACAACAAGCTGAAATTAACAGCCACATAGCAACTTCGGAGCAAGGTAAATATATGCTACAACACTCAAACATGATAACAAGAAGCATGGACATGAAGTAGACATATCCTACAGCAAACAACTCCATTGGAGCAACCCCATAGGAGGCATGGATCAATAGCAACAAGCTACAACATTTTGATCATGACATTAAAAACCTGACAGCAATATTTTATAGCAACTTGGGACCAAGAATTAAATAAGCTACAGCAGGTCATATGGGCAAGTAAGGGCATGAATGGATAGACAACAACATATACAACAAGGAATGATCAAAGGACACCCCAAAACTAACATGGATTTGCCTAGGGCATCAAGCAAACATAGCATCAGGATATTACAGATTCCAGACTTTGTGAAATTTCACTAAGTGTTAAAACAGTAACATTATCATGGCATGTTTAAAAGCAGGTTTAAGTCAACACAAGGCATATCATGGCAATTGGTTTGCACCACAGCAAAGAACACATCATGGAGAATCTAAAACATCTAGGCATGTGACAATGGGACAAACACATCAATAGCAACGAGCTCCTCAACTAGGCATCTCGTAACAAGTTACAAAACCTAACAACCACATGCACTTTTGCAACAGAGATAAACATGGATATATGAACTCAAACAAGCATGCTATAGCAACCAACATGTAGAGTATCTCATGATGAACATTTTGACATATCATTTGCATCATTTGGATAAACATGCACCAAGTTATCATATCTCAAACATGGCAACATAATAACAAGTAGCAGCAGTTTATAACAAGTAGCACTCTTGCAACAGAGATTAGAGCAACTAGATGAAGTCAAACATGCATGGCACAATGGAACAAAGTGTAGAGCATATCACCACGATCATTTTGACATCTCATTCACTCAATTTGGATCACCACACAAAAAGTTATCACCATGCAAAGATGCAACATTAAACTGACAGAAAAAGGACTTAGCAGATTTTAGACTAAGGGGAAAAAACAACTGAGCGAGATATAGGTATGATGCACTGGGCGAAGGATAGGGAGGAGGCTCACATTGGGCTTCGGCCCATTAGGCAGAGGAAGGTAGGCCAGGAGCTGGGCCTTGGCTTGCGGGGAGATGGGCCAGGGAAGCTGGGCTTGGGAGGCCGAGAAGCGGGGCCGGTGGAGCTGGGCCTCAGCCCACGAGGCCGAGACAGGGCGGAGGCAGGCCGAGGGAGCATCGGCTGGGCCGGCCTGGTCGCGCGGGGCCCACGAGGCTGCTGTCGCTGGGCGTCGTCCTCCAGCTGAGGACGCTGGCGGCGGGAAGTCAACGGTGGCGGGGCCACCAGCGGTGGAGGGCGAGGAACGACGCGGCAACAGCGAAAATGGGTGCGGAGGGGTCGGATCCGGGGGCATCAGGCCCGGATCTGGCCGGAGGGTGCTCGTGGCGGCGACGGGAGCCGGCGGCCGGAGTCACAGGGCGGCGGCGGGAGGAGCCTGCTCGAGAGGGAGGCTCGGGCGGACGAGACAGGCGCGGGGCGGGGGTGGTGGATCCGGGGCCTAGGCGCCCGGATCTGGCCGGAACGGGGCCTGCGGCGACCTGGCAGGCGGCGCTCGTCGGCGCTCCGGCGAGGCGCAGCACAGGCAGTTGGCGGGGACGACGACTCGGGGAGGCGCGGGGCTCGGGCGGCCCAGATCGGGCCCGAGCGGGCCTGGAGGGCCGCGCGGCGGCTGGGGAGCCAGGGGGCGCTGCGGGAGGCTGACGGGTGGCACCCCGGTTGAGGTGGCGGCGGCGCTGGTGGCGGCTGGGCCTATGGCTCGCCGCCAAGTGGCGAGGGAGGAAGGGCTCGGTGCGGAAATTGAGGTGGAGGAGGCTGGGAGGTAGGGGAAGAAGCTAGGCTGTCCATTTTTGGCATAGAGGGGCCTTTATATAGGAAAAGCCTAGGGTTTGGGGGGTTTTGGACCGTTCCGGAGCCATTGGATCGCGATCCAAGGACAATGGAGCGAAGGGGAAGAAGCTGGGCCTAGTTGGGCTGTGTAGAAGACCTTGGGCTTAGGGAAGAGAACAGAGGGAGAGGCCCGCGGATGTTTTCGGAGACCGAAAACGTCCGACGAATTAACCGACGACTAGTGCCGCTATATATATCCGTTGGGCTATCAAACGAGCTCCGAATGCGATGAAATTTGGCAGGCGGCCTCTCTACACTATAATAAGACCACACGCCAAGTTTCATCCCATTTCGAGAACATTTTTCGGCCACTTATAAAATAAATATTCGGAGGCACCACGGGCGCGTGCAAGCGTGTCTGGGCTCAGAACGGACAACAGAAAGGACGGGCGGACTCGAATGGATGCAAGTTTTGAAAACATGATGATGCAACACACATGATGACATGGCAAGATGCAACACGCAAGCAGATGACATGGCAACGACGACGAATAACTGGCTAACACTTGGCGCACCGGTCTGTGGGTGTCACATATTTATGATGATTATATTGATGAAAGTGGATTTGGAGAGGTCATGACTTTATTTATTGATGAATCCACTATTTCGGAAGAGGTTCCAATTAATTATGAGAACAAAGTTGCTATCTATGATGATTATTGTGATGACTTGTATGCTATTAAGAATAATGATAACCATGATACTTGTCATCATGATTTTAATTTTCAATTGGATTATGCTTCACATGATAGTTATTTTGTTGAGTTTGCTCCCACTACTATTGATGAGAATAAATTTGCTTATGTGGAGAGTAGTAAAATTTCTATGCTTGTAGATCATGAAAAGAATTCTTTATGTGATGGTTATATTGTTGAATTCATTCATGATGCTACTGAAAATTATTATGAGAGAGGATCACATGCTTCTACATATTGCAATAATATCAAGTTTCCTCTCTATGTGCTTAAAATCTTGAAGTTATGCTTATTTTCCCTTCCTATGATAGTTGATTATCGTTCCCATAAGTTGTTTGCTCACAAAATCCCTATGCATAGGAAGTAGGTTAGACTTAAATGTGCTAGTCATATTCTTCATGATGCTCTCTTTATGTTTCAATTCTTATCTTTTATGCGAGCATCATTGAAATCACCATGCCTAGCTAGGGGCGTTAAACGATATCGCTTGTTGGAAGACAACCCAACTTTATTTATTTTCTTTTCTTTTGCTTCTGTTTAGGAATAAATATTGCATCTAGCTCCTGTTTAGATGTGTTTTTGTGTTTTAATTAGTGTTTGTGCCAAGTAGAACCTTTGGGAAGACTTGTGTGAAGTTTATATGATATTGCTGTAAAAAACAGAAACGTTAACGCTCACTAGAATAGTCACCAGATTTTACTGGAGAGTGCTATTTAGTTGATTCTTTTTGCAGATGATTAATAGACAAATTCCTCACATTTACCAATTTATTTCAATATTTTTGGAGTTACAGAAGTATGTGAAAGTTACAGATTACTACAGACTATTCTGTTTTTGACAGATTCTATTTTTCGTGTGTTGTTTGCTTCTTTCAATGCATCTATGAGTAGTATTGGGAAGTATGAATCATAGAGAAGTTGGAATATAGTAGGTTTAACACCAATATAAACAAATAATGAGTTCATTACATTATCTTTGAGTACTGGTTTGTTTTCTTATACTAACGGAGCTCATGAGATTTTTGTCTAAGTTTTGTGTTGTGAAGTTTTCAAGTTTTGAGTATCGCTTTGATGGACTATGGACCAAAGAGTGGCAAGAGCCTAAGCTTGGGGATGCCCAAGGCACCCCAGGGTAAAATTCAAGGACAACCAAAAGCCTAAGCTTGGGGATGCCCCGGGAAGGCATCCCCTCTTTCGTCTTCATCTATCGGTAACTATACTCGGAGCTATATTTTTATTCACCACATGATATGTGTTTTGCTTGGAGCGTCAATTTATTTTAGTTTTTTTGCTTTATGTTTGAATAATATCCCAAGATATGAAGTTCTAAAATGTTAGAGAGTCTTCACATAGTTACATAATTATTCAACTACTCATTGATCATCACTTATATCTTTCGGAGTATTTTGCTCTAGTGCTTCACTTATATATTTTAGAGCACGGTGCTGGTTTTATTTTGAAGAAATTCTTGATCTCTCATGCTTCACTTATATCCTTTTGAGAGTCTATTAGAACATCATGGTAATGTGCTTTGGCTATAAAACTAGCCTTCACATGATAGGCATCCAAGACGAATGTAGTAAAAACTTTCATACTAAGTGCATTGAATATAATGAGAAGTTGGATGCTTGATAAATGTTTCGAGATATGAGGATAGTGATATTAGATTCATGCTAGTGGAGTTATCATGAAATTGAGAAATACTTGTGTTAAGGTTAGTGATTCCCATAGCATGCATGTATGGTGAACCGCTATGTGACGAAGTTAGAGCATGAGGTATTTGTAAAGTGTCAATCTTTGTGTGGAGGTCAGGTGCGCGTGATGGTTAACTCCTACCAACCTCCTCCCTAGGAGCATGCGTTGATTTCTTTGTTTTGATAACTCGTAATTTTTTGCAATAAGTATATGAGTTCTTATGACTAATGTTGAGTCCATGGATATTACGCACTCTCACCCTTCCACCATTGCTAGCCTCTCTTGTACCGGGCAACTCTCGCCGGTACCATACACCCACTATATACCTTCCTCAAAACAGCCACCATATACCTTCCTCAAAACATCCACCATACCTACCTATCATGGCATTTCCATAGCCATTCCGAGATATATTGCCATGCAACTTTCCACCGTTCCGTTCATATGACACACTTCATATTGTCATATTGCCATGCATGATCATGTAGTTGACATCGTATTTGTGGCAAAGCCACCATGCATAATTTTTCATACATGTCACTCTTGATTCATTGCACATCCTAGTACACCGTCGGAGGCATTCATATAGAGTCATACTTTGTTCTAGTATCGAGTTGTAATATCGAGTTGTAAATCAATATAAGTGTGACGATCATCATTATTAGAGCATTGTCCCATGTGAGGAAAGGCTAAATAAAGAAAGCCCCTCCAAAAAACGGAAAGGCCAAAGAAAAAAAGAAAGGCCCAAAAAAGGAAAAAAAAAGAAATAGAAAAGAAAAGAAAAGAAAAGGGACAATGCTACTATCTTTTTCCACACTTGTGCTTCAAAGTAGCACCATGTTCTTCATGATAGAGAGTCTCATGTTTAGTCACTTTCATATACTAGTGGAAATTTTCATTATAGAACTTGGCTTGTCTATTCCAACAATGGGCTTCCTCAAATGCCCTAGGTCTTCATGAGCAAGCAAGTTGGATGCACACCCACTTAGTTTCTTTTGTTGAGCTTTCATACATTTATAGCTCTAGTGCATCCGTTGCATGGCAATCCCTACTCACTCACATTGATATCTATTGATAGGCATCTCCATAGCCCGTTGATACGCTTAGTCGATGTGAGACTATCTTCCTCCTTTTTGTCTTCCCCACAACCACCACACTATTCCACCCATAGTGCTATATCCATGGCTCACGCTCATGTATTGTGTGAAAGTTGAAAGGTTTGAAAGAATTGAGTATTAAAACAAGTGCTTGGCTGAAACCGGGGTTGTGCATGATATGAATATTTGTTGTGATGAAGAGGGAGCATAGCCAGACTATATGATTTTGTAGGGATAACTTTCTTTAGCCATGGTATTTTGAGAAGACATGATTGCTTTGTTAGTATGCTTGAAGTATTATTATTTCTTGTGTCAACATAAACTTTTGTCTTGAATCTTTCGGATCTGAACATTCATGCCACAATAAGGAAAATTACACTGAGAATTATGTTAGGTAGCATTCCACATCAAAAATTCTGTTTTTTATCATTTACCTACTCGAGGACGAGCATGAATTAAGCTTGGGGATGCTGATACGTCTCCAATATATCTATAATTTTTGATTGTTCCATGCTATTATATTATCCTTCTAGGATGTTTTATGGGATTTATTATACACTTTTATATGATTTTTGGGACTAACCTATTAGCCCAGAGCCCAGTGCCAGTTTCTGTTTTTTTGACTATATACTGCAAGGCAAAAGCCTCACATCCCACTTTATTTAAAGCAACAAAAAGGGGAGTAAATACAAAGTCTGAGTACAACTAAAGTTAGAAATACTTACATCACAAATTAACTATACAAAGAATCTAAGGATAGTTAGCTAGCCAATCCCTGTAGCTATCCTTGTATTTACATTTAATCCTGTGTGATAAAAGGGTCATGTCATGGATGAAATTGTGTCTCCATTTCCTGAAAAGAGGCATCTCATTTCTGAAGACTTTCCCATTCCTGGTAATCCATATGTTCCATGCAGCAGTGAAGACCACTTCAGTAAAGAATGGCTTGCCAAAATCAGACCTGGCTTTTAAAGCTATTTGGTAAGTGGTCATACCAGGCCTAGGATCCCAGGAAATTTGCAAATAATTCCAAACTCTTTGGCTAAAAATGCAGGAGAAGAAAAGGTGGCTCACATCTTAATGAATAAGTTGAGGACAGAGAACACAGGTAAGATCATCAACATGCCAATGCCTCCGTTGAAGCATATTTCTGGTATTCAGCCTGTCCCTAAGCAACAGCCAGCCAAACATTTTAATCTTCATTGTGCAAGAGCTCTTCCATATCCATGGGAAGATAGGATCAACAACTATGTGCTGGTGCACCTGAGTGTAGTATGATTTTGGGCCTAAAAGATCCTTTATTAAAAGGCCAAATCCAACTATCATTGTCTTGGGAAGTATGCTGAGTGTCCAAAACAGTCTGGAGTGCCTGAAGCTCATCAAAAGCTTGTGTGGAAAGAGGCAGGTGAAAACTCTCCATGAGATCCTGGCTCAGCACTTTAGCAACTGAAAGTTGCACATCGATCACATATGAAAATAATCTAGGAAAATTGTGACTAAGTGTGCCTCCATTAAGATTAGATATCCAAGCATCATTCCAAAAAAGAATAGAGGTTCCATTACCAAGGCAAGGCTTGGCAAGATTCAAGTATTTGAAGGATAACTTGAAGACATCACGCCACCAAAAAGACCCACAAAGGATAGTTGAGTGAGGCACAGAGTCATGGTAATAAGAATCCCAGACCAAACTGACCCAAGGTATGTCATGATGATTGTAGAACTTGTGAAGGAATTTCATCAACAAAGCTTCATTTTGCACCCTGAGATTAAGCACACCAAGGCCACCTTTATTTTTTTTGGCAAACAGACCAGTTTCCATGCAGCAAGAGACTGTCTTGGGGTGTCAGAATTGCCACTCCAAAGACATTGTCTCTGAATTCTTTCAATCTACTTCAGAATACCAAGTGGAATGTCCAAAGTGCAAAGAAAGTAAATGGGCATGGAGGATAATACAGACTGTAACAGTTGCAGTCTGCAGCCTTGATTGAGAAAACAGGAAGATGCAGAGAGCCTCCTTTCAATTCTGTGCACCAAAGGTAGCAAGTCTTGTACTGTGGGTTTGGTGGTACCCATGGGTAGTCCTAAATATGTGAAGGGCATTGTTCCAAGCTTGCAACCTAAAACATTGGATAATCTGTTGGCCACCTCAATAGATAGGTTGATAGGTATCATCATTGATTTAGCAAAGTTAATTGATAAGCCAGTGGATGCTGCAAAGATATCTAGCATGTCCTTTAATGCAATGAGTTGTTGATCCACAGCTGGAAGAACAATTAAAGTATCATCTGCATATTGAACTATGGGGTAATCTTGGCAGTTTGTGGGAATTGGCAGAGTTAAAATTCCTCTGCTACACATATCATTAACCACAGACTGTAGCAAGTCAGCAGCTAGCACAAACAGCAATGGGGACATGGGGTCCCCCTGTCTGACCCCTCTCTTACAATGAAAATGACTACCTAGTACCCCATTGAGCAAAATGGATGAAGACCCAGAAGATAAGATATTTCTGATCCATGATATCCATTTCTCATTAAAACCTTTGTATCTGAGTATACTTAGAATAGCCTCATGTTCAATGGTATCAAAAGCTTTAGTGAAATCTAGTTTAAGCAGCACAATAGGTATTTTGGATGCCTGACATTGATGTATATACTCAAAACACCAAGCCAAGCAATCTTGGATAGATCTAGACTTCAAAAACCCATACTGATTTTTGTGTAGACAAGAGAGGATAACTTTTTGCAGCCTATTAGCTAGTAGCTTTGTTAGAAACTTTAAGCAGGTGTTGGTGAGGGAAATAGGCCTAACATGAAATCCTCTTTAATTAGGTCCCAACATTTTTTTAAAAAAGAGACCAGTAAAACCATCAGGCCCAGGAGCTCTATCAGGTGGCATTTGCTTCATAACCAGATCAATTTCCTCCTTGGAAAAAGGCTTAGTTAAATCATCAAGACCCTCAACTCTTTTAATAATTGTGGCAAGGTCAAACCCCATTTGTATATCATTTGAACAACCCATTCTATCTTTGAATTCTTGCAAGAATAGAGCTGACATAGTAGCATGGTCAGATATGCTATCATTATCCACAGTGATACTGCATATGGTGTTTGACCTGAATCTTTCAGTTGCCATAGCATGAATTTTTTTTTGTGTTATCTTCCCCAACTTTAATGTTCCTAATTGTACATCTCTGCTTCTAGTAGATAAACTGCAATCTTAGTATTTCTTCCAAATGAAGTTTCACAATTCTTCTGAAGTTAGCTTCAAGTATGTATAAAGGCCTAAGCTCTTCAAGAGTATCCAAGTGCATGATAACCTTGTTGCAGTCTTGAATAAGCCTCTTGATCCTGGAAAGATTGGTGTGCCAGACTTTAAGAGCATGTATAAGATTCTTAAACTTTGTAGATAAGATGGTAGCAGAAGATTTTCTGTGTATAGGTTGAGACCAACATTGACTGACACACTCCATAAATCCAGGCAAATCTACCCAATAATTCTCAAAACGAAAGATCTTGGCCTTAGGGATCATTGTTTTAATAGATACCACACAAGGTGTATGATCAGAAGTTGATCTGGCTAGAGGAAGCACCAAAGTATTGGGATAATGAGAAGTCCAGTTGACAGTAGTAAAAAACCCAGTCTATTTGTTCCAACAAAGGAACAACTTGCATATTTGACCAAGTGAATCTTCTGCCCTTCAAAGGTAATTCAATAAGGCCTAGGTGTCTAATAACCTCATTAAACAAGAGCATATCATTAACATTGCCACCTGGCCTATTTCTATTTTCCATGGATCTGAGAAAATTGAAATCCCCAAGAAAAAGCCAGTTAGCATCTATGGGTATAACTAGGTTATGTAGCCATGTGATAAAATTATCTCTAGCTGGGTTTTGGCACGACCCATAAACAGTAACCAATGTCCAGACATCAGAGTTGTGTCTGGATTGAAATTCCACAGTTATGCCAAAACTGAAGGATTCAATCATTTTGCCTGAAAATAGAGCAGAATTCCAAAGCACAATCATACCACCAGAAGCCCCAACCGAAGGAACAAAGACAAAATGATCGAAACGTCTCGGGCAAAATTTGCGAATGAAACGTTGATCCATAGTCTCACATTTTGTTTCTTGTAGGCAGATAACAGAGCAGCCACTTTCCTCGATTTTCTGACGAACAACACGTTGGCGATTTTCTGAATTTAAACCCCGCACATTCCAACATAGCACTTTCCAATCTCTAAAAGTAGTATCAGCCATTACAAACCCAAAATAAGAGTAGCAAAACAGGCACCACATAATGATGACCCATCAACGGACGCAAGTTGCAGTAAACTTCAACGATTGAAAATAAGAACCTAACTAGATAAATGGTTTTAACAGGGGTTAACCATAAACCCAGCATAGGTAGCATACTAATCATCATTAGCCAAAGAAGATGAGGACGAGGAGGCCGGTTTCGCATTAAGCTTGTCGACAGTAATCTTCTCAGGAGCTATGCCAAGGTGACCTCCAATCTGCTGAAGAACTCCGATCGATGTTGGCGGAGGGACTGCTGCTGTTTCTTTGTCAGGCTGTTGGTCATGCTGCACCCGTCGCTTCTTGAGGGGCTTGGCTGAAGGTTTCTTGAGAGGGACGGATTTCGGCGCACTCTGTCGGAAACCATCCCTAAGCGCAGATAGCCGAGCACTTCGTCTGACTTCTGATTCAACTAAAACCGTGCTGATCTTGCGGCGTCTTGTCCTCTTCACTGTTGCAGTAAAACTGAAAGTGGCCATCTCCACCTCTGTCAGAAGTGGAATATCTGTTTTTCTCCTGTTTTAGGGTTTCACAGAAAAGAAATATCAAACGGAGCCCAATTGACCTGAAATTCAACGAAGATCATTTTAGGACCAGAAGAAGCCCACGGAGTGCCGGAGGGGGACGAGAAGACCCACGGGCTGCCCACGAGGGTGGGGGGTGCGCCCCCTACTGGGCGTGCCCCCTGCCTCATGGATAGCCTGTAGCCCCCCTTTGCTTGGCCCCGACTCCAACACCTCCTATATATACTGAAACCTCCGGAAAATAACCTAGATCGGGAGTTCTGCCGCCGAAAGCCTCTGTAGCCACCGAAAACCAATCAAGACCCCGTTCCGGCACCCTGCCGGAGGGGGGAACCCTCACCGGTGGCCATCTTCATCATCCCGGCGCTCTCCATGACGAGGAGGGAGTAGTTCACCCTCGGAGCTGAGGGTATGTATCAGTAGCTATGTGTTTGATCTCTCTCTCTCTCTCTCTCTCTCTCTCTCTCTCTCTCTCTCTCGTGTTCTTGAGATGGCACGATCTTGATGTATCGCGAGCTTTGCTATTCTAGTTGGATCTTATGATGCTTCTCCCCATCTACTCTCTTGTAATGTATTGAGTTTTCCCTTTGAAGTTATCTTATCGGATTGAGTCTTTAAGGATTTGAGAACACTTGATGTATGTCTTGCACGTGTTTATCTGTGGTGACAATGGTATATCATGTGATCTACTTGATGTATGTTTTGGTGATCAACTTGCGGGTTCCGCGACCTTGGGAATGTATGCATAGGGTTTGGCATAAGTTTTCATCTTGACTTTCCGGTAGAAACTTTGGGGCACTCTTTGAAGTTCTATGTGTTGGTTGAATAGATGTTTCCGAGATTGTGTGATGCATATCGTATAATCATACCCACGGATACTTGAGGTGACAATGGAGTATCTAGGTGACATTAGGGTTTTGATTGATTTGTGTCTTAAGGTGTTATTCTAGTATGAACTCTATGATAGATTGAACGTTACTACGGACTCTTGAATAGATCGATCAGAAAGAATAACTTTGAGGTGGTTTCGTAACCTACCATAATCTCCTCGTTTGTTCTCCGCTATTAGTGACTTAGGAGTGACTCTTTGTTGCATGTTGAGGGCTAGTAATATGATCCAATTATGTTATCGTTGTTGAGAGAACTTCCACTAGTGAAAGTATGTACCCTAGGCCTTGTTTCCTATCATTGCACTACTGTTTATGCTCACGTTTACCACTTGCTACCTTGCTGTTTTTATATTTTCTTATTACAAAAACCTATATCTACCATCCATATTGCACTTGTATCACCATCTCTTCGCTGAACTAGTGCACCTATACAATTTACCATTGTATTGGGTGTGTTGGGGACACAAGAGATTCTTTGTTATTTGGTTGCAGGGTTGCTTGAGAGAGACCATCTTCATCCTACGCCTCCCACGGATTGATAAACCTTAGGTTATCCACTTGAGGGAAATTTGCTACTATCCTACAAACGTCTGCACTTGGAGGCCCAACAACGTCTACAAGAAGAAGGTTGTGTAGTAGACATCACTAGCGAAAACTCCTTGCACCAAGTAGAGATACTACTTGTGCTTCCATACATCCTTAAACCCAGTTTTTCCATGAGAGTCCACCATACCTACCTATGGATTGAGTAAGATCCTTCAAGTAAGTTGTCATTCTTGCAAACTCACTAAAATATGTATGATTTATTAGTGTGGAGGAAATAAGCTTTATACAATCTTGTGATATGGAAGTAATAAAAGCGACAGAATACATAATAAAGGTCCTTATCACAAGTGGCAATATAAAGTAACGTTCTTTTGCGCTAAGACTTTGTGCATCCAACCACAAAAGCACATGACAACCTCTGCTTCCCTCTACGACGGGCCTATCTATTATTCTTGCCTTATAAGAGTCAAGGTGAAAATCACCTTTCCTTTTTACATTTTATCCTTTGGCAAGCACATTGTGTTGGAAAGATCCTAACATATATACCCAATTGGATGTAAGTTATCATGGTCTATTACTGTTGACATTACCCTTGAGGTAACAGGTTGGGAGGCAATACCATAAGCCCTTATCTTTCTCTGTGTCCGATTAAAACTCCATACCCATAAGTATTGCATGAGTGTGAGCAATTGTGAAAGACTATATGATAGTTGAGTATGTGGGCTTGCTGAAAATCTCTTATACTGACTCTTTCCGATATTACGATAAATTGCAATTGCTTCAATGACAGAGATCATAGTTTGTTGGTTTTCAATGAAGTTTCCGAGTCATACTTAAGAGTCATATGACAATATATATATGTGATGCTGTTATAAGAATGATCATGATGCCCTCATGTCCGTATTTTATTTTTATCGACACCTCTATCTCTAAACATGTGGAGATATCTTTCGATATCAGCTCTCGCTTGAGGACAAGCGAGGTCTAAGCTTGGGGGAGTTGATACGTCCATTTTGCATCATGCTTTTATGTTGATATTTATTGCACTATGGGCTGTTATTACATGTTATGTCACAATACTTCTGCCCTTTCTCCCTTATTTTACAAGGTTTACATGAAGAAGGAGAATGCCGGCAGCTGGAATTCTAGGCTGGAAAAGGAGCAAACATTGGAGACCTATTCTGCACAACTCAAAAAGCTCCAAAACTCCACGAAACACCGTTTCAGAAAATATAAAAAATATCTAGCGAAAGAGATCTACCAGGAGGGCCACCACCTGTCCACGAGGGTGTGTGTGTGTGTGTGTGTGGGGGGGGGGGGGGGGGGGGG
>LR738715.1:731617631-731747675 GCA_902687465.1 Secale cereale
GGGTGCTAAGCGTCCGTCCGACACACGCGACCACCACGACACGACCCTGGTCTGCCTGGCGCTCCTGCATTTGAGAATGCAAACGAATCTTCTTTCATTTGCAAACGAATCTGTATGTATTATCATGCCCATGTTTTCCTTGCAATAATTAGTCATTCGAAATGAGATACTATAAATTAATTAATGAGGAGTTATTTGAAAAAAAATCGAAACGGTATCCACGCTAACGTGGATTAGAGTGTGTGTGTGTCACATAATTAGTTATTTGAATTAGAGTGTGTGTCACATAGCGATCTCCAATTCTAACGTGGATTTCGCATTTCACTGTATCCACGCTACTGTTTAATAAAATTCATATGTATATGATGAACACCATAGTAGTGAAAAACTTTTGGATGGATTCAAACATATGACCTACAAAATAGCACAACAAATCGAGTCAGTGTCAACTTTTCGAAACCTACTATGGCACAAATTCGAAATAATTACCCATATGCATGGTCCTCAGTTCAAATCTTACAATGTACACCGAATTGAAACATCGATATTACGTCTCGTACTATCTACATTCAAATGTTGTTTTTAGCCCCCCTCCCGCACACACGCTACATACTTCCTGTATCGGTCAATCTTCCTCTCCTAACCACCTTAGGAAGCTATCAGTTTCCAACACACATCCATTCTTTCTCTCCATGTTTCGATCTCTAACTCTCTCAACTACACAATCCCCTTTTTCCACTCTGTTACGAAATGTATTTACCTCACACACCCGCCATTGCACCCCATGCCGAGCTCTCTCTCTCTCCCTCTTCCTCTCACCCTCTCACGCTAAATACATGCATTGCCTATCTAGCCCCCCAACCTCTCGTGCACACGCACGCACATTGTCTATCTAGATCACTCCCTCGAGACTGTCTCACTCTTTCTTCCGCACGGCGGGCCACACTCGCCCAATCTCGCTCTCTTTATCTGAGTCTTGTTTAACCTCGTTTTCTTTCACACACAAATGATATATCTCCCTGTTCGGGCCTCGATCGACACACTCTATACTCTCTCATGCAGATTGTCTATCTAGGTCAGTCCATCGAAGCCGCCCCCACTCTTTCGACCTCATGGCGGGCCATGCTCGCTCTCTCTCTCTCTCTCTCTCTCTCTCCCTCTCTCTCTCTCCCTCCCTCTCTCTCTCTCTCTTTGTATGTCTCGATTGACCTCACTCTTTCTCGGACAAAAATGATATATCACCATGTTTGAGCCCAATTCGACTTATTCACATTGTATATTCTCTCATGCACATTGTCTATCTAGGTCACTCTCTCCAACCCGTCTCACTCTTTCGATCGCACGATGACCCTATGTTATCGATTGACCTTGCTTCCTCCCACGCACAAAATATATCTACACGTCTGTGACTGGATCATCTCTCAAGCTCTATCTTACAGACCTCACCCTTGCCAAAAGCTCAATTGGACAATATCTCTACAAAGCATATATATTTGTTTAATGAATGTCGGACCACACTCACTTTGTCTCTCTATCTATATATCTCTCGATTGACCTCGCTTTCTCACGCCGCATCTTCCACACATTGAAGCTACCTGTCCATCCCTCGCAAAGCCAAAGCTATTTACATTGCGAGGGGCACTCCAACCTTGGATTAATTTGTGTAGGCATTTATTCCGGTCGGTTTAGATTATATTTTCGTAGCATTCGGCCCACAACTACTCGAAACACCGTTGTAACACCCGCAACTCCCCTAGTTGATTTCCCTCTGGCTCGATCATCCCTCTCTCGCACGTCCTTTCTTGCCTTCAATATTGCACCATGGTATTATTGCAAAAAACTCCGTTGTTCTCTTTAATTATTATAAATAAGCTACAAAACTACACACCGATAGTCCACTTGGAATGGAACAAATTTCAACCCACAAATTAAAGTGCTACAAACTACACACCGAGGGGCCCACATGTCATGAAACATATTTGGACCCATATACAAATTAAAAAATAAAGGACGAGGATCGAACATGCGACCAGGGCCTTCAAGCCTCACATCAATAGGCAACATATGTAGAACAACAATGTTTGTTGTACCTCCATTTGTTCACATAATGTTTTTATATTACCACAGCCTATTTAATTGATAATATGTAATATTATTTTTAGTACTATTCGCATTCACTTACTGGTGGGTTCCATGTGTGCCCTCTCTCTCTCCTCCCCTTCTGCGTTTAGACGCACGGGTAAACACAAAGAACTCGCGGGCGATGTTGCCGTTGACCATATCTGGACGCGTTCACAAGTTACGGCACCAGTTTCACGTGTTAGCAACACTAGTCAGTGTGTATGTGCAATGCACGTTAATTTGGAAGTATATTAAGTGCATGCGGATATTAAGTAGAATATTATTTGTGTGTTATTATGTGATTAGCACTATTTTTGGCATGAAATTAACTGCACGCTAGACGTGTTGAGTGCTCAACATTGAAGCAGTCTAGGTCGTTGGATGACAAGGAATACATGTGGCTTGATGACGTTTTATATTTAATTTGATACGACTCTAGCAGAACATTCAATCGATCAAACCATAGATTTCGTTCAGTCTGTCTCTGACTGAAATTATACGACGATCGATCTAAAATAAACGGAAATGATAAACGTTCGGATTTTAAGCATGGCAATCCTAATGTTTTTCATGGAAAATTTAGATTACGCGGCGGCGGCGGGGGCGTCTTGCGGTGGGAAGCGGCTCCTCTGCCGTGCTCTGTGTGTCGTCGGGCCACTGACCGACGGCGAAGGCGGCGCCTTGCGCCGTTGTTGGCGTACTCCTGGATGTTGTCCTAGCTTCAAGGAAGGACAAAATGTTCTGGACTTCGGAGCGAGTCAACTGGCGGGAGGAGGCGACTGGCGTTGGTACAAGGAAGCGGTCTACGGCGGCCATCCATGCCGCTGAGGGGGGCACTGGCACCCGCACGGGTACATGTGCTGTCAACAGCGTGGTGGAGACATTCGTCTGCACGGGTACCGGCACGGGTGCGCACGTCAGTGCACGCGCAGGCGCATGTGCTGGCAAGTGCACAGGCACCGACACGGGCGTGCGCGTCAGTGCACGCACAGGGGCATGCGCTGGCAGGTGCACGGGCGCGTGAAAGTCAGCGAGGACCTCGTGGAACCCCGTGGCATCAAGCTTGGCGACAATGTGCGGCTCCCAGCCCATCAATGCCACGGGGATGGGCGCTGGCGCAGTCGGGGCGACGGGAGCCGGAACGGGAGCCGGGACAAGCGCGGCGTTTTCCTGCAAGGCGAGTTCAAGCTCGTCCCAAAGCGCCTTATGTTCTTGATACTCCGGCTGGGTGTCTTCCTCAGGAAACTGGAAGACTAAGGGAAGACCATCGTGATGCGGCATGGCATACGTTTAGGTCAGGCTGGTTGGAAGTAGACGACAGGAGAATCGGAGAGGAAGAGAGAAGATTGTAGCTATACTGGGTAGTGCGGGGTTGATTTTAAACTGCGGCACCGGCGACATTAAAAGTGGGAGCAGTTGGGACGAAGGTGGGCGGCGGAGCATGGTCAAAGGGCTCGCCTCCCGGTGAGCCTGCACAGCGGTCTACTCGCACACCTCCCTGTCAGCCGGCGCACTGGTCTGCTCGCACGCCTCCCGTCGACTCACACGCTTGCTCGGACGACACCTGTCGATGAGAAGCGGGACTCGTGGCGGCACGTAAACGCCCACGGTTTCAATAGTGAAAGCGTTCGCCTTAACGTGACATGTCTTTGTTCCAAAATACCTTGGCTCTTCATTTGTGCAACTTGTCATAAGCACCTTGTCTCAAATTGAAGAAAAAAATTACGAAGTAATATTTGTGCCATATCACGTGACCATGCTCAGTTTCAAGAATTTATGGTCACTTTTAGATTTTCTGAAATTTAAGATCCAGGATTCAAAACAATATCATAACCTGCAACATGCAATAAATTTTCAAGCCATACATATGTCCTGTTGTATTTCTTAAGAAATGATTTGGTAAAACATTTTTCGTAGTTAGACTTCAGACAAGTTATATATGCAGAGCAAAAGGATAATCCCTCCGTACCAGTGCATTACCTGATATATTAACTCAAGTACTAGGCACAAACAAACGGGCTCAATTCTGTGCTCATCCTGGTGTAGTAGTAGTAGTACTAGGCAATGCAGTTGACGGGTGACCTTGGCGAGCGGCGACCGAGGGAATTGAACCGTGCTCGGCACGATAGGTAATGTTGTCTAGTTACTACAGCATCCCTCCGTTGTTCATCGATAGTCATTATGGACCGGTGACATGAGGGGAATTTCCTAGGGCTGGAATTCAGGCCTCCAGATATTTCGACTCGAAACGCGGAGGCTCGACTGGTTGGGGTTGCCTAATGTGCATACCACGCACGCCACCAGAAGGACATGAGCCTGGTTTTTATTTTTTTATTTTTTTAGGATCAACACGAGCCAAGGTCTGGCTGGTACGCCGTTGGGTCCTACCATTCGAGAATATGAAAGGAACCTTTTAAATTGCCGAACGAATCTATGTGTATTACAATGCCCGTATTTTCCTTGCAAATACTAATCTCAACGTGGTAATTGATTTATGACGAGTTGTTGAATTAGAGTGAGTTTTTGATATAGTGATCTCAGTGTGGATTTCATATTTCATGGTATCCCTGGTATGTTTTTCAACGCAAATTCAAATTTAAAAGATGAACAATATGGAGGTGAGAAAACTTTGTATGTATCAAGCATATGACCACACACACACAGAGAGACACCCACACACGAACACACCAACAATCCAATAAGTATAGTGCATCTATTTTTCCAAACCATGCATGTGTGACACGAATTCAAAAATACTCCTTATGTCCCTAAATATTAGTCTTTTAGAGATTTCAACAAGCGACTACATACGGAGCAAAATGAGTGAATCTACACTCTAAAATATGTCTATATACATCCGTATGTGCCAGTCCACTTGAAATCTCTAAAAAGACTAATATTTAGGAACGAAGGGAGCAAAATGCAAGACATGCATGGTCCTCAATTCAATATTAAAAACAAACATGAAACTGAAACATGAATATTAAGTCTAGTACTACAGTACATGCAAATGTTGTGTTTAATTAGGCGGAGCTATGATTGTCGGGGGTCACCCCCTCGACCTTAGATAAAATTGTGAAGCTCTGTTTAGGGTTGTTTAGATTATATTTGTCCCCACCCTCCCAACCACCGATTGGTTGTGCACCCCACCCCTCCTCCACGGGAGAATATCATGTGCCCCCATACCTTAGATATGCCGATACGAGTTGCTTGGAGCTTTTAGATCTGAGATATAGCAGCTCACATGATGTCTTAATATTTTTATAGGAAACCTTGACGAGTTTGAGAATTGCACACCATTTGTACAAAAACTACTCAGATGCCCTTGGATCCATATCCAACGACCTCGAAGCTCGTATCACCATAGCATCTAAGATGAAGGAGGACATCATATTCTCCTGTATGTAAGAATATCATGTGCTACCACACCATAGATGCTTTGGTGATACAAGCTCTTCGGAGCCATTGGATTTGTGACCCAACACCTCCTCGGTGGTTCGAATGTTTTTTTTGCAGAAAAGCCTCCAAAGAGTTCGGCCACTGCTTACAAGCACAAAGACTACTCAGATGCCATTGGATCTCAGATCAAACGACCTCGAAGCTCGTATCACCGTAGCATCCAAGCTGTGAGAGCACCTTATGTTTTCTCGCACGAGAGAATATGAGGTGCTCCCGCACCGTAGATTCTATGGTGATACGAGTTCACGGAGATCTAACGGCCCACAGTAGGAGGTTTGAATTTTTTTGCAATATACAACTGAGAGAGTTTGGGAATTGCGCAGAAAGTACAAGTACTACACATGTGCCATCTAATCACTGATCATACGACCTAGATGCTCATATCACCGTAGCGGGTGATTAAGCTATGGGGAGCACCTAATATGAGCAACGGACAGCTGTTGGATCCAAGATGAAGCGGCACACACGAGGCCTGAATGTTTTATTTTCAAAAAAACTTTGGAGAGTTTGGAAATTGCGCATAATTACAAAGACTACTCCCAAGCCATTGTATCTCACTTCCAACGGTGTAAAAACTCGTATCACCATAGCATCTAAGCTGCGGGGTGGATGTGATATTCTATACCGCTGTCATTTTTGTTCGTAAACTTGCAAAATACGTGTAACTTGTGCCGTTACTTGTCTAACCGTGCAAAGTGTTTGTTCAAAAAACCCATCCTACACTGAAATATCGGAACAACACATGGGGGTCCCACTTGTCATTAATCAAATTTGGACCTAAAACTAACAAATATGAAAGACGAGATTCGAACTGGAAACCTGGACTACAAAGCGTAAGTCGATAGCCTGAAACAACAACGGTTGTTGGCTTTGTCCCATAACTTGATTTTATACAGTATTACGTTGAGTAGAGTAGAGGGAGTGCCTCGTCAACACGTGCATGACCATTGACTCACTTACTGGTGGTTCCCAGGTCTGTGATCTCTCTCTTCTCTCCATCATCTAACCTTTGCACGGGCACACATGAAGAGCGGCGCTAGCTTGCTGTGGTGTTATTACAACTAAAAAATAAGCTTGGAAAATAGAAGAATCGCCTAGAACAAGAGACATTGTGGCTGGTCGAGACGGAGCTAACCACACCTATCCTCCATGCCATGTTAGCATGATGAAGCTGTGTGGCTAGTGGGGTGTTTTCGACCGACAGCTGGGTCCCGAGGTCGAACCATAGGTACTACGTCTGATACAGTAAATTTTTACACGCACATTTTTCCTCCGTGCCGAGACATGGCACACCCTACTGCGCGGTTTCGGGGTCCTCCCGGGTGGTGTACGCATATATTCTTCCTTACGTGGGACGCCCTACCACGCGTTTTCGCCGAAGCAAGTAAATGAGTTGTCAAATCACGAAAGACCACTTTTCCCGCCGAGTACATCAGTGAAGCACGGTGGCTAGCTAGTTGGGCTAGTTCGACTGATTAGCTAGGCCACCGCCACATTTGTTTTTTAACCCCTTTTTTTATCTACTGGCCGCAGGTAAATTTAAATATCTACCGCGACGTTGCTCTGGTGTTTGAGTGCGGCAGGCTTTTTAATTTTTTGATTGATGGGAGCAGGCGTAGCAGGATTTTTAATTTTTTGATTGACGGGAGCAGGCGCGGCAACAATTAGTCATGATGACTCCTCCTGTAAAACCCACTACTCTCTGATGTGAGAAGTTGTCGACTGGTGTTTTACCATGGTGAAAACCAAAAGATTCCCAGCTTCTCAGCTGGCTCCCTCCACCTTCCTGTAGATTGCATTGCCTTTCAGCCGTTTCGCCCCCTGCATCACCAACGTCGTGCGCCTCGAGAAGCAGAGGGACTTCGGTGGTGTTTAGGCGCCCTCTGCATGGGTATGTCCATGTCTCGGCACAACATGACCGTTGGATCAAACTCAGATGAAGCAGGTAGCACAAAGCGTGTGGGTGTGTTTGGTTGCATTCTCATCTCAATATACTCCTGTGTCTAGGTGTGTAAGTCACCTTAGGAATACCAAATAATCCCAAAACACTTAGGCACGGTACATTAACTCCCTCCCCGTTTCTTTTTTTGTGACATATCAACCAATAAGAGACGTGGGCCGTGCATGCTTTCAATGACTTGGGACTAATAAACATGACATGAAGTGGTTAGTTCATTGCATGCAATGCTATTAATTAGCAAAAAGACATTAAGTTTTCTCATTTTCCTCTCCGCCATGGTCGCAGTGCACAACGTAAGATGACTTACACACCTAGACGGCGGGAGTAGTTGTTTCCTCTTCGTGTATTTGTGTTAACCTACTAGTGTGGACTCATGCACCCTTCATGCCCTCTGCCAAACACCCAAAAGTGGGTCGAGAAGGGAACTTTTGCTCCCATCCCGTGGACCCTTCATACACCCTGCCTAACACTATTCGTGCTTCATATGGTTCATGTTTCATGGAGTACTGTACCACCATACTCTCCGTGCGCTGTAGACCTAGTTCTGTTAACATTGATCTAACCATTCATTCTCGTCCGGACAGTCGAGAAAGCGGTACTATGTTACTACATTACTGTTCATATAGTTGACATGCGCACAACATCATTTGTTGTCGTCATATCTTACTACACTAGCAACAAGATTATGTAGTACTGACATATGAACCACTCCACATGCCTAGTAGTAGGAGCACTGTGTATGTTCAAATGGCTGCCGTGTTTCGCACTCCTCCATCGTAAGAGTGGAAACGCTTGCTGTAATCATTTTCTTCTTCAGAAAAACAGTGGACACGCTCTACCGTGCGGATCCTCCTCCAGCCATGCACTAAATTACTCACTTTCACCGACGTGTGGGACAGCCAGCATCGGGGTCCACCAGCCATGCACTAAATTACTCCGTAGTAGAGTGACGGTAGACTACCCCGATTGAAGCGCCGAAGTAATGCCCAATGAGCCGTCAAATCACAAAACCCCCTCCTTTCCAGCAGTAAGTTGGACGGACGAAGCAACCATCATTTCACTCTTCTCTCTCAGCTTCCTCTCTACCCAACTCGCTTCTCCCTCATCTTGTTCCTCATTTCTTCAAGAAAACCCCGACCTGCTTCTGCCATTGTTCTTCTCTCCCAAAGAAGGAAAGGTGAGTGCATCAATGGTGTTGATTCTGGCCAAGGCCCGGTCTTGCAACCCCGAGACTGATCCTATAACTCCCTCTCTTTTCTACTTTTTGGTTTGTGATTATGGTTTCTTTTCTTTTATTTCTATTTGATAGTTTCTTGATGGACGCTGGAGCACCGGCTGAAGTGATGTCTATGGCTCTGGCCAAAACCGTCTAGGCTCATGGTACGAAGAAGCGCAAGCACCCCCCCGAGACTACCGTAGACAAGCTCAAAGCCATCGCCCCGTCCAAGCCCCCCTCTCCGGGATCCCTCATTAAGCAAGTCCAGGTAATATCTCTTCTTGACGATCTTTTTCTCGATCTTGATTGTGTTTTTTCATCTAACACGCAGTACTAGTACTAGTAGTACAACTTTCTGGGTGATCTTGCATGTCATTTTTGTGTGCCAAATGACGGTTCTAAATTCATCTTTTGACCAAAACATGCGAGAGGTTGACACTGATTTCTTATAGATTACTTTCAAATACTCCCTCTGTCCAAAATTTCTTGTCTTAGTTTTGTCTAGATACGGATGTATCTAATACTAAAATGTGACTTTATACATCCATATGTAGACAAATCTAAGACAAGAATTTTGGGACGGAGGGAGTACTTTATGAACATCAATGCTACCTTTGTAGAGGGTATATTTGCCTCAGTAACTTGTGTTATGGATATTGCAAGTAATCCCTCTGCTCTCATGCCTTTGAAGACATGTTCTAGTGTCTTTGTTCACTCATTTCTATGTGTATATGTAGTCATATATGGAGCATAATATCGAAAATCATCTTATATTTCTGAACGGAGGTAGTAATAAAATATGATTTCTGTTTGAATTAGAACCAGGTCCGCGGTGGAGATGAAGTTCTCAAAGTCATGTCGTGTGAACTAGAAGACCCGAGGATGAGTTCTACTGCTAAACTATCCAGCTGCTGTGTCCTTGTCGCCACGTGTCCTGAACTAGTGTTTTCCTATAGCGTTGTTGTCAGGCGTCTTCTCGAGGCCGTACTTGACCACAACAATTTCCTGGCTGTGCCTTCGATTACGAAGGGTGTGGTACTTGTAAAGCTTCCCAACAAATCTGATGCAGCTTGTCTTCAAGATCATGTTTATGAGTGGAAAGACCACTCTGTTAGGTTCTCCAAGGTTGACGAGATGGTGATGGTGCATGTGGACATCTCTCACGAAGTCCATGGCCTAGTCAGTTATGCGAGGTTCATCCCGTAGGTCGGTGGCAAGAAATAGTCTGCAGAGTTTAATTAGTGCAACTTTGCTTGTCTGTAGTAAGTACTATTGTTCAGTACTTGATTTGTGTTTGTGAACCCTGTATTGTTTATTAGTACTGCCACTTTTGGTGTGTGGTCAGTCCTGAGAACGGTCTATGTTAATGTCTGTCCACTCAATTCAGTCTGTATATTTTTAAGTATCCTGATCATCTTTTTTGTGAGGACGGTTTATCAATTATGGTTACACTCCAATATTTGTACGCATTGCAGGGTTTATCGCACCCACCATGATTTCTAGTCCCATGGATGTTCGGTCCATACGATTTGTCACGACCATTGGACTATCCTGCTTGTGGGAGTAGGCGGGCCCCTGCATGCCACCCGTAGTTGGACGATCAATCTTCTACTTAGTACTTCAACATAGTGATTTCCTGGTAAGGATTCACTCGTGTCACATCAAGTAAATCTTATTGATTTACTGTCTAAATCTTATTTATTTAATGTCATGTTTTCTTTCTTTTCCTGCAATTTTACGATGCAGGTTTTGCCATGCGACATTCATCATAGAATAAACCGTTTGGTTTGCTCTACGATGGCTATTTTTGCAGGTTTCACTTCTTATGTCGTGTCAGTAATGAAGGCACTATCCATCACTTATATTATTGGAAAAAATTGGATCAGTCTGTTGTCTGAGTACAAGCTGAATCCCTATGATGAACTGCAGTTTGGTTTAACAAAAACGCCACAATTAGTCCTTCTCGAGTTTAAAAGAAATGAAGAAAAAACTGGATCACGGTCATGAAGCCTAGTCAAGTTAGAAAGCTAATCATAGAAGACCAGACACGATCGCCGCTGTCTCGCACATCAGTACCACCTTCGGCAACGGATCGAGCACCGGCAGTTGCTCTAGCACTCACAACGGTAGCAGCTCAGTCTGGTCCAGCTGAGGATTGGGCACCGACCGCGTCAGCGGATCAGGCTGATCTACCAGAGGATCGGGCATCGACACCGGCACCTGCTCCGACACCGGCACAAGCTCTACAAGGAGCACCATCTCCGGCAACAACAGCGGCTTCGGCACCTACACGAACACTTGCACTTGCATCTGCTCCAGCCCGTGCAGCGGCAACCGAACGAGCAGTTGCATCGGCAACAGACTGGGCTGTAGTTCGCACTTCATATACCAAATTCCTTACCAAAACCGACATGTCCACCTTCTTGGTATGCATTGGCCGCCCAAGTGTTTCGTTGTTTTTTCTTTCCATGTTGTTTCGCATGATTCACTGTGTTGATCTAACTGTTCGGGTATGTCTTCTTGTTTGCAAATAGAGAATTTCTAGAGCAACAAGGGAGTCGTTCAACAATCCGGGCGACAGCAGCCAAGTTTCTCTTACCATGCGCAACCTTGGTGTGAATGAACCTGCTCAATATACCGTAAGTACAAAGGATGGTCACATGATGATTGATGCTAAAGGATGGTCAAGGTTCAAATCTAAATCATATCTTGCGGTCGGGGATGATCTCAAAATCGAACTTTCTCGGCAAGTAGAGCTGGTCCAAATCAACTTTGAAATTCTTCAGTAGCAGCACGCAACTGCCGAACTGATCTATCCTACGAGAGATTTTGATGTAATAATCTGGCATGGTGAAACAAGTGTCCTATGTGTATAAGTAATATGACAGTATTATTTATCATAAGGTATATCGTTGATAGAATTGCAACTCTCATTGCTGGTTAGGAATTGTCGTTTGATTTCATTCCAACAGTTGCCGTGCTTTATTAAATTTTGTGTATTCGCCTTGCGACAACATCTAAAACCAGCGCCGTACCGATCGCTTGCAATATGAAAAGCGCTGAGGTAGAACACATGGGCCCCCAAACATGCAGGGTGGGCCTGCGGCCCAAAGTACAGAACCGTGAGCCTACCTGAGTATTGTATTCTTAGCTGAACCCCCATAATGCACGTGCGTTGCATGTAACATCAAGATCCATTTGTATGAGTATTTTATCTTGTGAGGGAAAAGGATAAACGAGGGAAGGCCTTATTTACAAATGTGGAGAGGTGTGTGGCTACCTTTTTGCAAAATTGCCATAGTTTCCTTCCTATTCGCCAGATATAAATTTGTATGTATAAAGTTGTGATATAAAAGATTTGTATATTTCTTTACAGAGGGAGTATCTCTCTGTCAAAAATATATTTTTGCATAACTAGTTACTCCCGTCTTTCTACTTCCTTTCGCTGATATGTGGGGCATCCGGCAACGGGGCCCACGTGCCATATGAACAAATTAGAGTGCAGAACTGCACGGTAGACACACCCCGGTCGTAGCGCCGCGGTAATGCTCAATGAGCCGTCAAAGCACAAAACCCCCCTTTCCAGCTTTAGCAGTAGGCTGGACGGACGAAGTGGAAATATTTCGCTGGGCCTGAATCCTCTTCTCCCTCGTCTGCTTGTTCAGAGAAAACCCCCTCTCGGCGATTGCATAGGGTTTTCTCATGGAGAACCAGGTACGAATTCTTTATCCATCCCCGATAAATCCAAGTCCCTTGGTCGTGGGTAACCCTAGGATGGCAGCCACCGCCATTGATGCATTTTTCTTCCTACTGAATCTAGTGTGTTTCATTTGTAGTGCCCAAAGTGCGAGAATCCTACAGGTTTCTGCGCCCTCGGCGTGACGCCACACTTGTTCCTTCTCATCCTAACACAGGATTTTAAAATGCACACAGTATGTTCCTAGAATCCTCTTTTATATCCGGGAGGGTGGGTTTTTTTTGAACATGCTGTCGAATAATTTGGAAATTTGGAATGCAATATTTGGATAAAAGGTACTACCAGTACGATGGTCAACACTGACATGAAGGAGGAAGTTATTTCTAGATTTGGATACAGAATACATTATGTTCTCATATTATTTTTCCTACAGTGCAATATTTGCTCTGCCAGAACACATGTACTCAAGATGCTCGGCCTTGCCATAACTGAATACACCAGTTTAATGGTCACAGTGAAAACAAGCCATGGATATAAGTTCCGAGTTGGGTTCATGAACCAAGAAGATCGCTATTTTTTTTATGGCCGAACTTGGATAAACTTTCTCTAGTGTTACGGACTGAAAGTTGGCGCATGAACGTTGATGGAAATAGCAGAACCTGGTCTCATCTTCACTGCGATCTTCCACCCCGACGTCGTTCCAATTGTTCATCCATGTTAGTTTTGTATCTGGTTCTTGCTTGTTGCCTCGATTACTTCTTAATCCACCTATTCCGTCTAACTAATCACAATTTAACTTTAGAAGTAGCAACGAATCTCTCACGAAGATGCTACTTCTAACTAATATTTTCTTATAATTGGTGGCACGTATAGGTTTTTTCAGAGTTAAGCAGGCTGCTCGTTTGTTATTCTATAACAACTCGGCTGTTACTGATGGCACTGAAGTTGACTGGGATGACATCCACAAGTTCCTACACTTTATTGATCGTCTTGAGGTCCTTGTGGGGCGTTTCAATGGTGGAAGTCCACGTGGGATATGTGTGCCACTGCTGCACTCATTGAACATGTCAAACTATGTCGAGAAACTTATGGTATGAGCTGTTTTCTGTTATATATGTTGTTCATAAACTATTCCTTATACACAGTTTTACAGCTGTGATCCACTTGAAACAGAAACTGCCCAGTTCTATTGTTCCTATACAGATGCCTGACCATGGTCGGGTCAGACTTGCGCTTGGTCACAACATGATGTTTATGTCGACCTACTCCATTCCCCTTGGAGGTGAAAAGATACTTATTCATGTATGGTCTCAAATAATGAAGGCCCGTCCATCTTGGAGAATAGGACAACAGATTATGTTCCTGCTTTTCCATGGCTCTAAAGCGAAATCCTGTTTATTGACCACATTGCGAGATGAAGCCGCTTTCAGAAGGTTGTGGATGCGTGGGGTGGCGCCTGGGCCTTGTCCTGGGGATTGGTGGCCTCACCCTTGGTTAACTGTAGGCAAAGTAGTACTGTGTGCTTTGTACGGTTGAACCTGTATAAGTACTCATACTGCTTTCAGCTATGGTTGTTAAGTGCCCCTACTGGTTTCAGTTAAGGTTGTTAAGTACTCCTGCTGCTTTTACAGTCTGGCGTGTTTCATCTGTCCTATCTTCCTCCAGCTGCCAAAACCAAACCAGTGCGGGCGGGGCCGGCTGCTTCCGCCTCTCACGGCTGGCTGCGCCTCAGCACACGCATCGCCGCCCCACCATCTCCTAAATTGTTAACGCCGACGTCCGAGGCCTCGCCGTCGTCCTCCGCGCGCTTTGGTGCGCTCGCCGCGGGGCCGCCCTCTCGCATTTTCAACATGGTCAACAAACAACAGGAATCGGCAGAAGTACGTGGAGAGGATGACAGTACGGGCCCACCATGTCAACGTATGGAAAAATAAAATGGTTCCTCCTAGTGTTTTCCTGACATCTGGGACCCACGACATTGTGAGCGTATATAGTCAATAGACAAGAGAACATCACAAGATCGGCTGACACCTGGGACATAGCTGCTCGAGCAGTATTTTTTTGTTATTGTTGAGACGAAGCATGGTTTGAACTGGGCTGTGGCTGATACGTCCAAAACGTATCTATAATTTCTGCTTGCTCCATGCCACTTTTGGGTGATATTGCTATGATATTCATACACTTCCATACACTTTTGATCATATTTGGACTAACTTACTAATCCAGTGCACCCAGTGCCAGTTTCTGTTTTTGGCTGTTTTTGTATTTCAGGTTTTCACGTTACCAGAACTGCCAGGAAAAATCCAGAAAAATTATATAAAAAATCAGCGTTCCGGAAACTACCGTGCGTCCGAAGGACAGCCGGGGGGGGGGGGGCACCAAGGCTCAGGGCGCCCTGGCGGCGCGCCCCCCCTCGGCCGCGTCGGGGGGGCGCCTGGGCCCCCCGAAGCTTCCCCGATGCCCCCCTTTGGCATATATTTAAAGTGTCCTCCGAAACCCTCAGAACAAAAACTCTTTTCGCGATCCCATCTCTGTTCCGCGGCCGCCGCCGCTTCCAAGATCGGGAGCACCAGGAGAACTCTTCCCGGCACCCTACCGGAGGGGAGGATCACCACCGGAAGATTCTCCACCACCATGGACGCCTCCCGGATGAGTCGTGAGTAGTCTCCCTTGGACCATGAGTCCATGACCAGTAGCTATGTGATGTTCTCCTCCCATTCTTGTGCTTCACTAATTAGTCCTCGTGAGCTGCCCTACATGATCGAGACACATATGTAATCCTTATGCTGTTGCTATGTTGAGTTTGCTGGGATCCGATGGATTATGAGATTATGTTCAGATTGATCTTGAGTAATATATTTGATCTACCTCTTTTATATTTATGTTCATAAGTAATCCTTGCATGTTCTCTGTTGTTATTTATTGCTTTGGCCAAGTAATACGTAGTGACTCCAAGAGGGAACGTTATGCTCGATTGTGGGTTCATGCCCCTCGATGACTAGCTTGAGTGACAGAAACATGAGTCTAGGGGATGTGCTGTTGCCACAACGGGGAAAACAACGGTGCTTGTGCCCGCGGGTGCAAGGATTGTTTACTTTACGCAAAGTTCTTTTAATGCAGTTGTCTGTTGCATTGAGTTTACACTATGGGTGGGACTCGCAACTTAATACCAGCGAGATGTTCTGGATAGATATCTCAAGGTGGATGATTAGTAGTAGATATTGATGGATTTCGGTCTACTTACTTTGGCGTACCGCCCATGCTTTGAACCTCAACCTTTCTTGCAATGTAGTCAGCATTGGTTTGCGTTCGTGGTCCTGTCAATTGCCCAGCTGTAATTTGTTTACCTCACATAGCTGTTTTATCGTCTTTTGGGAGAGAGACATCACTAGTGAACATCATGAGACTCCGGTCCATATTACCATCATTGATCACATCCGCTATTTACTTTTTCGCTATTATTTACTATTGCAAAACACTATCTATCACTACTATCATTTGCTTTTAACCCTTTGTGAACTACAAGGCCGGAGGGATTGACAACCTCTCTGTACTCGTTGGGAGCAAAGTTATTTGTATATGTGTGCAGGTCCACGTTGATTGCTAATCCGCGCCGTTAGCAGTTGACACCTACTTGCTGAACCTAGGAGTCTCTTGGGATTCGATCCTTGGCATCTTTGCTAAGGGAAAACACTTCTACATACTGCATCTTACACCTTCCACTTGGGGTAACCAACGAGGGGTTCGAGGCCCATCAAGGAGTATTTTCTGGCGCCGTTGCCGGGGACTCCACTCTTCAGGATAGGGGAGTTGCATGCTATCTTTTACCTTTGCTTTTAGTCTTGTTAGTTTACCTTTCAGTTTTTACTTTAGTATCTTTTATCGAAAATCACAAAAATAGTTATCTTGCTTGCTTGCTACTATGGGTTCCACCGAGAACACCAAGTTGTGTGACTTCACTAGTCACAACAACGATGACTTTATCAGCACACCTATCACTACACCTGCCACTTCAGCACCTTCATATGAAATTAAACCTGCTTTACTGAACTTAGTCATGAAAGATCAATTCTCCGGTGCTGGAGATGATGCTGCTTTACACTTGAACAACTTTGTTGAACTTTGTGATATGCAAAAGTACCAAGAAATAGATGGTAATATTGTTAAGCTTAAGCTTTTTTTCCTTTCTCCTTGAGAGGAGGAGCTAAAATTTGGTTTCAGTCTTTGCCTAGAAATAGCATAGATTCATGGGACAAGTGCAAAGATGCTTTTATTGGAAAATACTATCCACCTGCTAAAATTATCCAACTTAGAAGTAACATAATGAATTTTAAACAATTGGGTAATGAACACGTTGCCCAAGCTTGGGAATGTTGGAAATATGCCCTAGAGGCAATAATAAAAGAGTTATTATTATATTTCCTTGTTCATGATAATCGTTTATTATCCATGCTATAATTGTATTGACTGGAAACTCAAATACATGTGTGGATGAATAGACAGACTTTGTGTCCCTAGTGAGCCTCTACAGAACTAGCTCGTTGATCAAAGATGACCGCGGTTTCCAGGTCATAGACATGAGTTGTCATTTGATAACGGGATCACATCATTAGGAGAATGATGTGATGGACGAGACCCAAACGTTAAACATAGCTTTTGATCGTGTCAGTTATCGCTATAGTTTTCTGCATGTCAAGTATAAGTTCCTATGACCATGAGGTCATGTAACTCACTGACACCGTAGGAGTGCTTTGTGTGTGCCAAACGTCACAACGTAACTGGGTGACTATAAAGGTACTCTACAGGTATCTCCGAGGGTGTCTGTTGAGTTGACATGGATCGAGACTGGGATTTGTCACTCCGTGTGACGGAGAGGTATCTCCGGGCCCACTCGGTAATACGTCATCTCAATGAGCTCAAAGTGACTAAGTAGTTGGTCACGGGATTATGTATTACGGTAACGAGTAAAGAGACTTGCCGGTAACGAGATTGAACTAGGTATAGAGATACCGACGATCGAATCTCGGGCAAGTAACATACCGACGAGACAAAGGGAACTGTATACGGGATTGCCTGAATCCTTGACATTGTGGTTCATCCGATGAGATCATCGAGAAACGTGTGGGAACCAATATGGGTATCCAGATCCCGCTATTGGTTATTGACCTGGGAGTGTCTCGGTCATGTCTACATGGTTTCCGAACCCGCAGGGTCTACACACTTAAGGTTCGGTGACGCTAGGGTTGTTAGTGAGAACAGTGCATGGTTACCGAAGGTTGTTCGGAGTCCCGGATGAAGTCCCGGACGTGACGAGGGTCTCCGGAATGGTCCGGGGACGAAGATTGATATATAGGATGAAAGGTTTCGGAGTCCGGAAGTGTTCCGGGGAGCATCGGGAAATCGGCGGATTACCGAAAAGGGTTTCGGGGGTCCCGGAAGTGGTTCTGGGCCTAATGGGCCACAAGGGGGGACACCACAGCCCTCATAGGGCTGTGCGCCCCCCTTGGGCCCTCTCCTCATGCGCAAGGGGAGGTGGACCCTCCTAGGGCTGCCGCACCCCCCCTGGCTTGGGGGGCAAGGCACCTAGGGGGGGAAACCCTAGGGCCTGGCCCTTGGCCGCCGCCCCCCCTGCCCTGGCCGCCGGCCCCCCTAGGGGAAACCCTAGGGCGCCCCCCTCTCCTCCTTCCCCCTATATATAGAGAGGTAGAGGGAGGGCAGCCAACACACGTTTGTGCCTCGGTGCTGCCCTCCCTCTCCCATAACATCTTCATCTCCCGCGGTGCTTAGGCGAAGCCCTGCTGGAATCCTCTTCCACCATCACCACCACGCCGTCGTGCTGCCAGTCTCTCCATCAACCTCTCCTCCACCCCTTGCTGGATCAAGAAGGAGGAGACGTCCCCGAGCCGTACGTGTGAAGAACGCGGAGGCACCGTTGCTTCGGTGCTAGGATCTTCGGCGATCTGAATCGCGGCGAGTACGACTCCATCAACCGCGTTCTTAACGCTTCCGCTTAGCGATCTACAAGGGTATGTGGATCCTACTCTCCCCTCGTAGTTGCATCTACTAGATTGATCTTGGTGAACGTAGAGAAAAATTTTTGTTTTCCATGCAACGTTCCCCAACAGGGAACGTATGAAATCTCTTCTCAAGAACTGCCCTACTCACGGTTTGACTACTTGGATGGTTATCCAAACTTTTTATGCAGGCTTGAACTTTACCTCGCAGAACTTGTTAGATTCGGCCGCGGGAGGAACTTTTATGTCAACTACACTTGGTGCTGCCACAAAGCTTCTCGATGAGATGATGACCAACTATTCCCAATGGCACACCGAACACGCTCCAACAGGTAGGAAGGTAAACTCTGCCGAGGAGATTTCCTCCTTAAATGAAAAAGTTGACTTGATCATGTCTCTACTTTCGAAGCAATCCTCTGTTGATCCTCGTGATGTTCCTTTAAATTCTTTGATTGCTCAAGAACAAGTAGATGTGAACTTTATCTCTAGAAACAATTTTAACAACAATGCTTATAGGAGTAACTTTGGTAACAATCCTAGACCGTTCCCCTCTAATTCTTATGGGAACAACAATGCTTATCCTAGTACCAAGAACTCCACTACTGAACTAGAGATTATGCTTAAAGATTTCATCACTACCCAAAAAGCCTTTAATAAGAGTGTAGAAGAAAAACTACATAAACTAGATGATCTTTCTTTTAAGGTAGACCATTTAGCCAATGAGGTAAAATTGCTAAAAATTGAAACTTCTCCTCTTGAGGAGAGGAAGGTCATTCCTATTAATGCTACTCAAGTGCAAATTAATGAAAATATTAGGATGATGGCTAAACTTAAAGAAAGATGGGCTAGAGAAAGGGAGGAAGAAGATAGAATTAAGAGCCTTCCTACCCACCACACTGTTGCTACTATCCAAGTTGTTGAGGATATCAAAACTCTTAGCACCCAATGTACTCCTGGTCCCAATGGACCTATTAATGGTGATGCTATGACTATAGAAACTACCAAACATGTGAACCTAAAGGACACCACTACCACTTTACTTGATGCTCGTGACCTTGATTTTGATAATTGCACTCTTACCGAAGTTATTGATTTCCTTCAGAAAATGTCTAGAGACCCCCGCACTAGCACGCTTAATCTTGCCTTCACAGAGCATATCACTAATGCTCTCACCAAAGCTACGGAGGAGAAACTTAGAGTAGAAGCCTCCATACCTAGTAAGCTAGAAGATGGTTGGGATCCTATGATAAAAATTAAATTGAATGACTTCTCTTGCTATGCATTATGTGATGTTGGAGCTAGTACTTCTGTTATGCCCAAAAGAATATATGATATGCTTAAATTGAAACCTTATGATTCTTGTTCTTTTGGTGTTCGTCTCGTTGATTCTTCCATAAAGAAACCTTTGGGGAGGATTGACGATATTCTTATCATTGTCAATGACAACTATGTTCCCGTTGATTTTACTATTATGGATATTGAATGTGATCCTTCATGTCCAATTATTTTGGGACGTCCCTTTTTACGCACCGTTGGTGCTATCATTGACATGAAAGAGGGTAATATAAAATTTCAGTTTCCTCTCAAGAAAGGGATGGAACACTTCCCTCTAAAGAAGATCAAGTTACCTTTTGAGTCCGTTGTACGGGCTAGCTATTCTTTTACTCTTGATAAAACTTGATCTCTATGCATTATGCCTAGCTTAAAGGCATAAAAGAAAGCGCTTTTGGGAGGCAGCCCACATGAATAATTTTTTTGCTTTTGTTGTGTCTTGATGTTGTTTACTGCTGTAGCATCATCATTGTATCTTTGCTTTTCATATTTGTGCCAAGTATAGCCTCTGATTGCTAGAAAGTTCAAAAGTTGTGAGGTGCTGTCCAGGAAACAGATTCTGTCCTTGGATAGAAAAATTTGTATAAAATCACCTGATCATCTTTTTGGTCTGAATTTTTTCGACAGAGTTCTCTATATAATTGTCTTTCGTGCTTCAGTTCTGAGTTTTTTAATTTGAGTTGCAGAAGTATCCCGAACAGATCAATTACTACCTGCTGTTCTGTTTTTCACAGATTCTGTCCTCTTTTGCCTTTCCTTCATTCTACAAATCAAGAGCTTGCTTTTTCTTTGCAAAAACCTTTTGGCAATCTTGAGAAACAGTAGAACTTCAAGAATATCTTTATTTCCAGCAAGGTATAATTATTTTATTAAGGGTACTAACCTCGCTAATCAGATTATGATGAGTTATGTATGAAGGGAGTTTTCAAGTGTGCGAGGGAAGATGATAAAAAGATTCAGGAGTGTCAAGCGCTCAAGCTTGGGGATGCCCCCGTGCACCCCCAAGAAATATTCAAGGAGACTCAAGCGTCTAAGCTTGGGGATGCCCCCGTGCATCCCCTTCTCCATCAACATTATTAGTTCGTCTTTCGTTCCGCTATATTTTTATCACTTCATGTGTTAAGTGCTATGCTTGGAGCGTCTTGCTTTTAGTTTTCTTTTTAGTTTTTCATAACGAGTCGGAACTCAACATTCTTTATGTGGGAGAGAAACACGCTCCACTTCTACCTAGAACATAACATAGAATTTTCATGTCTATCTTTGCTGTGTGTGTTCTTTGTCTTTTAATAGCTACTATCATGCTCTGCTCTTAGTATTCATGCTTATCTTTTCAAAGAGCTTTTGTTTAGTTGGTTGCTTGAACTCTCTTTAATTATCATGCCCACCTTATTAAGAGAGTTTGCTTCCGTTGCATTGGTTAATATGTCTATGATAAATATGCTACGTGCATTATGGCGCTTAGTAGTTCAGGTTTCTTATGGTTAGTCTCAAATAGCTGGGGGTTTCCCAATGTGTTATTGGAGTACCAACTTGATTTGTTTGCCGATGATGTGGTATGGTTTAGTAATATCTTCCTTCGAGAATTTATTTTGATTGACTTGGCGTATGCTCACGCATATTTAAGACTGTAAAGAAAGTCTGTCAAGCCTTGATGATCTTTTATTTCTGAGTAGCGATATAACTACCATGCCTGAGTCAATATTGATTTGTCGCTCTGCATGATTATGACCGTCATTGCTCTCTTAGTTGGTCGCTCCCAGTCTTTTGCTAACCTCCACCTGTACTAAGCAGACTGACCTTGCAATACATAGCTCATGGGAAAGTAGCTTAAAAACTATTGTGGTAAAGAATATGTTGCCTATGTATCTTATTTCTTATAAGTTGCTTGCTGAGCGGTAACCATGTTTCTAGGGACGCCATCAACTGTCACACTTTTGTTGAATATCATGTGAGTTGCTATGCATGTTCGTCTTGTCTGAAGTAAGGGTGATTTGCCATGGGTTGAATGAGTATGCATATTGTTAGAGAAGAACATTGGGCCGCCAACCAAAGCCATGTATCATGGTGGAAGCTTTAGCTTGGACATTAATCCTCAAATCTCTTATGAGAATATGCTTATGCATTAAAGAGGAGTCCATCATCTATTTTCTATGTTGTCCCGGTATGGATGTACTCAAGTTGAGATCTATCAAAAACGAGAAATCAAATGCGATTTATCTCCTTGGACCTTTGTACAGGTGGCATAGAGGTACCCCTTTGTGACACTTGGTTGAAACATATGTAATGCAATGATAACCCATGGAAATCCGAGCTAATTAGCACAAGGTGCGAGCACTATTGGCATTCGATGCATGAGGCTTGCAACTTATAGGATGTCTTATGCACGACACATATGAAGTACTACTACCGTTGACAAAATTGCTTCCATGTTTTCAAAATAAAAAAAGCTCTAGCACATAACCATTCTTTTACTTTTATGTTGAGTCTCCACCTTCTTTTAAAAGCACCAACTACTGAGAGCATGATTGTCATTCTGAGTGTAATGTGCATTGTCCCAAAGTAGCATTGTCTTTTGCATGATTGTGATATCGTTTGTTTTGAAATCATTGTATCTAGTCATCACTTAAACCTTGAAGGTGCCCCTGCATTTATGTTTTGCTTCACTAAAGGGGGCAATCTAGATATCACTTTATCATATTTGCACATCATGTTCATTGCAAATCTATTTGATGCTTCTATGTCATGTTGTAAAACTTTCAGTCATTTGTGATATTCTCACGAGGCAACTTAATTACTATAGAATCATTGTCTCAGTAAGCTTTTGTCATATGACTATGAAAAAGTCCTATATGGTTAATGGCATGTCACCACAGAAATTATTCTTGTTATCATTTACCTACTCGAGGACGAGCAGGAATTAAGCTTGGGGATGTTGATAAGTCCAAAACGTATCTATAATTTCTGCTTGCTCCATGCCACTTTTGGGTGATATTGCTATGATATTCATACACTTCCTTACACTTTTGATCATATTTGGACTAACTTACTAATCCAGTGCACCCCAGTGCCAGTTTCTGTTTTCGGCTGTTTTTGTATTTCAGGTTTTCACGTTACGAGAACTGCCAGGAAAAATCCAGAAAAATTATATAAAAAATCAGCGTTCCGAAAACTACCGTGCGTCCGAAGGACAGCCGGGGGGGGGGGCACCAGTGCTCCAGGCGCCCTGGCGGTGCGCCCCCCTGGGCCGCGCCGGGGGGGCGCCTGGGCCCCCCGAAGCTTCCCCGATGCCCCCCTTTGGCATATATTTAAAGCGTCCTCCGAAACCCTCAGAACAAAAACTCTTTTCGCGATCCCATCTCTGTTCCGCCGCCGCCGCCGCTTCCAAGATCGGGAGCACCAGGAGAACTCTTCCCGGCACCCTGCCGGAGGGGAGGATCACCACCGGGAGCTTCTCTAGCACCATGGACGCCTCTCGGATGAGTCGTGAGTAGTCTCCCTTGGACCATGAGTCCATGACGAGTAGCTATGTGATGTTCTCCTCCTATTCTTGTGCTTCACTAATTAGTCCTCGTGAGCTGCCCTACATGATCGAGGCACATATGTAATCCTTATGCTGTTGCTATGTTGAGTTTGCTGGGATCCGATGTATTATGAGATTATGTTCAGATTGATCTTGAGTAATATATTTGATCTACCTCTTTTATATTTATGTTCATAAGTAATTCTTGCATGTTCTCCGTTGTTATTTATTGCTTTGGCCAAGTAATACGTAATGACTCCAAGAGGGAACGTTATGCTCGATTGTGGGTTCATGCCCCTCGATGACTAGCTTGAGTGATAGAAACATGAGTCTAGGGGATGTGCTGTTGCCACAAGGGGGAAAACAACGGTGCTTGTCCCCGCGGGTGCAAGGATTGTTTACTTTACGCAAAGTTCTTTCAATGTAGTTGTCTGTTGCTTTGAGTTTACACTATGGGTGGGACTCGCAACTTAATACCAACGAGATGTTCTGGATAGATATCTCAAGGTGGATGATTAGTAGTAGATATTGATGGATTTCGGTCTACTTACTTTGGCGTACTGCCCATGCTTTGAACCTCAACCTTTCTTGCAATGTAGTCAGCATTCGTTTGCGTTCGTGGTCCTGTCAATTGCCCAGCTGTAATTTGTTTACCTCACATAGCTGTTTTATCGTCTTTTGGGAGAGAGACATCACTAGTGAACATCATGAGACTCCGGTCCATATTACCATCATTGATCACATCCGCTATTTACTTTTCCGCTATTATTTACTATTGCAAAACACTATCTATCACTACTATCATTTGCTTTTAACCCTTTGTGAACTACAAGGCCGGAGGGATTGACAACCTCTCTGTACTCGTTGGGAGCAAAGTTATTTGTATCTGTGTGCAGGTCCACGTTAATTACTAATCCGCCCCGTTAGCAGTTGACACCTACTTGTTGAACCTAGGAGTCTCTGGGGATTCGATCCTTGGCATCTTTGCTAAGGGAAAACACTTCTACATACTGCATCTTACACCTTCCACTTGGGTAACCAACGAGGGGTTCGAGGCCCATCAGTGGCCCGTCTAGCCCAGGCTTATATTTTATGTTCACCATGTGACCAACCCAGCTATTTTTTCTTTGTGAAAATGAGCTCAGTTTATTTTTTCTGGAGAATACCCAATCCAGGGCTATTTATTTTTCTACGCCCTGATGGGCTGCAACTCTTTCAAGACGCCTGCAAATCTTGAAAGTAATATGAAATTGGTTGTAAATATAAAAACAGATGACAAATTGGCAATTACTTTATAATTTCTAAAAAAAATCACATTTTCAGATTCCTATTTCACTGGGCATTAACCTAATTTAAATATATCTTCAAAGTACTTTAAATCTGGCTCGACATTTCGGTATTAAAAATAGTTTGGAACCCACAGAAATATGCGAAATTGGCCTTGGCCAACAAAAAAAACGGACTGCAATAAATTGCATAAGAAGTCGCAATGAGCTATATATAAATTATTAAAAAAAGAGGGAATGGTCTAACTTATGGGCCTATTAAGTTGACGCGTATGCAAGATTTTTTTAGTTATTATATATGTCAACAAATGATTCTAGCAGACGTAACCGTTGGATGTCAATCCAACGGCCGTCGTGTTTCTTCAATCTCTGATCGTCTTGCTCCAGCCGCCAAATCCAGCGCCGGCGGGACCGCCTGCTCCCGCCTCCCGTGCAGGCCTCACCGCCCCCTACTACTCCCACCGCTGGGCATCCCTATACTCACCGACACCCCCTGTTATTCTGCGGTGACGGCAGCCTCACACCGCAACCGAACCAGTGAACCCTTGTACTCCTCTCCACGTGGGCATCCACTGCCGCGTCTTCCCCGGCTCCGCGTCGTCCCCTTCCTAGGCCTCGCCATCGTCCACCGCCCTGGTGCTCTCGGCGCGACGTGGTCAAGGAATGACTTCCATTGGACGTGGAATGTACATGGAGAGGCTGACAGCTGGGTCCACGGCCACAGCAAGGAAGTGCCTCCTTATTACGCGCAAAATAATTATTCCTCCACATGACAGCGGGGACCCACCGGACGGGCCACCGTATTTTGCAAAAAAAATGTTCCCCCCTGACTGCTGGGACCCACCGGACGGGTCACTGTATTTTGCGAAAAAAATGTTCCCCCCGCTGTCAGCTCGGACCCACCGAAAGTGCCTCCTTATTACGCACAAAAAATGAATACTCCCCCTGCTAGTTGGGACCCACCTTGGTGGGTGGCTGACTTGTGGGCCTACTAAGTTGACGGGGACGGAGTGCTTTGTCAACTTAGTCAATATGAACGATACTAGCTCCAGTGACCATACGATGGCCATCCAACGGCCGTAGTGCTTCTTCAACCTCTGGTCGTCTTGCTCCAGCCTCCCAAAGCAGCGCCGGTCGTGCCACATGCTCTTGCCTCCCGTGGCCGGCTGTGCTGCCGCGGAGGCCTCACCGCCCCTACTATTCCCACCGCTGGCTAGGCCCTGCGGCGATGGTAGCCTCACACCGCAGCCGAACCAGTGAACCCTCGTACTCCTCTCCACGCGGGCTTCCATTGCCGCGTCTTCCCTGGCTCCGCGTCGTCCCCTTCCTAGGCCCCGCCATCGTCCACCGCCCTGGTGCTCTCAGTTCGGCGTGGTCAAGGAACGATTTCCATCGGAAGAGTACTGTAGATGGAGAGGCTCACAGTTGGGTCCACGACCGCACCAAGGAAGTGCCTCCTTATTACGCGCCAAATAATTATTCCTCCACCTGACAGCGGGGACCCACCGGACGCACCACCGTATTTCGCAAAAAAACGTTTCCCCCTGACAGCTGTGACCAACCAGCTACATATTTGTACGCAAGGAAGTGTGTCCGGGTAAAAAAAACGATTCGCCCCCTGACTGCTGGGACCCACCAGCTACATCTGCAGCAGACAAGGAAGTGCCTAACAGTCGGGTCACGAACGTGTAAGTACATACTAGTCGATGTAGAGGCGCGCACGTGTCGTAGTAGAGGCGCGCACGTAGCATGTACACGTACGTACAGCGGCAAGTGTGCAAGAAAGAAAATACGGCCACGTACGTACATACGGGCAGGGTCTCGAACGCCTACTCGCGCATACGTACGGCCAAGGGTCGTGTACATGGCTGTGTTAGAACGGAGAAACAAGGTCGTCGTCGTGTTCATGGGGAGCCAACCGGCTGGGTCGGAACGAAATGCGTCGTCGTGTTCATCGTGAGGGCTTGGACGGAATAGCCGATGGAAACAAGGCCTGGCGTACCGCAGAACGGAGGAAACGGCCTTGTGTTCGACCGGCCACGGTAAAAACGGGATCCTGTTCATCGGGAGGGGTCTGGCATACCGCAAAACGGAGGAAACGGACCTCCTACGGTCGAAACGGGGGTCCTGTTGATCGGGAGGGGTGTGGCATACCGCAAAACGGAGGAAACGGACTTGTGTTGGAGCGCTACCGTCGAAATGGGGGTCCTGTTCATCGGGAGGGGTGAGGCGTACCGCAAAACGGTACTCCACGGGTTACTGTTCATCTCCAACGTCGACCCCACCAGCCTCCACGGGCTACTGTTCATCCACCGTTGACCTCCTCCTGCCTCCACCTGTGAATGCTCATCCACGGGCTCCTGTTCATCCATCCTCCACCACGCGTTACTCCACCGGCTACTGTTCAACCAGCCCTCTCCACGGGCTCCTGTTCAACCAGCCCTCCACGGGCTGCTGTTCATCCAGCCCTCCACCGTCTACTGTTCATCCTACCCTCCACGGGGTGGTCCTGTTCATCCAGCCCTCCATGGGGTCCTATTCATCTAACCCCAATCGGCTCGATCGATCGTGGTCCTGTTCATCCAGAGGCAACACCTCGGGGTCCTGTTCATCCACCCCCACCGGGAACTGTTCATCCAAACCCCCAGCAACGCTCACTGTTCATCCAGAGGCATCATCGATCGGCTTCAGTTAGCAGCAGTATCGAAGGAATCGCTCGATCGGGTTCAGTTAACAACCATCGATCGATCGCTCGGGTTCAGTAATGTGTAGCCTGCAGTGCAATCGCTCGGGTTCAGTTAGAGCCCAACGCCTCGCTCGGGTTCAGTTAGAGCCCAATGCCTCACACCCACGCGTGTGCGTGTACGAGAGAAACGCGCATCGCTCGGCCCCGACCACCCACCGTAACCGGGAACACCCTAATATTTTCCTCGCCCTCGCTTCTACCACGGTTTTTTCCGTCATGGACGGCCCAAAGAATGTCATGCAGTTGCGTCTCCGGCTCCCCCAGGACGAAAAACCCATTTTTGTCATAGAAGTAGGAACCCACCACATCTATGATGATACCGTGTTTTTTCACCATTATTGTCATAGAAGTGTCATAAGTATGTCAGAAAAAAAATTCGTTCGGCCCAAAATGTCACGGATGTGTCTTTTTTTGTAGTGCAAGCAGAGCGCCTGTGCGATGATCTTGAATAGAACAGGAATCAAAGTCAAGAATGACCCTACAACGAGAGTCAGCAATCTGACCACCAGATATGAGCTGCAAGGTAAGTCGAGGAACATGAGCTACAGAGGGAACATGAAATGAAGAAGTGCTAAGAGTGCCTCGACTAGCTACAAAAAGGGGAGTGCCATCAGCCGTAAGAACACGAACATGGACTCGACAGGTCGAACGGAGGTCAAAGCGGAAGAATCATAAGTCATATGAAAAGACACTCGAGTATCAAGAACCCATGGGGATGTACCTGAATGGGTTGAAGGTGATTTCTCATTACAGAAGAGTCAGTCATGGAACTTGCAGAAACTATTGGTGAAGAATCCCAAGTATCAATCAGGCATTGTAGTTGTCCAATCTCACGCGTAGACAGTGACACGGTAGAAGAGGTCGAGGTAGAAACACTTGCCGACAAGGAGCAGTCGCCACCACCCGTAGAGCCGCATGTGGAAGGCACTTGGGGAGTTGACATAGAAGGATCACTGCCGCGCATAGAAGCCGTGAGAGGAGTCGGCGAAGAACGACCAACACCATGCAGCGAAGCGGCTACAGGAAGCGGTGCAGCTACCGAAGAAGCCGATGTAGAGCGGCCATCAGCATCGGTGGAGGTCGCAAAAGGTGTTGATGTAGAGTGACTGTCAGTGTCAAAACCGGTGGATCTCGGGTAGGGGGTCCCAAACTATGCGTCTAAGGATTGATGGTAACAGGAGGCTGGGGACACGATGTTTACCCAGGTTCAGGCCCTCTCGATCAAGGTAATACCGTACTTCCTGCTATATTAATATGGATGAATATGATTACAAGAGTTGATCTACCTCGAGATCGTAACAGCTAAACCCTAGAGTCTAGCCTATGAGGATTTTGTGATTTTCCATTAGCCTCTACATACTAAACTCTCCAGTTTATATATGCACCGGAGGGGCCTAGGGTTTGTACATAACCATCTTTCAGAGGAAGGAAATATTACACCGAACCTAAAACCTGCCATTATACGAATAAAGGAGTTCTATCCGGATACAAGAGACGATCTTCGACAACGATCTTCACGGCCCACCAGTCCGGCCCATCAAGAGTTATCCAGCCACCCGAGGAGTCCTCGATCCAGGACTCCCTCAGTAGCCCCTGAACCTGTCTTTGATGACGATGAGTTCGACTTCTGTATTGTCTTCGGCATTGCAAGGCGGGTTCCTTCTTTCGAATATATCTTCTGCAAAAAGGTGTATTGTGTTCGGCTCTGCATGGTTAGCACAATCCTTAGCCTTGAAGGCAAGGTCTTTGAAAGAAAATGAATATTGTGTCTTTACTGACAACCTTTTGGTGAAACGTCCCGTCCATCCCATTAACATATTGAACCGTTTTACTTGGTCCTAGTTTCGCGTTTCGAGGTACAACCTCATTGACACGTCTCATCAGAACAGAGATCGTGCCCTCTTATTCTGGGATCCTTATCAATATGATGTGAGCATCAAAACCGCGCATTACGCACGACCGTCTTGGGAACCGGCGAGGTTTATGGCTAAAGTGGGGGGATGTTCTGTGTTCACAGTGTTATAAAAGGATACCAATCCCTTCCATCAGCCCCACACTTTCCTCAAGCTCGAGCTCTCCAATCTCCCTAGCCCCAGCATCCTCATCTCTTGTGCCCACCGCTCTTTGTTCCTCAACTACTACTTCCTTCCCCAGCAATGGTTGGATCCGGTGCCAGGGGCAAGTGGGAGGCCTCCACGGTTACTAAGAAAACTGTGGAGGATCTTCGGAGCGCGGGCTATCTCGCTGCCGACATCGTGCACCGAGTCCCCGCCAAGGGCCAAGTGATTCCCGTCCCAGAGGCGGGTGAGAGAGTTGTGTTCCTTTCGCACTTTGTTACGGGGCTAGGATTCCTGCTCCACCCCTTTGTTCGGGGTTTGCTATTTTTCTATGGGCTAGATTTCCACGATCTAGCCTCGAACTCAATCCTTCACATCTCCACTTTTATAGTGGTATGTGAAGCTTTCCTCCGCATCCCTCCACATTTTGGCCTATGGCTCAAAACCTTCAACGTGAAGCCAAAGGTGGTGGATGGGCAGCACGCGGAGTGCGGGGGCACTATGATAAGCAAGATCCCGAATGCGACTTGGCCAAAAGGGTCGTTCGTAGAGATGAACAAGGTCTGGCAGCAGGAGTAGTTTTATATCACTGAACCCCCTGATGCTAAATGGGCGGCGGAACCTGCTTTTAGATCTGGACCCCCAGAGAGGTTGACCTCCTGGACTGACAAGAGTCCGAACTGGGGGTCTCAAGTTGAGGTGACGACACTCCAGAGCCGTGTGTCTGGCGTGATTTCCAAGGGCTATTAGCTTTCGACCGTGGTCCAGGTAATGCTATCCCGGCTTGTCCTTCCTTGCCAAAGCCGGGACTCCTCCCTATGGGAGTTCGATCCGGCAGGAGATCAGCCTCTGAAGCATCTCTTTGGCTTCATGCACAAAGAGATCTGGAAGCATCTCTTCAAGAGCCAGAAGGAGTGGCCGAAGAAAACCGAGGATGCGGGCTATAGTACCGTGTTCTCCGCCCCAGAGGTAATATAAAATTCCGCCGAACATATATCCCCTTTCTTATTTAACGATAACATGAATTATAGTTTTTGCGTGATATACATGGCTGGACGAAGAAGGCCGTTTGGATCAAGTGTCCAGCCCCTTTGCCAGAAGACCCAGACATGCCTTGACTGTTGGCGATGCTGGTTCTAGCGCCGTACAAGGCGCCGGACAAGAAGCCCAAGAAGAAGAGCAAGGAGGCTGAGAGCAGCCCCCGCCCCACGGACGCGAAGTCCGAGGAGATCAACATCCTCTCCTCCGAAGAGGAGGAGGATGATGAAGAAGAAGAATCGCCCGCCCAGGGCAAGGGGAAGAAGAGGGCGGCCGCTGCTGACGCAAGCAAGGCCGCACTGCTACTTCTCGAGCTTGCGTTGTATTCCCTCGAAGAGGAAAGGGAGATGCACAGTAGCGTAAGTATTTCAGCCAGTTTTTGAGAACCAAGGTATCAATCCAGTAGGAGACCATGCGCAAGTCCCTCGCACCTGCACAAACAAATAAGAACTTCGCAGCTAACGCGATCAGGGGTTGTTAATCCCTTTACGGTCACTTACGAAAGTGAGATCTGATAGAGATGATAGTTTATATTTTTGGTATTTTTGTTTATAAGAACAGAGAATGAAAGCGGTAAAAGTAAAGTAGATGTAGATTGATATGTTGAGAATAGACCCAGGGGCCATAGTGTTCTCTAGTGGCTTCACTCATGATAGCGATATTCTACGGCGGGTTAACAAATTACTGTCGAGCAATTGATAGAAAAGCAAATAATTATGAGACTATCTAGGCATGATCAATGTATATAGGCATCACTTCCGAGACAAGTAGACCGAAACGATTCTGCATCTACTACCATTACTCCACACATCGACCGCTCTCCAGCATGCATCTAGTGTATTATGTTCATAAGAACAGAGTAACGCCTTAAGCACGATGACATGATGTAGAGGGATAAACTCAAGCAATATGATATAAACCCCATCTTTTTATCCTCGATGGCAACAATACAATACGTGCCCTACTGCCCCTACTGTCACTGGGAAAGGACACCGCATGATTGAACCCAAAGCCAAGCACTTCTCCCATTGCAAGAACTATAGATCTAGTAGGCCAAACCAAACCAATATTTCGAAGAGACCTGCAAGGATATTATGAGCACACATAAAAAGTTGAGAGAAGAACCAAATATTTCTCATAGATAATCTTGATCATAAACTCACAATTCATCGTATCTCGACAAACACACCGCAAAAAGAGATTACATCGAATAGATCTCCTCGAAGACCGAGGAGAACTTTGTATTGAGATCTAGAGAGAGAGAAGAAGCCATCTAGATACTAGCTATGGACCCGAAGGTTTGTGGTAAACTACTCACAACTCATGGTGAGGGCGATGATGATGATGATGAAGAACTCCGTGATGGATTCCCCTCCGGTGGAGCTCCGGAACAGGCTCCAAAATGGGATCTCACGGAAACAGAAGGGTTTTCTCTCTGTTGTCGAAGGTTTCGGGGTACGTAGACTTATATAGGAGGAAGGAGGACACCAGGGGTTGCTCGAGGGGCCCACGAGGCAGGGGGCACGCCCTGGGAAGGGGGGCGCGCCCCCACCCTTGTGGACACCCCGAGGCTCCCCTGACGTGGTTCTCAAGTCCCCTGTGCGTGATTTCTCCAAAAATATCTCTCACGAAGGTTTCATTCCGTTTGGACTCCGTTTGATATTCTTTTTCTGCAAAACCCTGAAACAGGCAAAAAACAGCAATCTGGACTGGGCCTTTGGGTTAGTAGGTTAGTCCCAAAAATGATATAAAAGTGTAAGATAAAGCCCATTAAACATCCAAGACTTCATAAATAATAGCATTGAACAATAAAAAATTATAGATACATTGGAGACATGTCAAGCATCCCCAAGCTTAATTCCTGCTCTTCCTCGAGTAGGTAAATGATAAAGAAAGAATTTTTGATGTGGAATGCTAACCAACATAGTTTCTCAATGTAATTCTCTTAATTGTGGCATGACTGTTCAAATATGAAAGATTCAAGATAAAAGTCTATATTGACATAAGAAATAACAATACTTCAAGCATACTAACAAAGAAATCATGTCTTCTCAAAATACTATGGCTAAAGAAAGTTATCCCTACAAAATCATATAGTCTGGCTATGCTCCCTCTTCATCACACAAAATATTCATATCATGCACAACCCCGATTTTAGCCAAGCACTTGTTTTCACACTCTATCTTTTCAAACCTTTCAACTTTCACGGAATACATGAGCGTGAGCCATGGACATAGCACAATGGGTGGAATAGAGGTCGTTGTGGAGAAGACAAAAAGGAGGGAGATAGTCTCACATCGACTAGGCATATCAACGGGCTATGGAGATGCCCATCAATAGATATCAATGTGAGTGAGTAGGGATTGCCATGCAATGGATGCACTAGATCTAAGTATGTATGAAAGCTCAACAAAAGAAACTAGTGGGTGTGCATCCAACTTGCTTGCTCACGAAGACCTCGGGCATTTGAGGAAGCCCATCGTTGGAATATACAAGCCAAGTTCTATAATGAAAATTCCCACTAGTATATGAAAGCGACTAAACATGAGACTCTCTATCATGAAGAACATGGTGCTACTTTGAAGCACAAGTGTGGAAAAAGATAGTAGCAATTGTCCCTTCTCTCTTTTCTCTCATTATTTTTGGAGGGGCTTTCTCTTTTTTTATTAGCCCCTCTCTATTTTTTTGGGCCATCCTTTTTTATTGGCCTTTCCTCACATGGGACAATGCTCTAATGATGATGATCATCACACTTTTATTACAACTCGAAATTACATTAAGTATGACTCTACATGAATGCCTCCGGTGGTGTACCGGGATGTGCAATGAAATAAGAGTGACATATATGAGAATTATGCATGGTGGCTTTTCCACAAATACGATGTCAACTACATGATCATGCATGGCAATATGACAATATGAAGCGTGTCATATGAACGGAATGGTGGAAAGTTGCATGGCAATATATCTCAGAATGGCTATGGAAATGCCCTTATAGGTAGGTATGGTGGCTGTTTTGAGGAAGGATATATAGTGGGTTTATGGCACCGGCGAAAGTTGTGTGGTACAAGAGAGGCTAGCAATGGTGGAAGGGTGAGAGTGCGTATAATCCATGGACTCAACATTAGTCATAAGAACTCATATACTTATTGCAAAAATCTACGAGTCATCAAAACAAAGCAATCAACGCATGCTCCTAGGGGGGAGGTTGGTAGGAGTTAACCATCGTGCACCCCCGACCTCCACAGAAAGGTTGCCACTCTACAAATACCTCATGCTCTAACTTCGTCACATAGCGGTTCACCATACGTGCATGATACGGGAATCACTAACCTTAACACAAGTATTTCTCAATTTCATAATAACTCCACTAGCATGACTCTAATATCACTATCCTCATATCTCAAAACAATTATCAAGCATCCAACACCTCATCATATTCAATGCACTTAGTGTGAATTTTTTTACTACATTGTCATTGGATGTCTATCATGTGAAGACTAGTTTTATTAGCCTAAACACATTACCATGATGTTTTTATAGACTCTCAAGTAGATATAAGTTAAGCATGCGAGTTCAACAATTTCTACAAAATATTACCACCACCGTGCTCTAAAATATATAAGTGAAGCACTAGAGCAAAAACTATTCAACTCAAAAGATATAAGTGAAGCACATAGAGTGTTCTAACAATTCATAGGCCATTTTAACTCTCTCAAATAGGTGTGTCCAGCAAGGATGATTGTGACAAACTAACAAGCAAAGACTCAAATTATACAAGACACTCCAAGCAAAACACATATCATGTGGTGAATAAAAATATAGCTCCAAGTATAGTTACCGATGGATGAAGACGAAAGAGGGGATGCCTTCCTGGGGCATCCCCAAGCTTAGGCTTTTGATTATCCTTGAAATTTACTTGGGGTGCCATGGGCATCCCCAAGATTAGGCCTTTGCTACTCTTTGTTCCATAGTCCATCAAAGCAATACTCAAAACTTGAAAACTTCCCAACACAAAACTTAGACAAATATTCTCGTGAGCTCCGTTAGTATAAGAAAGCAAACCACTACTCAAAGGTACTGTAATGAATTCATTCTTTGTTTATATTGGTGTTACTCCTAATGTATTCCAACTTCTCTATGGTTCATACCTCCAAATATTACTCATATATGCATTGAAATAAGCAAACAACACACGAAAAACAGAATCTGTCAAAAACAGAACAGTCTGTAGTAATCTGCAGGTTTCGAATACTTATGTAACTCCAAAAAATTCAAACTAAATTGGTAAATGTGAGGAATTTGTCTATTAATCATCTTCAAAATTAATCTACTAAATAGCACGCCCCAGTAAAATCTTACGACCACTTTAGCGAGCGCTAACGATTCTGTTTTTCACAGCAAGCTCACATAAACTTCACACACAACTTCCCAAAGGTTCTAGTTGGCACAAACACTAAACAAAACATGAAACCACATCTAAAGAGAGGCTAGATGCAATATTTATTCCCTAACAGCAACAAAAACAAAAAATATAAAATTGGGTTGCCTCCCAACAAGCGCTATCGTTTTACGCCCCTAGCTAGGCACGATACAAGATAGATCTAGGTATTACCATCTTTGGAAGGCAATCCATAAGTGGCACTCATGATAGATTCATATGGTAATTTGATTTTATTTCTAGGAAAGTGTTCCATGCCTTTCCTTAACGGAAATTGGAAACTAATATTTCCTTCCTTCATATCAATAATTGCACCAATCGTTCTAAGGAAAGGTCTACCAAGAATAATAGGACATGAAGAATTGCAATCTATATCAAGAACAATGAAATCTACGGGCACATAATTCCTATTGGCAACAATAAGAACATCATTAATCCTTCCCATAGGTTTCTTAATAGTGGAATCCGCTAGATGCAAATTTAAAGAACAATCATCAAGTTCATGGAACCCTAGCAAATCACACAAAGTTTTTGGGATAGTGGAGACACTTGCACCCAAATCACACAAAGTATATCATTCATGATCTTTTATTTTTATTTTGATAGTAGATTCCCACTCATCATAAAGCTTTCTAGAGATAGAAACTTCTAACTCAAGTTTTTCTTCATAAGATTGCATCAAAGCATCAACTATGTGTTTGGTGAAAGCTTTATTTTGACTATAAGCATGCGGAGAATTTAGTATGGATTACAACTAGGAAATACAATCAATCAAAGAGCAATTATCATAATTGAATCCCTTGAAATCCAAAGTAGTGGGTTCATCCCTATGCAAAGTTTTAATCTCTTCACTCCCACTTTTAACAATTTTAGCATCAAGATCTAAAAACTCCGAATCATTGGGACACCTTAAAGCAGAATCATCTCCAATCCTATCTTCATCAAAATTTATACTAGAAAACAAGGATCTAATAGGGGACACATCAATAACTTTCAGATCTTCATCTTTATTTTCATGATAACTAGAAGAACATGCTATAATATAATTCTCTCATTTAGAACGCATCCTAGCGGTTCTTTCTTTGCATTCATCAATGGAAATTCTCATGGCTTTGAGAGACTCATTGATATCATGCTTAGGTGGGATAGATCTAAGTTTCAAAGAATAAACATCAAGAGTAATTCTATCCACACTTCTAGCCAATTCATCAATCTTAAGCAATTTCTCTTCAAGCATAGCATTGAAATTCTTTTGCGATATCATAAACTCCTTAACACTACTTTCAAATTTAGAAGGCATCTTTCCATAAGAGTTGTTGTAGGAATTACCATAATTATTAGAGGAATTACTAGGAAAAGGCCTAGGATTAAACTTTCCTCTATAAGCATTGTTACCAAAATTGTTCCTACCAACAAAATCCACATCCAAAGATTCATTGCTATTTTCAATCGAAGTGGACAAAGGCGTATCATTAGGATCAGAAGAAGCACTCTTAGCAGCAACCAATTTCATAAGTTCATCCATCTTTCCACACAAAACACTAATTTCTTCAATAGCATGCACTTTTAAGCTAGTAGATCTTTCGGTGTGCCATTGAGAATAATTAACCATAATATTTTCTAGGAGTTTGGTAGCTTCTCCTAAGGTAATTTCCATGAAAGTGCCTCCTACGGCCGAATCAAAAAGATTTCTAGAAGCTAAATTCAAGCCAACATAAAAGTTCTGATTAATCATCCATAGATTCAAACCATGTGTAGGGCAATTACGTATCATTAGTTTCATTCTCTCCCAAGCTTGTGTAACATGCTCATGATCTAGTTGCTTAAAATTCATCATATCGTTTCTAAGAGAGATGATCTTAGTAGGAGGGAAATACTTAGAGATAAAAACATCTTTGCACTTATTCCACGAATCAATACTATTTCTAGGCAAAGAGGAAAACCAAGTTTTAGCACGATCTCTAAGTCAAAATGGAAATAACTTCAATTTAACAATATCTTTATCCGTATCTCTTTTCTTTTGCATATCACACAAAGCAACAAAGTTGTTTAGATGAGTAGCAACATCTTCACTAGGAAGGTCGGAGAATTGATCTTTCATGACAAGATTCAACAAAGCAGCATTGATCTCACAAGATTCAACATCGGTAATAGGAGCAATCAGAGTGCTAATAAAATCATTGTTGTTGGTATTGGAGAAGTCACACAATTTTGTATTGTTCTGAGCCATAGTGACAAGCAAGCAATCGACCACATACAAGCAAACAAGTAGCAAGCAAACGAAAACACACGGCAGAAGAAGGGCAAATAAAACGGCAAGGGTGAAGTGGGGGAGAGGAAAACGAGAGGCGAAAAAATTTAATGCGAAGGATAAGGGTTTGTGATAGGTACTTGGTATATGACTTTTGCGTAAGCCTCCCCGGCAACGGCGCCAAAAATTCTTCTTGCTACTTCTCGAGCTTGCGTTCTATTCCCTCGAAGAGGAAAGGGAGATGCATCACATTAGCATAAGTGTTTCCCTCAGTTTTTGAGAACCAAGGTATCAATCCAGTAGGATACCACGCGCAAGTCCCTCGCACCTGCATAAACAAATAAGAACTTCGCAGCCAACGCCATAAGGGGTTGTCAATCTCTTTACGGTCACTTACGAAAGTGAGATGTGATAGAGATGATAGTTTATATTTTTGGTATTTTTGTTTATAAGAACAGAAAATAAAATTGGTAAAAGTAAATTAGATGTAGATTGATATGTTGAGAATAGACCCGGGGGCCATAGTGTTCTCTAGTGGCTCCTCTCATGATAGCGATATTCTACAGCGGGTAAACAAATTACTGTCAAGCAATTGATAGAAAAACGAATAATTATGAGACTATCTAGGCATGATCATTGTATATAGGCATCAGGTCCGAGACAAGTAGACCGAAACGATTCTGCATCTACTACTCTTACTCCACACATCGACCGCTATCCAGCATGCATGTAGTGTATTGAGTTCATAAGAACAGAGTAATGCCTTAAGCAAGATGACATGATGTAGAGGGATAAACTCAAGCAATATGATATAAACCCCATCTTTTTATCATCGATGGCAACAATACAATACGTGCCTTGCTGCCCCTACTATCACTGGGAAAGGACACCGCAAGATTGAACCCAAAGCCAAGCACTTCTCCAATTGCAAGAACTATATATCTAGTAGGCCAAACCAAACCAATAATTCAAAGAGACCTGCAAGGATATTATGAGCATACATAAAAAGTTCAGAGATGAACCAAATATTTCTCATAGATAATCTTGATCATAAACTCACAATTCGTCGGATCTCGACAAACACACCGCAAAAAGAGATTATATCCAATAGATCTCCTCAAAGACCGAGGAGCACTTTGTATTGAGATCCAGAGAGAGAAGAAGCCATCTAGATACTATCTATGGACCCGAAGGTCTGTGGTAAACTACTCACAACTCATGGTGAGGGCGATGATGATGATGATGAAGAACTCCGTGATGGATCCCCCTCCGGTGGAGCTCCGGAACAGGCTCCAAGATGGGATCTCACGGGAACAGAAGGTTACGACGGTGTTATTAGGGTTTTCTCTCTGTTGTCGAAGGTTTCGGGGTACGTAGACTTATAAAGGAGGAAGGAGGACACCGGGGGGGTGCTCGAGGGGCCCACGAGGGAGGGGGGCGCACCCTGGGAAGGGGGCGTGCCCCCCCACCCTCGTGGACACCCCGAGGCTCCCCTGACGTGGTTCTCAAGTCCCCTGTGCGTGATTTTCTTCAAAAATATCTCTCGCGAAGGTTTTATTCCGTTTGGACTCCGTTTGATATTCTTTTTCTGCAAAACCCTGAAACAGGCAAAAAACAACAATCTGGACTAGGCCTTTGGGTTAGTATGTTAGTCCCAATAATGATATAAAAGTGTAAGATAAAGCCCATTAAACATCCAAGACTTCATTAATAATAGCATGGAACAATAAAAAATTATAGATACGTTGGAGACGTATCACGCACCCTGGAGGAAGCTAAACCTCCCCGCCTGTTCAGACTCATCGTCCGAACACAACTTTGTGGTGAAGCCTAGGGAGAAGCCCCGACCAAGACGTAAGTTTGTACAGAAATATTAATTGGTACACCTTAATTGTTTAGCATTTTGATGCTTTACTTAGTATTTCTCACCTGCTAACCTACATCCCTCCCCGAGGACACCCCGACGCCTCTTTATCGGAGGGGAACTCTCTAGCGCCCGGAGAGATGGAGAGTGACCCGCTGGTCCGAGCTCCATCGCCCGTGATTGGCGGGGACACAGAAGTGTCCTCCCAGCAGGTGTCTTCTGCTCAAGGAGATGGGGGCGGGGCAAGTCATAGGGCGACCGAGGGTAACACCTTGGCTGCCGCTGACCATGGGGAAACAATCCCCATGGAGACCGAAGACAGTGAGCCCAAACAATCCGGGGTCCTGCCGAATACTGATCCGGAGCCTAGCGCGGCTCCAGGGTCCGAAGACCAGACCCCGAAGGCGGGGGAGGATACGAGGGCGCCCGGAGTCAATCCGGAGGCGTCGGACCCTCTGGAGAGAGCACTACAGAGTGCTTCCATGATGGAGGAGCACCGAACCATGATGGGTGCGGTGATAAAGAAGATTCAGTCCGTCAAAGGCGGACTGAATGAAGCCTTCAATAGCCTGCTAACAGGCTTTGAGGTAAGCAATGTAATATTCTTTATGGAACTTTTATTTGTTTTATATGCACATATATAACCAGTAGCCCCTGATGCCTTGTGTGATTTTGAACAGAATCGGACGAAGTATCCATAGTATAGCATGCTTATAGAGCTGAATTGTTCATTTTTCTGTTATGTGAACATGCTTCTCTAGTTATGGCAACTGCACGAGATGCAGAGGTTGCCGAACTAAATCGGAAGCTCTTGCTGGTCAACGCGGACCTCGACCGCGTCAACCAGCGTTTAGATGAAACGCAAGGTATGCGGATTTTCTTAAAAAATCAAAATGTCAAGAAGACTAATAAGGTTAATTGAGGTATGGGTATAAAATCTTTTATGATGTTCTGTATTACATAGTTGGCGCCACTGAGCTCGAGGCCCTTAAGGGCGAGCTTGCGAAGGCCAAGAAGGAGGCCGAAGTGAGCAAGGCAATCACTGAGAAGGCGGGTGCCGAACTAAATGCCAAAAAGGCCGTGTGCGAGAAGCACCAGGCTCGGGTGTCCGAAGTCGAGGTTGAGCTTAAAGATGCCATTCTCAAATGTGAGGCATTGGAAGAGAAAACTTCAAAACAAGCATCTGAGCTTACTGTGGCAGTTCAGACTGCCCAGGATGCACGAAGCAAGGCGCGCAACGCTTGTGAAGAAATCAAGCAGGCGCAACAGATATCATCTGGTAAGAGCTTTCTCTTACAGAGCATCTTCGGAGGGCAGAAGTTTTTTGGGCTGACACGATTATGGAGTTCTCTAGACGTGTTTGCTGATCTTCCAAGGAGCAGTGCGGATGCCACCCAATACTTCCGAGCCCAGGAGGGAAATCACATGGAGAAGTTGTTTTGGTCGCAGTTCTATGCGCCAAAACATCCGGTGCCCCTCAACGACCAGATGAAGCAGCTGGTCGAGCTGCACAATATGGCGGGTTTGGCCATGAAGGACTTGATAGTCCGGCTAGGGCCCGCTAATCCAATCCCAAGTACCTACTTCGGATTGGTGAAGCGGCTCATCGAGGTGAGTCCGCGGGTTGACGCATTGAAGCGTTCGGCCTGCATAAAAGGTGCTCGGATGGCCTTCCCTCGTGTGAAGCTGCACTGGGCGAAGATGAGGGCGCAGGAGATAGCTACTGCTGGCCCACCCGCGGGCAAGGAGCACCGCAAGCCGGAGAAATACTTGAGGACGTCATAGAAGGCAGCTTCCTTGTAGAAGGAAAATTCTCAAAGGATGTTATCTTTGAGTAATTGTATCCGGTTGTAAAGATTTAAGCTTATGAACCGATGTATATAACTTTTGCGCTATTATATTATGAGCGAATTTTATCTCTTGTGTGGCTGTTTATATAAATTGGAAAGTTTCCCGTCGTCGGCTTCAACCCCATGTACATAGTACTCGGGTGTTCGGTCATATGCATGTACAATCTTTATCCAACGTCTTGGTCCGTGTAGGAGGTGTATGAGAATCGAACAAGGCAATCAGACTATGCGGCGTTATTGCTTTCACTTAGCCATAGGAATTTGACAAGTGGGGCTAGGTACTAGCCCCTGGCGCGGATATGATATTTCCAAATTAAGGTATCCAATTGCACCCGGCTGGGCGAAAAACCAACCCTTTGTATAACACGGGGTAGATCTCTCTCGATCATAGTATAAAACCAAGTCATCGGATTTCGGACCAGGTTCTCGCTTTTCATGAGTCAGTTTTCGGCTTTCTCTACTGAGGCACTTGACCAGATGAGCCAGATGTACAATCAAAATAGTTCTCCCTTTACACCCTAGCCGAACAATCGGGAACGTAGGGGTAAGCACAGGAGCTGGGCAACCTAACTATTGACCCAAGACATGATTCAGAACTGATGCATATAAGGCAAAATCCAGGACACCGAACACTCCTTATAGGTGTTCGGACTTTTTGACATATACCGGGCTGAATACAACCTTTGGTAATAGACCCTGTTGGCAAGGCACACGTGGCAATCTGACGTGGGGAGAGAACATTTATGGTGAGTGAATAAAACTCCGAACATGATGTGAATCAAGTTGCTCTATTAATATCCCTTTATAGTACGGCGATCCGCAAGCTTACAGATAATGCCGATGACTTCCTTGGACATTTTACATGCCAGAAAGGTATAAAACAAGAAAGAAAGAAAAAGTTTACACAGGGTCTTATCTAAAGAAAAACCTAAGCACGGGTCCCTGCTGCACGTCTGCGCCGTTTCCTCCTCTATAATGTGTCCTTGAAGGGAAAAGAAAAAAAACCTAGAAAAGAAAAGAGATCCAGTGTGGCCATAAACAAGACTGGTTCGTTTAGTGAACCTTAAAAGATAATTTTAGAGTCCGAATAGGGTCGAGCCGAACTATGGACTATATGCATGCAGTGTGCCCCCAGCGTCGCCCAAGGAATTTTGAGGGCATAATTATGTACCCAAGGCACATATGCTATCACCTTATGGGGAAGTCGATGGGGGCGTAGCTGCTAATCTAGCTCTGGTTCATCTGAGCTGCCGCACTAAGTCGTATGGCGGACATGTTTAGCTATGTCCGTGACTGATATGTTATCCGGCTTGAATAGGCTGTTTTGGACTTCGTCTGCTAAGGCCACAGTGTCCTCCTCCGTCCGGAGAGAGCGCTCCATATTTCCATTGACCGTGATGATACCACGTGGTCCAGGCATTTTAAGCATTAAATAAGCATAATGCGGGACTGCATTAAAGCGGGCGAAGGCCGTTCTTCCGAGTAGTGCATGATAGCCACTTCGGAATGGAGCTATGTCGAAGATTAACTCTTCGCTTTGAAAGTTATCAGGAGAGCCGAATACGACCACCAATGTTAAAGAGCCCGTGCAGTGGGCTTCTATGCCCGGTATCATTCCTTTAAAGGTCGTGTTGCTTGGCTTTATTCTTGACGGGTCGATCCCCATCTTACGGACAGTGTCCTGATATATCATATTGAGACTGCTGCCGTCGTCCATAAGGATTCAGGTGAGATGGTATCCATCGATTATTGGGTCGAGCACTAGGGCAGTCGAACCCCCATGCCGGATACTAGTCGGGTGATCCCTGCGATCGAAAGTGATCGGACATGCCAACCATGGGTTGAATTTGGGGGCAACAGGCTAGACAGCGTAGACATCTTGGAGTGCGCGCTTGCACTCCCTCTTTGGGATATGAGTGGCATATATCATGTTCACTGTTTTGATCTCTGGTGGAAATTTCTTCTGCCCCCCTGTATTCGGCTGGCGAGGTTCATCCTCGTCTTCACTCTGAGGTCTCTTCCCCTTGTGTTCAACATTGTGCTTGTCGGCCTTCTTGAAAACCTAACAATTACGGTTGGTATGGTTTGCAGGTTTTTCTGGGGTGCCATGGATTTGGCAGGGCCTATCTAATATTTTGTCCAGGCTAGATGGATTGTCTTTGTTGCCATTAAATGGCTTCTTCCGTTGACCGGGTCTGGAGCCGCTGAATCCGGCGTTTACCGATGTATCATCTGGGCTTCCATCATTAATTCGACTTTTGTTTTTGTTTCGTCGTGGCTTTCCATTGCCGTCCCTGACTTCAGATGTTTCGGGTTGCTGGTGCTGCTACGAGCTAACCAACTATCTTCACCCGCGCAAAAGCGGGTCATGAGTGTAGTTAGGGCTGCCATTGTCGTCGGCTTTTCCTGTCCAAGGTGTCTGGCTAGCCATTCGTCCCGGACACTGTGCTTGAAGGCCACTAAGGCTTCAGTGTCCGGACAATCGACGATTTGGTTCTTCTTAGTGAGAAACCGATTCCAAAGCTTGTGGGCTGAATCCCCTGGTTGTTGGATGATGAGACTTAGATCGTCAGCATCCGGGGGCTGGACATAGGTCCCTTGAAAATTGGCCCGAAAATCATCCTCAAGTTCTTCCCAACTCCCAATGGAGTTCTCTGGGAGGCTGTTTAGCCAGTGCCGAGCTGGTCCTTTCAGCTTGAGGGGTAGGTATTTAATGGCGTGGAGATCATCTCCGCAAGCCATGTGGATGTGAAGGATGAAGTCTTCTATCCAGACGGAAGGATCCGTCGTTCCATCGTACGCGTCGATGTTGACGGGTTTAAACCCTTCTGGAAAATCATGATCCAGCACCTCATCGGTGAAGCGCAGAGGGTGTGCGGTGCCTATTTATTTTTCTATATCATGGCGCATGTCCGATGGTTGTGATGTTCGGTATTGACCCCGAACTGGTATATCACCGGCGCAATTGGCTTGATAGCTATCGTCCCGTGCGGGGGCACGTTCCCTAGATCCGTAGATGGATCTAGTCTTGCCAAACTTTTTGTTTAGGTCCTCACGCAAATCGTGTTTCCGGACTTGAGCTGCATCCTCCTTTCCTTTACGGGGTGGGGGTGCGGGCTTGTGTATGCCATTGCTAGCCACTCTGTCCCGTCCGCGAGGTGGTCGGTCCGGCTTATCTTTGGCGTTTTGAACGCGGACGTTTGGGAGGTTCATCGGCAGGCTTGTCCTTTGTGGGATCGTATTCGCCGTCGCCCTCCTTCTCCTTAGGTGTATCCACGATATACACATCGTATGATGACATAGCTATCCATTGCCTGGTTACGGGCCGGTTTTGGTCTAGATCTGCTTCGGCTTCGAGGTCCATCCCTTCGAAGTCTTCGGAAGCCTAGTCAAGTAGACCGGTTAGATCTTCGACCGTGGCTACCAAGTGGGAGGTGGGTGGGGAGCAAAATTCGCCATCAGCCTCCAGTTCGAACCGGATATAATTCGGCTGTTCATCCCCAGCTAAGGAGAGGGATTTTAACGAGTTTAACATGTCTTCCAAGGGTGAGTGCTGGAAGATATCTGCAACACTGAATTCGGTGATAAACACCTGATCGAGCTTGAAGGGCGCAGATGCGCATGATTCTGAACCTAAGGCCGGAACCGAGTCCGTAGTTCTGGTAACACATATCCTGCTTGAAGTTGGGTCCGTGTGCGGCTGCAACACCGTTGAGTCTGCGGCTCTGCGGCGGGGTTGAGCTTCCCGTCCTCGGGTGATGCGATTTGTTCCGGATCTAGGGCCAGAACTGTTGCTGGTGCTATTTTCTGGTCCGATGACAGAGTTAGGTCGTGTTCATCGTGGTGGCAGGGAGAGTCACCGTGGGCTCGAATCCGTCGAAGATCAAGTCTCCGCGGATATCAACAACGTAGTTTAAGCTTCTAAACCTAACTTGATGGCCAGGGGCGTAGCTCTCAACCTGCTCGAGGTGGCCTTCAGTGTTGGCACGAAGCATGAAGCTGCCAAACACAAAAAGCTGTCTGGGAGGGAAAATTCCCTTGGTGTTGCCGTCGTGGTTGATGACGTGATCCATCAGTCCTTCGGTCAATGGCATAGTGGAACTCTCAATGAAAGCACCAATGTCGGTCTCAAAATCGGCGGATCTCGGGTAGGGGGTCCCGAACTATGCGTCCGATGATTGATGGTAACAGGAGGCTGGGGACACGATGTTTACCCAGGTCCAAGCCCTGTCGATCGAGGTAATACCCTACTTCCTGCTATATTAATATGGATGAATATGCTTACAAGAGTTGATCTACCCTGAGATCGTCACAGCTAAACCCTAGAGTCTAGCCTATGAGGATTTTGTGATTCTCTATTAGCCTCTACAGACTAAACCCTCCAGTTTATATATGCACGGGAGGGGCCTAGGGTTTGTACATAACCATCTTGTAGAGGAATGAAATATTACACCCGAACCTAAAACCTGCCATTATACGAATACAGGAGTCCTATCCGGATACGAGAGACGATCTTCGACAATGATCTTCACGGCCCACCAGTCCGGCCCACCAAGAGTTATCCGACCACCCGAGGACCCCTCAATCCAGGACTCCCTCAGTGACAACCACCACCTCCAAGCGGGTGAGCACCAAGCACCGAGGAAAGGCGCATGTGCGAGAAGGGATCAATATATGGAACACCGTCAAAAAACACCGAGCAACAAGGGGGAGGCGTACCCGACGAAAGCATTGTACATGTGTTTTTTTTCTCCCTCTCTTTTTTGCTCTCTCTCTCTCTCTCTCTTTCTCTCTCCCTTTATTAGGAATGACCGAACTTCAAGTCTTCAAGCCAGGCAACCGAACAAAAACCGGGCCGCCTAGCTGCAGCCCAAAATAGAGCGATTCCGTGCAGGCAACACGCACGCACACAGGCAGGTGGATCGATAGACCACGCAGTCAACGCATGCGAGCCTAAGAAGAGTAGCCGACTCGAAAGAGCAGTAGGCGGCAGCGGCGGAACAGAGGCTGGCGCTAGACCGAGGACCATCGTGTGCTATCCAGATCGAGTCTGGCAGCCCGCGGGAGACGCGGTCTACATAGGAGAAGCGCCACGCGAGGTCACTAGTCAGTCGCGTCGGACGTGTGACATGGAGCGGAGCCGCTGGCGGCTGGAGGAGCAGCGTTGGGCTGGCTCGAATACAAGCGCACGCGCACACGCACGATGCACCGGTCCAAGGTCCGGCGCGGCCGACGGACCAGCCAAAAGGAGGCGGCGACCGGCGGAGAGGCCACGACCAGGAGGAGGCGGCGGCTGGCGGAACAGGCGTGGCGTGACCTGGTGGGCAGGGGCGAGTGGCGTCAGGAGAAGGACGAGGGAGCCACCGGATCGGCACAGGAGCGACGGTCCAACCGAAGACAGAAGCCGGTGCCAGATAGCAGATCGGGGGAACTGGGCGCCTTCAGATGCGGTTGCACTTGGGATTAGAGGTTGAGGAAGCCAACGACCACCGGCAAACAAGGCAACGGCGGCGCACGTCAGAGGTGAGTTCCGACGCCAATTTTTTTTTCTGAACCTAGGCTGATGATACCATGTTAGGAATGCAACTTGTATAATTAGGAGGCAAAAGCCAGCATATATACATATACATGAGGATGCCAAAAGGCTACAAGAGGATGCCAAGATACTAGAATGCAAAAGGCCAAAAGACATGACTAATATAACTCTAACAGTGTCAACATTGTGATTAAGCCAACACTGGTTATGGACTATCTGTCCCAAGTGGCATCAATTGGGTATCATGACCTGCCCGGCGGTAAACCGCCAGAGCACTTGTTATCAGTTTGTGCGCAGGGTAATGATCAGCCTGATCTACATAAATCAACGCTATCATAAAGCATAAAGTGATATTTTCTTCAACTAGTGGATCAACAGTATTGCGCAGAAACAGAATCGTGCACAATGGCACGACAGATTAAGGTTTTACTAACTATTACATGACTCAGTGAGCCAAACAAGATCAAGTGTTTTAAAGGATCAAATATATAAACTCCCCGGCGGTTCACTCTTCCCGGCCCTGCTAACTTGAAGCTTCTGGGTTATCCTTCTCCGGTTCTTCGTCCTCCTCCGTCTAAAAGTTTGGTGATGACCAATCGATGCCTGACAGAGCCTGAATTCAGATTCATCATCTATAAGTTTGGACGAGTCAACTTCAGGAGCAAAAGCATGCTTATGGATTGGAGGGATTAAATCCATCACTTAATAAGCCGGAGTGGGCATCTTCTGGTTCTTCATGCTGTAAGCCGGCTGATATCTTGACAGATCTGTTTCATTGGCGATCAAGCTGGCCAGAGGGTGTATATCTTTCACACAGGCAGCGAAATACTTTTGATCAAATGCCGTGCCATCTTATTTCAAGCTTGGGTAATGATAATCCACAGGTGTAGGGGATCACAACAGTTTTCGAGGGTAGAGTGTAACACCCCAAATTTTTTGACCTTGATCTATAAATCAAATAATTTACTAGGAGATTAAAACTTTCATTCTCTCGGCTTTCTTTGGTTTCAGAACCACTTTTCCTTTTGAATTTATGAAGATTTTACCCCAGTGAAAACTTTTCAGACATGTCATTTGCACTTGTTTGCCCTACCCAAGAAAAACAATTCTTCTATCAGTGGGTTAATTTGCATTATTATTTTTCCTCTAAGCTTTATCACTTAAAGTAATTTTTCATTAGTTTTAAAGCTCTGTTTGCACTACAACCCTTTGATAGATTTATTCAAAAATTTCACCAAAATTTGGGGATGTCATGTGAAGTCCCTACATCTCTTTTATGCAAAAATCCTTTGGTGTTCTTTGAAAAAGTTGAGCAAAACATCCTCTTTTGCTCTCTAGTCCAGATTGACATTTTCTACTGCAGCCCTCTTTTAACTTGCTCTTTTAACCATGAATTTTCTCCTGCATGTTGTCCTCCCAACAAAACCCTTAAGTCCAGGAGATTGGTGCATTTGGAACATTTTTGGTCCATGCAATAATGCCTTCTAGTTTCTGTCCAGAATTGACTTTCTCAAAAACTTACACTTGCAAGTTTCTAGTTTTGCCCAACTAACCTTTCACCACCTCCTACACCTAAAGAGGCATTGGTCTGGGGTTTTTGGCCACCCCAAGAGATGCGTAGATGACCATAGAATTCTGTCAAATACCTTGTGTGCATGGCCAGTTTTGGCTTGGTTTTTAGTTTGCATTGTGGACTTGATCCCCTGACCAAACCACCATGTCCACTAATCTCCTTGCAAACTCCAACCTAGACCTGTTAATCCCCAGCCTCCTCCAAGCGCTCTAGCACGCGCTGGCATTACATCGAGCACCTAGCGTGCGTGCTCTAGGCGCGGCGAGAGCGCGCGTTTTGCACGTGCGTGCGCCCGAGTCGCCGCGTCTCGCTGCCGCCCTCTCTCGCGCCCGTTCTGACCCTTGGCCACTTGCAGCCAGCACCACGACTGCTCCCTCACCGCAGAGTCGCCCTGGCCCCCTCCTGGCGCCCCACAGCACCACTACCGCAAGCCGCCACCACTGCTCCGCCAGCTCTGCCATGGACGGCGCCGCCCGAGCCACTCCAGCCCGCCAGCTGCCCTCTGGAACAGCTCGCGCTCATCCACGAGCCCGTCCGCTAGTGCCCATCGCCGCCACGTCGCCCTGCCAGCTACAGAACGGTGGTTCACCGACGTCCTTATCCACGGCCGCGAAACCGACCTAGTTACGCTATAAATGGAGACCCCCGAGCTCATCCAAACCCCCAGGCAGCCTCAGGCCATCCCTCTAGAGCCCCGACGGCCAACAATCGACGGAAGGAGGCTTTCTCCTCGACTCCGATCAGTTCGGCCGTCGCCACGCTCCGGTGCCGTACGTCACAAGCAGACCCTCCCCCGCCCATCCAGCACCACCGTCGGATTCCCCTTGCTCGTGCGGAGCTGCCCATGCTCTCAAATGCGACCAGAAACCACCGTAGCCGAGACCCCCAATTCCACCCGAGGCCACCTCCGCCGCGGAGCTCACAGTCGGCGACTCCTTTCACCCCCGCCGACCTAGTGACGACCGGGAGGACCGCCCTAGTCTGGTGGATCCATTCCTGCCCTCAGAACCCAGTTGGGAGCCGCCGTTTGTCGACGACGATCGCCGAAGCCTCGCCCCGCGCGAAACAGAGGAGGAAGATGGCGCGGTGACTGGTCAAACCTGACCAGTGGGCCCAAGGGACCCACTATCTGTGACCCCGCACCGGCCCGCGCTGGTTTGAGTGAAAGCGCAGAATCCCGAAGTACGTTTCCCCGTCGCGAAAGCGTATTCTCCCCCGAACCGTTTTCTTTTCTGGTTTTTATTTAAAAACAGAACTTTGACTGGCTACAAATTTTTAAATATAAGTCCAAATGACTTGACTCTTTTTCTGTTGTTCCTCAAATTTGGTCTAGTTTATTTTCATATTTATTTGAAAATTTTCCAGACAACTTTTTTGCGTTGTTTTGAAGCTATGTATTGATTTCATATTCTTTCAAATAGGATTTTGAAGAGGGAGACAACATTTATAAGTTTTAGAATGCACTTTACCTCTCCACCACTTGAAGGCAAGCATTCTTGAACCCTGGCTCAATACTTGTGGTGTGTTGTTTGATGCGATTACAACACCACCTTGACATGGATGCAATCATTTTCCTCTGTGATGATTTGATCATACCCATGAGTGCATGATGTAGGCTCCTTGCTGTTGAAAAGTTGATATGCTTGTGATGGAAATCCCACTCGTATGTTTCTCATGCCTATCGGAAGAAAGCCGGGAAAAATCGCTATCTTGTGTAGACACGAGCTTGTCCCTAGCCCCTCGTCGAGACAGTGGTGTCCGGTATGGCATGGTGAGGTGTGAAGAGCGGTAACTCATTCTGTTGATGTGGAACATATTGGTTATGCTAATCATATAGGTGATACTTAAGCCTCCTGAGTTGACCGTAGATCGAGTCTTGCTCCAGTAACCCCCATACTCGTTTCGTACTACCACTTGTCCCTGCCACATGTAGGGTAAGGTTCAGTAAATTTTCAACCCCTGTCCTAGCACACACCGTACAGAGAGGCCATGGTGGAAGATACCGGCTGCATCCGGTAGGCATGCCACTTGGTCCGGGGGCATCGGTGTTTTCGCTTGGAGCCGAAGGGGGTAGCTTCCCCAGTTGCACGCGTTATAAATTTTGTGATCCCATGCTAGTCGAGGTTGTAGCCTCCCCACTTAGAGTCTTGCATAACAGGTGTCGTGGGTGAATCCGGACACCATTAAGCTACACTGGTGTGTGCAGTCAGGTGAGTTCTCAATCAGAAGACTGTGGACGGAATTAGGCCCGATGGACTAAAGGAATCCGTTACTCGTGGGTAAAGAGTACACCCTCTACAGAGGATAAATCTATCCGAATAGGCGTGTCCCTGGGTTAGGACTACAGTCTGGGATGGGTCAAGTGTCGGTCTTAGTGTCGGTCTTCAGAGGAGAAACTACTGGAACAGAACCTGGATCATAACTTGTGACCTATGATGACTGTTACTATGATTATGGACTAACCATTTATGTTATTTGAATTGTTGAATATCTCCTGGGACGGTTCTACCTCCTGGATATTCACTATCTTCTCCTTTCTTTTATAAGCCCGTTATGTGGTGTCATTCAGACGCCCGACTGTGGCATGCTTGCTATTTCATTTATTAAAGCCCTTTATGTGGTGTCGCTCAGACGCCCGACTGTGGCATGCTTGCTATTTCAATTATTAAAGCCCTTTATGTGGTCTCGCTCAGAGCCCGACTGTGGCATCCTTGTTATTTCATTTATTTATAAACCCTTTATGTGGTGTCGCTCAGACGCCCGACTGTGGCACGATTGCTATTTATTTATATTTTTATCACTCCTTGAGTGCATAGTCTTATTTATATGGATCACCTGCTTGCATCATGGATTATCATTTCGTAACTCACTATGTGATCATTGAATATTTCTGAGCATGATTATCCTCTGTTATATTGCACCCGCGTTCATAATGTTTGCGAGTACATTCAAAGTACTCACTGGCTTGTCCCTGGCTATTGTCTTGGCCAGATATCTCGCATGGAGAGGAGCGTTGCAACGACCGCCCCGGAACCTATGCAACGGTGATAGCAGACTCGCGAAGATAGGAGCTAACCTGGTCAGCTGTTCCCATGGGAAATGGAGTCCCACAGACACCGACGTGTTACAGACCGCTTCTGCCATCAGCCACTAGAAACCCTGTGTTGTACTGAAAGACCAGAATGGTCTTGTACTACATATTTTGTATTTTTTCTTGGACTTTCTGTATCAAGTGGTGACTCATCAGCTAACAGTAATCCTGGGGCTGATGAGCACAAGGGCCACTTTTGGGGAAATTAATACCCCGAAAACCGGTCTTGACAACCTTGGTATCAGAGCCAGGCTGACCATTGGCTAATCCTATCTTAGCCAGGTCAAGAAACCCAGGTTAAATACCCCACCCGACATTATCCTAACCCTGGCCGAGCTTCTTGTGTAAGATAGCCACATAGTGAACCGATACCTTTGGTAGTCGGTGGCCAACCTATCAGCCTAGCCCGTCGATCACGCGCCAGTGACCGACACTTAAATAGTTTCCTCCGCAAGCGTGCGAAGGAAGACTCCATCCCCTTTTCTATAAAAAGGGCACGCTAGCCTCAACCCAGCACAGCACAGCCTCTACCCCAGACCGAGCTAAAATGCTAGGACCCATTGTTCACAATGAAACCACAGCAACCAACCTTGGAGGTTTTGTGACCGTGCTCGCAAACCTCACCCGCCGTGCCTTTGCATTAGAGGAGCCCCCAGAATATGTTGTGTACCAAGGGTCCATGAGCGGTGAAAGCCGTCAATTCTGGGCCACTGTGCACATCTACGGTAGGGGTCTGTCGCCAGAACGCCCCTACAGGTTCACCGGAAGGACAACTTCCTTTGAGCCACAAGCCATCCAACTAGCTGCTCGAGAGGCTATAGTTCAACTCCGGCACTTGTCGCTCAGAGTTAACTGTCGCTCATTCTACTACTACCCCAGTCGTGACGGGTATGGTAGGACACCCAGGGTTGCCAGCGGAGACTATGAGACAGATCCTGCATTATTGCATCTGGTGCGCTATGTAAGTGCACTAGAGGAACTGTTTGATCAAATCCCTCTTGATCTGATCGCAGCTCATGGAGAACTGGTTCGCCGAGCCCCGGCAAGAGGAGGAGATGAGTCCGGCACCGACAACCCAGTCGTGTTGTTCGGACAACCGATCGAGTCCTTGAGGTCTGCCCAGGTCATTGACCAAAATGCCTTGGTGTCCCCAGAGGTGTTGCGTCTCCTGTTTAGGGCGCGCTCCAACGGGATTGTGGCCAACAATCCCCGTGAGGGTCATCATCACTGCCCCGACCCTGCAACCCCTCAGCCACCTCCAGCCAACACCGACAATGAAGCCCTTGGAGAAGCCTCGGCATCCACAAGGCAAGGCCGCTTATATATAAACGAGGTTGATTAAAATCACTCGAGTAGTACCAGGCCTTATCTTGTCCACGTCCTGTTGTGGTGTGATCTGTATTTCCATATGTATATACTATTTGCTTGTGCACCCTTATCCTTATAGCAACCATGCATAAATATGTCGGTGTAAGAATGCATTTTTGAATTCCGGGTGTAACTTCCAAAGCACCACACCGATAACTCCTACAGTAAACACGTCACTTTGCGAGACGTGTGTATCTGTAGCATTGACCCCGCCCCCGTAAAGCAGAGCCGACAAGTAGCCGCCCCTCACCGTGATTTAATAACCCAGCTCAGTTGTTATAAAAAAGGCCACCCCATGAACTTGCCAATCATCCCTCACCTGGTGCACCACTCTCACAGCCATTCCTTTCGCCATGCCAATTCCTAGTATTTACAGAGAACCCCAGATGCCTCCCCAGGTTGTTTCGTTAAGATATTGTGGGATTTTACCTGCAGTACCATGAGTGCTACCCGTCCACCCCAGTATGAGCTGCTCAAATCAAGGATGACACCCTCCACCTCGAAATATTGGGCAGTAGTGCACATCCCTCCCGCAAACCCAAACCAAGAACCAACAAAAGTTTCCTTCATGGGGAAATCTATGCCGACTCCACGGATGGCCATAGAGGCTGCCGCGTATGAACCGCTTGCTCGCCTTCGATTTGCGGTGCCCTATGCCAGCGAACGGGGGTATTATTACTTTCCGAGCCGTGTAGCACCCGGAGAAGTAGCATCTTTTCCTGGTGGGCAAATTGCGAGAGACCCTGTGCTGGCCAACCTTACGCAGTATGTCATCGCGCAAGAGCGTTTGACCCAGCGGGTAATGGGTTATCTCTAGAGCCTCGCCGATTTAAATCCTCGGATCGCCATCGACAGACCACTGAGGCCCGGGCAGGAGAAGCACATTCATCGACTAGTCAACCCGCTTGCTCCGATAGAAGAAGAGTGTCCCCCAGCACCAGAGACATTTTCCCAAGACCCTGTCCATTTACCGTTTCTATTTTAGATGTCACTACTATGTTGGTTGTCCCAGCGTGTATTTTTTTATTGAGTTGCCACTTGTGCGTGCTATCCTGGAGTTGTGTGTCAAATTATATAAATTTCATTTCAATTTATGGAGTAGTTTTTACTACTGATAATTCTTGTTTTTAACTAATTTTCGCGCTAGGTAAAAACCTGGAGTGAGATATTATTTATTTATTTATTCTTCCCTGAGATCTTGCAACATACATCTCTGCATAACATAGATATTTTCTCATGCAGCACCGCAACAACAGACTTACAACTCCGGCCACTCCACACAGTACACTAAGTTGCAAATCCATGTGCACCTGTTACATCTAATTGATCACCTTTCTAGCACACCATAGCCTCCTGAGGAGAAACTTGTGGGAGTTTATTTAGGCACAAGTTGCCTTCCGTACACTGACAGCCGTTAGCACCCGACACCCGCGCCTAATCCTCGTGATCGCCGCCGCCGCGAAGAGCTAGCACTCGGGCAGCAGCGTCACGACGATCGTCGAGGATCATCGTGCACAAGAGCACGGATAACCCTAGCAATGCTGCCAACCCTACGCACATTAGGATCATGCACCAGTCCGGCATCACCTCCGCCATTAGAGCCTCGTCCCAAGCTCCTACAAACACAAATGGAGGAGAGGGAAGGAGAAGAAGAAGTGAAGCTAGGTGTGAGGAAGAAGAAGGAGCACCTCTGTCATTTTATAGCTCGAGATCGGTGTAGAGTGGGCGGAGTCCACCAGCACCGCCCGTCGATCGATCGCCGGTGTTCGGAGGCGAATCCGCGAGTAGTGCCGACAGCACACTGGCCCGCGAGGTGAGTTCATGCTGCACCGGCAGCTAGCACACGATGCACTACCGTAGTACGACCTAGATGCCCTACGAGCTAGGCATCGCCGGTGGAGAAAGCGCGGGAAAGCGCGCGAGAGAGAGGGAGAAGAGAGAGCCTGTCGGTGTACTAAAGTAGGGGTACCCTTAGTATCCCGAACTTGTACACGGGCAGTCACAGCGTCCCGCGGCAAGGCTTGCCTGGTGATCGCCAAGGTCCTCCGTGGTTCCTTTGGAGCCATTCAAGAGCAAAGTATCCAAGCCAAGGAGACAGGGCCCCGGCAAGAGGAGCTTGCCGGGAAGGCCACTCAAGGCACAAGGCCACTCAAGGCGCAAGACCCTGGCAAGAGGAGATTGCCGGGAAGGTTAACCAAGGCATCTCAAGAAACTTGCCGCGACGCGCCACGCGTCCCGGCAAGGCCCGGTGAGCGACAAGCTCCCGGAAGCGACAAGATAGCGACCGCGGCAAGGCGCTTGCCGCGGCAAGCTTCCACTCAGTACCCGCGCTCCAGCGCATCCACCCACGTGTCGCTCTGGGACCTTTCCAGACGCACGTGGCGGGCGGCTGTGCAGCCAGGGGTATGCGGTGGCAAGCGGTGCTGACAAGGTAGCCATCGTGGCAAACGGTGGCGCCCCTGACGGCCCTTTTTGCACTGTTTGGGCGACGGTGACGGGCATTTAATGCCCTTGTCCCCTGCCGTCAGGGTTAGGTGCGATGCACTGTACAGGTAGCTGTACCAACCACAATATCTTTCCGTTTTTACCCTCAACTGCGTTGCCACCTGTCGATGACCCCTTGAGCCTATAAAAGGAGGCCCATGCGCAACGTAGAGGAAGGTTAGACATTCGATCTTTTCCATGCTCGGTCTCGCTAGCCGCTGAAGTGTACTGTAGCTTCCAGCGCTCCCGAGCCAAGAACTCAATACAAACCAAAGCAGGATAGAGTTTTACGCATCCGTGCGGCCCGAACCTGGGTAAACTGCTCGTGTGCATCGCCTCGATCTGCTCTTCGTGCGACCTCCGCCCCCTGCCGTACCGAAAAGGGGCTCCTTTCCCATAGGTGTTCGTGGGTGGATCAGTTTCCCCGACATCTTTGGCGCGCCTGAGGCGAAGGATCTGGGCGGTGGCAATTTTCAATCTACTGTCTTCCAGGGCCAAGTCGCTCCAGTCGTTGCCGCGTACTACTGGGGCTTGGCGCCGGGCGGTGAATGGTTGCGGGTCCTCCTCTACAATCCAGCACCAGTCCGCTCTCCATTCATCCCATTTGCCGCGGAGCTCTCCCTCCAGATAAGCTTCCTTCTTGTGCGTCCTCGAGATCCAGGAGACGCCGCCGGACAAAGGCTCTCCTCTCTCAACTTGGGGCGTGAAGTAGTGGCGGAAGAGGGCAACATTGGGATGGACTCCGACAAAGTTTTCGCAGAGATGTGCGAAAACTGCCATGGTCAGAACGGCGTTGGGGGTAAAGTCAAGGAGGTGGAACCCGTAGGTGTTCATGATGTCGCAGAAGAATTCAGAGAAAGGCGGGCAGAGCCCGCAGTAGAATAACAAGGCGAATAAAGCGTATCCATTTGGATACATGTCGCAAGCGATGGCTGGGAGTACCTTGGTGCGCGGATGCGCCCGTGTCTCCCCCGACCAGAAGAGATAGAAGTTCTCCCTCAGCTTGCTCGCGGCAAGCTTGGGGGGGAAGACAGCCCGCTTCTTTCGTAGCGCCACGAGCCGCAGCGCCTCGGCCGACTTCGTGGTCTTCCCCTTCTCGCCTTTCGGAGCCATGGCGGAAGCGGTGAGGGAGGTCGACGGCGCTAGTGGTGCTGGTGGCGACGGGGGGCAGAGCGCTGCTCTCTTTCGAGCTTTGGGAGGAAGGGGAGCAGTGGAGGTTTTCGAGGATTGAAGCAGCAACGGGCGGATGGACGAACCGCCCCTGTTTCCCCTGCTTATAAGGGCGGAGGGGGCGGACGTTCCGCATTTCCGATTAAAGAAACCGCCCACGATCTCTCCCACGACGCCACAATCGACGCGTGCCATTAGGGAAGGGCGCGGCGGATACGGAGTAAGATACGGCGAGAACCAGGCCGCGCGTGCCCGTGCACTGTTTTTGGGCCTGGGCCAACAGCGCTCGGCACCGTGTATGGCCCAGGCCCGGGCGCTCCTGTCGGTGTACTAAAGTAGGGGTACCCTTAGTATCCCGAACTTGTACACGGGCAGTCACAGCGTCCCGTGGCAAGGCTTGCCGGGTGATCGCCAAGGTCCTCCATGGTTCCTTTGGAGCCATTCATGAGCAAAGTATCCAAGCCAAGGAGACAAGGCCCCGACAAGAGGAGCTTGCCGGGAAGGCCACTCAAGGCACAAGGCCACTCAAGGCGCAAGACCCTGGCAAGAGGAGCTTGCCAGGAAGGCCAACCAAGGCATCTCAAGAAACTTGCCGCGACGCGCCACGCGTCCCAGCAAGGCCTGGTGAGCGACAAGCTCCCGGAAGCGACAAGATAGTGACCGCGGCAAGGTGCTTGCCGCGACAAGCTTCCACTCAGTACCCGCGCTCCAGCGCATCCACCCACGTGTCGCTCTGGGACCCTTCCAGACGCACGTGGCGGGCGGTTGTGCAGCCAGGGGTACGCGGTGGCAAGCGGTGCTGACAAGGTAGCCATCGTGGCGAACGGTGGCGCCCCTGACGGCCCTTTTTGCACTGTTTGGGCGACAGTGACGGTCATTTAATGCCCTTGTCCCCTGCCGTCAGGGTTAGGTGCGATGCACTATACATGTAGCTGTACCAACCACAATATCTTTCCGTTTTTACCCTCAATTGCGTTGCCACCTGTCGGTGACCCCTTGAGCCTATAAAAGGAGTCCCATGCGCAACGTAGAGGAAGGTTAGACATTCGATCTTTTCCACGCTTGGTCTCGCTAGCCGCTGAAGTGTACTATAGCTTCCAGCGCTCCCGAGCCAAGAACTCAATACAAACCAAAGCAGGAGCAGGGTTTTACGCATCCGTGCGGTCCGAACCTGGGTAAACTGCTCGTGTGCATCGCCTCGATCTGCTCTACGTGCGACCACCGCCCCCTGCCGTACCGAAAAGGGGCTGCGTCCCCATTGGTGTTCGTGGGTGGATCAGTTTCCCCGACAGAGCCAGAGGTAGAAGAAGAGACTGACACTAGGCCCTGGGCTCACCAGTCAGCCAGAGAGAGCACTGTGCTCTCGGGTGCGACCAGCGTATTCTAGAAATTTAGAAAATTTTATTTCTAAATTTACTATAGCCCAGAGTAGAAATATCTCGTTTTCCCCGACTGTAGATTTTTCCATGCAGCGCCAGTATTTCACACTGTAGTTTACACCACTTATTGCTCATTCACTGTAGCAGCATGCATGAGTAGATGATCCTCTTTGGAGATATCACCTGGTGACCGTAGGAGCAATGCTTTTCATGGTAATTCTTAACAAATCTCGAGGACGAGATTTTTCTTAAGTGGGGTAGTGTTGTAACACCCCAAATTTTTTGACCTTGATCTATAAATCAAAAAATTTACCAGGAGATTAAAACTTTCATTCTCTGGGTTTTCTTTGGTTTCAGAACCACTTTTCCTTTTGAATTTATGGAGATTTTACCCTAGTGAAAACTTTTCAGACATGTCATTTGGACTTGTTTGCCCTACCCAAGAAAAACAATTCTTCTGTCAATGGGTTCATTTGCATTATTATTTTTCCTCTAAGCTTTATCACTTAAAGTGATTTTTCATTAGTTTTAAAGCTCTGTTTGCACTACAACCCTTTGATAGATTTATTAAAAAAATTCACCAAAATTTGGGGCTGTCATGTGAAGTCCCTACATCACTTTTATGCAAAAATCATTTGGTGTTCTTTGAAAAAGTTGAGCAAAACATCCTCTTTTGCTCTCTGGTCCAGATTGAAATTTTCTACTACAACCCTATTTTAACTTGCTCTTTTAACCATGAATTTTCTCCTGCATGTTGTCCTCCCAACAAAACCCTTAAGTCCAGGAGATTGGTGCATTTGGAACATTTTTGGTCCATGCAATAATGCCTTCTAGTTTCTGTCCAGAATTGACTTTCTCAAGAACTTACACTTGCAAGTTTCCAGTTTTGCCCAACTAACCTTGTCACCACCTCCTACACCTAAAGAGGCATTGGTCTGGAGTTTTTTTGGCCACCCCAAGATATGCCTAGATGACCATAGCATTCTGTCAAACACCTTGTTTGCATGGCCAGTTTTGGCTTGGTTTTTAGTTTGCATTGTGGACTTGATCCCCTGACCAAACCACCATGTCCACTAATCTCCTTGCAAACTCTAACCTAGACCTGTTAATCCCCAGCCTCCTCCAAGCCCTCTAGCACGAGCTGGCGTTATGTCGAGCACCTAGCGTGCGTGCTCTGGGCGCGGCCAGAGCGCGCGTTTTGCACGTGCGTGCGCCTGAGTCGCCGCGTCTCGCTGCTGCCCTCTCTCGCGCCCGTTCTGACCCTTGGCCACTTGCAACCAGCACCCCGACTCCTCCCTCACCGCAGAGCCGCCCTGGCCCCCTCCTGGCGCCCCACAGCACCACCACTACAAGCCCCCACCACCGCTCTGCCTGCTCTGCCATGGACGGCGCCGCCCGAGCCACTCCAGCCTGCCAGCTGCCCTCTAGAACAGCTCGAGCTCATCCACGAGCTTTGTCCGCTAGTGCCCATCACAGACACGTCGCCCTGCCAGCTACAGAACGGCGGTTCGCCGGCGTCCTTATCCACGGCCGCGGAACCGACCTAGTTACGCTACAAATGGAGACCCCCGAGCTCATCCAAACTTCCAGGCAGCCTTAGGCCATCCATCTAGAGCCCCCACGGCCAGCAATGGACGGAAGGAGGCTTTCTCCTCAACTCCGATCAGTTCGGCCGCCGCCACGCTCCGGTGCCGTGCGTCGCCAGCAGACCCTCCCCCGCCCATCCAGCACCACCGTCAGACTCCCCTTGCTCGTGCGGAGCTGCCCATGCTCTCAAATGCGACAAGAAACCACCATAGCCGAGACCCCCAATTCCACCTGAGGCCACCTCCGCCGCGGAGCTCACCACCGGTGACTCCTTTCACCCCCGCCAACCTAGTGACTACCGGGAGAACCGCCCCAGTCTGGCGGATCCTTTCCTGCCCTCGAAACCCAGTGGGGAGCCGCCGTTCGTCAACAGCGATCGCCGGAGCCCCGCCCCGCACGAAACAGAGGAGGAAGAAGGCGCGGTGACTCGTCAAACCTGACCATTGGGCCCAAGGGACCCACTGTCAGTGACCCCGCACCGGCCCGCGTTGGTTTGAGTGAAAGCGCAGAATCCTGAAGTACGTTTCCCCGTCTCGAAAGCGTATTCTCCCCCGAACCGTTTTCTTCTCTGGTTTTTATTTAAAAACAGAACTTTGACGTAACTTTCACAGGCTACAACTTTTTAAATATAAGTCCAAATGACTTGATTCTTTTTCTGTTGTTCCTCAAATTTGGTCTAGTTTATTTTCAAATGTATTTGAAAATTTTCCAGACAACTTTTTTGCGCTGTTTTGATGCTATGTATTGATTTCATATTCTTTCAAATAGGATTTTGCAGAGGGAGAAAACGTTTATAAGTTTTGGAATGCACTTTACCTCTCCACTACTTGAAGGCAAGCATTCTTGAACCCTCGCTCAATACTTGTGGTGTGTTGTTTGATGCGATTACAACACCACCTTGACATGGATGCATTCATTTTCCTATGTGATGATTTGATCATACCCATGAGTGCATGATGTAGGCTCCTTGCTGTTGAAAAGTTGATATGCTTGTGATGGAAATCCCACTCGTATGTTTCGCATGCCTATCGGAAGAAAGCCGGGAAAAACCGCTGTCTTGTGTAGACACGAGCTTGTCCCTAGCCCCTCGTCGAGACGGTGGTGTCTGGTATGGCATGGTGAGGTGTGAAGAGCGGTGAATCTTTCTGTTGATGTGGAACATATTGGTTATGCTAATCATATAGGTGATACTTAAGCCTTCTGAGTCGACCGTAGATCGAGTCTTGCTCCAGTAACCCCCATACTCGTTTCGTACTACCACTTGTCCCTGCCACAGGTAGGGTATGGTTCAGTAAATTGTCAACCCCTGTCCTAGCACACACCGTACAGAGAGGCCATGGTGGAAGATACCGGCTGCATCCGGTAGGCATGCCACTTGGTCCGGGGGCATGGGTGTTTTTGGTTGGAGCCGAAGGGGGTAGCTTCCCCAGTTGCGCGCGTTATAAATTTTGTGATCCCATGCTAGTCGAGGTTGTAGCCTCCCTACTTAGAGTCTTGCTTAACAGGTTTCGTGGGTGAATCCGGACACCATTAAGCTACATTGGTGTGTGTAGTCAGGTGAGTTCTCAATCAGATGACTGTGGACGGAATTAGGCCCGATGGACTAAAGGAATCCGTTACTCGTGGGTAAAGAGTACACGGTCTGCAGAGGATAAATCTATTCGAATAGCCGTGTCCCTGGGTTAGGACTACAGTCTGGGATGGGTCAAGTGTCGGTCTTAGTGTCGGTCTTCGGAGGAGAAACTACTGGAACAAAACCTGGATCATAACTTGTGACCTATGATGACTGTTACTATGATTATGGACTAACCATTTATGTTATTTGAATTGTTGAATATCCCCTGGGACTGTTCTACCTCCTGGATATTCACTATCTTCCCCTTTCTTTTATAAGCCCTTTATGTGGTGTCGCTCAGATGCCCGACTGTGGCATGCTTGCTATTTCATTTATTAAAGCCCTTTATGTGGTGTCGCTCAGACGCCCGACTATGGCATGCTTGCTATTTCATTTATTAAAGCGCTTTATGTGGTGTCGCTCAGACACCCGACTGTGGCATGCTTGCTATTTCATTTATTTATAAGCACTTTATGTGGTGTCGCTCAGACGGCCGACTGTGGCACGATTGCTATTTATTTATCTTTTTATCACTCCTTGAGTGCATAGTCATATTTATATGGATAACCTGCTTGCATCATGGATTATCATTTCGTAACTCACTATGTGATCATCGAATATTTCTGAGCATGATTATCCTCTGTTATATTGCACCTGCGTTCATAATGTTTGCGAGTACATTCAAAGTACTCACTGGCTTGTCCCTGGCTATTGTCTTGGCCAGATATCTCGCATAGAGAGGAGCGTTGCGACGACCGCCCCGGAACCTACGCAACGGTGATAGCAGACTCGCGAAGATAGGAGTTAACCTGGTCAGCTGTTCTCGTGGGAAATGGAGTCCCACAGGCACCGACGTGTTACAGACCGCTTCCGCCATCAGCCACTAGAAACCCTGTGTTGTACTGAAAGACCAGAATGGTCTTGTACTACATATTTTGTATTTTTGCTTGGACTTTCTGTATCAAGTGGTGACTCATCAGCTACCAGTAATCCTGGGGTTGATGAGCACAAGGGGCACTTTTTGGGGAAATTAATACCCCGAAAACCGGTCCTGACAACCTTGGTATCAAAGCCAGTCTGACCATTGGCTAATCCTATCTTAGCCAGGTTAAGAAACCTAGGTTAAATACCCCACCATACCTTATCCTAACCCCGTCCGAGCTTCTCGCGTAAGATAGCCACACAGTGAACCGACACCTTTGGCAGTCGGTGCCCAACCTATCAGCCTAGCCCGTTGATCGCGCGCCAGTGACCGACACTTAAATAGTTTCCTCCGCAAGCGTGCGAAGGAAGACTCCGTCCCCTTTTCTATAAAAAGGGCACACTAGCCTCAACGCAGCACAACACAGCCTCTACCCCAGACCGAGCTAAAATGCCAGGACCCATTGTTCACAATGAAACCACATCAACCAACCTTGGAGGTTTTGTGACCGTTATCGCAAACCTCACCCACCGTGCCTTTGTGTTAGAGGAGCCCCCAGAATATGTTGTGTACCAAGGGTCCATGAGCGGTGAAAGCCATCAATTCTGGGCCACTGTGCACATCTACGGTAGGGGTCTGTCGCTAGAACGCCCCTACAGGTTCACTGGAAGGACAAATTCCTCTGAGCCACAAGCCATCCAACTAGATGCTCGAGAGGCTATAGTTCAACTCTGGGATTTGTCGCCCAGAGTTAACTGTCACTCATTCTACTACTACCCCAGCCATGACGGGTATGGTAGGACACCCAAGGTTGCCAGCGGAGACCACGAGACAGATCCTACATTATTGCATCTGGTGCGCTATGTAAGTGCACTAGAGGAACTGTTTGATCAAATCACTCTTGATCTGATCACAGCTCGTGGAGAAATGGTTCGTCGAGCCCCGGCAAGAGGAGGAGATGAGTCCGGCACTGACAACCCAGTCATGTTGTTCGGACAACTGATCGAGTCGTTGAGGTCTACCCCGGTCATTGACCAAAATGCCTTCGTGTCCCCAGAGGTGATGCGTCGCCTTTTGGGGCGTGCTCCAACGGGATTGTGGCCAACAATCCCCGCGAGGGTCATCATCACTGCCCCGACCCTGCAGCCCCTCAGCCACCTCCAGCCAACACCGACAGTGAAGCCCTTGGAGAAGCCTCGGCATCCACAAGGCAAAGCTGCTTAGATATAAACGAGGTTGATTAAAATCACTCGAGTAGTAATGAGCCTTATCTTGTCCACGTCCTGTTGTGGTGTGATCTGTATTTCCATATGTATATACAGTTTGCTTGTGCACACTTATCTTTATAGCAACCATGCATAAATATGTCGGTGTAAGAATGCATTTTTGAATTCCGGGTGTAACTTCCAAAGCACCACACCGACAACTCCTACAGTAAACACGTCACTTTGCGAGACGTGTGTATCTGTAGCATTGACCCCGACCCCATAAAGCAGAGCCGACAAGTAGCTGCCCCTCACCGTGATTTAATAACCCAGCTCAGTTGCTATATAAAAGGCCACCCCGTGAACTTGCCAAGCATCCCTCGCTTGGTGCACCACTCTCACAGGCATTCCTTTCGCCATGCCAATTCCTAGTATTTATCTGAGAACCCCAGATGCCTCCCTAGGTAGTTTCGTTAAGATATTGTGGGATTTTACCTGCAGTACCATGAGTGCTACCCGTCCACCCCAGTATGAGCTGCTCAAATCAAGGATCACACCCTCCACCTCAAAATATTGGGCAGTAGTGCACGTCCCTCCCGCAAACCCAAACCAAGACCCAACAGAAGTTTCCTTCATGGGGAAATCTATGCCGACTCCACAGATGGCCATAGAGGCTGCCGCATATGAAGCGCTAGCTCGCCTTCGATTCGTGGTGCCCTATGCCAGTGAACAAGGGTATTATTACTTTCCGACCCATGCAGCACCCGGAGAAGTAGCATCTTTTCCTGGTGGGCGAATTGAGAGAGACCTAGTGCTGGCCAACCTTACGCAGTATGTCATCGCGCAAGAGCGTTTGACCCAGCGGGTAATGGGTTATCTCCAGAGCCTCGCCGATTTAAATCCTCGGATCGCCATCGGCAGACCACTGAGGCCCGGGCAGGAGAAGCACATTCATTGACTAGTCAACCCGCTCCCTCCGATAGAAGAAGAGTGAACCCCAGCACCAGAGACATTTTCCCAGGACCCTGTCCATTTACCGTTTCTATTTTAGACGTCACTACTATGCTGGTTGTCCCAGCGTGTATTTTTTTTGAGTTGCCACTTGTGTGTGCTATCCTGGAGTTGTGTGTCAAATTATATAAATTTGATTTCAATTTATGGAGTAGTTTTTACTACTGATAATTCTTCTTTTTAACTAATTTTCGCACTAGGTAAAAACCTGGAGTGAGATATTATTTATTTATTTTTTCTTCCCTGAGTTGTTGCAACATATATCTCTGCATAACATAGATATTTTCTCACGCAGCACCGCAACAACAGACTTACAACTCCAGCCACTCCACACAGTACACTAAGTTGCAAATCCACATGCACCTATTACATCTAACTGATCACCTTTCTAGCGCACCACAGCCTCCTGAGGAGAAACTTGTGGGAGTTTATTCAGGCACAAGTTGCCTTCCGTACACTGGCAGCCGTTAGCACCCGACACCCGCGCCTAATCCTCGTGATCGCCACCGCCACGAAGAGCTAGCACTCGGGTAGCAGCGTCACGACGATCGTCGAGGATCATCGCGCACAAGAGCACGGATAACCCCAGCAATGCCGCCAACCCTCCGCACATTAGGATCATGCACCAGTCTGGCATCACCTCTGCCATTAGAGCCTTGTCCCGAGCTCCTACAAACACAAATGGAGGAGAGGGAAGGAGAAGAAGAAGCGAGGCCAGGTGTGAGGAAGAAGAAGGAGCACCTCGGTCATTTTATAGCTCGAGATCGGTGTACGGTGGGTGGAGTCCACCAGCACCGCCCGTCGCTCGATCGCCGGTGTTCCGAGGCGAATCCGTGAGCAGTGCCGACAGCGCATTGGCCCGCGAGGTGAGTGCACGCGGCGCACTACCGCAGTACGGCCTAGATGCCCTACGAGCTAGGCATCACCGGTGGAGAAAGCGTGGGAAAGCGCGCGAGAGAGAGGGAGAAGAGAGAGCCAGAGGTAGAAGAAGAGACTGACAGTGGGCCACGGGCCCACCAGTCAGCCAGAAAGAGCACTGTGCTCTCGGGTGCGACCAGCGTATTCTAGAAATTTAGAAAATTTTATTTCTAAATTTACTATAGCCCAGAGTAGAAATATCTTGTTTTCCCCGACCTTAGATTTTTCCATGCAGCGCCAGTATTTCACACTGCAGTTTACACCACTTATTGCTCATTCACTGTAGTAGCATGCATGAGTAGATGATCCTCTTTGGAGATATCACCTGGTGACCGTAGGAGCAATGCTTTTCATGGTAATTCTTAACAAATCTCGAGGACGAGATTTTTCTTATGGGGGGTAGTGTTGTAACACCCCAAAATTTTTGACCTTGATCTATAAATCAAAATTTTTACCAGGAGATTAAAACTTTCATTCTATGGGTTTTGTTTGGTTTCAGAACCACTTTTCCTTTTGAATTTATGGAGATTTTACCCCAGTGAAAACTTTTCAGACATGTCATTTCGACTTGTTTGCCCTACCCAAGAAAAACAATTCTTCTATGAGTGGGTTCATTTGCATTATTATTTTTCCTCTAAGCTTTATCACTTAAAGTGATTTTTCATTAGTTTTAAACCTCTGTTTGCACTACAACACTTTGATAGATTTATTCAAAAAATTCACCAAAATTTGGGGATGTCATGTGAAGTCCCTACATCACTTTTATGCAAAAAATCCTTTGGTGTTCTTTGAAAAAGTTGAGCAAAACATCATCTTTTGCTCTCTGGTCCAGATTGAAATTTTCTACTACAGCCCTATTTTAACTTGCTCTTTAAACCATGAATCTCCTGCATGTTGTCCTCCCAACAAAACCCTTAAGTCCAGGAGATTGGTGCTTTTGGAAAATTTTTGGTCCATACAATAATGCCTTCTAGTTTCTGTCCAGAATTGACTTTCTCAAAAACTTACACTTGCAAGTTTCTAGTTTTGCCCAACTAACCTTGTCACCACCTCCTACACCTAAAGAGGCATTGGTCTGGAGTTTTTGGCCAACCCAAGAGATGCCTAGATGACCATAGTATTCTGTCAAACACCTTGTGTGCATGGCCAGTTTTGGCTTGGTTTTTAGTTTGCATTGTGGACTTGATCCCTTGATCAAACCACCATGTCCACTAATCTCCTTGCAAACTCTAACCTAGACCTGTTAATCCCCAGCCTCCTCTGAGCCCTCTAGCACGCGCTGGCATTACGTCGAGCACCTAGCGTGCGTGCTCTGGGCGCGGCCAGAGCGCGCGTTTTGCACGTGCGTGCTCTGAGCATTAAGCATGCCAAAGTCATAGCAACATCAATCTTAGAACATAGTGGATACTAGGGATCAAACCCTAACAAAACTAACACAATTACATGGTAAATCTCATCCAACCCATCACCGTCCAGCAAGCCTACGATGGGATTACTCACGCATGGCGGTGATCATCATGGAATTAGTGATGGAAGAAGGTTGATGATGACGACGGGGATGATCTCCACTCTCCGAAGCCCCGAACGGACTCCAGATCAGCCCTCCTGAGAGAGATTAGCGCTTGGCGGCGGCTCCATATCATAAAACGCGATGAATCCTTCTCTCTGATTTTTTTCTCCCCGAAAGTGAATATGTGGAGTCGGGGGTCATGTCGGTGGAGCCTCAGGGGGCCCACGAGGCAGGGGGCGTGCCCAGGGGGGAGGGGCGCGCCCCACCCTCATGGACAGGATGTGGGCCCCCTGGTCTGGTTCTTCCTGCAGTTATTTTTTATATATTCCACAATAAATCTTTGTTGATTTTCAGGTCATTCTGAGAACTTTTATTTCTGCGCAAAAATAACACCATGGCAGTTCTGTTGAAAACATCATCAGTCCGGGTTAGTTCCATTCAAATCATGCAAGTTAGAGTCCAAAACAAGGGCAAAAGTGTTTGGAAAAGTAGATACGTTGGAGACGTATCAACTCCCCCAAGCTTAAACCTTTGCTTGTCCTCAAGCAATTCAGTTGATAAACTGAAAGTGATATAGAAAAACTTTGACAAACTATGTTTGCTCTTGTTGTTGCAAATATGTACAGCCAACATTCAAGTTTTCAGCAAAGATTATGAACTAACCACATTCACAATAACTTTCAGGTCTCATGTCTACTCATATCAATGGAATAATCAACTAGCGAGCAATAATAATAAACCTCGGATGACAACACTTCCTCAAAACAATCATAATATGATTTAACAAGATGGTATCTCGCTAGCACTTTCTAAGACCGCAAAACATAAATGCAGAGCACCTATGAAGATCAAGGACTGACTAGACATTGTAATTCATGGTAAAAGAGATCCAATCACAATCATACTCAATGCAAATTAATAGCAATGCAAATTAATAGCAATACATGCAAATAACAGCGGTGCTCTCCAACTGGTGCTCTTTAATAAGATGATGATGACTCAACATAAAAGTAAATACATAGGCCCTTCGCAGAGGGAAGCAGGGATTTGTACAGGTGCTAGAGCTCGATTGTGAAATAGAAATGAATAATATTTTGAGCGGTATACTTTCATTGTCAACATAACAACCAAGAGATCACGATATCTTCCATGCTACATACATTATAGGCGGTCCCCAAATAGAATGGTAAAGTTTATACTCCCCCAACCACCAACAAACACACTCCACGGCTGACCCGAAACAACGGGTACCGTCCTACAACCCTGGGGGAGTTTTGTTTAATTATTGTGATTTGAGCATGGGACTGGGCATCCCGGTTATCTGCTATTTTCTCATGAATGATGAGAGGAGTCCACTCATTGTGAGAATAACCCACCTAGCATGGAAGATATAGACATTCCTCGTTGATACATGAGCTGTTTGAGTATACAAAACAGGATTTCATTTGAAAGTTTAGAGTTTGGCACATACAAATTTACTTGGAACGACAGGTAGATACCGCATATAGGAAAGTATGGTGGACTCATATGGAATAACTTTGGGATTTATGGAAGTGGATGCACAAGCAGTATTCCCGCTTAGTACAAGTGAAGGCTAGAAAGAGATTGGGAAGCGACCAGCCAGAGAGCGACAATTGTCATGAACATGCATTAAAATTAATCAACAATGAGTGCAAGCATGAGTAGGATATAAATCACCATGAACAAAAATATCGTGGAGGCTATGTTGATTTTGTATCAACTACATGCGTGAACATGTGGCAAGTCAAACCACTTGAATCGTTCAAAGGAGGATACCACCCTATCATACCATGGCACAACCATTTTAATATTATGTTGGCACACAAGGTAAACCATTATAGACTCCTAGCTAATTAAGCATGTCATGCACAGCTATGATCTCTAATTGTCATTGCAAGCATGTTTCACTCATAATAGGCTGAATCAGGAACGATGAACTATCATATTTACAAAAACAAGAGAGGTCGAGTTCATACCAGCTTTTCTCATCTCAATCAATTCATCATATATCGTCATTATCACCTTTGCTCTTTGTCATTGCTGCTGATTTACTGCAGACTATTGTAAACAAAATGCTCCAGGATGGAATTCTCTCTTTACCTATACCCTCCAATGATCATGACTTCCCAATTTTCCAATATGCTGATGACACATTGTTGATTGTACAAGCTGATGAAACACAGCTGCTGGCACTTCAAGAAATGTTGCTATCCTTCTCCAAATCCACAGGACTAAAAGTCAACTTTCACAAATCATGTATCTTACCCATAAATGTCAGCCCTGAAGAAACTACCAGGCTTGCAGCTTTGTTTGGATGTTAGTTCGGCAGCTTACCTTTCACATATCTTGGGTTACCAGTGGGCACTACTAAACCTAGAGTTGTGGACTTGGTACCTGTGGTTGATAGAGTGGAGAGGAGACTTTCAGCTAGTTCATCTTTGCTGTCACAGGGTGCAAGGTTGCAACTTCTACAGTCGGTCCTCTCATCCATGCCAATATACTTTTTATGCAGTTTAAGTCTTCCTGCAGCAATTATAAAGCAGTTGGAGAGAATTATGAGGCAATGCTTATGGAGGGGAAACAGTGACACACCAAGGCAGTCTTTAGCAGCCTGGCCCATGGTCTGTAGACCTAAGGATAAAGGAGGCATGTGAATAATAAATCTATCCATCCAGAACAAAGCTTTGCTCACCAAACACCTCCACAAGTTCTACAACAAAGCAGATATTCCATGGGTCAATCTTATATGGGATACCTACTATAATGGAGTTGTTCCACATGCAACAATACAATGTTGATCATACTGGTGGAAGGATATTATGAGGATTAATGAGTTTTACAAAGCAAGCTCCACTGTCAAAATAAATTCTGGTGACACAGCTCTGTTTTGGCATGATTGATGGTCCTTGAAAGGTTGTTTCACACCAATAAAATAGAGGTTCCCAAGACTATTTTCATTCAACATGGATGATAAACTCTCTGTTAAGGACTTTATTGAGGATTTTCTTCTTAATACACAGTTCCAGCTTCCACTCTCTCCTGAAGTTTTGGATGAGCTACAAGATCTGCAGCATGAATTGCAGGTTTTACAGAGAAATCCACCTTTCCCAGGCAACCATGACCAGGAATCATCTTCCAAATTTGTCCATGACATAACTCTGCACTCCCATCGAATGAAGCCATCAATCAAGCATTTATTGCTGCAATGGATTAACTCCCTGCCTTAGGCACATGATCATCTAGTGTGATGACAATCAGCTGCATGTATCTCATGTTTTGTATCTAGATTGCTATACATAGGTAACTTTCTTGACCTATAGATAGATACTATAGTTTTCTTTCACTTTCTGTACATATTGTATATAGCTCTGTACTCTTGGTGGTGCGTTGCAATAAAAGGCTGTGGGGCTTTTGCCTCACAGTATTCAGTAAAAAAATATCGTCATTATTGCCTTTCACTTGCACGACCGAACGGTGTGGATAATAATAATAGTGCACGTGCATTGGACTAAGCTGGAATCTGCAAGCATTTAATACAAGAGAGAAGACAAAGCAATATGGCTCATGGTTAAATCAACAATAATGCATATGAGAGCCACTAAGCTTTTTCATCATGGTCTTCTCCTCTTGACCCCCAAAGAAAAGAAAAGAAACTGTTTACACGGGAAAGCTCCCAACAAGCAAAAGAAGAATGAGAAAGATTTTTTGGGTTTTCTTTTAATTACTACTACTACAAGCATAGAAAGTAGACTAGCTAAAAGCTACAACTATTTTTTTGTTTATCTTAAGGTTTTTCTAACACACAAGAAAAAGACTAGGAAAAGAAATGAAACCAGCATGGATAGTACAATGAAAAAGTATGAGCACCGACTACTGGAATAAGTGTGTGAGCATGAATGTAATGTCGGTGAGAATTACGTACTCCCCCAAGTTTAGGCTTTTGGCCTAAGTTGGTCTATTGCCACGGATCAAAGCTACTCTCTCCGGTGCATAGAGGAGCGTCCTCTAGGTGCCACTGGTTGGCAATCTCCTCCGGATCCCATTGATAAACCAACTGCCGATAAGGGTCAAGGTGTGGCTCCGGCTTTGGCTCTGAAGCTTGTGCTAGGCTCTTGTACGCGTAAATGACATCCGGCAAAACGAGGTACGTTCCTGAAAATAAATCAAACAAAGAAGGTGCACGCAAGGTAATAATCTCACAATATTTTTCATCAAACATCAATTTATACTTAAGCAACTTGTTCTTATCTTTAACAATAAAATCATGTGCTATCATACTCTTATAATTTAGCAAAGCCGGGGCCAACAACTTTTCTTCCTTCTCATGATGCCTAATAGCTATTCTAAAGTGTTCAGCAAGGCATGAAGCAAAGATGCCTCCAAAGATGGGACCCTTTGTATGGTTCAGACTTACTCGTTTAGCAACAACAGCACCCAAGCTAAAAGTTGTATCTCGAAACAAAGCATGGCGCAAAATAACAATATCAGGGGCACTAAGGTTTCCACTATTCCTGCGACCAATTAAGCATCTACTAGCAAATATCGTGAAGTAGAGTAGAACAGGAAAATGTATACTAGTAATTCTTTCCCCTGAAACTTGCCTCGTTTCCCCTACAGCTATCATATCGATAAACCCCTCAACATCCTTACAATGTGGTTCCTTAAGACTACCAGCAAAGGGTATCTTACATACTTGACAAAATTCATAGAATGACATCTCCTTAACCTCATCATATAAATGAAACTCCACTGAAGGTGGTGATTTCTTAGCATGAAAAATGAAAGTTTTGCGTGAAAATGTTAGTGAGCAAGAGATACTGTTCACGCTGGTCGTGGAGGAAGTCGGTGAGGCCTGCATTCTCCGCCAAATAATAAAAGTCTTTATGAATCCCGATGGCTTCCAAGAACTCATTGCAAGGCCATTCACACGGCCGTACTTCCGCAGTGCGAGGAAGATTGTATTTGGGCTTTTTGTTCTCCTCCTTCTGCTTATCCTTTGAGCTTTGGCTCGAAGAGCCTCTCAACAATCTCCTCATCATTTTTTTCCTCTGAAAATTTCTGAAATTTTTAGTGACTCAAAATAAAGTGAACCAAACTCAACAAGATTGATAGCAACTACTCCCACAACTGCCTAGAGACTATATCATGCATTAGAACTACTTGGAACCACATAAATTTGACATGCAAGCTCAAGAATAGGGTCACCTACGCAGCAAAAAATTACAATAAATAAAGCACTAGAACAAAAACTAATTGGACCATTGGAGGAGTCACATACAGAAGAACAATCTCCCAAACAGTTTTGTGAATGGATCTTTGAGCAAGGAGATCGAAAATGGCATCAAGATGAGCTAGAACTCGTGCTTGAGCTGGTTGGTGATTTTTTTGGGAGGAAGAAGGAGTGTGTGGGTGCTGGAGTAAGTGGAGGGGGGCCACGTGGGGCGCACGAGGCAGGGGGCGCGCCCAGGGGGTGGGTGTGCCCTGTCCCTCGTGGCTAGGTGCTAGCTCCCACTGCTGTGTTCTCAGTGCCAAATATTCTTAAATATTCTGGAAAAAATCGTATTTCATTTTCGGGGAATTTGGAGAACTTTTATTTTCAGGGTATTTTTTATTGCACGGATAACTCCGAAAACAGACAAAAAATAATATTTTTGCTTTATTTAATCTAATTAACAGAAAGTAAAAGGAAGGTACAGAAAGTTGTTCTTTCTAAATTCAACCATCTCATGCTCATCAAAAGGAATCCATTAACAATGTTGATCAGGTCTTGTTAATAAACTCTTTCCGAATAACATGAAACCGGGGAATTTTACAATAACACTAGGTTACCTCAATGGGGATATGCATGTCCCCAACAATAAGAATATCATATTTCTTCTTGACAGTAGGAAGAGGAAATTCAAAACCTCCAATTGTAATCGTTGAAAATTTTCCAATAGAATTGATACTGTGGACCTGAGGTTGTTTTCTCGGAAAGTGTACCGTATGCTCATTACCATTAACATGAAAAGTGACATTGCCTTTGTTGCAATCAACAACAGCCCTTGCAGTATTCAAAAAGGGTCTACCAAGGAAAATAGACATACTATCGTCCTCGGGAATATCAAGGATAACAAAGTCCGTTAGAATAGTAACATTTGCAACCACAATAGGCACATCCTCAAAAATACCGACTGCTATAGCGGTTGATTTATCGGCCATTTGCAAAGATATTTCAGTGGGTGTCAACTTATTCAAATCAAGTCTACTCTATAAAGAGAGAGGCATAACACTAACACCGGCTCCAAGATCACATAAAGCAGTTTTAACATAGTTGCTTTTAATGGAGCAATGTATAGTTGGTACTCCTGGATCTCCTAGTTTCTTAGGTATTTTTCTTTTATTTGTGATAATATCTTTCATATACTTAGCATAAGGATTTGTTTTGAGCATATCAGTCAAACGCATACGCAAAAAGATAGGTCTAATCATTTCAGCGAAGCGCTCAAAATCCTCATCATCCGTTTTCTTGGATGGTTTAGGAGGAAAAGGCATGGATTACTGAACCCATGGTTCTCTTTCATTACCGTGCTTCCTAGCAACAAAGTCTATCTTATCATAACGTTGATTCTTTGATTATGGGTTATCAAGATCAAAATCAGGTTCAATCTCTACATCATTATCATTGCTAGGTTGAGCATCATCATGAACATCATTATTAACATTATCACTAGGTTCATGTTCATTAACAGATTGTGTTTCAGCATCAGAGATAGAGATATCATTGGGATTCTTAGGTGTGTCAGCTACAGGTTCACTAGTAGCATGCAAAGTCCTATCATTTTTCTTTTTCTTCTTCTTAGAGGAACTAGGTGCATCTACATTAGCTCTCTGAGAATCTTGCTCAATTCTCTTAGGGTGGCCTTCAGGATATAGAGGTTCCTGAGTCATTTTACCACCTCTGGTCACAACTGTAATAGCATTATCATTTTTCTTACTATTTAATTCATTGAGCAAATCATTTTGTTCTTTAACTCTAGACAACGCTTGAGTTTCAGTTCACCTTTAACTCTAGACATATAACCACTCAAGCGTTCGATCATATAAGCATTACGTTGCAATTGTCTACCAACATAAGCATTGAAGTTTTCTTGTTTCACAATAAAATTGTCAAACTCAACTAAGCATTGGCTAGCAGACTTATAACGAGGAATACCACCTTCATCAAATCTATAAAGAGAATTTACCTTTACTACCCGTGTCGGGTTATCAAGACCATGTATTTCTTCAATAGGTGGTAAATTCCTAAGATCTTCAGCCTTAATACCTTTTTCTTTCATAGATTTCTTTGCCTCTTGCATATCTTCAGGACCGAGAAATAGAACACCCCATTTCTTTGGAGTTGGCTTAGGGGCTGGTTCAGGAAGTGTCCAATTGTTTTCATTGGTCAACATATTATTCAATAACAATTCAGCTAGATCAACAGTTCTTTCCCTGAAAACACAACCAGCACAACAATCCAGGTGGTCTCTGGAAGCATCGGTTAGTCCATTATAAAAGATATCAGGTATTTCATTTTTCTTAAGAGGATGATCAGGCAAAGCATTAAGTAACTGGAGAAGCCTCCCCCAAGCTTGTGGGAGACTCTCTTCTTCAATTTGCACAAAATTATATATTTCCCGTAAGGCAGCTTGTTTCTTATGAGCGGGAAAATATTTAGCAGAGAAGTAATAAATCATATCATGGGGACTACGCACACAACCAGGATCAAGAGAATTAAACCATGTCTTAGCATCACCCTTCAACGAGAACGGAAATAACTCAAGAATGTAATAGTAACGAATTTTTTCCTTGTTGGTGAATAGGGTGGCTATATCATTCAACTTAGTAACATGTGCCACAACAGTTTCAGATTCATAGCCATGGAAAGGATCAGATTCAACCAAGGTAATTAACTCAGGATCGACACAGAAATCATAATCCTTATCAGGAACACGGATAGGTGAAGTAGCAAAAGCAGGGTCATATTTCATTCTAGCATTCAAAGACTTTTCTTTCAGCTTAGCTAATCATTTCTTAAGATCATATTTATCATTGCAAGCAAGAAAGTCTCTAGCAGTTTCTTCATCCATAACATAACCCTCAGGAACAACAGGCAATTCATATCTAGGAGGAGAATCTTCATCATCACTTTCATTAATATTATCAATTTCAATAATTTCATTCTCTCTAACCTTAGCAATTTGTTCATCAAGAAATTCACCTAGTGGCACAGTATTATCAAGCATAGAAGTAGTTTCATCATACATAGTAGAAGTTGCATCATCAAGAACATGCGACAAATCAAATTCAATAGCAGGAGTAGGTGTCGCAAGTTTACTCATAACAGAGGGTGAATCAAGTGCAGAGCTAGATGGCAGTTCCTTACCTCCCCTCGTAGTTGAGGGATAGATCTTGGTTTTTGAGTCTTTCAAGTTCTTCTTAGTGATCAACAAACATAAATCCCAAGTGACTTAAAGAATATAGCTATGCTCCTCGACAACGGCACCAGAAAATAGTCTGGATAACCCACAAGTGTAGGGGATCACAACAGTTTTCGAGGGTAGAGTATTCAACCCAAATTTATTGATTCGACGCAAGGGGAGCCAAAGAATACTCTCAAGTATTAGCAGCTGAGTTGTCAATTCAACCAAACCTGGAAGACTTAGTATCTGCAGCAAGGTATTTTAGTAGCAAAGTAATATGGAAGTAACGGTAAAAGTGGAAAAAGTAGCGATAGTAGTTTTGTAGTGATTGTAACAGTAGCAGCGGAAAATTAAATAAGCAACAAGAAACATGTGAAAAGCTCGTAGGCATTGGCTCAGTGATGGATAATTATGTTGGATGTGATTCCTCATGTAATAGTTATAACATAGGGTGACACAGAACTAGCTCCAGTTCATCAATGTAATGTAGGCATGTATTCCCAATATAGTCATAGATTCTTATGGGAAAGAACTTGCATGACATCTTTTGTCCTACCCTCCCGTGGCAGCGGGGTCCTATTGGAAACTAAGGGATATTAAGGCCTCCTTCTAATAGAGTACTGGACCAAAGCATTAACACATAGTGAATACATGAACTCCTCAAACTACGGTCATCACCGGGAGTGGTCCCGATTATTGTCACTTCGGGGTTGCCGGATCATAACACATAGTAGATGACTATTGACTTGCAAGATAGGATCAAGAACACACATATATATGAAAATATAATAGGTTCAGATCTGAAATCATGGCACTCGGGCCCTAGTGACAAGCATTACGCATGGCAAAGTCATAGCAACATCAATCTTAGAACATAGTGGATACTAGGGATCAAACCCTAACAAAACTAACTCGATTACATGGTAAATCTCATCCAACCCATCACCGTCTAGCAAGCCTACGATGGGATTACTCATGCACGGTGCTGAGCATCATGGAATTGGTGATGGAGGAAGGTTGATGATGACGACAGCGACGATCTCCACTCCCCGGAGCCCCGAACGGACTCCAGATCAGCCCTCCCAAGAGAGATTAGGGCTTGGTGGCGGCTCCGTATCGTAAAACGTGATGAATCCTTCTCTCAGATTTTTTTTCTCCCCGAAAGTGAATATATGGAGTTGGGGGTGATGTCGGTGGAGCCTCAGGGGGCCCACGAGGCAGGGGGGCGCGCCTAGGGGGGCGCCCCCACCCTCTTGGACAGGGTGTGAACCCCCTGGTCTGGTTCTGTCCGCAGATATTTTTTATATATTCCACAATAAATATCCTTTGATTTTTAGGCCATTCCAAGTACTTTTATTTCTGCAAAAAAATAACACCATGGCAGTTCTGCTAAAAACAACGTCAGTTCGGGTTAGTTCCATTCAAATCATGCAAGTTAGAGTCCAAAACAAGGGCAAAAGTGTTTGGAAAAGTAGATACATTGGAGACGTATCAGATAGCGAGTAGCTAAGTCAGCCGGGTCTAGCTCTGGTAACCAAGCCTTGGCCCGGCTTAAAGCTGTCATGGCACCGGCTCTTGCAGACGACCGCTTCATCTCATCGATCCTAGCAGGCAACACAAAAAGTTTTTTCAAGACATCTATCAAGAGAGTCGGTGCCTGATTGGCCGGAGAAATTGTGACCAGTGCACGCTGAGCTCCAGTGTAGAGCTGTTCAACAAGTGTGTAAACAGATGTAAGATTCACAAGCATCTCCTTGTTAAGATTGCTGCTCCTGTGGCCTACATAAGTCATAAATTGGTTTGCGGTGATTTATACTATCAAAGGAAAGATTCACTGTTGATGATTAGCAAGGCGACTCACCAAAGATAACCGAAACCATCTGGGATACACGGTGTTTTAAACCAGTGAGCTCAGTGGTCACCTCTTCAAGAGTCACCTCCGCCTTTTCAGCTCGCTATGTCAAGGCAGTTCTTTCTTCAGCCCATGCAGTTTTCTCCATCTCAAAGCTGACCTTCAGTTTTTCCATTTCAGCCACGCTAAATTGGAATTTTGACTCAGATTTCCGGGTCTCGGATTCTTGATACTTCAGTCGGGTCTTTGCATCAGCCAATTGTGATTGAATTTCAACAGTGGTATTCTGTATAAACAAAGAGTTACAAATACATTCGTATCTGGGTTACAGGAATATAAGTCCCAAGCCTTTTGCAAGCAATAACACTTGGCACTTGGGGGCTAATGCCTGCCGAAACATTTTTCATACACCGGCTCATATTAATAAGTCCCAAACACTTTGCAAGCAAGAATACTTGGCACTTGGGGGCTAATGCATATCGCTTGCATCTTCTTATTCATTTATGATAACCCGGTGGTACTGTAAACAGTCACGGCCGGTTTATGGCGGCTATACAGGCAAGCTCTATATATGCACAATGGTGAATATGACTGTCGGTGTACTAAAGTAAGGGTACCTTAGTATCCCGACTTGTGCACGGGCAGTAGCAGCGTCCCATGGTCTGGCTCACCACGCGCCCGCCAAAGCCCACTCTAGGCCCCTTTAAGCCATTCAAGAACAAAGTATTCAAGTTAAGAGACAAGACCCCGGCAAGAGGAGTTTGCCGGGAAGGCCGAAGAACGGCACATCAAGAAGGGATATCGCGGTGCATCATGCGCCCTGACAGGACCCGGAGAGCGACAAACTTCCGGGCCCGGCAAGGTTGCGACCCCGGCAAGGTGCTTGCCGGGGGAAGCCTACACTGTGTGCCTGCGCTCCAGCTCATTTGGCCACGCGTCGCCCTGGGGCCCTTCCAGGGCCACGTGGCAGATGTCTGTGCGGCCTGGGGTACACGGTGGCAAGCCGCGGTGACGAGACTGTCGCCGTGGCGAACGGAGACGCATGGACGGCCGCTTTTGGGGCGACGGCGACGGGCATTCAATGCCCTTGTCCCCCACCGTCAGAGTTAGGTGAAGACCACTGTTCATACACTGTTCATGCACTGTTACAACCACCACCAGTTTTACATTTTTACCCTCCTCTACGTTGGCACCTGTTGGTGACCCCTTTGAGCTATAAAAGGAGGCCCATGCACAACGTAGAGGAGGTTCGATCCCAGAAACTCGATCACTCCTACGCTCGGTGTAGCTAGCACTGTAGATCTTCAAGCTCCCGATCCCGAGAACTCAATACAACCAAAGCAGGAGTAGGGTTTTACGCGTCCGCGCGGCCCGAACCTGGGTAAACTGCCCGCGTGTGCCCCTCGATCCGCTCTTCGTGCTCCCTCCGCTCCCTTGCCGTACCGTAGAAGGGGCTCCGGTCCCATAGGTGTTCGTGGGAGGTCAGTTTCCCCGACATCTTTGGCGCGCCAGGTAGGGGGCGTCGAGGTTGTGCGAACCTGATCCGGTGCTCACGCGGGCGCAGTCTTCATCAATCTCTCCAGCTTCATCAACCTCATCGACTACGTCAATATGCCTCCGAAGAAGAAGGCTTCGGAGGTCGGAGGCCCGTCTGCGTCGATCCCACCACCACCAGAACCAACGGTTGGTGGGGTAGATGCCGGCGGAGGGGTGGACGCCGGCGAGGACACTCGCGGCGCCGCCAAGTCCAAAGACAAGACGGACGACCGGGCGAACTCCAAGACCTCGGCGTCCGTACACGCTCCACGTCCCTCTCAGGAGGTGCCGGACCAGCAGCGACGTGGTACCGGGGGTACCATACGCTTGCTGGGACGAGGACAAACCGGCGGGTCGCGGGATGCTCAAGGCCAGCGCGCTGGTACGAGCAAGGCGCGGTCGCCGGGGCGAGACCCTGCTCCTTCTAACCCTGTTAGAAGTCCGAGCATATCTCGCTCCTTGCACCGTTCGCCACCGTTTCCCTCCTCTCCAGCAGAAGCTCTAGCCAGAGCTCAACTGCTTCTCGACTTCCCTCCAGCGGCGGACAAGGCCGAAGACTGGAGGGCTACGATCCAGAGCCTCATTGCCTTCGCCAACAACGACACGCCGCAGCAGCCGGCAACATCGCGGCCGAGGCAAGTTGACCAGGCGAAGGCCGATGGAGACAAGACCGCCGGGGGCGCAACTACCGTGCACTCCCCGCCGCGGAAGCAGAAATCGCCACCCCGTCGGATCAACGTCGACGACGACTACACAGCGTCATCGGATCCGCGGGCTCGCCGCGATCAGCGCCAAGTCCTAGACGACAGGCGACAAGAGGACGCTCGAACTCGTATCGAGCGTCGATGAGAAGCCCGAAGACAGACTGATCAGCGCGCTGGGACCACTGTCGACATGCACGCGCCCGGTGAACCAGGCGACTTGCCATACGCGGCAGGCTGCCCCGCGTTCACCCGAGAGCTGCGGCAAGTCCAGTGGCCCAGCATGAAGAACTTTAAGCCCGACGTACCCGAGAAGTACGACAGTAAGACACACCCCTCGGAGTTCCTCAGCATCTACACCATTGTGGTACAGGCTGTCGGGGGACGCGACGAGAAGATTCTAGCCAACTACTTCCCGCTCGTGCTTAAGCCAAACGTCAGGTCTTGGCTTATGCACTTGCCGGAAAACTCCATCTCTTCATGGGCGGATTTGTGCCACCAGTTTGTCGGCGCCTTTACGGGCGGCCACAAACCCCACGGCCAGGAAAGTGATCTCCACATTCTTGCGCAGAAAGAGGGGGAGTCCCTACGCAAGTACATCCAAAGGTTTAGTCGCGTTCATCACAACATCCCGGATGTCCACCCTGCCGCGGTTATCAGCGTGTTCCACCAGAACGTGCGTAACCGCCGGATGAGGGAGGAGATGGCGATGACCAAGATCCGGGATGTCAGCGAGCTTTATGCTCTGGCTGACAAATGTGCCCATGCTGAAGAAGGGAGGAGGCTTCTCGGAGAGGATACTGGTGCAGGAGGAAGTGACAGCGAGGATGCCGCCCCGGCAAGGAAAAGCCGGCGGCGGAATAACAGGAAGAAGAAGAACAAGGAGGTACTGGTTGTCGAGCAATCCGGCAAGGAGGCTGCCGCCAAGAAGACACAGGCTGGTGGCTCCGGCAAGGAGGCCGCCCCTGTAGCGGCAGCCGACAAGTAGGACGGCTCCGACAAGCAGTACTGCAAGATCCACCGCACCAAGGGCCACGATCTCCAGAACTGCAAAAGAGTAGAGTACCTCTTAGAACAGCAGAAGGCTGAATACGAGCGTCGCGACAAGGAGAAGGCCGAAGGAGGCGGGGGAGAGCCCTGCAAGAAGCGGCCGTTCAATGGCCGGGAAGGACGCCGCGACAAGGCCAAGCAGAGGCAAGGAGACAGACCTCCCCGGGGCCGCGACAAGGATGAAGACGAAGACGATGACGAGGATATGGATGACGGAGATAACAGCGAGCTGGAGTTCCAGAAGGCCACATAAGTTCTGTGCGTCGATGGAGGTGCCTCTCTGCACACTTCCCACCGCCAACTCAAGCAATGGGTGCGGGAAGTGAATGCAGCTGAGCCACCCGTCGAGTCGCGCAGGCTGCTGAAATGGTCCGGCACGCCCATCATCTTCGACCTTGAGGATCACCCTGACCGCACAACTGCGGTCGGGTGTTTGCCGATGTTGGTTTCACCAACTATCCGCAACCTCAAGGTCACCAAGATGTTGGTTGACGGCGGGGCCGGCCTCAACTTGATCTCCTCCGTTGTGATCAAGAAACTACAGATCCCCGACAGCGAGCTCGAGGAAACCGGGACGTTCCAAGGAATCAACCCGGGAAGGAGCAAGCCGAAGGGGAAGATCACGCTGCCGGTGACCTTTGGCGGAGAGCTTAACTTCAGGACGGAGAGGATCACCTTCGACGTCGCCGATATCCCATTACCATATAATGGGATACTTGGCCGTCCCGTGCTCGCCAAGTTCATGGCAGCCTCCCACTATGCATACAACATGCTCAAGATGCCGGGGCCAATCAGCGTCATCTCTGTCCCCGGCGACAAGAAGGACGCGCTCATCTACGCCGACAAGATCTACCGGGATGCAGCAGCCGCGGCAGAGAGCAAAACACTTGCCGCTGAAGCTCCCGGGGGGAAGGCCAAGACCAAGTCCGGCAAGAGCTCTAGGGCCCACTCCGGCAAACGCACCTCTTTGGAGTGCTGCGCTACCGTCGAGGACACACCATCGAGCTCCACCGGCAAGTGCAAGAAGGGAATGGCAGCTCCACCGGCAACCAAGAAGGTGCCTGCCAAGGAGGATGGCACTGGTGGTACCTTCACCATCAGTGCTACACTCGACCCCAAATAGGAAAGCGCGCTCATTGCCTTCCTGCGGGCGAATGTCGATGTGTTTGCATGGCAACCATCTGACATCCCCGGCGTTCCCAGGAAGGTAATTGAGCACAAGCTTGCTGTTTGTCCTCATGCGCGGCCCATCAAGCAGAAGGTCAGGAAGCAAGCGGTGGAGCGCCAAGAGTTCATCGCCGAAGAGATTAAGAAGTTGGAAGCAGCAGGCCTTGTTAGAGGTGTACTACATCCCACGTGGTTGGCCAATCCAGTTGTCGTGCGCAAAGCTAATGGGAAGTGGAGACTTTGTATAGACTTCACTGATGTGAATAAAGCTTGTCCTAAGGATCCATTCCCCTTGCCGCGCATTGACCAGATTGTTGACTCCACCGCCGGATGTGAGTTGCTTTCATTTCTCGATGCATACTCAGGTTACCACCAGATATTCATGGCTGAGGAAGATGAAGAGAAGACCGCATTCATTACTCCATGTGGCACATATTGCTTTATACGCATGCCCTTTGGATTGAAGAATGCGGGCTCAACATTTGCAAGGGTGGTCCACACCGCTTTTGAACCACAGATACACAGGAATGTAGAAGCCTACATGGATGATATAGTGGTCAACAGCGAGAGCAAGGATACCCTGGTTCAAGATCTAGAAGAAACCTTTGAGAATCTGCGAAAGATATAGCTCAACTTGAACCCCGAGAAGTGCGTCTTTGGAGTCCCTTCCGGCAAGCTTCTCGGGTTCTTTGTGTCCCAGACGGGGATTGAAGCCAATCCCGACAAGATAAAAGCCATCGAGCAGATTGAAGCCCCGAAGCGCGTCAAGGATGTAAGGAGACTTGCTGGTTGTGTGGCGGCCCTCAGCAGGTTCATTTCAAAGCCTGCGGAACGCGCCCTGCCATTCTTCAAAATCTTGAAAAAGGCAGGTCCTATGAAATGGACTCCGGAAGCGGAGGCAGCGCTGCAAGACTTGAAAGAATACCTGTCCTCCACTCCAATACTTGTCGCACCTAAGCCACAAGAGAAGTTGCTGCTGTACTTAGCGGCAACCAATCAAGTGGTTAGTGCTGCGTTAGTAGCGGAGAGGGAGGCATATGAGGAACCCACATCCCCGGCAAGCGCATCCAGCGACAAGTAGGGGGCTTCCCCGACAAGCTCTAGCCCCGACAATGACAAGTCTGCGCAGGAACAAGGAGAAGCGCGAAAGAAGATGGTGCAGCGCCCAGTGTATTTTGTAAGTTCCCTCTTGCAGGGGGCTAGATCAAGATACTCTGGGGTGCAGAAGTTGCTTTTCGGCCTCCTCATGGCCTCAAGGAAGCTGCGCCATTACTTCCAAGCGCACGAGATAACAGTGGTCACTCGCTTTCCGTTAAAGAGGATACTGCAAAATCCAGAAGCAACAGGCAGGATCGTCGAGTGGGCACTAGAGCTGTCAAGCTTTGGTCTCAAGTTTGAGAGTACCTCAACTATCCAGAGCAGAGCTTTGGCAGAATTCATAGCAGAATGGACTCCAACACCAGATGAAGAAGTTTCAGAGACAAGCATCCCCGTCCAAGAAGCGAACAAAGAGTGGATAATGTACTTTGATGGTGCTTTCTCGCTGCAAGGCACCGGCGCCGGCGTGTTACTCATAGCGCCCACCGGAGAGCACCTCAAGTACGTTGTTCAAATGCACTTTCCCAAGGAGCAAGCAACAAACAATACTGTTGAGTATGAAGGTTTGCTTGCCGGTCTCAGAATTGCGGCCGAACTTGGGATCAAGAAGCTGATTGTGCGGGGAGATTCGCAATTAGTAGTCTGACAAGTAAACAAGAGTTACCAGAGCCCTTTGATGGAAGCTTATGTCGATGAAGTGAGGAAGCTTGAAGAACACTTTGAAGGCCTACAAATGGAGCACGTTCGAAGAGCTCAAAATGATATCGCAGATGGCCTCTCAAAGTGTGCTGCGATGAAGTTACCTGTGGAACCAGGGACCTTCATGCTCAAGCTAACTCAACCATCCGTTACACCGTCAGTCGGGCAAAGCAAGAAAAGGAAGTTGGTCTCCGGCGACTACTTGCCGGCGGATCTTCCTGAAGCCGTCGCCAAGGTCCCCAAGATCAACGACCAAGTTGCTGAGGAACGGTCTGCTCCTGCGGACCCCAGGGTTCGTACAGTTGAAGCAGGCGTTCCCGACAAGCCTTGCCCCGGCAGGCTTGCCGGGGAACACTCAGCTCCGGCAGAGCCATAGGTTCTTGTAGTAGAAGCTGAGGTTCCCGCAGCAGCCCTGATGCCTTTAGTCCTTGTTGTTGAGCCTCAGGCTCCAGCATGGGCGCAGCAAATCGTCCGTTTTCTTCAAACCGGAGAACTTCCCGAAGAACCAGTAGAGATAGAGAGGATTACCAGGCAGTCAAGTATGTACCAGTTCGTCGGCAATGAACTGTACAGAAGAAGACTCAATGGTGTCAGATTGAAGTGCATTTCCCGGGAAGATGGACAGAAGCTATTGGCAGAGATACACGGAGGCATATGTGGCCACCACATTGGCGCAAGAGCACTTGCCGGGAAGGCGTTCCGGCAAGGTTTCTTTTGGCCAGAAGCCCTCCAAGATGCAACTGCACAAGTAACCAAGTGTGAAGCGTGCCAGTTCCATGCCAAGCAAATTCACCAGCCAGCTCAAGCTCTCCAGACGATCCCTTTGTCCTGGCCCTTCTCGGTCTGGGGGTTCGACATCCTCGGCCCCTTTCCCCGCGCCGTCGGGGGCTTTGAGTACTTGTACGTCGCAATCGACAAGTTCACAAAGTGGCCAGAAGTGGAACCAGTGAGAAAGGTGACGGCACAGTCAGCAGTCAGGTTCTTCAGGTCAATAGTTTGCCGTTTCGGGATCCCTAACAGGATCATCACCGACAACGGCACACAATTCACAAGTCGCACCTTCATGCAATACGTCCAAGACCTTGGCGCTAAGGTCTGCTTTGCTTCCGTTGCTCACCCGAGGAGTAACGGTCAAGCGGAGAGGGCCAATGCTGAAGTGCTGCGCGGGCTCAAGACAAGAACCTTCGACAGGCTGCATAAGTGTGGAAGAAACTGGATAGAGGAGTTGCCGGCGGCTCATTGGTCAATCAGGACGACACCAAATCGAGCCACCGGACAGACACCCTTTGCTCTCGTCTATGGAGCAGAGGCAGTTCTCCCCACGGAACTCGTATACGGGTCTCCTCGAGTGCTCGCCTACGATGAGCTTGAGCAAGAGCAGTTGCGGCAAGATGATGCATTGCTCCTCGAGGAGAACCGTCTCCAGGCTGCTGTACGAGCTGCTCGATACCAGCAAGCTTTGCGTCGCTACCACAGCCGCAAGGTCAAGGCCAGGAGTCTCGAGGAAGGCGACCTTGTTCTTCGGCGAGTTCAGTCCGCCAAGAACTCCAACAAGTTGACGCCGAAGTGGGAAGGCCCTTATCGGGTGAGACAAGTCACAAGGGCCGGCGTTGTCCGCCTTGAGACCGAAGAAGGCTTACCGGTGAGCAACTCCTGGAACATAGAGCATCTTCGCAAGTTTCACCCATAAGGCGCGGTTGCCGTGATCCGCTCCGGCAACCACCTTTGGTACAAGTCTTGCCGCTATTGCATGTAAACCTTTGTACAAAGCCGGGCGCAGACCCCGTGCGTCAGTAAAACTTTTGTGCTTCGCACCATTTGTCATTTCGTGCTTTTCCTTTTACTTGCATGTATCATCTGACATTTTGTGCAGCACACATCCCCGGTAAGCAGCAACAAGCCGCAAGGCTCCATACTTGTGTTTTCTCCTCCTTTCCTTTCTCTCTTAAACAGAAGAAGTGTTCCTCGCGCACAAGTTTGCTGGGGGGGAAGGAGATAGTGGTATGGACCAAGTGCTGTTCAAGGAAGGAAAGCCTTTGCCGAGAAGCAGACAGAACACAAAAGATAAGTTGCCAAAGTTTGAGCAATTTAAAATTTTTCAAATTCTTAGTTGTCTTCCTTGAACAACCACACTTTGTATGGAAAACCTGTGCGCGGAGGAACCTACCCGAGGCTAGCCGCACCCTTACTTTGTTTCGAGCACACTCAACAGCTTAGGTGCGTTGCGACAAGTGTCGCGCCCTTACTTCGTTTTCGAGTATGCTCAACAATCTAAGTGTGTTGCGACTAGCTGCGGCAAGGTTTCTTGCCGGCAAAGGCATTGCTAGCAGGCTGCTAAAAGTCCCGCACTCAGCGCTCGCGGCATGGGTCCCTTTGCCGGCAAGTTCCCTAAAAGCGTAGGGTGGAGAGCATACAAAGTGAAGGGACTAAACAAGGGAGATAACACCGCGTTGATTATCCAAAATAAAGTTATATTACAAGATAACTTGCCGCTGATTCTAACCAACTACTACCTATGACTTAATTGACAGCGGCAAGGGAAGTGGAAAGAAAGAAGCCTAGTCCCTACGGTCTCCATCGACCCTTTGGATCCTGCCCGCCTTCGCCACGATGTGGGCAACTTGTGCCTTCAGGGCCTCCTGGTCAGCTTCGGGTGGCAGGGTCCGGAGGACGTTGACGAGGTTGATCCCGGGGTTGCGGTAGACGATCTTCGACAACACCCGCTCCATAGTACCCATGCAAAGCCGGCGCGCCTCGTCGGCCAGCTGCGTAGGGATCCTCTCCCGCAGCCGCGCGAGAGCCGGCGCCACCCCTCTGAAGAACAGGCTCAGCTTGGCACTGTGGGGGAGGCTCTCGTCAGGGGAGTACACGAGGTGCTCCGCCCTCAACGCCACCATCTTCCTGTCGATGTTGGCGGCGGAGGCAACGAGCTCTTCGGTCCATTGCTCCACCGTCCGCTGGAAGTTATTTTGCGAGACGGCGGCGCTTTCCAGCAAGGCCCTCTCAGACCGGAGGTCTTCCTTCAGTTTTGTTTCGCGGTCCCGGGCGGCGTCTAGCAAGTCGTTGAGAGTGGAAACCTTCATCTCCAAGTCAGCGATGGAGTCCCTGGCGTCGGTGAGCTCTTTACCTTTCTCGGAGAGGCGGACTTGCAGCTTCGAGTTGGTATGGGCGTCCTTCTCCCGCGCCACGTTGAGCGGGGTGACCCTGTCCTCGCTCGCCTTCAGGTTCGACTCCATCTGCGCCACCCTGGCCTCCAGATCCCTCTTGGCGGTCTCTGCGGTAGCGGCGGCATCCCTCGCCTCCTGCAGAGCCCCGCCAATGGCCTGCTCACGAGCGGTGAGGTCGTCCTCGTGGCTGTCGAGGTCGATCTTCCGCTGGTTGAGCTCTCCCTCCCGCCGAGACAGCTCCTCGGCGGCCAGACGCTGCTGCTCCTCCACCTCGGCCTTCTCGAGGAGGAATGCCTGGTGTGCTCCGGCAAGCTCTTCGCGCTCCTCCGCCAAGTTTCGGAGGGCCGCCTGGTTGGCAGCACGGAGCTCCGCGGCACGCTTCTCCAGATCAGCACCAGCCTTGGCAGCCAGAGCCTCTCGGGACTCCAGCTTGGCTTGCCTAGCCCGATACAAACCCAGGAGTCGACGCAGGAGTTGCTCCTCTTCGGGCTCGTCGCTACTGCCGGGCGCGTCGACAACCTTCAACCCGGTGGAGGCAAGAACTTCTCCGTCAAACGTCTCCCCCTCCGTGGGTGCCCTTGATAAGGACGCCCACGGGACTTGGATAAAGACCCCGTTGGCGGCCTCCAGATAGACGCCCGACCCAGCCGCAGAGGTGGAAGGATCGGCGGCCGGTGCAGCGTCCGGCGATCCTGCGGCCTCCGGGCCAGCAGTGCGGTCGCCGGTCCCTTCCCCAGCTGTCGCGTCAACGGTCGGAGCGGTCTCCTCGGCGGCTGGCTCATCGGCGCCGGCCGTTCCCTCTGCGGTGGTGGCATCGCCAGCGTCGCCACGCACCTCCTCCTCGGCGATGGTTTCCGTCTCCATCAGCTCCGGGGCGGGCGGGTCTGACGACAGAAGGAAAAGAAAAGGAAAATCATCAAGCAAATATCCAAAAAAGACGAATCCAAGAAGAAGAAATTACAAGGGTTACCTTCGCGGGCCTCTTCAACAACGGGGTCCCTCGCCGGGGAGTTCTCCCTCGGCGGCGTAGTAGATGCCCCCGCCGGGGGAGGGCCGCTGGCGCCTTCCCTTGGCGGGGTGCTCACCCTTGTCGGGCTGCTCGCCCTTGGCGGGGTACTCGCCCTTGGCGGAGTACCCGTCCTTGGCGGAGCGCTGTCCCTCGCCGGGGAGCTCATCCTTGGCGGGGAGGGTGGAACAAGCGGCTCGTCGGGGGCGGTCTCTTGATGCTCCTGCGGCTGCGGCTCCACTTCTGCACAAAACAACAAGACATTAATAAGGATAACAACCTCAAGCGCGCCCGTCGAACAGAAAAGTGAATAAGGGACTTACGCTGGGGGCTGTGCTGGGGGCTGCTCTCTGGAGCAGCAGGCTGGTCCGGCAAGTTTGTCGCTGGCGCAATCCCCATCGCCACGGCAGGCTCGTCGTCCTCGAGGTCAACCACAGGGATCTTGGCCCTCTTCGCCATCCTCTGGGTCAAGGTCCTGGAAGACAAACAAGATCAGAGTTAGGCAAAAAGAAATCAAGACAAAAGCAACGAAAATAAAAGGAAATTAAAATTGCAAGTGCTTACTCTTCCTCCTCTTCATCGGAGCTGAGGGCGGAGAAGTCAAACTGCGCCTCACGTGCTCCGGCGCGAGGAGCTGGAGGAGAAGGCTCCCTCGGGCGCTTGGCGGGCTCCAGAGCTGCGGGTTGCGATGACCCCGCGCCGGTCGTCGCTGAAGACCGAGGGGCGGAAGGAACCCAGAGCCACTCCGGGAAGATCCCCCTCCGTTTGTCGCTCGGGCACGGGGCGCCTCCTTGACGACCTTCCTCGTCGTGGTGGCGCGCGTCGCCCGACGCTTCGGCTGCTGTCGGGGCGCCTGTGGCCTCACCGTCTCGGCGGCCTTGCGGAGGCACTTCTTCTGTTGTGGCGGAGGACTTGGTGGTGACGGAGAATTCTCTGAGGACGAGGAGGCGTCGTCGTCCAGGTTCAGTGACCCGCCCGAGTCTTCGTAGGAATCGCCCGATTCGGCGTCCTCCTCGGCGGGCTCACTGGACTCGGGGCCTTGCCGGGCAGCCTCGCTCGTCCCGGCAGGCTCCCCGGCGGGCTCCCCGGCAAACTCCTCGGGCGCAATCTTCAGCAGCTTGAGGATTTCCTCCTCCTCGGCCTGGCTCACTGCGTCTGCTGCCTCTGCTTCATCCACAGTCTACCCAAATTCACCTGCGGCCGCAGCCGCGGCGGCCTCTTCCATCATGTTGGCTATGTATGCCACATCCCGTTCGGTGGTCTCCCGAGTGAGGCCCTTTTTCTCCTCGGGGTTGCGTGGCCGTTCAACCAGGCTGTCGAAGAAGGCCTGCACGGTCTCCTCTGGAGGCATCAGCCAAGTGGGAACAACCCCGTTGGAATCACACTCAGGCATCACCGCTCGAATGGCACTGAGGGCAGTATTGTTGCACAAAGGAACCACTCCGACCGACGGTCTGAACCACTCCGGGTGCTTGGGGTCATGCTTGAACAGCTCCCGGACCATCCCCTTCAGTTCCAAGACGGTGAAATTATACTTCAGCCCGGGGCGCAGCCTCATTCGGTCTGCCGCGTTGCCAAACTCCCAGGCAGGCCTCTTCCTCTCCTGCAGGGGGGCAATGCGGCGGCGGAGGAAATCGGCCCCGACTTCACCTACAGTAAGATTGGCAGCCCGGAGACGAAGGATCCTAGTAAGGGCAATCTGCAGCTTGTCGTCCTCCGGGGCCAAGTCGCTCCAATCCTTGCCGCGCACTATTGCAGTCTGGCGTGGCAAGGTAAACTCCTCGGGCTCATCCTCCATGACCCAGCACCAGTCAGCCCTCCACTCCTCCCACTTGCCGCGAAGCTCTCCTTTCAAGTACGCCTCCTTCTTGTTCAGCCTAAAGATCCAGGAGATGCCGCCGGAGAGTGGGGATCCGGACTCTACTCTAGGCGTGAAGAAGTGGCGGAAAAGAGCTACATTTGGGTGGACCCCGACGTAGTTTTCGCACAGATGTGCGAAAACGGCCAAAGTGAGGACAGCATTCGGGGTGAAATCTAAGAGGTGGAGTCCGTACGTGTTCATCACATCACAGAAGAACTCCGAATACGGAGGGCAGAGACCGCAATGGAAGAACAAAGCGAAGAAATGGTAACCTCCCGGGAACATGTCGACGGCCACGGCGGGGAGGACTCTGGTGCGAGGGTGAGCCTTCGTCTCCCTCGCCTAGAACAAGTAGTACTTGTCCCGTAGCTCCCTCGCGCCGAGCCTCGGCGGGAAGACCACCATCCTTCTCCGCATAGCTGCCAGCTTCGCCGCCTTGTCGGACTTCTCCTTCTTCGCCTTATCGCTCTTCGCCTTGTCGCTCTTCGCCTGGTCGCTCTTCGGGGCCATGGAGAGGATGGCGAGGGAGGACGACGGCGCTGCGGGTGGAGAAGACAGCGGAGGAAGGGCAGAAGCAGGGAGCGGCGGAGGTTTCTGGAGATTCAAGGCACAATGAAAGCAATGGGGGAAACTGCCCCTGCTTCCTCTGCTTTTAAGGGGGAAGTGGGGGACGTTCCGCATTTCCCCATTAAAGAAACAGGCCACGATCTCTCCCACGACGCCGCAATCGACGCGTGCCGTTAGGGAGGGATGCGACGAATCAGGAGTGGGAAACGGCGCGTGGGCCGCGTGTGCCCGTGCACTGTTCTGGGCCTGGCCCAACAGCGCTCGGCACCTTGTGTGGCCCAGGCCCGGGGGCTCCTGTCGGTGTACTAAAGTAAGGGTACCTTAGTATCCCGACTTGTGCACGGGCAGTAGCAGCGTCCCATGGTCTGGCTCACCACGCGCCCGCCAAAGCCCACTCTAGGCCCCTTTAAGCCATTCAAGAACAAAGTATTCAAGTTAAGAGACAAGACCCCGGCAAGAGGAGCTTGCCAGGAAGGCCGAAGAACGGCACATCAAGAAGGGATATCGCGGTGCATCATGCGCCCCGGCAGGACCCGGAGAGCGACAAACTTCCGGGCCCGGCAAGGTTGCGACCCTGGCAAGGTGCTTGCCGGGGGAAGCCTACACTGTGTGCCTGCGCTCCAGCTCATTTGGCCACGCGTCGCCCTGGGGCCCTTCCAGGGGCACGTGGCAGATGGCTGTGCGGCCTGGGGTACACGGTGGCAAGCCACGGTGACGAGACTGTCGCCGTGGCGAACGGAGACGCATGGACGGCCGCTTTTGGGGCGACGGCGACGGGCATTCAATGCCCTTGTCCCCCACCATCAGAGTTAGGTGAAGACCACTGTTCATACACTGTTCATGCACTGTTACAACCACCACCAGTTTTACATTTTTACCCTCCTCTACGTTGGCACCTGTCGGTGACCCCTTTGAGCTATAAAAGGAGGCCCATGCACAACGTAGAGGAGGTTCGATCCCAGAAACTCGATCACTCCTACGCTCGCTGTAGCTAGCACTGTAGATCTTCAAGCTCCCGAGCCCGAGAACTCAATACAACCAAAGCAGGAGTAGGGTTTTACGCGTCCGCACGGCCCGAACCTGGGTAAACTGCCCGCGTTTGCCCCTCGATCCGCTCTTCGTGCTCGCTCCGCTCCCTTGCCGTACCGTAGAAGGGGCTCCGGTCCCATAGGTGTTCGTGGGAGGTCAGTTTCCCCGACAATGACTGACTCATTCATGTTGTTTAAGCCAGCCCTTGGGGGCTACAGATACAATGTTCATCAAAATCTGGTTTCCTATAATGGTGAAAGACGGCGTTGGAAGGATTCTATTAAATACACTCATGTTTATTCTAAGTCTACATCATATTCAATTCTATCATACCTAGTAGACTTGGGGGCTGGTAGGATGGACATAACTTAGTCAAGTTGATACCTCAACTTTTCTATGTATTTGCTTCACCATGTCAACTTCAAGATCACGACTGGTGTGTACTTGATTGAGATAGCCAGAAAGTATTTCACTGCTGCTCAGTTGGGCATAGTGAGTGACGTCAAACCCAACTTTCCGCTTTTCAGTAACTTCTTCTTTGGCGAAGTGCTTGGCCAAGACACTCGGATTACCCGGTTCTCTAAAACCGGTGCCGGTGATCATTACATCTTCATTATGCTCTTCTGATGGTTTAGCTGGGCTTGACGATTCAGTGTTCAAAGAGGTGACATTTGTGCGGTCAAGGGAGACATCAGGAATTTCAGGAGGAGCATAATGAGCAGTTTCTTCTAGTTGTTTTTCAGAAGCATCCGGTGCTGGGACTTGCTGCTCCGGCTCAATGACTTTAGGATCAGCTGCCGACTTAGTCACATTTGCCTTCTTACTGGGCTTGGCTTGGCCACTACACATGTTATGAAAAATCATTACAAATTATAAAAGCATAAAGAGGAACCGAATTAAAAGTAATTGTTGTTACCCAGGTGCAGTCTTGAAAGCCGGCAGCCGAGTCTGAGATGAGTTGCTGGAGGAAGAACGAGAAGCCTCCTAGTAGTTTGAATCGAAAGAATTCAGTGGCTGGCGAATGAGACGCCAGCGGGTAAAAAGAGTTTAAGTGCGAAAGGACCTTGTATTGACATTTCTGTCGAACTGGACTATTCGGTAAGCCGGAAGACAATTCTTCACCTCCGGTATCCTGAGTCTATCGCCGGTTCTCGTGCTGCTGTTGCTTCAAAAGAAAGTGAGGATCCAAATGAGCTAAGGGGTGTGAAAAGCTTACTTTCTGGGTTACTCATCGAATTCTCTATCTTGGCAAAGTTTCTAAGCCGGAGGAAATAGTAATTACCTCTTCTTCAACTGCCTGGCTGGCCCCCATATCGTCCTGATAACAGTCAGTGTCAATAAGATAATTGAAAAAGGAGCCAAGAGAGTCAAGGGCTACCTCCGACTCATAACTGTCGTCTAGTTCAAACATATCAGAAGCACTTGGTTTCTTCTTCATCTTCTTGGCGGTTTTCTTGGCGACCCTGGCCATTTTGGCAGCTTCATGATCATAAATTTTCTTCCAGAAATCCGATTTAGCCTGTGAAAGTCGGTAAAGTTGAGTTAACATGATATTCGAATGATAAGGCAAGGTAAAATGAAGTTAAGACTCACATCCGGTGCCGGATTAAGTTCAGACCCACTTTGCTGTAGTCTCCCAGGCCTTCATTCAGAAGGGTCTTGGTCATTTCAGTGACTGTTTCATCAGTCAAGTTCAAGGGGCTGTGGCGTAATGGATCTTTTGTCGCACCAGTGTAAGTACACATTAAGCCGGATCGGCGACTCAAGGGTATGATCCGCCAAGAAACCCATCACCGAACCAAGTCAATTCTAGTTAGTCCATTTCCTAGAAGAGCCTTGACCTTCGCAATAGTGGGAGCAAGTTTTTTACGTTCAGCAGCAGTAAGCTTCTCAGGAAGAGGATGTTTCGGGTCAAGACGTTGGACACGATAACCCGGCAATGGATTTTCATCAGCCGGAGAGGTATCTTTGCAGTAAAACCATGTTTGGTTCCAATCCTTGGGGTGACTCGGCAAGCAAGCATAGGGGAAGATGGCATCTCTTCTTCGTTGAATCGAGATTGCACCAAGTTCCAAGCTGGGTCCGTTCGTGAGCTTGTTCAGGCAGTTTAAATAAAAATATTCCCTAAAGAGCTCGAGATTGGGCTCCTCTTGAAGGTATACTTCGCAGAAGACTTGGAAATTGCATATGTTTGACACTGAATTGGGTCCGATGTCTTGAGGATGGAGTTGAAAGAAGTGCAAAACGTCTCGGAAGAACTTAGAACCGGTCGGTGAAAAGCCCTGGTTCATGTGATCAGTAAAAACAATTACTTCATCATCCTTTGGCTGAGGTCTTTCTTCGCCTGGATTAGAAGCGCAATAATGCATGACAGTTTTCTTTGGCAAGTACACGATTTTGACAAAGTCATCGAGCGTATCCTTAGAGACAACAGAGGGAACCCAATTACATGAAGTGACTGTCTTTGGCGGCATTGTGAAGAGAGAAGCCTAAAGGAAAGGAATTTTTTTGCCGGTTCAAATTGATTCATTAAAAGCCGGAAATAAAGGATACAATATTTATTCATGATGGCTGCTTAAATGGGGCCTAATGATATACGAATAATTATAAGCCAGTGATGTAAGCCGCCATGACAAGCACTGGTATTCAAGATCTGTCAGAGTAAGTTTTACTAAGTATTGGGACAAACAGGTTTCACAGATTGGAGTTACAAGATTGGATCTGCAGCAGTTCAGAGAAATAAAATAAAATCTAAACCTAAGGTGGCGGCAGCAGAAAAGTAAGAAGGCTCAGATGAGATCTGTCACAATGAGGATATATTCCGATATTAAAACAAGTGCTAATATATTACAAAAAGTTATTCTACAAATGGTGCATATTAACCAATATGGATTCCTTAAAGATAGAGTGATCCAGGACTGCCTAGGATGGGCCTATGAATACATACACCAATGTCATTAATCTAAAGAGGAAATCCTAGTAATCAAATTGGATTTTGAGAAGGCTTTTGATACAATTGAACATGATGCAATTATTGATATATTCAGAGCAAAAGGGTTTGGAGAGAAATGGATTTCTTGGATGCAATCTCTGTTCACAACTGCATCCTCTGCTGTATTACTGAATGGGGTACCTGGAAAAAAAATTTACATAAAAAGAGGACTAAGACAAGGCGACCCCTACTCTCCTTTGGTTTTTGTTCTAGCTGCTGATCTATTGCAATCCATCCTTAACAAAGCAATGAGGTTAAACTTGATCACTGCTCCACTTCAAATCAAGTCATGCCCACATTTCCCAATTATACAATATGCAGATGACACTCTGGTGGTTATGCAAGCTGATGGTAGACAATTGTTCTGTTTGAAAGCACTTTTGAATTCTTTTGCCACTGCAACTGGGCTCAGAGTAAATTATGGTAAATCAGTCATGGTTCCTTTGAACATCACTGAGGACAGGGTTGATATTTTTACTAACACCTTGCAATGTGCTAGAGGTCAGTTCCCATTTACCTACCTTGGCATGCCCTTGGGGATCTCCAAACCAACTGTAGAACAATGCCTCCCACTAGTGAACAAGATTGCAAAAAGAGTGGCTGGTATCTCTACATTCATGACACAAGCTGGTAAACTTCTGCTGGTCAAGTCAGTGATGACATCATTAGCAATATTTTTAATGTGCTGTCTGGATATACCTGTTACAATTAAAAAACAGATCATCAAATACTTGAGACACTGCCTCCGGAGAGGACCTGATATGGAGGACAAAAGACCTGCTCTAGTAGCATGGAAAACAGTGTGTAGACCCAAAGATCAAGGAGGTCTAGGAGTGCTAGACATCTACACACACAACAAGACACTGCTCATGAAAAACCTACACAAATTTTTAAATAGACATGACATCCCATGAGTCAATCTTATCTGGGAATCATACTATAATGATGGGAGATTACCAGGGGGAAGTCCAATAGGATCTTTCTGGTGGAAATCAAATTTAGCTCTCATTGATCAATACAAAGCCATTGCCAGATGTAATGTGGGAGATGGAGTTAGTGTTTTCTTCTGGGAAGACTTATGGAGTCAGTCAATTCTTAAACACCAATTCCCTCACTTGTTCTCTTTTGTCAGAAACCCTCAACTCACTGTAAAGCAAGTACTGCAGACTGAATACTTACAGGACTTATTTTTTCTCCCTTTGACAACTGAAGCATATGAGGAGTTTCTACAGATGGAAGACATTAGCATTTCCATGAGACAATCAGAGTACTTAGACTCATATGACACTTGGAGCTACATTTGGGGGAATGAACACTACTCCTCCATCAAGGCATATAGAGTTCTCATTGGATACAAGCAGACACCTACACACTTTAATTGGATCTGGCAGAGCTCATGCCAGCCAAAACATAAAGTGTTTTTCTCGCAACTTCTACATGATAGAATCAACACAAGGAATTTACTCAAAAGAAAGAATTTTGTGATAGAGGATTATAACTCTGCTACTGCTGGATGTCAGCAAGAAGAAACTCTTCATCACCTATTTTGGGGCTGCCAATTTGTTCAACAATGCTGGGATTTCATCTGTCCAACAAGAACACCAAACTTATCTGTGTTAGAAGCATTCCAAGACCTTAAGGACAAACTGAGATACCCTTTCTACATGGAAATCATAATACTTGGAACATGGGCAATCTGGATAACCAGAAACAATAAGGTTTTTGAAAACATCCAACCTTCTTTCCGAGGGTGGAAGTTCATTTACTTGGAAGAGTTAAAACTGTTGAAGTTCAGAATGAAGAAAAAGCATGAGAGACAATTTTCTGTTTGGCTCCAAAGCCTCTTGTAAGGCCTTGTGTATTTTCTTTTCTTTCTTTCTTTTGGTTCCTTCTAGTTTCTTTTTCTAGCTTTCTTAGTCTCTTTCTTTATCCTTAGGCTTATTTCAAGCCTTTCTCAGATACTGATGGTTGTTTCTTTTTATAATAATTAAAAATTGTAGTGGGGTTTTACCCTACTGTTTATAGTAAAAAAAACAAGTGCTAAAACTACTACTGCATATATTTCACAAATCAATATTACAACTTTGGATCTACGGCGCTGATGGAAAATATTCAGACCTAAATATCAGTACTTGAGCAGTTCATGGGTCCAGATCGGTTTTCTTATGCAGAGGAGATGTTTCAATAATTAAAAAAGGAGTGCTATGGATACCACCGCGTAGGAGGACAAGTTCGAATCAAAAATTGCAAACTGTAGTGAAAGGCGAAGATGAACTCTGACAAACTCGCTGAAACCCTAATGGATCTAAGGGAAGAGAAAGAAAGAGAACTTACCGGGGCTGATGAACAGCGAAGGAGCGCGGACGAAATCTGGTCATATCAGGTTGATGCAGCGGCCCTCGTTGAGGCAAATGCGAAGGTCGACGGCGGTGGCAGAGCTCGAGCGCAGAGGTGTCGCGAGGTAGAAGACAGAGATGAAGAGGCAAGGAGGGAAGGTGAAAGGGACCCCATGCCCTATTTATAAGACGAAGGGATAAATGACATGCGTGGGAATCGACGAGGCCAAAAAACGGATATGTGACAGCGCAGACGCCTCGATTTTCGGAGGTTCATTAGAATGAGGAGACGTGTTAAGATTTGGGCCATGTGTGATATAAATAACAGATGATGTCATGGCGGTTTATTGCAATTTCAGGGAATGACATCATGGCGGGTTACAATATTTCACAAGAAGATGAGGAGGGATTTTTTCGAAGTGTTGAAGATTGACATGAACAAGTTCAAATCAACCTGGGGCCTAATGTTGGGGATATGACTATTCGATATGACCCGCCCAGGAGGGGCCAGGTTATCCCAATGGCGGCTCATGGGCCAAGCCCAGGAGCATGTAGAAGATGGCGGTTCATGTAGTAAGTTTATTAAAAAGGCCCAGAACCCAAAGCGGCTTAAGGCCCGTAAGTGTAAAACTGTCATGTATGTTTGACTTGTACGATAAGGCATGTAAGATAAGTCACCGGGCCGGACATATTTGTATGAGCCGGTCGGGACTCTGTAAGCCGCGGGGCGTCAGCCCGTACATATAAGGGGACGACCCGGCAACTGCTTAGGGCAAGAAACAGCAGATTGAGAGCTAGGCTAGCGTATTCGCTCCCTGGTAATCGAAACCCTAGCAATACCACCTCAAACTAGATTAGGCTTTTACCTTCACAGCAAGGGGCCGAACTAGTATAAACTCCCTGTGTCTTTTGTCCCGTTTTAACCCCTTTAAGCTAATTACATCGCAATGGCTCCACAACTAAGTCCTTCCCCTAGGACATCTGCCGTGACAACTCCACGATAAAGACCGCAAAACATAAATGCAGAGCACCTCCGAAATTCAAGCAGCGACTAAACATTGTAATTCATGGTAGAAGAGATCCAGTCATGCTCACATCCAGCATTAACTAGATCAATGCATGTTAAACTAAGAATGACAATATCACTCTCTATGTTGGTGCTTGAATGAGAAGGTGATGACTCAACAATAAAACTAAATAACATGAAAGTAAATAGAAAGGCCCTTCATAGAGGGAAGCAGAGTTTTTTAGTGATGCCAAAGCTCAGAGCTTAAACCAGATATGAATACATTTTTGAGTGATGTGCTTTTCCTGTCAACGTCACGACAAAGAATTTCAATATTGTCACATCCCTAGCTTTACTTTGCCCAAGGATAGTTTTTGCCTGTGCATCATGTTTAAAATTTTGTTAAACTTGAAATGGGGATGATTAAACCCTAGCACCAAAAGAACCCACCCAGGTTCATCCTAAAAATATTTTCATTGTACCCAAAGTGCCTCAAGAAAAGTTCATGATTTTTGGTTAAGGTAGAAACCTCTGCCAAAAATGATGTATATATTTCTAGGACATTGTTTCATTTTTGAATTAACTCATATTGTATTTGAGTTGGAGCAAATAAATTCTATAATTATTTTTATTGCTCCAATTATTCTGAAAACATTTTGTGGAGTTTTGGAATAATCCATATTGCATCCACAAATAATTTCAGAAGCAACAAAAATGGTTTAGTATTAGTACTAAATCAAAATAGAGCAAAACAAATAGAAAACAGAAAGAAAAATAAGGGAAAAGGGCTTACCTGGCCTTACCTACCGGCCCAGCTGCGGCCCAGCACTGCTGGCCCAGCCCACGGCAGCCACCAACGCTGCCAGTCATCGCCTACCTCGCGCCAGAAGGACGCGAGGCGCGTGGCCACCGTGCGCCGGCCACCTCCTGCCTGCCTGCGTGCACCCCTCGATGCTCTGGACGTCCCTGGCATCGCCACGCATCCCCCCTGGCCCCTTCCCTCACTCTCTTCTTTCTCCCTCGTCCTGCCTCTCGTTCTTCCGCCATGGCCGAAACCACCACGGCCGCGCCGCCGAGCACCACCGTGGCCACGGCCTCCCCCTCGCCCCTCCGATGAGCCCCCGAGCTCCTCCGTGCCCCCCCTCTTCCTCTCCTTCATGTCACGCGGCGCCAGGAGCTCCCCCTCACCCACAACGCCGTCGTTCCCCTCCTCTGCGTCCGGTGACCGCCGTCGAAGATTCGCCGCCGTCAGGCCGCCCCCTGGCTCGCCGTCTTCTTCAAACGAACCGCCGTGAGCCCCTCTTGCTCTTCCCCCTATCTCCTTACCCACGCGCATGCTGTAGCTCCGACCCCCACCATGCCCGCGACCTCCACGCCGCCGGTGATGTCACCGCCGACGCTGCAGCCACCGGGGCTTGAAAACGAGCCCGGCACCGTGCTCCGCACCCTTCCACGAGTCGAAAACCCCCACCTGCTCGTCCTACGGTGTACCTCATCGCCGTTCCCGAGCATGCCCGAACTCCGGCCACCGCACTTCCCTCGCCGTCGTCGATCTGGTCCTCCCCGGCGCGAGCTGATGGCTCCGTTGGATGCGGACGAGGACCAGCATCACGCCAAGCCCCTCCGCCGCTCTTTTCATCGCCGGAGGCGGATTTCCGACGCCCTCCGCCGCGCTCAGCTAGCCGCCAGTCGTTTGGCCTCTCTGACCGGAGGTTTGACCTCCCCCGAGTCGCTGACAAGTGGGCCCTGGCCCCTGCTAATTTAAATTAAGTTTTCTGTTAAGCTTAATTAACCCTTCTGACACTGACGTGTGGGCCCTCGCGCCTAATTAGGTTAGTCTAATTTTCCTGTTTAGATTAGTACTAATCCTGTGGACCCCACGTGCCAGTTTTGACTTTGGTCAAGTCAATGTTGACTGGTCCCACCTGTCATGCACACAAACCAGCCCTTAGTCACTGACCAGTGGGCCCCACTGGTCAGGTTTGACCCGAACAGCCCCTGTTGACTTGCTGACGTCACACAGACGTCATGCTGACGCAGTAAAACCTTTCCTGGAATTTATATAAATCTAAATGATTTATTTATTACGGAAAATAGCCAAAACTTCTAAAAATCACAGAAAATAATCTATAGCTCAGATGAAAATAATTTGTATATGAAAATTGATCAGAAAAATTCAAGGAATCTGTTTATGGCATTTTCATGCATGTTTGAACAAGTTAAACCTACTGATCAGGTCAAATCAATTAAATGACATTTAAATAATCACATATGGAGTTTGAATTTGAATCTTTGGTTCAAACCAACTCCATTTAATATGGTTGCTAGTTGCATTAGCTCAATTAACAGCATATTTCCATGTCATGATCATGCATCATATTGTCGCATTACATTGATTGTGTTCTTTCTCTGTTGCCGGTGTTTGTCCCCTCTCAGTAGACGCTGTTCCGACGATGAGTTCGATGACACCGATGAAGACCCAATGTAATCTTCAGAAGAGCCAGGCAAGCAAAACCCCATTGAGCATTCCGATACAATCCCACTCTCTCGCTCTTTCTCTCTTTTAATGCATTAGGACAACAACGCTTCAATTGTTACCTGCTGCGGTAGTTGAACACCTTTCCACTGCATGACCTGTCATTGCCACAGTAAATAGTTGAAACCCACTAGTATGAGTAGGAGTTGTTTGAGCCATGTTGTGCCTACTCATTCATGCTTTCTAGTTATGCCTGCTATTGCTTAGAGTGGTGTCAGGTCTGATTCATCGGGGATGAATTGGAATGGTGATGAACATGCCCTAATGTGTGTGAGTTAAGTGTGTGAACACGATTTGGTAAAGGTAGCGATGAGAGGCCATGTAGGAGTACATGGTGGGTTGTCTCATTGCTGCCGTCCTCAGGAACTAAGTTCTGTGTTGGTTGATCCATGACCAGTTACTACCATGCATTGGGCCCGAAACCAATGGACCCTCTCGACTTATTAACTGCCCTTGTCCTCTGTCCAGGAGTTGCAACTAGTTTCTGGTGTTTGTAGTTTACTGGAGGTCGTGCGCAGCGCTGACCCTCGGGGTGGGCTGTGACGCGGCAGGTACGTGGCACGGTGTACCGGTCGCCCGTTTGGTGATGCGGGAACCCTGTACAAATCGTTTGGGGCCGTGAGCGACACCCTGGCCGGATCTCCCCACGGATGGAACCCAAATAGGCGATAAACCTAGACGAGAGACTTGTGTGGTTAGTCAGGTCATGGCCGACACCCTCGCCAGGCTTCCGCTTGAAGGTTGCCGAGATACATGACGTGTACATGGCGGTAAGTGGCGAGAGTGTGTGTGAAGAAGTACACCCCTGCAGGGTTATATATATGATCTATTCGAATAGCTGTGTCCGCGGAAATGGACTTCTGGGTTACCTCTACAGTTCATAGACAAGTGAAAGTGGATACTCTTAAACACGCAAGATAAGCGTGAGTGCTATGGATGGCCTTCTCGTAGGTAGACGGGAGCGGATCCATAATGGTGTATTGATTGGTGAATATGTGGACTCGTGTGCGCCACCTCAAAAGAGTTACTTGCAGTTGTAGTGTAGGATAGCCACTGAGTCAAAGCTGGCTTGCTGCAGTCAAACTCCACCACCCCTTTGTTGATACTGATGCATATGTAGCTAGTTCTGACGTAAGTCTTGCTGAGTACCTTTGTACTCACGTTTGCTTAATTTATGTTTTTGCAGAGAGACTTCAGTCTCGCTAGTGGTTCCGTGTGGACTTCGACGTTTAGCTTGTTACCTCAGCTACGATCTTGTACCCTTGGGAGGGTCTTGTAGATAGTCAGGCTTTTTCAGCCTTCTTCATTTGTAGTTGTCTGTACTCAGACATGTTATGCTTCCGTTGCATGTATGCTCTATATGTTGGGTCATGTGACCTCTGCTTGTAATAAATGCTATGATGGCTCTTCTAGGCCTTTACCTATATGAGTTGTTGAGTTTTGTTGTGATGCCATGTTGTACAACACATACTTGCATGTTATGCGTACGTGTAATGTGTATTGCTATGTGTGGGATCCGACACCTAGTTGTTTACCTTTGGTAGCCTATCTTACAGGGAAATGTCTCCTAGTGCTTCCACTGAGCCTTGGTAGCTTGCTAATGCTCGAGGACACTTAGGCTGGCGGGCATGTGTCCTTCTTCGTTCCTGTGTCTGTCCCTTAGGGGAAATGTCACGCGTTGTTCCTTTAAGTCCTTGTAGCTTTCTACGACTTGGGTTCATACGTTGATAACTGACACGTTCGTTGATGGGTCATGTATGCCTGTCTCTGTAATTTAGTGCCACTTTTGGTTTATAACTGGTCATGTCGGCCCGGGTTCTCTGTCATATGGATGCTAGCGACACTATCATATACGTGTGCCAAAATGCGCAAACGGTCCCGGGCCAGGTAAGGTGGCACCCGTGGGGATACCGTGCGTGAGGTCGCAAAGTGATATGGTGTGTTACAGGCTAGACCTGTGTGACTTATAATCGGGGTCCTGACTGCTTTGGTATCAGAGCCTGACTGCCTGTAGGATTAGTAAGCCAAACTGGTCGAAGTCGTGTCTAGAAATTCTTTAGTTATGTAAGAAAATTGTTTGTGGAAGGGAACGTATGGCTCTTTTTACTCCTTTACCCTATGACCTTCTGATCTGAGTCACCTTCTTCTATTCTACGGGGATTAAGAACCAGGCTTTCTCTTCTGTCTATCAGGATCACGTTAATTGTGGATTCAACTCTCAGTTCAGTTTATTCTACTTCTGTGTGTTCAACTATTGATCTCAGAACCTTGACATTATGATGTTGAGTGGTTATGCTATCTTGTGCGCGAGTCTCAAAAGTATTTTTGAGCATTTACAGCCGTTATGCTGTCCGAGTCATTCCAGGTTTCTAAATAATCCGATGCATTTGCAAACCTTTCCTTCATGTTCCGATGTACCTTTGGGCCAGTTTAACCACACTAGTCGGTGTGTTGAGGCACTCTGTTACCTCGACATACATGTTGGACTTATTATTATGACCCTAGGTGTCTTAGAAGATCACCAGTAATCTAGCAATGCTTTATATTCCGAGTGTGATGATTCTGGCCATCATTCTCGAAAGCATCCCGTGATGCCATTTAGTTAGTAGGCATTATATTTCTGGGTTCTTGAACCCAATATTCACTCTACTTACTTCTGGGTTCTTGAACCCGTGATGCCATTTAGTATTGCTCGTTCCTTTAGGATAATAGTAACCTTGTGTTAGTCCTCGAGGTCCGTGGTATATCCTTCTTCCAAATACCATGAACAACCCTTGGCAGAAGTTCTCCCGAACCAAAAGATCACAACCAGAGTGCTCTTGAGTAGTACTCCATTCATATTGTGACTCTGCCAGTTCTACCTTTCTGCATGGACTATCCGGAAGAAGCATGTTGAGAGTTTGACATGCTAGTCTATGCATCCACAAGTCGGAGAGTTATATGTTCCTTTGAGTTGCCCCTTTTTGGTTGTATTATGACCCCGTCTATCAGTTGATAGTCAGGAGTAGTTGTGCACTCGTGTTCATCGATGCCTTTTACTCTTGTGGTCTGTCAAGCCATTCTATTCTAGAATGACTAGGAGAAACAAACTCCAGTACCTTATCCTTATCCAGGAGTGGGTCGAAGAAGTTGTACTTCGCCGGTGAAGAATGCTAATCCAGCTTCTAATTGTTCTATCCTGGAGTATTACCATCCTTATGTCAAGAATGTCATGGGAATTGCACCACCTCCTATGAACTTTTGATAAGGTGATACTTCTCGCCATCATCGTTTATTTCTCAGTCTCCGTGTTATGGTAACCCGAATACCGACAAGTGAATGGTGATGTGTAAAATTAATACTCCTAGCAACTTCGTTGCTTGGTAGTTAATGGACGATAATCTCATTCTTAGCATGATGGTTACCGAATCATCATCCTAAGATTGATCGTGCTACCTAGTCCACTTTCTTGGTGCACTCCTTGATTGATGAGTTAGGATTTTGTTAAGTCCTTGCTCATTTGATCATATCGTCTTGCCTTGAAAAGCAAGATTGTTCTCGATCTTAGTAACATATCGGTGGTTCGTGATTTTCCGAATATCTTCTAGGATGTATTACTGGGTTGTTCCCTGACTGTTATGTTGAGCTTGTGATCAAGTTGGTACTCTTGTAAACCATCCTTTCTCCAAGAATCTGTGTTGGATACCCTGAATTAGTTGGTTAAGCTAAACAACAACTTGGAGAGTTGGAAGATAAAAGCTTAACCCACATAGCTCACCCCAAAGGGATATCTTGTGTGTGTATTGAAGATAGATGATATCTTCTTCAATTGATCACCGTGATCATTTGTGGCTCTATTGTCTTGTCCAAACTTTGATTTGAGTATGGTTTATCGTCAAGTCAAATTAGAACCAACGATATTCGTAATGTTGTCTTACTCATGGTTGTTCCCTTGAGCATACACCATTATATCTTTTGGGTCTGACCAATGCTATCACCTTGTTCACATTGTAGTGGAACTCCAATTATATGGAAACTGGGATGAATTGTTGTTGAGCCATCAGCAACACTGCTACCTTCTCCATTATTTTGTAGGACATTAAGCTAGTGTTGGAAACTTTGTAAGCATTGCCTTCGTGTCCCGTTCATGAGGTATATGTTGGATGAGAGAAGAGACTTTCCCTAATTCATTTGTAATTGATGTAAGTTGTCACCGTGAGTTCGAGAAAGTTGTTTGCTTCCTGTGGAATCGTCCCAAGTCAGTTATGCATATGTGCGAAGTATTCTGTGGTTTGGAGACTTGCAACCTTCACTCTATATGTATTCCTAGCACACCAAGCCACTGATAGATTTGTTCAAGGATAAGAAGTTCCTTCTTAAGAATCATGAGTTATGTTAGGACTTCGCTATCCTTGTTGATGGTTCCCCACTTGAACTCGATAGTGTTTTATTGTAAGACTACTACGTGGCCATGCTTGTCCTGGACAACGTGTTCACATGTACGTAGCAGAACCAGCTCATGTTTTGGAGCTTGCTATCGTAGTTCATTCCCGAGAATCTCGCAATGCCGTCTCGTCAATTTGTGTTGCAAACTTCTATTTTTCTTTTTGGACTCGATGAGTCTGGAATATCCTGACACCAATCAGAGCTGAATCTCAGGCAGATATGATGGTTGGTGCATTTCCCAAGAACTATAATATTGGTCTCTCGATTACCGGTAAAGTGGATGTCATGGCCAACACACCTAGCCGGAAGACCTATTGTTGTAGTATCTTGATTGAAGAAATTGGCCACCTCCCCATAAGGACATCGTAGGAATTACTCCCTAGTTGTTCCGTATGGACTTTTTGTGCTTCCGAAGTCCGACCCTTACTTGATGGCCATGTTGATGCTTTTAAGCATTGACTGTGGTACCTAGTGCACCAAGGAGAACATTAGAAGCGGAGTGCTAAATGTCTCTCGGATGATCATCCAGATTTCGTCCCCTTGGCCTCGCCAAGGTGAAATCCGAGAAGGTGTTATCTTCCTTTGCATCTGCATCGTCCATCATTATTCATCATGGTAATATGTGATGTTGCCAGGATCCTTGACACGGATATTGGTAAAACCTTGATGAATATGGGAATGATCAAGTTCTTGAGAGCACGCACAAGCACAAGGTGTTATCACCGGCACTAACCGGGATTGCTCCCAGTGTTCTTGGTTATGCTATAACCTCTCAAAGAGTAGATTTCCTCTCCACTGTTGGGATTTATCCCAGTTACCAGAATCATTCCCAGCATTTGCATTTTGTTCCCAGCTTGCACCGCCAATGTGCCAATTTCCCATGGGTTGCCTTTCTCAGCCACTGCTGTTCAGGATTATCTTCAAAAGTGGTCCTACCATGGGTCCCATCCATTTCCGATGATAAGCAAAATCAACCTTGGCATTGTCTTTTACAAGGCAGTCCACATCATCCATTCTAGATGTAGAATGTCATTCTTTCAGACTCCGTCAAACGATCGATTGTGATTTGCTTTAGTCTGGTATAGAGAGTTTCAATGATCTCTATATCAAAAGTAATTCTTTTTCCACTTAAGGGAATAATTCTACGAGTCACCTTCTCTAAAGGTGCCCCGTCATGTGGTATCGTTCACCATCACCTTAGGTGTGGAATTATTGCCGTCAAGTGAATCTTCATCGTTTGTTTCACTCCATCCCCTTGGATGTGTGTCCCGTGTCTCAGCTCAAGAGATGTTTCAACGTCTCAGTGCATGAGTTGATTTTGAGCTACTCGATCTTCAGAAGATCAATTTTGTATAGTTTCTTTCGTCGTCATTGTGTTGGACGAAGATCTCGAAAGCAAGGATGCCAGGATCAACATGAGGCAACCAATCAACACTTATATGGAGGACACTTGGATCATGAAGTTTGTGTTAGTTAGTGTCCCCTCTGATTTCTTACCCTACGCTTGAATCTCGGGACGAGATTCTTGTTTAGTAGGGGTGAGTTGTCACATCCCTAGCTTTACTTTGCCCTAGGATAGTTTTTGCCTGTGCATCATGTTTAAAATTTTGTTAAACTTGAAATGGGGATGATTAAACCCTAGCACCAAAACAACCCACCTAGGTTCAACCTAAAAATATTTTCATTGTACCCAAAGTGCCTCAAGAAAAGTTCATGATTTTTGGTTAAGGTAGAAACCTCTGCCAAAAATGATGTATATATTTCTAGGACATTTTTGGATTTTTGAATTAACTCATATTGTATTTGAGTTGGAGCAAATAAATCCTATAATTATTTTTATTGCTCCAATTATTCTGAAAACATTTTGTGGAGTTTTGGAATAATCCATATTGCATCCACAAATAATTTCAGAAACAACAAAAATGGTTTAGTATTAGTACTAAATCAAAATAGAGCAAAACAAATAGAAAACAGAAAGAAAAATAAGGGAAAGGGCTTACCTGGCCTTACCTACCGGCCCAGCTGCGGCCCAGCACTGCTGGCCCAGCCCACGGCAGCCACCACCGCTGCCAGTCATCGCCTACCTCGCGCCAGAAGGACGCGAGGCGCGTGGCCACCGTGCGCCGGCCACCTCCTGCCTGCCTGCGTGCACCCCTCGACGCTCTGGACGTCCCTGGCATCGCCACGCATCCCCCTTGGCCCCTTCCCTCACTCTCTTCTTTCTACCTCGTCCTCCCTCTCGTTCTTCCGCCATGGCCGAAACCACCACGGCCGCGCCGCCGAGCACCACCATGGCCACGGCCACCCCCTCGCCCCTCCGATGAGCCCCCGAGCTCCGCCGTGCCCCTCCTTTTCCTCTCCTTCATGTCACGCGGCGCCAGGAGCTCCCCCTCACCCGCAACGCTGTCGTTCCCCTCCTCTGCGTCCGGTGACCGCCGTCGATGATTCGCCGCCGTTAGGCCGCCCCCGGGCTCGCCATCTTATTCAAACGAACCGCCGTGAGCCTCTCTTGCTCTTCCCCCTATCTCCTTACCCACGCGCATGCTGTAGCTCCGACCCCCACCATGCCCGCGAACTCCACGCCGCTGGCGATGTCACCGCCGACGCTGCAGCCACCAGGGCTTGATAACGAGCCCGGCACCATGCTCCGCACCCTTCCACGAGTCGAAAACCCCCACCTGCTCGTCCTACGGTGCACCTCATCGCCGTTCCCGAGCACGCCCGAACTCCGGCCACCGTACTTCCCTCGCCACCGACGATCTGGTCCTCCCCGGCGTGAGTTGATGGCTCCGTTGGATGCGGACGAGGACCAGCATCACGCCAAGCCCCTCCGCTGCTCTTTTCGCCGCCGGAGGCGGATTTCCGACGCACTCCGCCGCGCTCAGCCTCGCCGGCGGCTAGCCGCCGGTCGTTTGGCCTCTCTGACCAGAGGTTTGACCTCCCCCGAGTCGCTGACAAGTGGGCCCTGGCCCCTGCTAATTTAAATTAAGTTTTCTGTTAAGCTTAATTAACCCTTCTGACACTGACGTGTGGGCCCTCGCGCCTAATTAGGTTAGTCTAATTTTCCTGTTTAGATTAGTACTAATCCTGTGGACCCCACGTGCCAGTTTTGACTTTGGTCAAGTCAATGTTGACTGGTCCCACCTGTCATGCACACAAACCAGCCCTTAGTCACTGACCAGTGGGCTCCACTGGTCAGGTTTGACCCGAACAGCCCCTGTTGACTTGCTGACGTCACACAGACGTCATGCTGACGCAGTAAAACCTTTTCTGGAATTTATATAAATCTAAATGATTTATTTATTATAGAAAATAGCCAAAACTTCTAAAAATCACAGAAAATAATCTATAGCTCAGATGAAAATAATTTATATATGAAAATTGATCAGAAAAATTCAAGGAATCTGTTTATGGCATTTTCATGCATGTTTGAACAAGTTAAACCTGCTGATCAGGTGAAATCAATTAAATGACATTTAAATAATCACATATGGAGTTTGAATTTGAATCTTTGGTTCAAACCAACTCCATTTAATATGGTTGCTAGTTGCATTAGCTCAATTAACAGCATATTGCCATGTCATGATCATGCATCATATTGTCACATTGAATTGATTGTGTTATTTCTCTGTTGCCGTTGTTTGTCCCCTCTCAGTAGACGTTGTTCCGACGATGAGTTCGATGACACCGATGAAGACCCAATGTTATCTTCAGAAGAGCCAGGCAAGCAAAACCCATTGAGCATTCCGATACAATCCCACTCTCTCGCTCTTGCTCTCTTTTAATGCATTAGGACAACAACGCTTCAATTGTTACCTGCTGCGGTAGTTGAACACCTTTCCACTGCATGACCTGTCATTGCCACAGTAAATAGTTGAAACCCACTAGTATGAGTAGGAGTTGTTTGAGCCATGTTGTGCCTACTCATTCATGCTTTCTAGTTATGCCTGCTATTGCTTAGAGTTGTGTCAGGTCTGATTCATCGGGCATGAATTGGAATGGTGACGAACATGCCCTAATGTGTGTGAGTTAAGTGTGTGAACACGATTTGGTAAAGGTAGCGATGAGAGGCCATGTAGGAGTACATGGTGGGTTGTCTCATTGCAGCCGTCCTCAGGAACTGAGTTCTGTGTTGGTTGATCCATGACCAGTTACTACCATGCATTGGGCCCGAAACCAATGGACCCTCTCGACTTATTAACTGCCCTTGTCCTCTGTCCACGAGTTGCAACTAGTTTCTGGTGTTTGTAGTTTACTGGAGGTCGTGCGCAGCGCTGACCCTCGGGGTGGGCTGTGACGCGGCAGGTACGTGGCACGGTGTACCGGTTGCCCGTTTGGTGATGCGGGAACCCTGTACACATCGTTTGGGGCCGTGAGCGACACCCTGGCCGGATCTCCCCATGGATGGAACCCAAATAGGCGATAAACCTGGACGAGAGACTTGTGTGGTTAGTCAGGTCATGGCCGACACCCTCGCCAGGCTTATGCTTGAAGGTTGCTGAGATACATGACGTGTACATGGCGGTAAGTGGCGAGAGCGTGTGTGAAGAAGTACACCCCTGCAGGTTTATATATATGATCTATTCGAATAGCCATGTCCGCGGAAATGGACTTCTGGGTTACCTCTGCAGTTCATTGACAAGTGAAAGTGGATACTCTAAAACACGCAAGATAAGCGTGAGTGCTATGGATGGCCTTCTCGTAGGGAGACGGGAGCGGATCCATAGTGGTGTATTGATTGGTGAATATGTGGACTCGTGTGCGCCACCTCAAAAGATTTACTTGAAGTTGTAGTTTAGGATAGCCACTGAGTCAAAGCTGGCTTGCTGCAGTCAAACTCCACCACCCCTTTGTTGATACTGATGCATATGTAGCTAGTTCTGACGTAAGTCTTGTTGAGTACCTTTGTACTCACGTTTGCTTAATTTATGTTTTTGCAGAGAGACTTCAGTCTCGCTAGTGGTTCCGCGTGGACTTCGACGTTTAGCTTGTTACCTCAGCTACGATCTTGTACCCTTGGGAGGGTCTTGTAGATAGTCAGGCTTTTTCAGCCTTCTTCATTTGTAGTTGTCTGTACTCAGACATGTTATGCTTCCGTTGCCTGTATGCTCTGTATGTTGGGTCATGTGACCTCTGCTTGTAATAAATGCTATGATGGCTCTTCTGGGCCTTTACCTATATGAGTTGTTGAGTTATGTTGTGATGCCATGTTGTACAACACATACTTGCATGTTATGCGTACGTGTAATGTGTATTGCTATGTGTGGGATCCGACACCTAGTTGTTTTTACCTTTGGTAGCCTATCTTACAGGGAAATGTATCCTAGTGCTTCCACTGAGCCTTGGTAGCTTGCTACTGCTCGGGGACACTTAGGCTGGCCGGCATGTGTCCTTCTTCGTTCCTGTGTCTGTCCCTTAGGGGAAATGTCACGCGTTGTTCCTTTAAGTCCTTGTAGCTTGATACGACTTGGGTTCATATGTTGATGACCGACACGTTCGTTGCTGTGTCATGTATGCATGTCTCTGTAATTTAGTGCCACTTTTGGTTTATAACTGGTCATGTCGGCCCGGGTTCTCTGTCATATGGATGCTAGCGACACTATCATATACGTGTGCCAAAATGCGCAAACGGTCCCGGGCCAGGTAAGGTGGCACCCGTGGGGATACCGTGCGTGAGGCTGCAAAGTGATATGGTGTATTACAGGCTAGACCTGTGTGACTTAGAATCGGGGTCCTGACAAATATCTTCCATGCTAAACACATTATTGCGGTTGCTACTTCTTGAAATTGCTTTGATTTTTCCCTTGAAGAGGAAAGGGTGATGCAACAAAGTAGAGATAAGTATTTCTCTCAGTTGAGAACCAAGGTATCAATCCAGTAGGAGGTACAAGCAAGTCTTCAATATATGCACCTGCACAAACTAACAAACACTTGCACACAACGTGAAAAGGGGTTGCCAATCCCTTCAACGTCATGAACTAGAGTGAGATCTGATAGAGATAGATTTAAAACTAAAGTAAAAAGTTAAATAAATTAAACACAAAATAATTGCAGTAAGCTATTTTTGGGTTTTTTATTTTATAGATCTGAAAATATAAGATGGAAAATAGACCCGGGGGCCAAACGTTTCACTAGAGGCTTCTCTCTTGAATAAAGCATACGATGGGTAAACAAATTACTGTCAACCAATTGATAGAAAAGCGCAAAGTTATGATGATATCTAAGGAAATGATCATGAATATAGGCATCACGTCCATGGCAAGTAGGCCGAAACGATTCTGCATCTACTACTATTACTCCACACATCGACCGACTCCTGCCTACATCTAGAGTATTAAGTTCATAAGAACAGAGTAACGCTTTAAGCAAGATGCCATGATGTAGAGGGATAAACTCAAGAAATATGATATAAATCCCAGTTTTTTATCCTTGATGGCAACAATGCAATACGTGCCTCGCTACCCCTTCTGTCACCGGGTGAGGACACCGCAAGATTGAACCCAAAACTAAGCACCTCTCCCATTGTGATAACTACCAATCTAGTTGGCCAAACCAAACCAATAATTCAAAGAGAAATACAAAGATATCAAATCATGCATATAAGAATTCAGAGAAGACTCAAATAATATTGATAGATAATCTGATCATAAATCCACAATTCATCGGATCTTGACAAACACACAACAAAAGAAGATTACATCGAATATATCTCCAAGAACATCAAGGAGAACATTCTATTGAAGATCAGAGAGAGAGAGAGAGAGAAGAGGCCATTTAGCTACTAGCTATGGACTCGTAGGTCTGTGGTAAACTACTCACGCATCATCGGAGGGGCAGCAAGGTTGATGTACAAGCCCTCTATGATCGAATCCCCCTCTGACAGAGTACCGGAAAAGGCCTCCAGATGGGATCTCACGAGGTCAGAGACGTGCGGCACTGGAAAAGTGTTTCTATGGCTCTCTTTAGAGTTTCTAGAATATTTCTGAATTTATAGGCCAAGGTAGCAGGTCAGGGGGTCTCCAAGGGGCCTACAAGCCCTAGGGGTGCCCCCCTAGGGCGCGCCCCCTAGCTTGTCGTCTCCTCGGGGCTGCTCTGACTTGGAGTCCAAGTCCTCTGGATGTCTTCTGGTCCAAGAAAAATCATCGCAAAAGTTTTATTCTATTTGGACTCCGTTTGATATTCTATTTCTGAAAAAATAAAAACATGGAAAAAAGAAACTGGCACTGGGCTCTAGGTTAATAAGTTAGTCCCTAAATAATATAAAATACTCCCTCTGTCCCATAATATAAGAACGTTTTTTACACTACACTAGTGTCAAAAACGTTCTTATATTATGGGACGGAGGGAGTAGCATATTAATGAATATAAAACATCCAAAGTTTATAATATAATAGCATGGAGCAATCAAAAATTATAGATACTTTGGAGACTATCAAGCATCCCCAAACTTAATCCCCGCTCGTCCTCGAGTAGGTAAATGATAAAAACAGAATTTTTGATGTGGAATGCTACCGAACATAATTATCAAGTAATCTTCTTTATTGTGGCATGAATATTTAGATCCAAATGATTCAAAACAGAAGTTCATTGGTATCAAAACAATAGTACTTCAAGCATACTAGAAAGAAAAATCATGAAAGCATATTAGAAAGCAAAATCAAAACAATAGTAATTCAAGCATACCTAAAATAACATGGCTAAAGAAAGTTATCCCTACAAAATCATATAGTCTTGTTATGCTCCCTCTTCTTAACATAAAGTATAAATCATGCCCACACCAGTGTCAGCCAAGCAATTGTATTCATACTTTTACATTCTCAAACTATTTCAACTCTTCACGCAATACATGAGCCATGGACATAACACTATGGGTGGAATAAAAGGTGGTACTAGAGAAAATGAGGGAGAATGTTTCACATCAACTAGGAAAATCAATGGACTATGGATATGCCCATCAATTGATATCAATGTGAGTGAGTAGGAATTGCCATGTAACAGATGCACTAGAGCTATAAGTATATGAAAGCTGAAAAGAAACTAAGTGGGTGTGCATCCGACTTGCTTGCTCATGAAGACCTAGGGCATTTGAGGAAGCCCATCGTTGGAATATACAGCTAAGTTCTATCATGAAAATTTCCCACTAGCAATATATGAAAGTGACAAAATAGGAGACTCACTATAATGAAGAACATGGTGCTACTTTGAAGCACAAGTGTGGAAAAGGATAGTAACATTATCCCTTCTATCGTTCTCTCATTTTTTTTTTACTTTTTAGGCTCTTTTTTTTGGAGACTCTTTGGCCTCTCTCCTTTTTTATAACCTCACATGGGACAATGTTCTAAGAATGATGACCATCACACCTTTTATTCACTTACAACTCAAAATTACAACTCGATGGTAAACTCAACATGATGACAGAATGATGGAGTTACATGGCAATATATCTCGGAATAGCTATGAAAATGCCATGATAGGTAGGTATGGTGGTTGTTTTTAGGAAAGGTATAAGGTGGGTTTGATGCACCGGCGAAAGTTGCGCGGTACTAGAGTGGCTAGCAAGGTGGAAGGGTGAGAGTGCGTATAATCCATGGACTCAACATTAGTCATAAAGAACTCACATAATTATTAGTCATAAAGAACTCACATACTTATTGCAAAAAATATATTAGCCCTTGAGGCAAAGTACTACTACGCATGCTCATAGGGGAGAGGTAGGTAGGAGTTAACCATCGCGCGCCCCCAACTTTCACACAAATGTAGACAATTAAGAATAAATTGCGCTCCAACTTCATCACATAACTAGAAGACCATACGTGCATGTTATTGGAATCACAACCCTTAACACAAGTATTTCTTTAACCAAACAACTTACTACTAGAACATGACTCTAATATCACCATCTTAATATCTCAAAACAATTGCAAGGAATCAAACTTCTCATATATTCAATGCTTTTTATGAAAGTTTTTATTATACCCCCTTGGATGCCTATCAAATTAGGACTAAATTCATAACCCAAGCAAAATACCATGTTGTTTAGAGACTATTAAAATAATATAAGTGAAGCATGAGAGTTCATAAATTTCTTCAAAATAAACATCACCGCCGTGCCCAAAAAGATATAAGTGAAGCACTAGAGGAACTACCCCTAGCTCAAAATATATAAGTAAAGTACAAAGAGTATTCTAATAAATTCATGATTAATGTGTATCCCTCTCAAAAGGTGTGTACATCAAGGATGATTGTGTCAAAATAAAAATCAAAGACTCAAATAATACAAGACGCTCCAAGCAAAACACATATCATGTGGTGAATAAAAATATAGCCTCAAGTAAATTTACCGATGGATTGAAGACGAAAGAGGGGATGCAATCTGGGGCATCCCTAAGCTTAGATGCTTGGTTGTCCTTGATATTACCCTGGCGTGCCTTGGGCATCCCCAAGCTTAGGCTCTTGCCACTCCTTAATCTATAGTCCATCAAATCTTTACCCAAAACTTGAAAACTTCACAACACAAAACTCAACAGAAAACTCATGAGATCCGTTAGTAAAACAAATCAAATAACCACTTTAGGTACTGTTGTGAAATCATTCTTATTTTATATTTATGTTATATCTATTGTGTCTAACTTCTCCATGGTTCATACTCCCCCATACTAGCCATAGATGAATCAAAATAAGTAAATTCACACAATGAAAATAGAATGTGTCAAAAACAAAACAATCTGTAGCAATCTAGAAACTTCACAAACTTGTGTATCTCTAAAAATTCTGAATATTAGGACAGCATGGGAAATTTGTATATCAATATTTTGTAATAATTTCAGAATTTTATCACGCTCCAGTGAATTATAGAATTTTCTGCAGTAAACGCAAAATTGTCTGTTTTTCAACAAAATCAAATCAACAATCTTCCTAACCATCCCAAAGGTCTTACTTGGCACAAACACTAAATTAAAACATGAAAAAACATCTAACCAAAGGCTAGATTATAAATTTATTCAATAACAACATGAGAAAAGTAAAGACCAAAATAAAATTGGGTTGCCTCCCAACAATCGATATTGTTTAACGCCCTTAGCTAGGCATAAAGCAACGATCTAGGTATTGTCATCTTTGGTATTCATCCCATAAGTAGCCCTCATAATAGATTCATATGGTAACCTTGTTTTCTTTCTAGGAAACTGTTACATGCCCTTCCTTGATGTGAATTGAAATCTAATGTTTCCTTCTTTCTTATCAATAATTGCACCAACTTTTTTAGGAAAGGTCTACCAAGAATAACAGGGCATGTTGGACTGCAATCTATAGCAAGAACAATAAAATCTACGGGCACATAATTTCTATTTTCAACAATAAGAGCACATTAATCTTTCTCATAGGTTTCTTAATAAGTGGAATTCGCTAGATGCAAATTTAAAGAACAACCATCAAGCTTATGAAAACCTAATACATCACATAGATTTTTCAGAATCGTGGAAACACTAGCACCCAAATCACACAAAGCATTACACTCATAATCTTTAATCTTGATTCTAATAGTAGGCTCCCAATCATCGTAAAGTTTTCTAGGGATTGAAACTTCCAATTCAAGTTTTTCCTCAAAAGATTTCATCATAGCATCAACAATATGTTTCGTAAAAGCCTTATTTTGATTATAAGGATGAGGAGAATTTAACATGGATTGAAACAAGCAAATACAATCTATCAAAGAGCTACTATCATAATTAAATTCCTTGAAATCCAAAATAGTGGGTTCATTGCTAGCTAAAGTTTTGACCTCTCCAATCCCACTTTTATCACTTTTTCACTAAGATCATTATTCTACAAATCATCAAGACGCCTTTTATCTAAACTTGACTCATATCCAGTCCCTTATTTTTCAAGATCTATATTAGCAAACAAAGATTTAATAGGAGTCAAACCAAGCATCTTAAGATCTTCGTCATTATTAATAGCTTCAGGTTTAGCAGCCATGTTATTTACTAAGGTAGTCTGGTTGTCCGAAATTTGCCTCGATAGAGTTTCAACATTAGAAAATTGAGATTTAAGACCAGATATTTCCTTAGTAACATCATCAAGGGGGGCGAGATTTCTGAGTTTATAGTTGTAGACACTCGGTGAAGTTGTGATGTGCTGTGAGCACTAGTATCGTTTGGTGTTAGCTCGTGTGTGTGGATTGGAGGGCTTGTGCTCAGTTCATATAGGATCCTTGCGGTTCCCCCTTGTGATTCTTCATAGGTTCACAATATTCATGGTTTGGGTTGCATCCTTGTAGACCAAGCTAGTTATCTGCTGCAATTTATCTGAGAGTGTTTCCTTTTGTTCTTGCCCCTTGAGTGAAACAAGTTTGTCGAAACAAGTTTTGAGTGTGTTTGTTGCTGCTCCTTGTGAGTTCTTTGGCACCGTGAAAGACCATTTCCGAGGCGTCCCGTATCATCTTGGCATCATATATTTAGGTTGATCATGGTGCTATTTTCTCTCTTGCTGATTTTGTTCTTGAGAAGCTTCCATGGGCTCAAGGAGGTAAAGCAGTGTTGATGGTGTGCATGGAGGTAGGCACCTCGAGAAGGAGGAGCTGACACTTCTCGTGTACGATCCTAGCTTGCAGCCCGCTTAAGTGTTGGCGTTGGAGGATACACGAGAGTATGTGTTGAACAAGGTGGAGAGGCGCATATCAGCCGCGACAACCAACCTTGGCCGGAGAATTGACTCCCTCAGCGAGGAACTCTGTCGAGATAGGCTTGCTGCACGGGGTCGACATCGACAACTCCCCGAACATCATGTGAAAGAACATGCGGTGCCGCCATGTTTGGTTTTGGTAATTGATGACAATCTCTATGGACTAATGGTTGCGTTGAGTTATATTTGAAGGATTTGTCCATGGCTTTTCTTGGAGTCCATGTGTTGGTTTCAAGGAGAGTTTGTGATGACCAAGGTGCTATTCAAGGAATTACCTAAAGATTGGTCATGTGAGAGGTTGATCAAGACTAAGTCAAAAGGTGAATCAACTGGATCAACACAGAAAGCGTAGAAGATGTACCGAGAGGGATCAAGTGATCTCATGGTATGGTAAGCATTGTCCATTACACTTTGTGTACTAACCCATGGTCTACGTGAGATTTCTATGTGGGGTTAGGTATGTTTCCATGGGTTTGCCTCAAGATGAAGATCTCATACAAGCCATGGAGGATGGCATCAAGTGGTGATCATCATCAAGTTTGCTGTGTGCAAGTTCAAGTGGAGCATCACGAAGAGATCATCCTTGAAGCTTGCCGTCCATTGTAGTGTCAATGGACTTGTGAAGATGTGCCAAAGAGTGGCTCACCCGTAGTAGAGTATGGGGGAGCAATCATCTAGTCTTCTTCGAGCCAACACAATCAAGAAAGGTGGTCCAACTTGAGGGAGTCAAGATCGTCATCATCTAGCTCAAGTGGACTATGTGCAAGGCAAAGGTTTGCCCTTGATAGGCTCTCTCTTTACCAGTCTCATGGTGGTAGTTGGGAGACCGGGTTATAGGATCGATTGCCGTACTATCAAGGGGGGCCCTCAATGAGTTGCTTGATCGTATTGTTTGTAGAGAGCTCAAACCATTGCATCCTTGCATCATCTTTCTTGGTTCTTGTTTGGTTTTCTCCTTGTGAGATTTGGAGCTTATGGTCATCTTCACAACAAGCTCGAGTTCATCGAAAACTAAGTTCACATGCTTCTTCTATGATGTTTTCGATGTTGGAGGTTATGTCGGTTCTTCTCTCTGATAGAGGGCTCTCCTCTATATCTTAGGCATACCTCCCCTTCCTCTTCTTACTATAACCAGCCGTCGTTTTGATGCTACTCATCTTCCTCTATCGAACAAGTTTGAGTTTGCTCAATTTGGAGCTCATTTGCATTAGTTATGATTGTTTTGGTTTCTCCCATTGCAGTTGTACCGCGGGACCGAGCGGTTGTACCGACCAAGGGGGTGATACCTCAGAGTTGCACTCTCTCGGAGTTTTCCAAGCGGTTGTACCACTTCCCTCGGGCGGTTGTACCGCATAGTGCTTGGAAAACTCCTAGTCTTCAGCTAGGCAGTTGTACTGGCCCACTACCGCCCTACCACCGAACTAGTTTCTGTGGTGGAGCGGTTCTTGGGCGGTGGTGGCAAGGTTAATCCGGTCAACTAGTTTTTAGTGGTACTACCGGTGTCCGAAGCTCGGTCCTGGCGGTTGCACCGATGCAACTACCATCTCAACTACCGCTCACGGGTGACTCCTCTCTGTTTTTAAAGCGGTTGTTGAGCGATGGTGGAGCGGTTGTTCCGGTTACTCATTTCAACCGGCACTACCGCCCACGCCGCTAGTTGTACCGCTCAGTAGGGTTTCTGTAGGGTTCCCGTGTTTTCCGGTTGTACCGGTCCTCTTAGTGTAAGTGCATCTAGTGCCCCCTAGTTGGTTTTGGAGTATTGAGGACAAACGTGGTTGAGGGACTAACGTGTTTGTGAGAATTGCAGGATAACACAGGTAATAGTCCCTCACTAATTCAGTTTACCTTCCAGAGATGACCCCTAAAAATGTGTGAAGACATTGAAGACAATGGTGGCTCGTGAAGACATTCATGTGAAGATAATGACCAATGAATACATTCAATGAATACTATGGAATGCGAAGACATAGTTTCTTTCATGGTTCTGTTCTTATTTCTTGAGTCATAGGAATCACCGCACTGTTAAGTGCGGTCCAAGTGAAACATAGTGAGATGACTGATGTGATGCTCAACCAAAATCCTATGTCTTCGAGCGAAGACAATGAGAGCAAATCTTATCCAGTGTTGGACAAGTCAGCTTTGCTTGGAGCTCAAGCTAAGTTGCCACGTGTGTTCAGAATCCGACCATTGGAAACGTGTCAGTTCCTTAGCGACCAAGGGCCATTTCGGACATATCATGTCGGGTTGCCTCCTGGCTATAAATAGCCCACCCCTACACCATAAATTGGTGGCTTCTCTGAGCAAGTGCACAACTTTTGTCATTTGAGAGCAACCCACCTCCGAAGCCTTTGAGAGAAAAGATCCTTGCGAGGACAAAGCCCAAAAGACCCAGAGCCAAAGAGTGTTCGGCATCACTGATGTCTTTCTGTCTGTGTGATCTGAAAACTTATTACACTTGAGGACTGTGTATCCTCCAGTCGGTAAGGCGTCGCGTTCTGAGCATCCAAGAGTCATTGTGGATCGCCGGTGAACGAAGTCTGTGAAGGTTAGGAAGTCTAACTTGAAGACTTACCAGAGTGATTGGGTGAGGACTTGGTGTCCTTAGCTCAAGGGGGATAAGGTGAAGACACGGTCTTCAGAGTTCAATATCAGCCTCCCTAACCAGACATATAGTTGTCACAGCAACTCGAACTGGTCTACCAAATTCCCTTCGTCTCCCAACTACTGGTTCTATCTTCCAACTCATTTACATTCCAGTTTGTCTTCGTGAATTCATTGCTTGTTTGTCTGATCTGTTTGACTTCACTGTGTGAAGACTGTTCCCTGTTTAGCTTCATTATGTCTTCAGTCTTGATCCATGTTATCTAGCTATCAATAGTCTTCGTATTTCACTATGATGCTTACTTGTCTATTGTGTGTCTAGAGTCATTTATCTTCCGTTGCTTATCATATAGGTTATTTTCATCTGTCTGTCTTTAAAAGATATCGTGTTTTGATGACTTTCATAAAAATCGCCTATTCACCCCCCCTCTAGTCGATAACTTGCAATTTCAATTGGTACCACAGCTGGGTGCTCCCTTGTTTTGTGTGATTCGGTTTAACCACCTGGATTTTTAGTTATGCCATCTGCAGGGATAATCAAAGTCTCCGCTGCATGCCCTGTTTTTAATGGGACTGATTACCCCTACTGGAAGAATAAAATTCGCATGCATGTTGAAGCTATCGACAATGATCTCTCGTATGTCATCAAGACTGGTGTTCCCAAGGCTGGTGAAGGTGTCTGATACGTCTCCAACGTATCTATAATTTTTTATTGTTCCATGCTATTATATATTCTGTTTTGGATGTTTAATGGGCTTTATTATACACTTTTATATTATTTTTGGGACTAACCTACTAACCCAAGGCCCAGTGCAAATTGTTGTTTTTTTTGCCTATTTCATTGTTACACAGAACAGGAATATCAAACGGAGTCCAAACGGAATGAAACCTTCGGGAGAGTTATTTTTGGAACGATATCAACACAGAAGACTTGGAGTACACGCGAGGAAACGAGAGAGGCGGCCACAAGGGCAGGGGCGTGCCCCCACCCTCATGGGCCCCTTCTGGCTCCCCTAACGTGCCTCTTCAGCCTATATATACCCTCATACCCTGAAAACATCGAGGAGTACCAAGAAACCCTAATTCCACCGCCGTAACCTTCTGTACACGTGAGATCCCATCTTGGGACCTATTCTGGAGCTCCGCCGGAGGGGGCATTGATCACGGAGGGCTTCTACATCAACAACATAGCCCCTCCGATGAATTGTGAGTAGTTTATAATAGACCTTTGGGTCCATAGTTATTAGCTAGATGGCTTCTTCTCTCTCTTTGGATCTCAATACAAAGTTCTCCTCGATCTTCGAGGAGATCTATTCGATGTAATCTTTTTGCGGTGTGTTTGTCGAGATCCGATGAATTGTGGGTTTATGATCAAGATTATCTTTGAACAACATTGGATTCTTTTCTAAAATCTTTTATGTATGATTATAATATCCTTGCAAGTCTCTTCGAATTATTGGTTTGGTTTTTCCTACTAGATCTATAGTTCTTGCAATGGGAGAAGTGCTTGGCTTTGGGTTCAATCTTGCGGTGTCCTTTCCCAGTGACAGCAGGGGCAGCAAGGCACGTATAGTATTGTTGCCATCAAGGATAAAAAGATGGGTTTTATATCATATTGCTTGAGTTTATCCCTCTACATCATGTCATCTTGCTTACGGCGTTACTCTGTTCTTATGAACTTAATACTCTAGATGCATGCTGGATAGCGGTCGATGTGGAGTAATAGTAGTAGATGTAGAATCATTTCGGTCAACTTGTCATGGACGTGATGCCTATATACAATGATTATGCCTAGATATTCTCATAACTATGCGCTTTTCTATCAGTTGCTCGACAGTAATTTGTTCACCCACCGTAGAATTCTGCTATCATGAGAGAAGCCACTAGTGAAACCTATGGCCCCTGGGTCTATTCTCACTATATTAATCTTCCATCTACTTTACTTTGCATTATTTACTTTCTGTTTCTATACCAAAATATCAAAAATATTATCTTATCATATCTATCAGATCTCACTCTCGTAAGTGACCGTGAAGGGATTGAGAACCCCTTACCGCGTTGGCTGTGAGGTTCTTATTTGTTTGTGCAGGTGCGAGGGACTCGCGCGTGGTCTCCTACTGGATTGATACCTTGGTTCTCAAAAACTAAGGGAAATACTTACGCTACTGTGGTTCATCACCCTTTCCTCTTCGAGGGAATACAATGCAAGCTCGAGAAGTAGCAGTGTCACCCCTGCTAATGTTAAGAAGTTTGCTCAACTGGACTCAACCACAAGGAACATCATCTGTGGTCATCTGACCAAAGGATAGTACCGATGTGTGAGTGCACTGGATTCAGCCAAGCTGGTATGGGACTGGCTGTCAAAGGTCAATGAAGGCGTCTCAACTCAGAGAGACTCAAGGATTTACGTTCTTCGCAATCTCTTAAATCACATCAATAGAAATGAAAATGAAAATGTCCAGCTTACATTTGATCGCCTCACTGACATCACCAATGAGCTTCATGCACTCGGTGCCACTGAAATAACCAAGCATGAAGTTGTGAAGAAGCTATTGAGGTCGCTTGACAGTTCGTTTGACACCTTGGCATTGATGATTCAAAAATGACCTGACTTCAAAAGTCTTGATCCATCTGACATACTTGAGAGGCTCAACACACATGTGTTCCAGCTATCTGAGAAGAGAGATATCTATGGCCCCAACTATGGTCGATCCAGAGCCTTGAAGGCCAAAGCTGTGTCCTCATCTGAAGAAGACTCTGACTGTAGCTCTGACAATCCTGAAGACATTGGCAGAGAACTAGCTATGCTTGTGAAAAGTTTCAAAGGTTCTCAAGGAAGAAAAACTTCAGAAAGTCTTCAAGATCCAGCTCAAGAAACGATGATGCTTCTTCTTGTGACTACAAGAAGAGAACATGCCACAAGTGCAAAAAGCCTGGCCACTACATATCTGGGTATCCTCAGTGGGACAACAAATCCAAGAGAAAGAAGAAGAGAAAGGAATATGATTCTGACGGTAAGAAGAAGAAGAAATGTTCAAAGTTTTCTTCCAAGTCTTCATCAAAGTCTTCGTCTTACAAGAAGGGTTCATCTGTCAAGGCTCGTGCGTTCATTGGTAACGAAATGGATTCAGAGGAGTAGTCTGCTTCTGAGGAGGCAGAGGTGGAATTTGAGGAGGAATCTGATTCAGGCGTGGCTAGCCTAGATCTAGCCTCGGCATTTGTCACCAAGTCCATCTTCAACACTGATGATAATGGTCACTCCGCCGACGCCGAAGCAAATGATGAGGACGACTCTTCTCCAACCTATTGCTTCATGGCACATGGTGGAAAGGTAAACTCACGTGATGCCCACTTTCATAACTCCAGTGAAGATGACTCTGAATGTGAATCCAAACCCACCTATAAAACTCTTGCTAAAATTGCAACTGAACAACAAAATGCTATGGAACATATTCAAAATTTGTTAGACAAAAGTGATGATCTGTTGGACGCGGAAATAAATCGAACTCGGTCCTTAATTGAAGACATAAAAATTCTTCACGTTAAGTACACTGAACTTGAAAGTCATCATGAAACCCTCTCAGCTACTCGTGAGAAGCTTTCCTATGATTATCTTTAAAGGAAGCAAGATCTAGAGAAACTTAGAGCATCTCATGATGATCTTTGATACGTCTCCAATGTATCTACTTTTCCAAACACTTTTGCCCTTGGTTTGGACTCAAACTTCCATGATTTGAATGGAACTAACTTGGACTGACGCCGTTTTCAGCAGAATTGCCATGGTGTTATTTTTGTGCAGAAATAAATGTTCTCGGAATGACCTGAAACTTCACGGAGCCACTTTTTGGAATTAATAAAAAATACTGGCGAAAGAATCAACCGAAGGGGGACCACACCCTGGCCATGAGGGTGGGGGTTGCGCCATACCCCCTGGGCGCGCCCCCTGCCTCGTGGGCCCCCTGGAGCTCCACCGACCTCAACTCCAACTCCATATATTCACATTCGGGGAGAAAAAAAATCAAAAAGAAGGATTCATCGCCTTTTACGATACGGAGCCGCCGCCAAGTCCTAATCTCTCTCAGGAGGGCTCATCTGGAGTCCATTCGGGGCTCCGGAGAGGGGAATCCGTCACCGTCGTCATCATCAACCATCCTCCATCACCAATTTCATGATGCTCACCATCGTGCGTGAGTAATCCCATCGTAGGCTTGCTGGACGGTGATGGGTTGGATGAGATTAACCATGTAATCAAGTTAGTTTTGTTAGGGTTTGATCCCTAGTATCCATTATGTTCTAAGATTAATGTTGCTATGACTTTGCCATGCTTAATGCTTGTCACTAAGGCCCGAGTGCCATGATTTCAGATCTGAACCTATTATGTTTTCATGAATATATGTGAGTTCTTGATCCTATCTTGCAAGTCAATAGTCACCTACTATGTGTTATGATCCGGCAACCCCGAAGTGATAATAATCGGGACCACTCCCGGTGATGATCGTAGTTTGAGGAGTTCATGTATTCACTACGTGTTAATGCTTTGGTCTGGTACTCTATTAAAATGAGGCCTTAATATCCCTTAGTTTCCAATAGGACCCCACTGCCATAGAAGGATGAATACCCACAAGTGTAGGGGATCAGTTGTAGCCTCTTTCGATAAGTAAGAGTGTCGAACCCAACGAGAAGCTAAAGGTAGAACAAATATTCCCTCAAGTCCTATTGACCACCGATACAACTCTACGCAGGCTTGACTTTCGCTTTACCTAGAACAAGTATAAAACTAGAAGCACATTGTAGGTGAAACAGGATAGGTTTGCAAGAATATAAAGAACACGCAAATAAAAACTTTGTAGGCATAACAAGATAGGTTTAGGTAAAGTTAGTATAGTGAGTGTGGCAAAGTGGTGGTAGGAGTTGCGAAATTGTCCCTAAGCAATTGACCATGTTACTAGACCGGTAGCAAGTTTTATGTGGGAGAGGCCAGTGCTAGCATGTCATCCCTGACTTGGAATTCTATGCACTTATGATTGGAACTATTAGCAAGCATCTGCAACTACTAACGTTCATTAAGGTAAAACCCAACCATAGCATTAAGATATATTGGCCCCCCTTCAATCCCGTTTGCATCAATTTCTACACTAGGTTGAAGCTTCTGTCACTCTTGCCCTCCAATACGTAGTCCTATCAACATACAACTAAACCTATGGTGTGATCCACGCGCGCGCTCATATGATGGGCACCAAAGGACATCAACATAACCACAAGCAAATTAAACCAATCATAGCAATTCACCAATTACCGGTAGGACAACGAAAATGTACTCAGACATCATAGGATGGCAACACGTCATTGGATAAAGCATAAAGCACCATGTTCAAGTAGAGGGTACATCGGGTTGCGGGAGAGTGGACCACTGTAGATAGATGGGGGAAGGTGATGGAGATGTTGGTGAAGATTACGGAGGTGTTGGTGTAGATCTCCGTCACACGATGATGGCCCCGGTGGCACTCCGGCGCCACCGGAAGCAAGGGGGAAAGAGCCCCCCTCCTCCTTCTTCTTCCTTGACCTTCTCCCTAGATGGGAGAAGGGTTTCCCCTCTGGTCCATGGCCTCCATGGCATTGGAGGGGCGAGAGCCCCTCCGAGATTGGACCCGTCTCTTTGTCTCTCTCTGTTTCTGCGTTCCCGACTTCTGGCCTTTCACTGTTTCTTAAATTTCCGGAGATCTGTAACTCCGATTGGGCTGAATTTGGGACAGTATTTTTATCCGGATATTAGCTTTCTTGCGGCGAAAGAAGGGCACCAACTGCCTTACGGAGTGGCCACAAGAGCCCAGGGCATGCCTGCCCCCCAGCGCGCCCCTCACCCTCGTTGGCCACTCGGGCATCGTCTCACGTTGATTCCACTTTCCAAAATTCAAATATATTCCAAAAATCTCCGACCATTTTTATGCCGTTTGGACTCCGCTTGATATGGATATTCTGCGAAACAAAAAACATGCAACAAACAGGAAGTGGAACTGGGCACTGGATCAATATGTTAGTCCCAAAAATAGTATAAAATGTTGCCAAAAGTATATGGAAGTTGTATAATATTGGCATGGAACAATAATAAATTATAGATACGACGGAGACATATCAGCATGCCCAAGCTTAATTCTTGCTTGTCCTCGAGTAGGTAAATGTTGAAAAAGATTTTTTTTGATATGGAATGCTACCTAGCATAATCTTGATCATGTAATCTAATCATGGCATGAATATTAAGACACGAGTGATTCAAAGCAATAGTCTATCATTTGACATAAAATAATTTAATACTCGGGCATCCCAAGAAACAATCAAGTCTTTCAAAATATCAATGCTAAAGAACGTTATCCCTACAAAATCATATAGTCTTTTATGCTCCCTTTTCTTAACACAAGGTACCCCTCATGCACATCCCGGTGTCAGCCAAGCAATTGTTTTCATACTTTACTTTTTCGAACTTTTTAAACTCTTCACGCAATACATGAGCGTGAGCCATGGACATAGCACTATGGGTGGAATAGAAGGTGGTAGTTGTCAGGACCGGAATTTCGGGATATTAATTTCCCAAAAAACGGACCTTGTGCTCATCAGCCCCAGGATTACTGTTAGCTGATGAGGCACCTCTTGATACTGAAAATTCCAAGCAAAGGTACAAATATGTAGTACAAGACCATTCTGGTCTTTAAGTACAACAGGGGTTCTCTGGTGGATGATGGCGGAAGCGGTTGGGATACGTCGGCGTCTGTGGGACTCCATTTCCCACGGGAACAGCTGATGGGGATAACACCTATCTTCGGAGGGCTGCTAACCCAATAGTGTAGGCTCCGGGGTAGCATCACGTCGTTCCTTCCCACGCAAGGAATCTGGCCAAGTAAATAGCCAGGGACAAGCCAGTGAGTACTTTGAATGTACTCGCAAACATTATGAACATGGGTGAGACTTAAACATGCTCAAAGATAAATTATGATTGATAGGATGATAATGATATGACCGACTATAATTTTAAGTAGGAGGTTCGAGTAAAAGGCATATTGTCGGGGAACGAATCCACGAGCACCTATGGGACCGGCGGACCGAGCCCCTTTTGGTTCGGCGGGGGCGAAGACCGCACGAAGAGCGGATCGAGGCGAAACACACGAGCAGTTTACCCAGGTTCGGGCCGCACGGATGCGTAAAAACCCTACTCCTGCTTTGTGGTTTGTATTGAGTTCTTGCTCGGGAGCGCTGAGTGCTATAGTACACACCAGCAGCTAACGAGACCGAGCGTGAGTGTCCCCCCTCCTCTACATTGCGCATGGGCCTCCTTTTATATGCTCAAGGGGTCACCGACAGGTGGCAACGTAGACAAGGGTAAAAATGGAAAGGTGTTACGGTTGGTACAACTACCTGTTACAGTGTATCATACCTAACTCTGACGGCAGGGGACAAGTGCATTAAATGCCCATCTGCGTCGCCCAAATAGTGCAAAAGGGACCGTCAGGGACGCCACCGTTCGCCACGATGGTAGTCTTGTCAGCACCGCTTGCCACCGCGCACCGCTGGCTGCACAGCCTCCCGCCACGTACGCCTGGAAAGGTCCTAGAGCGACACGTTGGTGGATGTGCTGGAGCACGGGTACAGAGTGGTAGCTTGCCGCGGCAAGCGCCTTGCCACGGTCATTGTCTTGTCACGTCCGGGAGCTCGTTGCTCGTCGGTCCTTGCCGGGACGCGCGGCGCGTCGCGGCAAGTTCCTTGAGATGCCTTGGTTGGCCTTCCCGGCAAGCTCCTCTTGCCGGGGTCTTGTGCCTTGAGTGGCCTTCCTGGCAAGCTCCTCTTGCCGGGGCCTTGTCTCCTTGGCTTGAATACTGTGTTCTTGAATGGCTCCAAAGGAACAACGGAGGACCTTGGCGGTCACCCGGCAAGCCTTGCCGCGGGATGCTGCGACTGCCCGTGCGCTAATTCGGGATACTAGGGTACCCCGGGGAAGATGTCCGGCTCAGGTCCCGGTTCACCAATCTTGCCGATGAAGACGTGGATGCCGCCGAAGGGAACCCGGTATCCGTATTCGATTGAATCGGCCTCTAGGCCCCAGCCTGCGTCGTCGATGTAGATCCGGCCGCGGCGACTCTTGGTCATCCGGCCGACCGCGTAGCCCTTGAGTCCTTCAAAGCTGCCCTTCAAGAACTCGAAACCATCGTGCGGAGGCCCCACGGTGGGCGCCAACTATCGTGGAATTAGCACGGCAGATGTCCGGTTTAGCGGACTTAGTAGTGGAACCATTGCACGGGTTAGCTTGAAGAGGTTAAAAGCACACAAAGGACACCAAGGGTTTATACTAGTTCGGCCCCTTCGATGAAGGTAAAAGCCTACGTCTAGTTTGGTTTGGTATTGCTTGGGCGTCGATGAACAGGGAGCAGATTGCTTGCCTGTCTCTCGACGGATTGTTCCTTGTCCCTTGAACCGTCGTCGGGTCGTCCCTTTATATAAGAGGCGATGCCCGGTCCGGTTTACAGAGTCCCGAGGCCGGCTCATAATTGTGTTCGCCTCGGTCTCTACTCTTTCTTCCTTGTGTCTCAAGTTACATGATAGGACGGTTTACAAACCGTAAACTTTACACATGGGCCCTAGGCCTTCATGGGCCGTAACCTCTACTGAATTTATAACTACACAGCTACATTACCATAATCCGGATCTCCCTAGCCGGTTTATACCTGCTAGTAATATCCCTGACATTAACCATAAAGTGGCACTTCTCCCAATTCAAGACAACATTAGTGTCTTCACATCTCTGCAAAACTCGATCAAGGTTGCTTAAGCAATCCTCAAAAGAAGTTCCGTAAACGGAGAAATCATCCATGAAAACCTCAACAGTCTTTTCACAAAAATCAGAGAATATAGCCATCTTGCATCTTTGAAAGGTAGCAGGTGCATTACATAAACCAAAAGGCATACGCCTATAAGCAAAGGTACCGGAAGGACAAGTAAAAGTGGTCTTTTCTTGATCCCCTTTTGACACTGGTATTTGAGAGAAACCAGAATAACCATCTAGAAAGGAGAAATGAGTATGTTTGGATAACCTTTCTAGCATTTGATCAATAAATGGCAAGGGGTAATGATCTTTCTTAGTGGCTTTATTTAACTTATGGAAATCAATTACCATCCTATAACTTGTAACTATTCTTTGCGGGATCAATTCATCTTTATCATTGGGAACGACAGTCATACCTCCTTTCTTAGGAACACAATGGACAGGACTTACCCACTGGCTATCAGCAACTGGATAGATAATACCTGCCTCTAGAAGCTTTAGTATTTCCTTCCTTACCACTTCTTTCATTTTAGGATTTAACCGTCACTGATGATCAATAACTGGTTTAGCATTTTCTTCCAATTTTATTTACTTTTACTATTATTTAATTTTAGTAAAAGTAACGAACATGAATCATATGAGCGTGATGAAAACTAGCTTGACGATAATTCCCATGTGTCCTCGGGAGCGCTTTTCTTCATATAAGAGTTTGTCCAGGCTTGTCCTTTGCTACAAAAAGGATTGGGCCATCTTGCTGCATCTTATTTACTTTTACTATTATTTACTTGCTACCAATTATCTTATCACAAAATTAACTATTACCGATAATTTCAGTGCTTGCAGGAAACACCTTACTTAAAACTGCCTATCATTTCCTTCTGCTCCTCGTTGGGTTCGACACTCTTACTTATCGAAAGGACTACGATATATCCCCTACACTTGTGGGTCATCACCTGTAAGTGGCCCAAGGCCTAGGTCCACGTGTATAAGTGGAAGCGCCTTCTAGTGAGTGCGCTTTCAGTTATGTGAAGCCGTATTTCCTTCAGTACGCTTTCATTTGCTCGATAGCGTATTTTCTCCTTCTGTTATCTAAGGTGTGTTTTTCTATTCAGAAAGCGTATTTCTGATTTTTGCGCCTCTGCCTTATCCACTCAGGGACTTGTTTGCTGAAGAAATATTCATAGATTGGTCCTTCTTCTTCCACACCCCATAACTCCGCGTCCGTAACTCCGATTCAGATGAAACCAAAGCTCACATCTTTGTCTCGTCGAGCTCTTTCTGTTGGTACCATTTTCACTAAGTGTTCAAACTGTGATGCCCTGGCCTCTAATCAGCCCCTCCGAGAGAGAAGTGTTTCAGTGTTTCGTTCAGCAGCTTCACCGCACTTCTTCCCAGAGTCTCCGTCACCCTAGGCAAGCCACAACAACCACGCGCGTGATAGCCATGCAGTAGCCATGGTTTCTACTTGAATATTTAATAAAAGTTTTCTCGTTACCTGTTTGCTTGTTTGCTACTACTGTCGTCGTTTCGGTTATGCTCGTGGATTCATGTTCACCTTCATGATATGTTCTGATGCTTCTTGTTATACTTGCTAGTATTATGGTCACATGTCATGATTGGTAGTAGAAGTATATGCTGGCAGCAGTGATGTTCATACTGATGCATGTTTGTCGTCTGCTATCTAGTACTATTGTTATGTCTGTTTCATTGTAGCTAGTTGGTTACATGCTTACTTGGTAGTATTCTTGCTATGTTCTTGCATGATATTTATTTATGATGTTAGTAGTCATGCTATGCTCATGAGTGGTGTTATACTTGTGATATTCATGCTCATCATATGCCATGCTCATTTGGATATATGCTTCATTGTGGTTATGCTTGATGATTATGTTGCACCTCCATGCTTATGTTGATATCATGCTCATGCATTGTAGTTGCATCATGTTATTTTAATATGACTCGGCATCATTTGCGTTCAAGTTTAACCGGATAATAATGAACTTGAACAACTGTTGGCTGAGTCATGGTGACATCGAATCGAGCTGACCAGTGCAACCACACTTGCCTTTGTGGGAAGAACCTAACTGGGTCTATTGTCATGCCTCTCGCCGGTGCCTCCAATGAGGGAAGGTTATGGGCGCACGCTACCCTGATCAGGTAGGCGGACATAAGCCTTGTGTGCCCGTTGTTGTTGTTATGGTACCTTGTCCCCGTTTGGGACCGTTTATGTTTTGCCAAGACGGTGGCCGTTGGTGTCTTTGGTAGACACGGGGCCACCCAGGACTTAGCCCAAAGGGGAGTTGGTCGAAGTGGCTGGGAGAGTGTCATGGCAGTAGTACGGTTTTCTCAGAACGTCGTTGGTCCACCCGAATGGGAGTGTGAGGCCATGGGTTCCATGGTGTGGGTACATTGTGCTAACCTCTGCACGGTGTGTGTTTAATCTATTGATAGCCGTGCCCGCGGATAAGGGCCCAGTTCATGTCGGTCACACTACGAGTCAACAGTAATAATATAATAACGTGCTTAATATCAACCCCGGTTCGATGATGAGATAAGTTGGTTATGTGATCCGCGAATGATCAACGTTTGGTTACGAGGTAACCCGTTGAGCCAAGAGTGGTTCCGTTTGTGATTTGTGAATGATCACCGTTTGGTTACCAGGTAACCCGTTGAGCCAAGAGTGGTTCCGTTTGTGATTCGTGAATGATCACTGTTTGGTTACGAGGTCACTACTAGGAAAAGGGCTATAGATAGGATTGTTACTAATGGCGCACCAGACATGCGGTGCGCCATTAGTATATACTAATGGCGCACCATGTGTTGGTGCGCCATTAGTGTCCAAATACTAATGACGCACCACATCAACGGTGCGCCATTAGTAACAATTATTTTTTATCATTTTTTTCAAAACTACTAATGGCGCAACAGTGGATAGTGCGCCATTAGTAGTTAAACTACTAGTGGCGCACCACATCCACGGTGCGCCACTAGTAATTTTTTTTCAAATTTTCAAAACTAGTAATGGCGCACCGTGGGAGTGGTGCGCCATTAGTAGTTAAACTTACTAATGGCGCACCACATCCACGGTGCGCCACTAGTAAAAAAATTTCAATTTTTTTTTTATTTTTTAATTATTTTCAAAACTAGTAATGGCGCACCGTGGGAGTGGTGCGCCATTACTATTTGAACTAGTAATGGCGCACCACTCCCACGGTGCGCCATTACTAACTTGGCCGTT